>OX463243.1:17605805-18805805 GCA_949820135.1 Sylvilagus floridanus
TGTGCTTATGTGTGATGACTAAAATCAAGCAGTGATTTTTAGCATTAAAACCATGAACCTAGCATTAGAACAAAGCAAGCAGGCTCACAGTATAAAATCTAGGGCTTTGAGGTAGTGAAGCTAGCCCATCTCCAGACTTCTTACATAGGATTTTAATAACTTGCCCTTTTGTTTAAGCCAGTCAGGTTTCATATGCATCAGACCATAGCAACCTAAAGCCCTTTACATAGCCCCACAATAAAGTGGCCATCAGCCCCGGCTAGAGGGCTTCTTTGACCAAGACTGCTTCTATTTAGTTAAGATGAACAGATAATACTGAAAGCTGGGAAACTGTGGTACTTCTTCCTTAATGACCCATTAAAAAAAAAAAAAAACATTTTTCAATGACTGTTTCTTTCTTCCCCCATTTCACTAAACATTCACTGCTGTTCCCAAAATGAAAAATACACAACTCCTCAACTAGGAATAACAAATATGTCTTCTGTATTATAGTATTCCAGGAGAAAGAACTATAACTATTAAATCAGAAAACTAAAAGTATTCCCATGTAAAAGGGTATGTCTATTAATTTTCAGATATTATTGAATATTTATTTTATGAAGGGCACTCATTGGGGAAGATTTTTTTGGTCAAAATTTACCCTGTCCTCAATTTGCTTACGATTCAGTAAAATGAGTATGAGAAGTTATGTGCATAAGTTAGGATACTCAAGTTTTGATCACTATAAATTATAAGAGAACAAGATCTATGTTGAATTACTGAATAAACATAGCCAGGGTTCAGATGAAGAGTTCAGATAAGGGCAATCTGTTGCTTGCAGTCTATAGCCATCAAGGCAAGTTTCACTATGAAGGAATACATTTCAAATGAACCTGAAGGGTAGGAAATATTTATTTAGACTGGGCAGTGACATAGGCTAAAAGGCAGGAAGCAACAGACAGGGAGATATGAGGGGCTCCAAGCTCTCAGTTTTACTGGAATACTCAGCAAATAGGGGATAGTAATGGCTACAAAAAAGATACACACTAGCCGTATCCTGAACAGTCTTAAGCATCATGGTAAGGAAAGCAAACAAAAACTGGTAAGGACAAAGACGCTGCAAGTTCTAAGTTAAGGAATACATTCATTCCCTTATGTGCAAAAGAAATATGAGACCAAGAAAGATAATCCAAATACTGATTTAAATACATGAAATAATGTTAATCTGTCTTTAATTACCTTCTTATAATAGCCTAAAATGAGAAATTCATGAACTATGCTCTTTCACATTTTCAGCATCACAGAGTTGAAATGTCTCTAAGGCACCAACAAGAATAGGGTGCTACGCTGTGGTGCACTGAGTTACACCATACCCTGCAATACCAGTATCCCATATGAGCACCAATTTTAGTCCCAGCTGCCCCACTTTCAATCCAGATCCCTACTAATGTTTCTGGAAAAGTGCTTGGGCCCCTGCCATCCATGTGTGGTATCAGAATGGAGTCCCAGGCTCCAGACTCCTGGCTTGACCCAGCCCTGGCCATCATAGCCATTTGAGGAGTGAACCAGCAAATCGAAGATCAATCATTTGCACACTCTAGCCCTTGCTCTTTTCTCAGTCTGATTCTGCCTTTCAAATAAATAAATTTTTAAACATAGATTATAAATAGTCTTGGTAACACTTATACGATTTTTACTTCCTTCCTCTCCCACTGAAAAATCATTTTCTTGAAGACTTGCACCAGTTTGCAGCCCTCAAGTAAACATAGGCAGTGTTAGCTTTTTAAATAAAGATGATTCGGTTTCTAGTCATACTCCCAAGTTGATTCAGTAATTCAACATAGATTCTGTTCTCAAATTATAGCATAAATCATTTACTATATAGTTGGTGGTTTAATGATTTCACAGAAAATGTAAAATCAATTTCGATGCAAATGTAACTTCAATAGAAATCACCACTTGCCCCACTTATCAACTGTGTGACTTTGGAGATATTATCTAACCTTTCCAAGTCTATTTCCTCATGAAAAAAAAATCAAATATTGCATCTACTTTTGAATGCTGGTGACAGTGTTGAACAAGACCCTATACCTAAGTCACCAAAACAAATCTTGTGATGAGGAAAATGCTCAGCCAAAGCTGGGTGAGGGAAAGGAGGGAATCAGTGCATCAAGTCGCAGAAACAGGCATTCAAAGTAAAATAAAGGGAGGGAGGCACTTTTGAAAGGATATTTGAATATCATATATAAACCAAGAGAAGAAATTTCATCAGGCCTTAAAGAGGGGCTACAAGTCAGAGATGGGGAGTGGGAAGCTTCTATTACAAACCCTGCTCTCTCACCCACATGTCTGTGCGTCTACCTGGTCCTTATTTCTCTGCAGACTAGCAACTCCTGATTCATGGATCTCATGGCAGAAGTTCTTGACCCAAACCCACATTTCTGTCACTTTATCTCCAAATATCAAACAAGGCCTTGGTGTATGAGGAAGTAGAGTCTGGTTGGTACAGCCTGGATCTGGTATCCATCAATCATGCAACCCACTGGGTCTGACTTCCTGGCCCAGTGACGAATAATTTCTGAAAAAGAGGTTATCTATGAAGAGGAAAGAAATTGTCACATCTAGTATATTAGCAAAAGGAAAATCCATAAAGCCTTCCCTTATGGACCATATTATCCCTAGAAGAATCTATTTCAGAGTTCAGAGGAGATGGAGTTTCCAGCAACAGCCTCTGCCAAGCTCTGTTCCAGTTGCAGTGCCTCAAGAACAGCCCCAGCTCTCTCCACACTGTGATATATTCAAGCCTCTCTCTTCCATTACAGCTGTGTGTGTGTTTCAGTTTGGCATTTCCCTCAGTACTGAAGCGGAGGTGATCATATTTCAGGAGGTGCTAGTTCCTGCATGTGGAGTTATCTCTGTGTTATAATTGCTTTCCACCATGCAGCTGCTGCACATGAGCTAATCTACATGCTGTATTGCTTCATTTACAGCAAGCTGGCCTCACACTGAGTTGAGAAAGAGGCAGGCTCCGCTGGCCAATCTTGCTTCCTGAGGCATGTCATTTCTTTGGACGATTTGCAACCTGATAATGACCATGTCATGACTGTGCAGTGATAGTTTCAAATGCCCCAACACACTTGATGGATCTTAGCATAAACCAGCCATTTATCAACATCCAGGGCCTTTACAATTTCCATATTTGAGCTGTTATGCCATAATGCTGATTAATTGTTCAAGGCCCAATGTAACCTCTACATTCTGTACTACCGTGAGGTTACAGCTACCTTTGTGCCTTCATTAGATTTGCCTGAGAGGAAAACAGGGCTAAAAACTCTTCAGTAATAAGCAGTGACCTCTCAATTTCCCAGAGAGCTTTCATGTTTCTTAAAGAAAACATATAAGCGCTTCTACATATCACCTACAGTCCCCCTGGAAAGCAGAAAGTCCCTTTGAAGATATTAACAGAGTTCAGCTTGTAAACTTTCAAAGAAGGGAGAGAAAAAGAGCAAAAGTTCTCATTATAATCAGAATGTGCCTTGTTCTCAATTTAATGAATCTGAACTGAGGTTTTTTTTTTTTTTCATAATTCTTATTACTAGTGCCCTTCGTTATCATTAATGGAATGTATTCATTGAGTCAACAAATATTTAGTAAGCACCTACTGTGATCTAGACACTATTTGAGGAGCACTGGGGACACAGCAGTAAGAATGTTACTGGAATACTTCATAGCTATCCCAATCTTCTCAAAACACTTAAGTTTCCTCCTCCCCACATTTGAATGGCTATCAGTCTGTGGAGAACACTTAAACCATCTCTCTCTGCCCCTGAATTCTGCCCCAAAATCCATTCCTTTCAATAACAATGTGTTTATCTTCAGGTCTTCTGGGCATCAAGGATTTGCATTAAAAATCCTAACAGCAATAAGTGGACATTATGAGAAGACAGAATTTGGTTTTGCATTAGGAAAAGTCTTTAAAATTAGAGTAACTGAAGGAATTGAAGGGATATTTCATGGAAGTGATAAGGGCCTCCTCACTAACAGACTCCTACCAGGGTACAATGAGAAATTTTCACAGATGCTGAGAATGAATTCTAATATTCAATACAAGGAGATCAATCACACAATGGCCCCTTCTCATTCTACTATTAGGGTTCTTCCAAAGCAATACCTGTTATTTTTCATTCTGCCAATCAAATAAAAAGTAGAAAGTACTTAGAGCTGTTTCAAGTACTTCTGGCCTAAACAACTAAGGTGTGCATATTCTTCCATCAAGACCTTTGCATCCTCCCCTTTCTTTGCTGGTTCTGGTGTTCTGTCTTCTCTCCTTACCACTTTCTGTTCTCACAGGCATCATCATCAGTGAGCCCCACATGCCACACCTCATTCATTGGGTGTCCTCTTCTTTTTGTGCAGGTCACTGACTTAGCACTTTTCTAGCAGTCCATAATACATTGCTTGCTCATAGTTTCATCAAAATTTACAGCTGAAGGTCATATTTCCTTACTTTATAGGAGAATCTTCCAAATCAAAAAAACTTTTTTTTTATTTACCTTATGATTGTGATTAAGATTTGGATATTGATGTCAATGCCCACTCTGCTTTTCTGTTATTTGGGCCTTGGTGTGGTGGTGAGGGGTGGGAGGGTGAGAGTTTAATATTTTTTAGAGCAGTTTTAGGTTCAAAGCAAAAGTTAGTAGGAATTAGAAAGTTTCCATACACTTCCTACCCTGGACACACAGCCTTCCTCACCATTGATATCCCTCACCAGATTGGTCCGTGTGGCTCCACTGAACAGACTCCCTAAGACTCTACCACCTGTAGTCTAGGGCTTCCATCAGCATCCTTCTTGGTGATACACCTTCTATGGGTCCCTTTGTTCTCCCAGGTTGAACAACCTATCCTTGAAGCATCACAGGTAGGGAGAGTGAAGCTCTCTGAAATAAATGAAGTCCCATGGATGTTTAATTCATCAAAGATGAGCAAAGAAATGCCCCAGCAGCAGCTCTTTGAGCCCAAATTCTTCTTTCCAAGCAATAAAAATGGCACTGTGCAATCCCTGAGTCAGCCCCCACCCCAGCCACACACACAAGAGACCACCACCATTAAGGGCACACAGCTCTCAGGCCCTCTGTGCACACTCCTGCCAATAAGTTCAGCATTTCAATTCTTGGTCTACAGGTCTCTAAGATTCAAACATCTTTTCAGGTACCAGCCACCAAGGAAACTTCAAAAAGTAGACTTTTCAATACTCTGCACCCAGGGCAGCATTCGCCAGAGTGATTGATGAATGGTCCAAGAACCTCTGACTGACAGCCCTCCCACAGAGTGGCAATGCTGCATTATTCCCACAACATCCGGCCTCCCCAGCCACTTGACAGTTCAACAATACCTAGTGGAACATGGTTTACAGTACAACTTGGAGCTCACAGAACAGGAGCCAGGGCCTGGTAAGGAAAGAAAGTTAAAGGTATCAATCCCAAAATGAGTATTACAAAGGGAATGGAATGCAGGGGAACAGTGGAAAGGAGCTGCACCCCCAGCAGAAACACAAACGTGATGAAGCAAAAAGAGGCCAGGAACTCTTCAACACTTGGCTGAGCTGCCATGCCTTTCCGCCAAGTACCAAGGCAAAGCTTCATGCCCCTCCCGGGGTTCCTTTCCGCTTGCACATCTGGGCTTCCCACAGCCTGCAGCACTTGGATACTCTTAATACTAATGCTGGGTGCAGCCTTGTATGCATCAGATACGGGGCTCCTCTCCAAAGCAGAGCCCATTGCCAAGTGGTCCAGAGCACCTCGCCCCTTGCAGCCCGCTGATAATCTGCAGCTTGTCTGTAATTGTTGCGCGAACATGCACTTTCTCGCTGATGACTTTGGCACCCTCTCAGGATCTACCCAAACAGGCACTGAACAATGGGAAGTGATTGTTTTGAAATGTGCCCAACAGGAAGCCCTCCTCCGACATGCTCTCAGGCCCCGGGCTTTGCGGATTGAACGGATTAATGGAGTTCAGCTGTAGTTTACAGTTTATCATCAGCCAAGGGTTGTTCCAGCTGCCTGTCCTCCCGTCTCTAGCTTCTCAAGAAAAATAAAGGCAGAGAAAAGAGGAAAGCAAAGCAGCCGCCCCAGTTCATTCATTGTGTAACTGCCTGAACGAGGGAAAGGGGAAAAAATTGCCCTCGGCGACCATGAAACTGACAAGGCTCCCCAAAATGGCTTCCGGCTTTCAGTTCAGCAAGCAGAGCCGGCTCCCCTTCCTTCTCCCAAGCCTCTCCCCCTTTATAATCATCGTTCAAAGTGGTGAAAGGCCTAATTGCCCCGAGCAGTGTGGTCAATCTTCCTGGAGATTTAGCCGCCTGCTTTCATCTGGCAGCCTGGGAGGGAGCTCAGCATCCCCCTCCAGGCAATCTATATGGTCTAGCAGTTCACTGTGGAAAGTGGTGCCTTATCGATTTCTGCCATAGCTTCCATGGCTGACTCAAGGATCAGAGGCTCTGACAATGACTAACAAGTTTAAACCATTAGTCCCATTTGTAACTACTCAGCAAAAGGCTTGTCAGTCACAGCGCACCATAGACTGCAGCTTTTAGCAGATTTCTAATCCCATTCATTTTGCCACAATGACCCCTGTAGTTAATGGGGGTTATCGGAAAACTATTTTTTCCCTGCAAAAGCGGTGCCTTTTTCTTCTCCTACTTTTAAGAACATAAAAGCCATTTCAGTTGTGATGTTTCAAAACAGTGATGCAGGCGACGATCGGTGCCCCTCCCAGGAGAAAACCTGTATCCTGAGGTACCCGTGTCTTGTGTCTGGCTCCTGAAGAGTGGAACAAAGTCAGGTGGCAGAGAATGATTCATCATCACAAACAGACCCGCGGTCCAGTCTACAAGGCTCGCCTCTGCATTTTTCTCTCCTCTCTCTCTCTCTGACCTAACAGATACCTCTCTCTCTGGATAGCTGATCATTCCATAGCTAAAGCCCATACTCAAAGTAGCGGCCCCAGCATCAGCACCACCCAAAAGTCTGTTACAAATGCTGAAGTTCAAGTGTCACATGGAACCTACTGAATCCAAATCTGTATTTTAACCAAATCTGGTGATCCTGTGCATAGTCTAAAGGAGAACTAATTTCACTCACTCTACTGCTTTTACACTAAGTAAAGCAAAATTTAATATTTCTACAATGTTAGGATATTTTAAAGAAAAAATATGTAATAGTTCCAGTAATTTTCCCATGTAGATCTGACAATTGAACAGCACAAGATGAATGGCTGTTGAACTAGTGAATTTTTAAAAAATGAACAAATGAATGGGAATGAAAAAAGAAATCGATGCGTGTTTCTGTGATATAAGGAGCCAGGACTAATAAAAAAGTGGAGAAGCTGGCTCAGATGATTCAGGCAAGATTAAGCCTCTCCTTTCAGTTTTAGTGTCTGAACTAAATGCTCAAGTTGATCCAGTCTGAGAAAGGATTTCAAGCAAAACAATGCAGCAGGCAGGACTCTTAAGAGCAGGTCTACATTCTCATTTCTGAAACATTCTCTCCCTGTCCCCACTCCTGTTGCTTATCTTCTCTCCCCTCACCATCATCCAGAGTCTCATTTGTTTGTTTCCACTCATCATTAATCTCTACCTCCTAAAACCCTGTGCTTAGTCAGTTGAAGCTGAAGTACCTCAAAACGAGCTCCAACTAAAGTGAGTGACTGCTAAGGACTTAACATGTTGAAGGATATATCTTGACATCCCAGAGGTCGTAACAACTAGGCAGTCTATTTTATCTAGGGGCCAAGTAATATTCCTACAAGACATTTGTGGATGAGATTTCCTTATATAGCTGCTTCTTGTCTAAGGGTAGCCCTCCCTCATCCCAGACAATACATTTCTGTAACATGGCCACCCTGTCTTGTTGTCATATGTCTTTATTTGTATACACATTTTTTAAAGTATTTGTGGAGAAGACGTACCTCTTTCTTATCAAAAAAATTTTAAGTATAAAATGTAGGGCAAATTTGATGAGGAAGCTAAAGAATGCCACCATTTCTATCAAAAAGAAAATTCACACCATGAATTTTTTCCCCCTCTGCTTAAAACAAGGACTTGGGAAATTATTTTCTTCCAGTGATTACCTCTGCAAATGATTATTACTAGAGCTTTCGTCTACAGACTGCCATGTTGTGACTACTTAATTGCTGCCTGAAACACAGAAAGCTGATTATGTGTTTTCATTTTAAGGTAATCCTTTGACATTTTGAATAGTTACATAAATAGGTTGTTTTGTGTGTTGCTAGCAGGGGCCAGCAGGAAATTATTGCATTTGGGGACAGATGGTGCCAGGGACTACCCACAAAAGGTTGGGTGGCTCGCAGTGCATGGTGGGAATAGATGTGTGCACACACTAGCACCCTAAAGATGCAATAATTTCTTTTTAGTGTCTGACTCATCAGCCTGAATTTGTTTAACTTAAGAGAAATTACTTACTGCTTTCTTACATTCAAGTTAGAACTGCCTTCAGAGTTAGGGTCTTCCCTCCCTCAACCCATCCACTATGAGTATTAATGTGTAATAGGAGAGCATGTAAAATAAATGGAAATATCACTGGGCTTGTAACAAAAGACCTAAAACATAATGGATTCTTGAGCGGCATCTTGTGGTCAAATCGGAGTATGACGCTTACAGAACCCAGCTGGGCTTGGCTCATGTGACATTCCCGCGTTCCTGTTGCCTAACCTCTGGCTTTTGATAGCGTCAATAAGGAGCCAAACAAGGTTATTTGTGCAACCTTATCATTAAACATTCACAAATATATTTTAAGGTGGAACACATTCAATTATAATTAATCATAATGCATCCAAGTAAATGTATCCATGCAAGCAAATCTAATCGGCACTTTTTCTTTCACAACATTTTAATAACAAAGCATCAATGGGGACTTATAAGATAGAAAGCTATCTGAGCAGTGTTTATAAGCCAAACCAGTTCAATAGAATTTGAAAATAAGTGCTTCCCCATGAAATAGGGAGCCATTCAGTATTACCTTAAATGAAATTTTTATATTATACAAATCTATAAAAAAGGAAAAACTCCCTGCGTAGCATCTGCCTCCATGCATGTCCCAAAGAATCATGTGGATTTCCATCAATATTTGAAATGATAAGCTAATGGACCTTCATCAACAGACAGCTCAAACCCAGCAGCTATATACCCAATAGGCTATTTTTATAAGACTGAAAAACAGCTAGCTGTCAGTTAAATTTTCAAAAAAAAAAATCAATTAAACACTTACAATCATCCACATTCTACCCCATTCCCCACTGGAGATGTCATTTACCCACCATGGAACCATGAACAAAAAAATAAATAAAAATAAGAACCTAACTAAAGATACCATATAGGCAAAGAAATCAAAAATCGTATCTCAAAAATGTAATGGAAGGAGTCAGCAATTCTAATGAATTTTATATCAAATATAGTTTAAAGTCTTCATGAGTGGTTCCTACATGTCAATATATACTGGGAAAACATGCATTGTTTTTCCACCTACTGTGCTTAGCTTCCCTGGGTCAACTTTTTTTTCTGAATAAGAAGAGAGACTTCCATCTCTAATAGGAAGGATCTTCAAAATGCTCATGGAAAAAATTTATTACATAAAATAAGAGTTTCCAATTTTTGCATCCAAACTAATTGGTACTAAGTTGTTATCACATTCTGCACATGATCTAGTTTGAGGCACTAAAAGAGGGTAAGACATCAGTTGGAAAAAGAGCCCCTAGGAGAGCAACATGAATATAGCTAACAAGGAAGGAAAAGAAATTTAAGTGAAGCTTGGGTAGAAGACTTGTGAAATCACTGACACTTTATGAAGAGTTTGCAGGGACAATGCTCCCAAAGAAATCAGCAGTTTACAAATGGAAAATGTCTTAAGAAGACACAACATGTTATCAAAAATAAGCCTGCAGCAGCAGATATTTCACAATAATTCATGAGGAAAAAATTAACTTTGCCCATGCCCTAACTGAAGAGGAACAACAACAGAAACCAAAGCCAATACATGGATACCCCAATTGGCTTAGCTTATATAATTCTAAGAAAATAAAGTGAAACAAACTTCCTGCTCAGTGGCAAACAACAGGAGAGCTTTCAATGAAAATTTTAAACATGGGATTAAGATTCCGAAGAATTGCAACATGAAATGAAACATGGCTTTACCAGTGCAATCCTGAAGACAAAGCACAACCAAAGAAGTGGCTACCAAGAAGGCAGAAATGGTGCAGTCCAAGCACAAGTGGACTGGTCAAGAGCAAAGGTCATGGCAATAGTTTTGGGGGTGCAAAAAGGGTCTGTCTTGTTGCCTTTCTGCAGGACAAAATAATGATCCTATCTGCTATTAGGAGAGTGTTTTGAGGAACTTAGGCAAATATTTAGCAGGAAAAAAAAAATGGAAAAGCTTCCCCAGAGAGTCTTTTTCCACCACAACTATCTCCTGTTCATTGTGTTCATTAAACAAGGACGGTTTTGTGAAATTCAATGAGAAATAATTAGGAATCAACCTTAGAGACCTGGTTGACTTCTTTGTTTTCTAATCTTAAAAAAACTGAAGGGCATTTGTTTCTATTATTAATGTAAAACAAAAGACTGCAAAGACATCATTAAATTCCCTGGTCCCTCAGCTCTTTAGGACTGGATTAAGCAGTCAGTATCATTGCTTACCAAAAGAAGTCCTCAACTTGATAGGGCTTATGTTAAGAAATAAAATTTACAATTTTTAATGTTTTAATTGCATCTTTCCCTGAACAAGTCCCTTCATACAGCCTATTATTTAAATTTTTACAACTATGGCATAAAACAAAACTACCAAAAACAAAAGACACCAATTTAAGTCAATTTGCTACAAGAGTGTTCTTTAAAATGTTCATGGAAAAAATTCAGAACTATAAGATGTTTATTGATACAAAGAAATTTTGACATCCACACATAGTTTTTTCATAACATGCATTTCCATGAACTTTAAGACCTGTCATATGCATGAATTTTAAAAAATTTCTGCACCAAAATAATCTTTTTATTTCAATCTCTACAAACTTTCTGAAGAACCATCATATGTATCAGACAAGGTCTAAGCAGGAAAGAGGACACCATTCAAGACTTTAAAAAATTTAACACTGTTTACACTGATGCTTGAAGAGCTGATAAACTCAATAACAAATAGCAGACAGTATAAAGCAGCAGTTAGTAACAGAACAAGACTGATACAGAAACAACTGGAAGAAGCAAGAAATGAGAGGTCCCCCAAGCTCTACAAAGAGGGGCAAAACAAACATTAACTTTCTCCTAGCCATCCTCTAAACCTCCTCTGGTGACTCCTAATGGCCTTGACTCTCAAGAAGAAAGGGGCTTGATTGTGGTATCTGCCACTTTTCAGGGTAATTACTCTCACTCATCCAATGTCCAGCTTTCATTTGTGCAGCCACTGAATGCAGAGTTCGAAAGAGATAACAGCAGCACACTATCAAGTAGTGTATAATACCATAAATAACCCCAACAGCATAATAATCAAAAAAGCATGGTAAAACATTGAGGAAATTATGAGCTAGAGACATTTAATACCTGTGCTTTTTACTGTAATTTTACTTAATTATAAGGTTTGATACTTAATTTTTAAGAATGATGTTAATTAGTGTTAACAACCAGCTCACAGGTTTTCTGAACATTTAACAATTAGTTTCACACACTAATATAAGCCAGGTCCAGAAAACCCTGTCCAGCTAACAAGGATACCTGAAAATGTCAGCCTAAACATGACCCATTTGCTATGACACAAAACAGAGAAATCAAGGAACAAAGCTAAGAGCAAACAGATCCAGAGGGCTCTCTTAAAAATCAACATAAAATGAATAGATCAAGGATTATTTAAATCTAACAGGAAGGAATTTATCATCTCTAACTTGTTGTTAAAGCCAGGTTACATGGATGATAACTAGATTAAGGAGCAGGCATTTGGTATATTAAGTCATTAAGTCATTGCTTAGGATATTAGCATCCCATGTCACTGAGTCTGGTTCAAGTCCCAGCTCCTCCACTTCCAATCCAACTTCCTGCTAATCATGGCTCAAATACCGTTTTTTCATTACCCTGCTTTAATTCTTTAATTTTAATTTTTAATTTTTTAACAGACTCCATGTGACTTGTAGATACAATTCAAAAGACGTAATTATATTCCCTTCCTCCCTTTCTCCTATTTTTAGTTTTTGAAACAGCATATTTAAAATTACATTGCTGTAAAAAGGCTTAATATGTCACCCGATAAGAAGTTGAACAAGTAAAAACCACAAAGACCTTAGTTTGTTGGGAATATAGATAATGGCTATAAACAATTAGATGGAAAAATGACTTTGATCCATACACACTACATTTTAAAGTAATCACACAAATTAAGACTAGAGTAGTACAATATTTTTAACTGCTGGTTTGACAAAGGTATAAAACAAAGTTTTACAAAACTAGATTTGCAGCAATCCTGATACATAGACACTTTTTTTTTAATGTTAGATCCCACATATGAAGGAGAACATGCAGTATTTGCATTTCCAGGTCTGGGTTATTTCACTCAACATCATGTCCTCCAGTTGCATACATTTTACTGCAAATAGTAGTATTCCGTTCTTTTTTATAGCAAAATAATATTGCATTGTGCATTTATACATTTTCTTTATCCAGTCATCTGATGATGGACACCTTGGTTGGTTTCAAATTTTGGCAATTGTGAACAGTACTGCTATAAACATGGTGGTGCAAGTATCTCTTTGATACATTGTACTCAAATCTTTTGGGTATATACCAAGTAATGGGATTGCTGCATCATGTGGCAAGTCTATTTCCAGTTTTTATTTTTTGGAAAAAGATCATCACGCTGCCTTCCACAATGGCTGCACGAATTTACATTCCCACCAACAGGGTGTAAATGTTCTACTTCATTCTCACCAGCATCTGTCACTCTCTGTGTTTCGGATTTTAACCATTCTGACAGAGGGGAAGTGGTATTTCATTCTGATTTTGATTTGCATTTCCTTGATGACTATTGATATTGAGCATTTTTTAAATATTTGTTGGCTATTTGTATGTAAGGTCTTCACTCAGTTGGTTCACTCCCCAAATTGCCGCCAAGGCCGGCACTGTGCCAATCTGAAGCCAGGAGCCAGGTGCCTCCTCCTGGTCTCCCATGCAGGTTCAGGAGCCTAAGAACTTGGGCCATCCTCCACTGCCCTCCCGGGCCACAGCAGAGAGCTGGACTGGAGGAGGAGCAACCGGGACTAGAACCCGGTGCCTATATGGGATGCCAGCACCACAGGCGGAGGATTAACCAAGTGAGCCACAGTGCCAGCCCCCTGTATGTCTCCCCTTAGAACTTGTCTATTGAAGTCCTTTGCCCATTTCTCAACTGGATTGGTACTTGTTTTGTTGTTGACTTTTAAGTTGCTAATATATTCAGGATATTATTCCTGCCAGATAGGTGGCTTCCAAATATTTTTCCCATTTATTTGGGTGTCTCTTCACTCCATTGATTGTTCCTTTGTTATACAAAATTTCTGAGTTTGACATGGTTCCATTTGTTTAGTTTTGCTTTTGTTGCCTGTGCTTTGGGGTCTTGTCCCTTACACCAGTGTCTTTGAGTGATTTCCCCTGCTTTTTCTTCCAGAAGCTTCAGTCTCAGGTTGTAAATTTAGGTCTTTGATGAATCTTGAATTGATTTTTGCATATGGTGAGAGGTATGGATCTAATTTCATTCTTCTACATATATAAATCCAGTTTTGCAAGCACAATTTGTTGAGAAGACTAACCTTACTCCACTTTATGTCTGAGACCACTGTCAGTAATCAGTCGTCTGTACATATGTGGATTAATTTCTGGGCTCTCTATTCCATTTCATTGATCTATGTTTCAGTTTTTATGCCAGTACCATGTTTTCATTACTGTAGCATTGCAATATGCTTTGAAGTCAGGATGTGATTTCTCTTCAGCATATTTTTTCTTGCTTAGGATGGCTGTGCCTATTCTGGATCTTTTGTGATTCCTTATGAATCTTAGGATTGCTTTTTCTACTTCTGTAAAGAATGTCATTGATAATTTGATAGACATTGCATTGAATCTATAGATTGCTTTAGGTAGTATATACATTTTAATGATATTTATTCTGATTCATGAGCAAGGAATATCTTTATGTTTTTGTGTGTCTTTGATGATTTCTTTCACCAAGGTTTGATAACTTTCATTGTAGAGATCTTACACATATTTGATTAAGTTTATTCCTAGTATTTGATCTTTTTTGTAGCTATTGTGAATTGATTTCTCTGAGAATTTATCTTTAGCATACAAAAAATCTAGTATTTTGTATGTTTATTTTGTAATCTATAACTTTATTGAATTGGTTTATCAATTCAAACAGCTTTTTGGTGGAGTTTAGGTTTTTCCATGTACAATTTCATGCCATCTGAAAACAAGGATAAACTGTCTTCCTTTTCTCCAATTTATTGTCCTTTATTTCTATCTCCTCCCTAATCACTCTTGCTAAAACTTCCAGTACTGTATTGAATATGAGTGGCAAAGTGGACATCCTTGTCTTGTTCCAGATCTGAGAGGAAATGCTTTCAGCTTTTCCCCATTCAGTATAATATTGGCTACTGGTTTGTCATATATAGGCCTAATACTTTTTAGAGATGTGCCTCTTGTACCTAATTATTAGAGGGTTTTTATCATGAAGGAGTATTGAATTTTCTCAAATGTTTGCTCTACATCTATTGAGATGATCATATATTTTTATTCTTCATTCTATTGATATGATTTAAGACAGTTATTGATTTGTGAATGCTGAACCACTCTTGCATCTCTGGGATAAATCCCACTTGACTATGATGTATGATCATTTTGATGTGATTTTGGATTTGATTTGCTAGTATTCTGTTGAGAATTTTTCCATCTATATTCGTTAAGTATGTAGGTATGTCATTTTCTTTTCACATCCTGTCTTTGGTTTTGACATCAAAATAATGCTGGCCTCATAAAAAGGGTTTGGTAGAATTCCATCCTGTTCAATTATTTGGAATAGTCTGAAGAGTACTGGAGCTACTTCATCTTTGAATGTTTTGTAGAATTCAGTAGTAAAGCCATCAGGTCCCAGAGTTTTCTTGATGGAACACTTTGGATTACTGCTTCAATCTCATTGCTTGCTTTGGGTCTATTTAGATTGTCTGTATCTTCTTTATTTAATATTGGTAGGTTACATGAATCCAAGAACCTACAATATTTTTTAAGGTTTTCCAGTTTATTAGCATATAGTTCTTCATAGTAGTTTACGATCTTTTCTATTTCAGTGGTGTTGGCTATAATGTCTTTTTCATCTGTAATTGTATTTTTTATTAATGTAGCAAGAGGTTTATCTATTTTGTATACCTTCTCAAAAAACGAAAAAAACCACAAAACTTTTTACTTGATCTATTAAAAAAAAAAAAAAATTTATCCATGCATCTGAAAGAGCCACAGGGAGAGAGAGTAGAGACAGAGAGGGGTCTTTCATCTGCTGGTTCACCCACCAGATGGCCACAATAGCCAGAGCAAGGCCAAGTCGAAGTCAGTACTGCCTCCAGGTCTCCCACAGTGGGCAGGGGCCCAAGAACCTGGGAATCCCCCACTCCCTTTCCCAGAAAGCCAGAATAGAGCCGGATGGGAACTGGAGCAGCTGGGACATGAACCGGTACCCACATGGGATGTCAACATCTCAGGTGGTAGCTTGACTCACCACGCCAAAACACTGGCCTCTTGCTCATCTTTTGAATTTTTTTAGTTTCAATTTCATTCATTTCTGCTCTGATCCTTATTATTTCTTGCCTCCTATTGATTTGCAGTTTGATCTGAGACCTAAAGGAATAGATAGACTCCAATATAGTAATAGTGTGTTACTTCAACTGCCCATGCTCATCAATGGATAGATAATCCAGACCAAAAAATCAATGAGACATCAGATTTGACACACATCACTGAACAAATGGACCTAAAAGACATAGAATACACATTCTTCTCATCAGAACTTGAAACATTTTCTAGCATAGACCACATATTAGACCACAAATCAAATCTCAGCATATCTACAAAGATTGAAATCATACCATATATCTTCTCAGATACTAAAGGAATGAAACTAAAAATCAACAACAAGAACAAATACTTGAAAATTAAACATGCTTCTGAGTGATTAGTGGGACACTGAATACATTAAAAAGGCAATCAGAAATATTTTTGAAACAAACGAAAATGAAAACACAACATATCAAAACCTGTGGGATACAGCAAAAGTAGTATTAACAAGGAAGTTTTTAGCATTAAGTACTTATATTAAAAAAAAGAAATGTCTCAAATTAAAGATCTAATGATGCATCTTGAAGACTTAGAAAATCAAGTACTGATATCTCTGCTACCATATAGGAGACCCAGATAAAGTTCCTAACTCTTGACTTTAGCCTGGTCCCATCCCAGCTTTTGCAAGCGTTTCAGGAGTGAACCAACAGATAGATGATCTTTCTCTGTCTCCCTACCTTTGAAACAAAATAAAGATAATTTCTAAAAAACTAAAAATGAGGTTCAAGGGACTATTTACCAGGAGGAAATGCCTATTGGCTGAATCAATGATGTTATTTGGGGTGGGGTGTATTTTTTGACCTATTTTTATTTTTCTTTATTTACTATTGTCTTAAAAATTATAATCTCCAGAGCATCACAGATCAAGATGTAGAAAGTGTACCAGTGGTTCTTAGACAAACAAAATTGTGGTTGATTTCTCTCATCATCACATTTTTTCACAAACTGGCATCAAGATGAGCCTAAGCTAGGAGGTTCCATAATAGGAAGGATTCCAAAATGTTCAGAGAAACACCAAGCAGAATGTGGCCTTTTTCCCCTTTTACAGACCTTGGGAAAGTCACTTAGCCTTCCTGGGTCTTAGTTTTCTCATATATCAACCAAGAAATGACAGGGTTTAATTAGGTAATCTTTAAGGTCGTTCCTGACAGTTATGTCCTGTGACTTTATTACGGTGCATATGAATTCAGGTTAAATATTTTATTCCTTTACTCATCCCCCCCCCAACCTATCCACTGATTCTAGCATAGATCCCTTCCTTCGATGAAAAGCATAAGCCAAGAAGAGTTAAAACTAGAAGAAGTGAAGAAAGATGAGTGAGAGGTTCCAATGACACTCAGGAATCTTTCCTAAATGGCAGCATCTTGGAAGAGCCTGATCCAGCTTATTTTCTTGGAACTAATGATCTGCTGAGATGAGTTGCTGATAGGCCACAGAGGCAAGGGCCATTAACACTTGATTGTCACTAATTCTGAGTCAATGTCCCATTTCAAAGTCATTAGGGGTATTAAAAACTGCAATAGTGCATACACACAAAGGAAAAAAAATGAAGAAGAAATCAAGCATTAGGCTATTTCTAAGATTAACATATTGCTACAATACAAAGGAAATTTCCACGAAAATCCTCAATTCAATAAATGCTTTCAGAGACCTCTTTGTGTAAATGCTGTACTAAGTATTGTATGATATAAAACATAAAAAATAAAAAGCCATCCTCTACCCTCAAAAAGTTTAAATTCTACACAATATTGTGTTTATATGGATTTGTACTTCCTTGGCATTGACAATCTTGTAAAAACTTCCAATTTTTTAAATTATGTAACATAAACCAGCCAGCCTCAAAAGCCTCTCAGAGCATGTTTCATACATCTACTTAAGTCTGTTTATTCTTTACGTCTACACTGAATAAATGTTTATGAATTATCTGCCAGGTGCCAGTCATGGTGCTAAGTTAACCATCTATGGGGCTATAAATAACTGAGACTCCATTGAGTGTTATAAAAGGAAAACACAGGTGATGATTATGAGAATGCATGGTCAGCCCACCTAATTCACACTTGAAGGGTCTGGAGGTGATGCTATGTGGGTCATCTGCCAGTTTTGCCTGCCTTGCATCCTTTTCCCTTTCTGAGCACGAGCACCCAAATTCCCTCTGAAGAACTCCCTTACTTCAGTGCAATTGAAGAACTCTTCCATTCATTGCTGAGGGCAACCCTCTCCTCAAGGAATAGATATCAGTGAGGCCAATTATAAGGTCTTCTCAACCAAAAATACCAATCCTGAGTAGAGTAATACCAGATCATAAATGGCTGGAGTTCTTGCAATATCAGAACCCTGAAGACACAATACATTGTTCCCGTCTCTTACTTTCAACCCTCCCTCCTCAAGAGGACAAAACCCTCATTTTTGCCCTCCTCTGCTGCAACAAGTGCAGCAACTTCTCCAGGGTGAGGAAGGGATGGCGTGCAATGAATAAAAACAAACAAGAGATTATGGAAAAGTGGGGGCCGGAGGGAGCCTCTGTGCAAGTGGAGAAGGAACTTCTCTTTGCCTGTCTGGGAGGCTTCCGTTTCCTCCTCCAAAACATTCAGCTTTGCTGCATCAGCAAGTGTGTATTTGTTCCCATCAGCACAATTTCACATATATGGCAATGTGCATCAGGCTATTTCTCACAAGGAGGAAGAGGAGGAGGACACCCTTGTGACACAAAGACCCTTATCCGTTTCTTGGAACTTAACATCCAAGGCCTCATTGGCATGCGCCTTCCCACAACCTGAGGCCCAAAAGGACTGTTCCCAGAATCCACGGCTTTCCAAGGGACACAGAAACAAAATGCCCAAGGAGCCTTCCCATGACCTAAAGCATGCAAGGACTGTTCCCTGTATCCTTGACCTTCCAAGCAATGCAGGTACAATGTTCCTGTCTTTCTCCTGAAGATACAGCTGAGATGGTACCCATGTGGTCCCCAGCACTCCACAAGCCCCGAGTTTTTAGCTTTTCGCTGCTTTACTTTGCATTACTGTGTTCTCCCAACAAACTCTTCTCAGTTTAATGAGCCACAGTCTCTGTCTCTGGCTTGCAACCTACCACTCTCCCAGAACAAACTCTAAGACTGAGAGAGGATGCTGTCCTATTAGCAGGATGAGTGGGAAGAAAAGAAGGAAGATGGTAGTGCAGAGACACTCAAGAAGCTGAGTGAAACTCTGGTTGCATGCAACATAATGAACAAGATGAAATTTCTTGAGAGAAAACAATGAAGAGTAAGCAGGAAATAGAGAACACAAAACTTTATTAATGCATTGAGACCAAAGAGAAAGCATTAAAGTCTTTCATAAATGAAAATGTTTAGGAATATCACTCTTGTTCAAAATGAATTGGGGCTTTAGACTAGTAATCCATCCCAGACATAACAATTGCTTGATTTAACATGGGTGGAATAGAAATAGAGGTAGTGGATGGATTCCTGGAAAGTGACATAGAGATTAAGTAGATAGTAGGGTTAGACTAGTGATAAGTAAAAGATAACTTTCAGACTTGAGTTTGACTTGTAGGTAGTGGTTCCATTTACCAAAATAGAAAAAATCAAAAAGTATTCTGGTTTGCTGAGGAAGATAACCAGTTGTTTTACATGCTGAGTTTTTTAAGCAACATTCAAACAAAAACATCAAGTACATAGATACATAAATTTTATAGTCAAGAGATCTGAGTAGAAGATACAGACAGATTTGGGTGTTGAAATAATCAACATAAGGGCCGGCACTATGGCGCAGTGGGTTAAAGCCTGGCCTGAAGTACCGGCATCCCGTATGGGTGCCAGTTCTAGTACCGGCTGCTCCTCTTCAGATCCACCTCTCTGCTATGGCCTAGGAAAGCAGTAGAAGATGGGCCAAGTCCTTGGGCCCCTGTACCCACGTGGAGACCAGGAAGAAGCTCCTGGCTTCAGATCAGTGCAGCTCTGGCCATTGCAGCCATCTGGGTTGTGAACCAGCAGATAGAAGACCTTCCTCTGTCTCTACTTCTCTCTATAACTCTGTCTTTCAGATACATAAAAATAAAATCTTAAAAAAATAAGAAAAAATAAATATAAAATTCAAAGTGAAGCTACGGTCATGAATGACATCACCTGGGGAAGAGTATGATGGAGCAAGCAATGATCATGACCCAGAACAAAGTTCCTAAAATACCAATATTTTAGACAAAGGAGCAGAAAGAACCCATGCCAGCCACAGCCGTCAAAAGAGACATCAATGTTCTGCAGGCTAGTAGAAAAACAATTCCTGACAGAAGATATGGAGGATACTGTCAAAAGATGGAGAAGCATGATTGGACTTACCAAGGAGGCCTTAGCCAGAGCAGTGGGACAGAAATTGAATACTGTAGAGAAGTGAGTAGATCAACAATGCATAGAAGCATAGACAATGCTTTCAGAGAACAAAGCTTTCAACGTCGGGTATTTGGCATAATAGTTAAGAGCCCTCTTGGTATACTCACATCGCATGTTGGAACTTGACTCCTGGCTCTATTCCCGTTCCAGCTTCCTGCTAATGAGCACCCTCAGATACAGCAGGTAGGTAATGGCTTGCAGTTCAGTCTATGTCACTTATATAGGAGACCTGAATTGAGTTCCTGGCTCTTGGCTTCTGCCTGATCCAACCCTGGATGCTGCAGGCATTTAGGGAGTGAAATAGCAGACAGATACACACGTTATCCTCTCCTCCCCAATCTCTCTGGATTCCAAAATAAATTTACATAAAGATTGATTACAAACTGGATGTTAAAAAAAAAGCTGTGCAAGAAGCAGGGAGAGAGGGGAAATAGGGAGAGTGAAATAAGTGTTTTAAGAGATAAGTGTTCCTTGAATATGTTAAAATTCTGGTGGAAAAGAACAGAATACAAAGAATAGAGAGGAAGTCAAATTGATACAGGAGGAATAATAATTAATGGACTGAGTTGACTGAAAAAAAGTTATATAGGGTGAAATGCAGAACCCAGATGAAAGGTAACCCTCAATGTTTTTAGCAGGGAAGGAGAAACAAACTTCATGGAGGTTAATTTGTGTCTTACAGATGGAACATTGAAAGTACTCTCTAATGTCTTTTAGTTTTTCTTAAAAAGGTTAAGATGGCCATCTTTTGAGAACCAAGGTAGATCTATTCAATTTTTTGATGCCGTGACAGATTGCCCTATACTGAGTAATCTATAAGAATAGAAGGGGCCAGCACTGTGGCATAGTGGGTAAAGCTGCCACCTGCAGTGCCAGCATCCCATATGGGTGCCAGTTCAAGTCCCACGTGTTCTACTTCTAATCCAGCTCTCTGCTAGGGCCTGGGAAAGCAGTGGAAGATGGCCCAAGTCCTTGGGCCCTTGCATCCACATGGGACGACTGGGAGGAAGTTCCTGGCTCCAGATCGGTGCAGCTTCAGCCATTGTGGCCAATCAAGGAGTGAACTAGCAGATAGAAGACCTCTCTCTCTCCCTCTCCTCCTCTAATTCTGACTTTCAAATAATAAATAAATAAAAATAGAAATTACTATAGTGCTGGAGGCTAAGTCCAAAGATCAAAATGCCAGCATCTATGATTTATTGCTACACTTTCACATAGAAGGCACAAGGGTAAGAGAAAGTGAAGCCAGTCCCACAAACCCATTTATAGCAGCAATAACTAAAATATCCCATAGAAAAGACCCAGATCCCAATACTGTTCCATTAGGGATGAAGCTTCCAACATGAATTTTAGGAGACAAATTCAAAGTACAGCACAGAGTTTCCTTTTTCTTTTTTTATTAGACAGGTAGAGTTATAGACAGTGAGAGAGTGAGAGAGAGAGAGAGAGAGAGAGAGAGGTCTTCCTTCCATTGGTTCACCCCACAAACAGCCGCCATGGCCAGCACGCTGTGTTGATCCGAAGCCAGGAGCCAGGAGCTTCCTCCTGGTCTCCCATGCAGGTGCAGGGCCCAAGCACTTAGGCCATCCTCCACTGCCTCCCCGGGCCACAGCAGAGAGCTTGACTGGAAGAGGAGCAACCAGGACAGAATCCAGTGCCCCAACCAAGACTAGAACCCAGGGTGCTGGTGTTGCAGGCGGAGGATTAACCAAGTGAGCCCCCGGTGCTGGGCCCAGCACAGAGTTTCTATAAAACTATTATATCCATATTCAAAGATTGTTTTCTTCTTGCTGAATTCTGAACTCTCAGCTTTACCTCACAACTTCCACTTTGGGGGATCAGAGAGCAAAAAAAATGAAGTATCACCAAATGAGCTATCAAGGCCAGCCCCTCAGTGTCAGTCTCCTCTTGTCCTTGAGTTGCTCTACCTGTATTCTTTAGGAATTGAGGAAGATTTCTATCAGAACAAGGATACTACTAATGATCTATTTTACTGATTATTGATCATTATTCATCATAGGCTTCTGATAATAAAGGAGCAAGGAAAACAGCAAGGAGTAGACACCAATTGCACAGCACACTAACAATTAGATTATGCATTTGTTGACCACATATTTGGTGTATGACTACTCTGTGCCTTGTTCTAGGCATAAGAGCTAACAAATAGGATAAAGTCCTTTCCCTCACAGAGTTGGTGTTCTATTACTGACAGCCAGACTATATTCATATAAGAAAATAAGATTGTTTAGCCTAGTGAGACGAGCCATGCTGAAAATAAGTTTGTATGATATAGTACAAGTGAGGACAAAAGAGGGAATATGAAGCCGGGAAGGCTTCTCTGACAAGGGGACTCTTGAGTTGACACCCAATACATGAGAAGGAAAGGATCTCTCAAAGCTCCAGACCTCAGGGTCTACAGGGAGATCTTCCCCAAGATCTGGTGTGAAGTCTTCAAGCAAGACAGAGAAATAGAAACAAACAGTTGTTGGTTGACTCAGAGGAGAGAAAAATGAAGGTGAAGAGAAAAGAAGGATGGATCTTATCAGCTCAGTCAAGTCAAGGAGTGCATATTTCCTGCTTATTCAAGTGAGCAGTTAGTGGAGGATGCACATAGGAAAGCAACATGATAGACTCACTTATTATTCATCTATGAGTTACTTCAAAAAGCTCCTGGGAAAGGAGAGGAGGTTTGGCCTAGCTGTTTAGATGCCAATTAAGGTATCTGTGTGCCACACTGGAATGCCTGGGTTTGATTCCCAGCTTTAGCTCCTGACCCAAGCTTCCTGTTAATGTAGACTCTTGGAGGAAATGATGATGGGTCAAGTAACTGGGTCCCTGCCACACACATGGGAGACCTGGACTGAGTTCCTGGCTCCCTGCTTCAGCACCCTCTACCTTTAGGGGAATTGCAGGCATATCATGTGGAATAAACCAAGGGAATGGAGTGCTTGCTCTCTATCAAAAATTTTTAATTAAGAAATTCACAGAAAAATGTAATTCTCGAAGATAAGCTTGTTCTGAAGTCCATTGTATGATAAACTTAGCCTCCATTCTAAAACTCGAGTAGATACTGTATTCAGAGTGAACCAAAATATACTGATTATGCCTCATATGCTAAGAATTTTCATTTTATTTTGTTGAAAAATTAAAAGCAATGAACAATTGTGTTATGTGTTTTTCAACATCCATTCAATTCAGACTATGTATCACAATTGTTATTAGGTCTTGCACCAAAGCCTTCTCCATCTAATTATTTGATAAGCTCAAGGTATCAGGAATTAACCTATCATGAGAGCTATAAGAGTTACCAAAACTGCTTGCAAATTCAAATTTTAACAGAAAATATTGACAACTTGGTAAGATACTATAAATTTCATCTTATATTTCTTTTTGAAATTTTATTAAAATTTTAATTCAACACTATTATGCCAACTGAAAACCTTGATAATTAATATTGAACCTGCTCATTTTCATTTATTTTTTAGAAGTTCAATAGTTAAATTATAGCATCTAATGGTCTATCAGCATTTTGAGGTATCACATTGAACAGTTATTTAGGGTTCAAAATATGTAAATGACTAAAAGTATGAGTATAGTTACAATATCGTTTTACATTAAAAAGCCATAAAAACCACTGACAGCAAAAACCCCATTTTTTGTCCGTATTGTTATACATTAAATTAATTGAAGAGCAAAAAACAACACATTTACAGCTTTTCAGGTTCAACATTTTGATTCATTACTAAGAGGGAGGCATTAAGTTCAGACTGATCTAATCTGTAGATAAAAGTGAAGATATAATACTGATTTTGATTAAAAAGTCAAATTCTCAAAGCAGAGCAATGGACAGTGATATTGGGTCAAAACTTATCAGGGCCTGGCACCGCAGCTCACTAGGGTAATCCTCTGCCTGCGGCGCTGGCACCCCAGGTTCTAGTCCCGGTCGGGGCGCCGGATTCTGTCCCGGTTGCTCCTCTTCCAGTCCAGCTCTCTGCTGTAGCCCAGGAAGTGCAGTGGAGGATGGCCAGGTCTTTGGGCCCTGCACCCGCACGGGAGACCAGGAGGAAGCACCTGGCTCCTGGTTTCGGATCTATGCAGTGTGTTGGCCGTAGCAGCCACTTAGGGGGTGAACCAAAAGAAAAAGGAAGACCTTTCTCTCTGTCTCTCTCTCTCTCTCACTGTCTAACTCTGCCTGTCAAAAAAAAAAAATTATAAAAAAAACTTATCAGACAAAAGTTATTAAGACCATACAAGGATAGAACACAGAAGATGTGTCTCAGTCAGCAGCAACTCTACAAAGCTAAAAAGTGGATATTTTAACCATAAGCTCAGTAGTTCAATATAATCTTCCTTAAAGGTAAGTCAAAGTATTTCAGTATCTCAAACAAGGAAGCCAAACATCTCTTTCCTTGGTGCACCGTAGTTATGTTCTTTACTTGAGTTATGCGTCAGTTGATATTTATGTTATAAAGAGCTGGCTAAATTAAATATCTATACAATATAGATTATGCAAAAAGATTATTCTTCAGCAATCTTTGCATTATCTAAATTTAGAAATACCATGACATGGCTGGACATTTAAAGAACACATCTGAAAATTATCATTTTAGAGGTTTTTCATTGAACAAAAGTAAAAGTCACTTAAATAACAGCAGTTACTTAAACTGATAATGAAAGGGAGCTATTGAACATTCCCTTTGAAATAAGGCCCAAAAAAGGGGCTTAAGCCTCTTGCTTAGGTTCTGGTGTTCAGTAATTGGTTCATTTGAAGATTAGATGCACCCTGCTGACAATTCCTCTCTTTTTAAATTTTTTTTTTAAATTTTTATCCAGCACATAATAATATACGTATTTATGGGGACCATGTGATGTTTTAATACCAGAATATATCATATAACATCCAATCAGGGTAAACATATCTACTTCTTCAAATGTTTATCATTTCTTTCTAATGAAACATTGAAATCCTATCTTCTAGAGGTTTTTATTTCAGTATGTTAGTCATTCTATTGAGCAACAGAGCACAAGAAATCCTTATACCTTTCTAACTACACCTTAGTACCCATTATTTGATCTTCCCCCCCTTCCTCTCCCCTCTATCCTCCTCAATGTCAGGTAGCTACTGTTATTCCCAACTTCTGCGAGATCAATTTTTTAAGATCCTACATAGGAGTAAGATCACACAATACTTGTCTTTCTTCCAGGTCTTATTTCTCTTAACATAATGACCTCCAGCTCCATCCAGGTTATGATATTCCTAATTTAGATTATGCTGGTAGGAAAAATCTATACAAATGAGAAAAACATTAAGAAAAACCAGACGCCAATCATCTCTCATCGCTATGGATGGACAAGGCATGCTAAGACTGCTACAGGTTGAAAATAAGATTGCAGGGTGGGAAACATAGAATCCGTATGAATTCCAACTCAAAACGAGTTTCAACCCCACGAACTGACCAGAATCACTAGACCTCACAGAGTTTTCCTGAGATTTAATTAAATATACATTGAGTTTGTAGCTATTTAGTAAAATGTAAGCAATGCCTCTTAGCCTAATCCATAAATGAATAGCTAGGAAACTAAGTAAATAACTGCCTTATCTTAAGTACCAAAAAGATTCAGCATCTCTCCATATCTTTTTGGCATTTGAATAGCATCAAGTATCACAGGCTGCTACAGTTCTCCCACCTATTTTTCCAGCAGGCTCTCCTGTTATTAATTTAGAGTTTATTATGCAAACCCTTTTTCTCTTATTTGTGTCACAAATATTTTCTCCTTATGTTTTTCAGTCTCTAATTAGGGAATGTCCAATGCAAAGAATTCCTTTTTACTGTTCTAAACATATTTAGCCACCTTTTCCTTTAGAGTAACTGGGTTTTCCTGTTTGCCTACAACCAGGTCATGAAGTTGTCCTCCTAAATTACCTTCTAGAAGCTCCATTGCTTTATAGTTAAATCTCCTATTCACTGGATTTTTGCATTGGTGTGAGGTAGAAGTTGGGTTTCCTATTTTTTCATATGAATCTATTTTGGCACAACACCATTTATTGAAAACAAAATTGTCCTTTCCCCCACAGACTTTTTTTTAATATTGCTGCACCTTTATTTTTTTAGAGTTATAGACAGTGAGAGAGAGACAGAGAGAAAGGTCTTCCTTCCATTGGTTCCCAAATGGCCGTCACAGCTGGTACTGCGCAGATCCGAAGCCAGGAGTGAGGTGCCTCCTCCTGGTCTCCCATGCGGGTTCAGGGGCCCAATCACCTGGGCCATCCTCCACTGCCTCCCCGGGCCACAGCAGAGAGCTGGACTGGAAGAAGAGCAACTGGGACTAGAATCCAGCGCCCATATGGGATGCCTGCGCCACAGGCGGAGGATTAACTACATGAGGCATGGCGCCACAACCCCGCCTCGCAGACTTTAACTGCAAACATGACAATGAATTTTGTTTACATTTTTTTACAAATCTGATTCTGAACCCAATTATAATCCACTGGGGCTTCAGGAGTCTTCACAAAATTCATGGAAAATGTGTATTATGAAAGAAGTATGGATAATTACAGAACATCTTGTACCAAAATAATCTTTTAATTCCTATTTCCCACACTTATTGAAGTACTCCTGTATATTCTATATTCATGTGCCAATATCACACTTCAGTGATGATTATAGTTTAATTGATTACCATCACTTTTTCATAAGTCTTTGAATAATAAAATCATCCCAATCTGTTCAAAATTGTCTTTGATGTTCTTGATCTTTTGTATTGCCATAAAAATTTTAAATCAGTCTCTTAATTTCCACATGAGCACACATTTAAAGAAAAACACACAGGGTTTTGATAGATACAGACTCTGATCTGTAGATTAATTTGGATGTTGGTCTTCACAACACTGTTTCCCAATCTGTGAACATAAAATACATCATGTATTTATATTTTTCATATTTTTTAGTTTTATAAATAAAGGACTGTATTGAGCTTTCTATTTTCTCTAATGTCAGTTTTGCGAGTTCCATTTCTTGACAGATTTTTCCACTGTACCATAATTTTCAGGTTTAGTGCATCATATTGCAGGATGACAAACCACTCTTTATTCCTGATATTATCCTTCTGTTCTTGTAGAAAATTTGTGATGGACTTATAAATATTAGCCTCCTAAAAAAATTCCTAGCTTTGCAATCTACTCTGTTATTTTTTTAAAGATTTTTTTTTTTTTTTACTATTTAAAAGGAAGAGTTACAGAGAGGCAGAGGCAGAGAAACAAAGAGAGAGGTCTTCCATCCACTGGCCCACTCCCCCAAATGGCTGTAATGGCCAGAGCTGGGCCAACCCAAAGCCAGGAGCTTCTTCTAGGTCTCCTATGCAGGTACAGGGGCCCAAGCACTTGGGCCACCTTCTACTGCTTTCTCAGGCCATGGCAGAAAGCTAGATGGGAAGTGGAACAGCTGGGATGCAAACTAGAGCCCACATAGAATGCTGGTACTGCAGATTTAGGCTTTACCTGCTATGCCACAGTACCAGCTCCCTCTGTATTATTTTTGTTTATATTTTAATGTGGTTAGAGAAGGAATATTGTTATTCTTATCTATTTGAGAGGCAGAAACAGATTGACATAGCTGGTTAATTCCCCAAATGCCCAAATCAGTCAGAATGGTGCCAGGTTAAATGCCAGGAGCCAGAAACTCAATTCAAGGCTCTCACATGGGTGACATGGACTCAATTCCTTGAGCCATCACTACTGCCTCAAAGAATCTTTATTAGCAAGAAGTTAAAGTCAAAAGCCAGAGCTGGATATGAAATCCAGTTATTTTAAAGATACAGAGTCTTACATAGCATCCTAACAACTATGCTAAATGTTCACCTCTATTTCATTTTTGTGTTTACTATTTTCTCCCGTCAGTAATTTTTTAATGTGTATTGATTTTCATCTACTTGAAAGGCAGAGAGAAAAATGGAGATTGATCTTCCATCCACTGGTTCACTCCCCAGATGCCTGCAAAAGGGCTGGACCAGATCAAAGCCAACAGTCCAGAATTTCATTCCATCTCCCATGTGGGTGGCAGAGACCTAAGTCGTTGAGATCTGCTGCCTCCCAGGATGCATTTGTAGGAAGCTGGATTGAAAGCAGAGCATCTGGGACCCAAACCAGTCCTCAGTACGGAATACAAGCAACACAAGCACTGGCCTAACCTGATGTACACCTGCCCCATCTCTTCAGTAACTGTTGATTTATTTTGCTATTGTTTTGCTGACTTTGTGAGTGAATACTCTTAGATAATTTATCTTTATTCCTCATTTTTTTTAATTTATTTGACAGAGTTAGACAGTGAGAGAGACAGAGAGAAAGGTCTTCCTTCCATTGGTTCACCCCCCAAATGGCCACAACGGCCAGAGCTATGCTGATCTGAAGCCAGGAGCCAGGTACTTCCTCCCGGTCTCTGACATGGGTGCAGGCGCCCAAGCACCTGGGCCACCCTCCACTGCCTCCCTGGGGCCACAGCTGAGAGCTGGACTGGAAGAGGTGCAACCAGGACTAGAATCTGGTGCCTATATGGGATGCTAGTGCTGCTGGCAGAGGATTAACCAAGTGAGCCACAGCGCTGGCCCCTATACCTCATTTTTAATATAGGCATTTAAGACTTTATAACGTGTCCACACATGATTTTACCTGCATTCCAAAGTTCTAATATGTCGTGTTCATCTTTTCAAAATATTTTCACAATTACATTGTAATTCCTCTTTAGTCAATGAATAATTTAGAAGTAGTTGTTTAACATATAGAGATGCCTCTAGCTATCCTTTTATTATTAATTTCTAGTTTAATTCTACTGAGGAATTTAAGCATTTAAATCTTGGAATTTGTTTAGACTTGATTTGTAGCCCGGTGACTCACATACACATGAAAAAAGATGTATATTCTGTCATTTGTAGGTAGAGGATTCTGAGTATTAAGTCATATTTCTTATACATGTTATTCAAAGCTTCTATAATTTTATTGACCTTTTTACTTTTCCAGCTACTGAGAGACATTTTAAAATTTCCTAATATGTTTGAGGATTTATCTTTGGTAGGTAGGAAGTAAGAAGAGAAAATATATATATATATATATATATATATATATATATATATATATAACATCATACTGAGTGCAATAAGCCAGTCCCAGAGGGACAAATATCATATGTTCTCCCTGATCGGTGACAACTAACCAAGCACAAAAAAGGAAACCTGGTGAAGTGAAATGGACACTATGAGAAACAGTGACTTGATCAGCCCTTGTCATCACTGTTGATGTACAACTTAATACTTTATCCCTTTTAGTACTTTTTTTGTTCTACTTAATACTATTGGTTGAACTCTGTAATTAACACACAATTATTCTTAGGTGTTTAAAGGTAACTGAAAAGCGATCTCTGTTAAATGTAAGAGTGGGAATAAGAGAGGGAGGAGATGTACAATTTGGGACATGCTCAATCGGACTTGCCCCAAATGGTGGAGTTAGAATTGTGCCAGGGGATTCCAATACAATCCCATCAAGGTGGCATGTACCAAGGCCATCTCACTAGTCCAAGTGATCATCTTCAGTTCACAATTGATCACACTGATAGGTCTAAGAGTCAAAGGGATCACACAAACAAGACTAGTGTCTGCTAATACTAACTGATAGAATGAAAAAGGGGGAGAAAGATCCAACATGGGAAGTGGGATACACAGCAGACTCATAGAATGGCAGATGTCCTAAACAGCACTCTGGCCTCAGAGTCAGCCCTTAAGGGCATTCAGATCTGGCTGAAGAGCCCATGAGAGTATTTTAGGCATGGAAAGCCAAGACACTCTGGAAAAAAAGAAAAAAAAAAAAACTAAATGAAAGATCTCTGTGAGTGAGATCCCAGTAGAAAGAACGGGGCCATCAAAGAAGGAGGTACCTTTCTCTGAAGAGAGGAAAGAACTTCCACTTTGACTATGGCCTTGTCGAAATAAGATCAAAGTCAGTGAGCTCAGAGGGCTTCCATAGGCTTGCAACTCATGACTAGAGCCTTGGGAGATTGCTGACACTTTAAACAAGAGTGTCAATTTGTTAAGTCAACAACAAGAGTCACTGTGCACTTACTCCTCATGTAAGATCTCTGTCCTTAATGTGTAGTTCAATGTGAATTAATGCTATGACTAGTGCTCAAACAGTATTTTGCACTTTGTGTTCTGTGTGGGTGCAAACTGATGAAATCTTAATATATACTAAATTGATCTTCTGTATATAAAGACAATTGAAAATGAATCTTGATGTGAATGGAATGGGAGAGGGAGCGGGAGATGGGAGGGTTGCTGGTGGGAGGGAAGTTATAGGGGGGAAAAAGCCATTGTAATCCATAAACTGTACTTTGGAAATTTATATTTACTAAATAAAAGTTAAAAAAGACAAAGTAAATATATATATGCATATATATATGTTAATAGACACAGAAAGAGACTAAAGACAGAAAAAATAGACAATATTTGGTATCCAAAAATGGCATGCAAGTTGGTGCATATTTAGAATTTTTCATGTTCACTCTTCATATTTTCAGTCCTTTATTACAGTGTAGGATTTTTATATTTTGTTTTTTGCTTTTTAAAAATATTTGAAAGGCAGAGGTACAGAGTAAGAGGGAGAGACTGAGAGAGAGAGGTCTTCCATCCACTGGTCACTCCCCAAATGTCCACAGCAGTTGGAGCTGGGCCAGTCCAAAGCCAGGAGCTTCTTCTGGGTCTCCCAGATAGGTGCAGAGGCCCAAGACGGGACTCTAACTGGCACTCATGGGATGCTGGTCCTGCTATGGTACAACACCTACCTCTATATTTTGTTTGGGAATCGTTTATCTGTACATATTTGATAAAAATCAATGATATATTTGAGTTTAAATCTACTTCTTATTTTCTATTTCACTTGCTTTATGACCGACCCTCTTTCCTTATTTCAAATTAATTGTATATTTTATATTATTCTCTATTTTTCCTTCAACTAGCTTAAGTATCTATTTTACTCTGAAATTTCAAGTATTTTCCCAGAAGTTACAACATATATCTTTAATTCATTGAAATCTATTATAAATTAATGCTGTAATATTAATGGTCTAATATTTTATTGATATAAAGCTACATTAAACTCACTAAATATACCAATTGTTAATGGAAATCATGTGATTAAAAATGCTTTATTACCTATGAAAATCCAGATTTAGCAATTTGAGGCACAGAATATGAGCTTAAACTCTAATTTATTTCGCTATGTGTTTGTTTCACATTAAAAGCTTTGTCAAGTGTTGGACATTTAATCCAATAATTAGGACACTGTTTAAAATGTTCACATCCCATGTTGGAGTGTCTAGGTCCAAGTCCAGCTTCACTTCCAATTTCCAGTTGTCTGCTAATGCAGACCCTGGGGGTAGGAAATTATGGTTCATCCAACTGTGTCTTTATCACCCACCCTGCCATGACCCAGACTGAGTTCCTGGCTCCTGGCTTCAGTCTGGTCCAGTCCAGTCCTAACCCAGGCACTTGGGAAGTGAACCAGCAAATGAGAGTTCTCTGCATCTCAGTTTCTCTGCCTCTCAAATAAGTAACTTTAAAAACACCTACTTCAGAAAGGTGTGTCTCCAAATGGAAAAGCTCCTCATATGATTCACCTTTCAATCTCATCCTCCACTGAGGCCAAGGTTTGTGTGGATATTTAACTAGTTACATTTTATCCTCCCAGAATTCAGATATTTGTTCCTACAAATACTAATTGGAAAATGTTATTTTTAAAAATTGTTTTGCATATGTGTAATAGGATTTAACAAGTGAGAATATTTTCTTTCTGATGTTAAAATATGTCAATAGAATGCTTAAACCATTTCCAGCAACAAAATCACATAACAATTATAACCTTTCCAAATGTCATTTTTCAAAATGCTCTTTGCACAACACGAGTATCTTTTGAAAAGTAGCTACTTTCTCATTCACAATTAAATATCACCTGTATGATGAAGCGACTGATTAAGAGGGTATATTTTTTAAAAATATCTCCTAAGTAACACATTGAAGAGAGCCACTTGTTATTATTTAAAAGGTCAGAAAATTTGGAGTATTTGTACATTTGAAAAAGAATAAGTCTAACTTATCTTTTGGATTTCCATCTCTTTTAGATAATTTGTCACAGGATCAAGAGCAAACTTCTATGTGGTTAAACATATTTTCATGGCCTCTTTCCAACTCACTGTAACCACTGGGAGAGTGCAATACTTAGAAGTCTGACAAGAAAAACTTAGCCAGCTCATGTAGCAGCTGGGTCCTATCTCACTTCAGCTTCCTCACTGCAGTGTTTCTTCTCAGGAAAGCTGTGGGGAATTGATTTCATTTGTAGTTCTTCGCCACCGCCTCCTCTCCCCCTCAGCCGAATGCTTGCTTTTTAAAAATTTATTTCTTTGAAAGGCAGAGAAAGAGAGATATTCCATATGCTGGTTCACTCCCCAGAAGGCCTCAATGGCCAGGGTTGAGCCAAGTCGAAGCCAGGAGCCTGGAACTCCAACTGGGTCTCCCAGGGAGCTGAATCAAACCCCCAAGTCCACTTCATAGTCAGTGGCTTAACTCGCTGCCCCACCACACAGGCCCCCAGAATTCCACTCACCAAACTTCCAGGGATGAATTGTTTCAAAGAATCCAATTCATTTATGCAAAAAATCTCAATACATTTTGTTTTATGGGTCATAAAGTAGTTTTTACGTTAATTGCAGCAGAACCTAATAAATAGCATATGCTATGACTGTGCTACCTGTACATGGAAGCAGCTGTATAGCAATTGTTCTACATGTGTTCTAATACTTGTTTATTTAATCAGAAGTGTTTTCCATGGGCTTTCCAATGGTATTGGCCACCAAAGGAACACATTTTTCCTGTATTGCCATATTGTGTGCTCCAGTCATTTTACCATTACTAACTGTAACAATAAGGTATTTCCCATCACTTTGTGGAATTTTTGCTTCTTCACTATTATTGATTCATTTAGTAAATACAGATTGTTGCATGCCACATACTACTGTCAATCATTAGGGTAAAACCTCAAAATTCCCTTTAAGATATTTAGAGTGAAATTTAGTAAACCTTGGTAAAAGAATGAATATTTCATGATTTTAAATACCATTAGAAGTCTACATGTTTTCTTCATATTTTGGTTGCTGTTCTAAATTATCTTAATTGTTATCAATCATTAATCCTATCTCAAGATAATGTAAACTAGAAGTCAGATGCATGCTTAACAGTAGTAGATTAAACATCGCTCTTCAAACTTTGTTTTCTTATTACTCATCTGCTAAGATCATTGTGGATTATACTTCATACTATCAGCACCACCTTTTTCTTCTTAATTGATGAAAACTGATGCTTGTGTTACTAACACACACTTCAATTCAGGGGGCTCTATAACTTAGGGTCTGAGCAACCAACAAATTTTTCTAGCTATTTCTACAAGGAATTTAATAAAGGAAATTGGTCCGGCAAGTATTGGAGAACTGGAAAGGAGAACACTGTGGTCGCAAGGTCAGCCACTTGAGAAAGCAGCTTCTAGTCCTGGAAACAGAGATCAAAGAGAAGATGTTGGCTGATGGGCCTGGAGTACAGAGGTATAGAGGACCCTGTGGAACCCCGATATGACCAGGGCTTGTTCCTCCAGTGCTCAAAGGAGGGCCTGGAGTAGCTCTCAGAGCTCTCTGGTGGGAGGGTGTAGCATGCCTGGTTGGTGCTGCCACATTTGAATTTCTGAGTTTAAAAAGAAGTGAGAACTAGAAGCCATAGAGATGCCAAGAGCCAAAGCAGCAGGTAAAAAGGAAGAAGTTCTTGGTCCCACCTTCTACCTTTCAGGTTGGCAAAATCTACCAGAGCAGTTACTGCCCAAGCAGAGATGTGGTTTGCAGAGTCCCAGCTCCTGTGTCACAAGGCAGAGTAGAGTGAAGTGAGAGACAAATGCATCATACCCAGTAGTGTTTCTTTGCAGAAAAACTCTAAATAATTTGTTCAATTTGCGAGATTTAGTTTACTCAAAACTAAATAATCCTGAAAATTAGATAATTAGACAACGTAGATTTTTTTTAGATTACAATGTGTTAGAAGAAAAAAAAAGAATCCCTGTGATCACCACAGTATAAACCCCTAGGTAATGGGCCCCTACAAACATTACCTGTAACCATCCAACAAATGCACCAAGACAGAAGAGGCCACTGCCAATAGGAATAATGGATACAAGTACAGATGAATGAATTGTTAATATAAATTAAAATTCTAAAGGTTTCTTACTACACTAATTGGATGGTCCTATAATAACAATGGCTATCATCCCTTCAGGGACCATAGGTCTAGATCAAGGGTTACAAACAAATGGCCTGCAGCTGTGTCAGGCTGCAGGCAAAGATGGCAGTCTCCACAGATTCCATAGGCCCAGTGAACCTGAAACGTCAGTTGTAGCCAGGGCTATATTAGGCTGAAGCTGGGAACCAGAAACTCCAATGTCAGGGGCAGGGACTCAACTATTCAAACTATCACCTGCTGCCACCTAGGGTGCATGTTAGCAGGAAGCTAAAATCAAGCGTAGAGCTGGAACTCAGGAGTTAGAGTCCCTCCTAATCTTTGCTTGTTGGAATAACTTGAGGACCAAAATGATTAAGTGATGGTATGGTTAGCTGGGATGTTGAAGCTGATGGAAATATGACACAAGGTGGACATGCACAAATAGTATGCCACCAAGGACAAATTCTAAGAATGAATTATATTGCCTGAAAGTAGAATGTAGACCCGAACACCCAGAAGCTGAACCATCAATTAGATGTGCAACAAAAATTAATATGAATGGAATAAATAATTGCAGTGGAATGATGACCACATGGAGCATACAGGATTAGCAAAATGGCAAAATTCATACAGCAGTAAAGTTGTACTTCAAGAGCTAAGAAGTCTAATGATGTCCACAGGAAATACGAAGTTTCCACAGTCACCAGAATGACAAACATACAACAATTAATTTTAGTGGATCTCAAACTTGTCTTAAATCAACAACTTTCTACTCATATTAATGTCTTGATTGAATATCACAATGCAAAATACCCACACATTCAGTAAAGAATTCCAGCTGGGATCTGTAACTCGGATGTTTTTAAGAATGTATTTGATATATGTACACTCACGTTTTCAGGTAACAGGAAGAAAAAGGCAGCACAGTTTTTCTCTTTTGTTGAGGCACTGTCATTTAAACTTAAACCTGGAGTGCTCCAAGCGGGATTCGGGTTTACAAGACACAAGCATGGCGAGACGTGTCAGATGGCAGTGGAAAGGTTGTTTCTGAAAAGTTAAAATCCTAAGAAGGACAAACAGAAATAGCACTTTATCCATCTTGGGTAGTGAAAGAGCTGCAGCTGAAATTGTTGAAAGTAACAGGTACACTGACTTATCACAAATTATGTTAAAATTTGAAGTGGTGCAGGTGCTGACCCCTAGTAGTATAAAAATATGTTCAGGATTGTATCGGTTCCTGTATTTATGATTAAAAAAAAAAAAGTTGGGGGATCAATCAATTTCTGTTAAAAGCTATTCCTGTGTATTGCATGTAACAGACACGGTAAATACTGGTTTACAGTTTTTAACAAACCATGCTTGTAAGTTTAAGTGAAGTCAACAAAAAGGAAATAGGTATATGGGTATGTGAGTTTGAGACTAAAGTTAGTCTTTAAATAAAATCTAGTATGTGTAAAAAAGAAAAAAAAATGGCCATGGGCCAAATCCCATCTGCTTTTTGTTTTTTTCAAAATAAATATTTTCTAAGATTTACTTTTTTTTCAAAGTGCAGAGTGACAGAGATCTTCCATTTCCTGGTTCACTCCCCCAGATAGATACAACAGCCAGGGCTGGGCCAGGCCACAGCCAAGAGTAAAGAACTCTATCCAGGTGGCAGGGACCCAAGTACTTGTGCCATCATCTGATGACATCATCAGGTTACTCATTAACAGGAAGGTGGATCAGGCGCAGATGGGGAACTCAATTCCAATACGGGCTGCAGGGATCCAGCAGCTTAACCGGCTGTTTGCACAACACCTACCATCAATGTTTGGTTGTCCATCCCAGCATAATCTAGTAATTCCTGACAAGCTCTCCGAAGATAGCACTCAGATGGCCTCAGAAAGTCTTACCTTTGCTCCTTACCTTCCCTACACCAAATAAGGTTAGGGCTGTATTACTTGAGCCAGGAGAATAAGGCTACAGAATGGAAAATCCAAAGTTCCTTTAGAAATAGCAAATTCCTAGAGTTCCACATTATGGAATGCTTGTTAGGTGGTCTGTTTGCCACCTAACAAAATAAATGACATTTAAAGTTCTATTTTTTTCCCTTTCCAAGTATCTTCTTTCTGTTGCACTGGTATATAAAGAGAAGTTTCATTTTGGAATCAAGCTCGTGAATATTTTGAGTCCTGACTCTGCCATTTAGTTCCTCCATGATGTTGGGTGAATTGGTTTCTTACAGTCTCAATTTCCTCTTCTGTGACATCTGTGTATTATAGCCACTTTTCCTAATTGTTATAAGCACCAGCAATGATATGCCACAACCCCACTATCATGTTCATTCCTTCTGTTGACAAGGCAGTGCTGTGAGCATCTCATCCTCCTAGCCTCACCCCAATTCCCAGACTGCTCTATAATTAGAATTTCTGGGATATAGCAGGCCTTCAGTCATTATAAAGGTCAAGGAAAGCAAGGAGGAAAAAATTTAAAAAGAGGGAGAGGAAAGGAAAAACAGAAGGAAGGAAAAACAGAAAAGGAAAAAATGAGGCAGCACTGATGTCTATCAAACAGAAAAATCTGGAATTATAGTTTCCCCTTCCAAGAAAAGTGTGACTTTCTTTTAGAGAATTAGTTCAAAATCTTTCTCGGTGAGTCATGCAGAACTTTTTAAATGATTTTTTGAGTTGACAGGCAATCTATAAAAAGAAAGAGTTCATTGCAGATTGATGAAATGGAGGCAAACTCTTTGCTCTTCTTGGTTCCCATGCCCACATTTTCATAATTATTTTTATTTCATTATTCACTTAGCTATAAAAGGCAATTTGAGAGGTGACAGAGGGTAGTATTGGTTACTTACACTACAAATGCCACAAGGAAGGAATTGGCAGAGACCTCACAGCAAGGCTCTGCACTCACGGAGAGGAGCTTTCATCCTTTATTAAAGTCACAGTTTCTCTTTGGGAGAGCAATGGCCACAGCAACACATTGCAATAAAGCATTAAAATTTTTTAAAATAGAAAAAAATCAAACCCTGTGACATGCCACATAAAAAGGGTAGAAAACTCTTATAAGCATTTTGGCAGCCGCCTAAGGTTGTAGCCAGTGAGGTTATCATCAATTTCTCTTTGCTGCTGCCCCAAATACGCTATGGGACCAAGTCCATGGCAAGTGTAAAGGGAAGGTTATTCCTCCCAGTAAAGGACATGGGAGCAACAACGAGAAAGAGAAAGAAACTAATATTGGTTATGAAACTCGAGGAAAATCAGCGTTGAATTATTTATATCTTAAGTTTGAATGTTCCCTTGCTGTTTTTAGCTGTCAGAAAGTCTAAAAAGAAAGTCATAGAATTTCCTTCTCCCAGCCAAGAGGACAGGTTCTTTGAAAAAGTGGCCCTTGGAGATGAAGCCCTAGAAGTCCCCAAGGTGCAGCACAGAACTCAGGGTTAGTTAGATGAGAAGTATTTCCAGGTGTGCAAAAAAAAGTCAGCACTATCCAATTGCTCAGGGACAGAGTAGCCAACAGAAAATTATCTATCATCCTGAGCAGTGCTTCCATGGTTTTTCAGAGGCCATATGTCTCTCAATTTGAGAGTCAGTCAGCAATTGTGTGCAGTCAACCAGACTGCCTCCATCCAAAGTAATGAAAGAGCCCAAAGTTCAAGACAGACAGGTCAAACTGAACCCATTCAGCATTCAGGAAAGATTTCTACTTCTTTATTAAGTGAATTGCACAGACTGGGTCTCTGCCTAAACAATGGATGCTGTCCTGAGCTAAGGGAGGTCACATGTGCTGAGGGTTTGGATTCAGCATTCATAGTGAGAGGAGAGAGAAACCAAATCTTAGAGACCCTAATGCATGGCTCTCAAGAGCCTCTGAGTGAGGTTTCCTGACCTCATTCAGAAGTGAACAACTAGATGGATGGTTGAACAGAAAAGGGGCACTACAGGCTTTCACCTGGACAGAAATTGGTTACTATAATTTTTGGAAGGCAAAGAACAGTATTCCAGAGGTTCTAAGTGCATGCCCCTCACCAATGTAGTGTGACCCCCCCCCCCCCAGATACCATCAGGTTTGTAAGACAGTCCTGTAGAAAGTCACTCTGATATTCAATATTGTCCATGAGAAAGACAATCAAGTGTATAGACACTATAGGACACCTGCAACGCTAGCATCCTCTATGAGTGCCAGTTTGAGTTTCAGATGCTCCACTTCCAATCCAGCTCCCTGCTAATACAACTGGAAAAGCACCACTGGAAGATGACTCAAGTGCTCCGGCTCCTGAACCTACATGGAATACACAGAACGAGTTCTGGACTCCTGGATTCATCCTGGCCTGGCCTCAGCTGTTGTGGCCACTTGGGGAATGAACCAACAGAGGAAAGATCTCTTTGTAACTTTGCCTTGGAAGTAAACAAATCTTAAAAAAATAAACAAGGGAAATTTCATAGTGAAAAGAAATATATCATCAGCTGTTCATATAAAGTGGCTAAGTGCAGTGAAATGGGCTCTATTATAAATGAAGTCTTGCCTCCAAAAACAGTCAGTTTTTAAGTTAAAGCCTGTTAACATTTTAGTTACATTCCAAAGTCTGGTGCAAACCCAGTTCTCTGAATTTTGGCCTTATATTTCAGGGAAGTACATACCCTGACCTTCCTGGGGCAGTTTTGCTTTCTATCATCCCAACATAATGTTGCTTCTTAAATGGTACCTGATTTAGACTGTTCTATAGTCACACTACTTACAAAGGATTCCTGTTGAATATACATGCTTTATAATTTCTCCTTGGAAGTTAAAATCTCTCTGCAAATAGACAAAGCCTCAATCCAATACCATATGTTATCCAAGAGTTAAATAGAGTTAGCCTCAAAGTGGACATATGTGTCACAATGTGTCACGAAATGCTGAGGCTGAGTTAGTCACATTACTGCCAATCCTTTACTAGTGGAATTTCTCCCGCTAGTTCTGTCAGGTCATGTGGCCCTTTCTAATTGGATGTAATTGACATGATTTTGTAATCCCAACATCAAATTTAAGAGAGAAATGCAGCTGACAATGCTCACATCTGCAGTGTACATGTTAATAGCCTGTGTTGTTTTTTCCTGCACTTACATCTTCCTTTGAACATCTCCCATGTATCAAGTTATGCCTTCAAAATTGCTCCAGACAGCTGGGCCTGTTGCCTGTTTCTTGTTAATTGATTCTTGTATTTAGGCATCTACTGTTGTAACCATTTGTTCATTGGCTGTTGTCATTATCATAATATTTATCTTCCTAAATAAGCTAAATGCAAAGATTCTGAAGTGAATACACACAGTAATATAAAGCTTCAGAAGAAATTAAGAAGAGAATATTGGGCAACTGTGGGAGGGAATTCTGTTTCTGACAAACTGCTTACAGGAACAGATTCCCATGACAAAGTTGAAGGAAACGAGGACATACTTGATAGACACAGATTCTTGCCTGGAAATTGGTGGGTCAGTGTGAGGCAGGCCCCTGAGGGTGGGTGGATGGCATGCAGAGCATAGTTCTCTTCCCATCCTATCCCCACGAAGTCCACACCAGTACCTCCCACCTTTGGGGCTGACAAGAGAAATCAGGAAATGGGTCTGCCTTAGGTATCTCCAACAAAATGCCTCAGGCAAGGACCAAGGATGTGCCACACTTCCTCTCTCGAGTTCTCCAGAGTCACTCCCTGGAGAAAGCCCAACACTCCCATCAGAGCCTTGGTCTGAAGGGTCTGAAGAGAGAGAGGTGCCAGAATCAATCTTCTGAATCCCTTTCCCCAGCAACCTTTTCCACCAAGCTATGAACAGAGCAGCTTGTTCAACCTTATCCCCATGGAGCTCTCTCCCAAAGGATTTGTCTTTCAAATTTCTACTGTGGGAGGCTGGCGCCGCGGCTAACTAGGCTAATCCTCCACCTGTGGCACTGGCACCCAGGCTTCTAGTCCCATTTGGGGTGCCGGATTCTGTCCCGGTTGCTCCTCTTCCAGTCCAGCTCTCTGTTTTGGCCCGGGAAGGCAGTGGAGGATGGCCCAAGTGCTTGGGCCCTGCACCCGCATGGGAAACCAAGAGAAGCACCTGGCTCCTGGCTTCAGATTGGCACAGTGTGCCAGCCATAGCGGCCATTTGGGAGGTGAACCAACAGACGGAAGACCTTTCTCTCTGTCGCTCTAACTCTGCCTGTCCAAAAAAAAAAAAAATTTCTATTGTGGGGGCCAGCACTGTGGCACAGCGGATTAAAGCCCCAGCCAGCAGTGCCTGCATCCCATATGGGCACTGGTTTGAGTCTCAGCTGCTCTTTTTCTGATCCAGCCCTCTGCTGTGGCCTGGGAAAACTGTAGAAGATGGCCCAACTCCTTAGGCCCATGCACCCATGTGGGAGACCTAGAAGAAGCTCCTGGCTCCTAGCTTCAGATCAGCTCAGCTCTGGCCATTGCAGTCATTTGCAGAGTGAACCAGCAGAATGGAAGACTCTCTCTCTCTCCTTCTAACTCTTTCAAACAAATAATTCTTAAAAAAAAAATTCTATTGTGAGACAGGAAGCAACGATGGGCCTATATAATCACCTACTCAATAAGTAATGGAGTATGTTAGCCATAAAAAGCTTGGCTTCCATGCTTTTGATGCCAAAGAAATATGATCCTGATTCAAGATCTTGTCTTTTTCTAACTAAAGAACATCTTACCTGAGGAAAAGGGTAAACAAGACGCTCCACTAAAATAAAGTGAGCCAACCCAGAAGTCAATACAAGAAATAGGGAAAAATGAACTAGTCATGCAGACCTCACAATGATTTAATGTTATTCCCATTCATTCACTAGCAGACGGTCACCTTCTTACATGTGATTGTTGAGGGGGAGACAATGCATGGTTGATGTGCTGGATCCCACAGAAGGACAGTTTGGACACATTCTGAATACTGAGCACTAGCTGCATTTCAGTATTGTTTTAGTACATGCTCTGAGCTTACTGTTGTTAGAGAAGAAGATGTAAAGGACAGGCAAGAGAGTTGTCACTCAGGCCGAGTTTTTCATTTTTCTCATTTCAATGGTAACTATTCCTTTTTAAGGAATTTACAGATTTTCATTAACAGTACCAAAAGTATCCATGCACACATGCCATTTCTCCCAGAATAACTGCTTTCATTCTCTCTACAGATCTGTGTAAGTATGAACTTGGTTTATCTTCATAACAATCCCATGTGGTAGCCGCTATTACAACTCCACTTTAAAGGCTGAGAAAAGGGAACTCGAAGGGTAGTAACTGCCCAAAGGTTGCTCTGAATTTGATTCCAGAGTCGAGCTCTTAACCATTACACTGAGTTTAGTAGTCAGGACCAAGGTGGACTCAAGGTCTTTAAAAAAATATGTATCTATCTGAAAGAGCTATAGAGAGAGGCATGAAAGAAGAGAAAGAGGAGAGAGAGACAATGAGAATCTATCTTCCAACTCCCCAAATAGATACAATGGCAGGTGGCAGCCAGGTGCCCAGAAGCCCAAAGCTCCATCCAGGTATCCTATAAGGGTTCCAAGGGACCAAGTAGTTGGAGCATCTTCCACTGCCTTCCCAGGTGCATTAGCAGGGAGTTTGATCAGAAGCACATGAGATGCCAGTGTTATGGCTGGCAGATTAGTCCACTATGTACAGCACCAACCCCCAGATTCAAGATTTTAACCACTAGGCCACGCTTAGTAGCCAAGGACAAGTATACCCATCAGAAAAGGATTTTGGAGCCAACCCTGTGGTACAATAGGTTAATCCTCCACATGCTACACCAGCATCCAATATGGGTGCTGTTTTAGTCCCAGCTGCTCCTCTTCCAATCCAGCTCTTTTCTGTGGCCTGGGAAAGCAGTAGAAGATGGCCCAAGTGCTTGGGCCCCTGCACCCATGTGGGAAACCCAGAAGCACCTGGCTTCTGGCTTCGGATTGGCACAGCTCCGGCCATTGTGGCCATTTGGAGAGTAAACCAACAGAAGGAAGATTTTTCTGTCTCTCTCTCTCTGTCTGTAACTTTACCTGTCAAATAAATAAATAAAATCTTTAAAAAAAGGGTTTCATCAATGTACTCTAAAACACGGAAGACAGCCATTTCAAAAAACCAGTTTCAAGTACATTGTCACTCATTTATCGAGAGCCTACTAAGTGGCAGACATTGTACTCTGTGGCAGATAAGCCAGATTAATGCAATAAAGGGCACTTTGGAGGAGAGAGAGTAAGTCCACTTGAGAAAGGGAAAGATGGTGAGGCCCCAGTGAGAACCAGACCAACAACACAGCTAAACATATCACACTACTATGTTACAATCTGCTTTTCCAGGATTAATGCCTTTGCTTTTCCCAACCATACACTTATCATCTCAAGTTTATCAGAACTGATGTATAGGAGACAGAATTCAGAATTTCCCTCTCACAATTAATTAAATGCATCATTAAAATAAAGCGTGTTCTTTGTGTACTAGTGGGATTCCCTCCACCTCTCCATTCCCACACCCAAACCTTCTCTTTGTTTCTAGTGGCTCTAGAAAGAGAAATTTTTCCCTCTCAGCCTTTTCAGTCAAGTTCACGGACATTTATCAACTCTGTAGTTTCCAAGTCAGGATGTCTGTCATTTAACCTTCATCCTCCTTGAATTTTCATCCTGATAGGTTTGATTAAACCACAGACTGATAAACGAGCATGGCTTTGGCGCCGCAGAAGAGCAGTCATTAAGGAAACCTCTGTGAAGGTATGAATCAAAGCCAGGAATCTTTTGTTCACTGCACCCCCACATACACACACCACAGCCACCACCACCACCAGTTCACAGAGCACCTGCAGTAATACATTTTTATTATTTTTTTCTTCTCCTTTATTTTCCAAATGGTTTTCATCATCACTTCCTGCTTGTTTTTCTTAAAAAAACCAAGAAAAGTGTGCCCTGATGGCATACAGTTCTGTTTCCTGCACCAATATGGTTAGTCCCAGCATTTTATCAACTTGAAATTTAATCCAGGAGTAGAGGGTGCAGAAATAAAGAGGAATGAAGGTTAAGTAATAGGCCTCCTGCTGTGAACAGTGTGTTTCACTCATAAAGACTTGGGATAATTAAGGAAGTGATCCATTTTTCCCCTAAGGCAACTGTTTTCTACCCAGAGCATGTAACAGGGACATTCCTTCCATTTATTTTGCTTCTAGTTTTTCAACTCTTTAAACCATAATTTATTAACACACAATGCTTGGTTTCTTTTTAGTCCTAGTTGCATGCTATCTGAGCTCTTCTCCAAATTTTTTCTACTCTATCAAACCAAAAGAAACCAACTAGCACAACAAAATAAAAACTAGGGTTTCTCAAAGACAACAGTTCTATCAGACATCTAAAGACAGCACTGGGAGAGGTTTTCATCGACCGTATAATAGTGCAGTTTGTGTCAGTCATACCTGTGCACAGTGGACAGCTAAGTTTCTCTGGTCCATCCTGAAAGAAAACATCTTCAGAGCCAAAGTAACGCTTTGTTCTCTGATCAACATCACTTGTAACCCAAATGTCACTGACCTGAATTTGCTTAAGCTTTCTTGGAGTCACTTCATTGAGATTTTTGCAAGTTTGCCTTAAATTCTCATTTATATTTGGGAAATGCATCATCTCTCCTTAGCCTCTGGAATTTTGAGAGTGGAGTGACAAGAAGCTTATATTCATCTACTCACCAATTCCTTGCTGCGCTATTGCCACTGCCCTAGACCAAGATCTCACCCAAGTGATACCCAAGTAACACAATAAGCCCCATATCCAAAGAATGTACCAAGTGTAAGGAATGAGCTGTCTAACAAAGTTAACACAAAAATGATACTCTCAGACTTCTGAAGTTCTCCTAGCCTTTGAGTTAGGATTCATGACAACCCAAATTCTATTTACAGCTCAGACTTCAGCTTTAAAGCAATGCCAAGTTTCACTGGGAAGAAAAGAACTGTGTCAAAAGACAAAAGCGGGGTGTGGGGGGGGAGGACCAGTGATGTGCCACAGCAGGTATAATGCCTGCAATGTAGGTATACAATAATAGAGCTCCAATTCAAGCCCCAGTTGCTCCACTTTTGATCCAGCTCCCTAGTGCACCTGAGAGAACAGATGGCCCAAGTACTTGGGATCCTGCCACCAACATGGGAGATCCAGAGTTCAGTGCTCCTGGCTTTGGCTTGGCCTGGCCAAATCCAAAACAGGCCAAGCTGTTGTGGCCATTTGGGGAGTGAATCAGTGGATGGAAGATCTCCTTTTCTCTGTCTCTGTCACTTTGCCTTCGAAATAAATAATTAAGAAAAAAAAAAAAAGATGAGAAAAGGGGATGGTATAAGGCATTACTTCCACCAATAAACCAGAAACTGTGAACAGGCCACAGCATAGAGGGGAAAGAGTTTCCTAGGTAACACAAAGAAGGTCACCACTTTCTTAGGACCAGAAGATCCTCTTCTCCCAGGGAGCTTTGGTTATACCATGGAGGGCCCAGCCTCACAGGCTTCAGCAACCAGTTCCCTGAGATGGTGCATTTCAGATTTTTATCTGCAAGAAATTCTGCATTTCAGCACCCAAAAGAAATAAGAAACTCCTATCTGATGACAGATGACCATTTGTACACTTCTCCAGGCTCTAAATTCACTCTTGATGAGCAAAGAGCCAGCTTTTACCAACAGTGACTGGGGTTTCTGCTTAGGCTCTAATCTCAACACATCTTAGTGAGCCACCTGCTTTCAACAAAGAGCAAAAGGATGTGAATGAAACCATAGACCAGGTAACGAGGGTCATTCTTTATTCCTGTGATGAATACTTCCCAGGACAAATATGCAATTAATTATATAAATTGTATAAAAAGCTCGAGAAAGAAATATGTGTTTTATTTCAACGATTAACTCAACAGTCCTAATGACCTCAATTCTTCTTTAAGGAGATCAAGACCCAAGATGCAAGATCAAAACCAACACTGCCATGCCATTGGGAGTGAGAAGTCACCCTTCACGGAATCAAACATCCAAAATTAAGGAGAATAACTGCAGGTGGCAGCCTTACCCACTACATCACAGTGCCAACCCCGTCACAGTTTTCATAACTAGAGAAAATCTATTTTCAAGTCATACTCCAAAATTAATTTATTTCTTCCCTCTACCCAACATGTTTGTTGTCAGATTTTTCTTTAACAGTATCAAGTTACTGATTCAGAAGAGGGCCTTCCACTCTTGCCATTTACCGAAGGAAGTGTCTAATGGTCATTACCCAACTGTAGTTCTTACAAATGCTTTCCTGGCCAAACCTAAGATCAGAGGCAACTTTGTTCCTTTCCTGTGTTTTGAGAAACAATTCCCAGCCCTTGCAGGAACAACCCAGGCTATGGATAGACAAAAATATACCAACTACTGTTACTTCATCTATATTTTCCCCTTAACAAAGTTTACACAAATATTTCAAAATCTGCAACACTCCTGAGATCTGAAAAACTTCTGTTCTCAAGCATTTTGGATAAGGGATACTCAACCTGTATTGTCCTCAATTACAATAGTGCAACACTCAGTGCTGTGGAATTTAACAGGGTATAGTGACTGCCTAAGGGAGGAAGTTTGGTGCAGAGCTTCACCAAGCAAAGTTGTCCTTGGTTTTAGATGTTATTTCCTGCTAGAGAAAAATTGACCAAACTTCCTTAATGTTTCTCCTAATGGTTTTGTGAAGCATCCACATTGCTGACAGAATCAACTTTGTAGAACATAATTTAAATGGAATCCTTCTTAGGATGATCCACAGGCCGCCCCCTTCTTCCGGATACAACTCCAGACTAGGATGCATGATATATATGTATGCCACAACTTCTCTTCACTCTCCAGAACTAGTGCTAAACTCTAGCATGCTCCTCATACCTCCGTGGATTTGCATGTCACATCCTCTTGCTAGAAGGTTCTACATCCTTTCCATCTCCCACCCCTTTACTATCGTGCAAAATCCTACTTACTGAGACTCACCTCAAATCCCAGGCCTTCTGTGAAATCTTCCTCAATATTACTGCCATGCCCACTTCCCCTCCCAGGAGATTTGGCATCACTTACAGATAATATTGGTTGAGTGAATGAGCTTCTGTTCCAAATCTCACTATTTCATCAGTCAGGGTCTCCACAGGAAACAGATGGGATGAGCAGATCTGGTAATTTTGAGAACAGCTTTATACATGGACTATTTACAAAGTAATGGTGGTACAGAAAGATCAGTGGATATTGCAATACACAGGGGGCTGGCAACACAAAGGCAGTTCTATCCTGAAAGGGCAAGGAGAGCTAGCAACTATTAGCACATCATGAGAGGGCCGCAGCCTGCCTGCTGCTGCCCTATAGGCAGAGTCAGAAGAATGGATACCCCAAACCAAACCCTACACTTGCTCTACTCCTTCCCTCTGTGTGCACTGCTGCCACCAACCAAACCCAACAGCAAGGAAGCCTATTGGTGTCTTTTAAGATTTTTAAAATATTTTATTTATTTATTTAGGGGGGGGGGGAGAAAGAGAGAGAGAGAGGAGAGAGAGATCGATCTTCCATCAGCTGGTTCACTCCCCAGATGGCCGCAACAGCCAGAGCTCAGCCGATCCGAAACCAGAAGCTTCTTCTAGGTCTCCCACATGGGTGCAGGGGCCCAGTGAATTGGGCCATCATCTACTGCTTTCCCATAGCAGAGAGCTGGATTGGAAGTGGAGCAGCCAGGACATGAACTGATACCAATATGAGATTCCGGTGCCGGAGGCGGAAGCTTAGCCCACTACGTCACAGCGCCAGCCCCTATCTTTCTCTATTTTTCAGATCCTCAGTACAGAAAGTAGGGCTTATAAGGGAGGCCTAGAAATGCGGTGTTCTCATGTCCTTGTTCCCCTTGCAGCTGTAGAGTGAAAGGGAACATTTGACATAGTTCAACCTTATGAGATGTCATGGGTAACTGCTTTGCAATTTACAGAGGGAGGGTCCAAGAATATCACAGCAGTATCAGCTCTTACGCCACTTAAGTGTTAAGCCCACCCCAGCAGCTGCCTACTTTCAGACTTCTTGTTACAGGCAAAATATAAATCTCTATTTAATCCACATTTAATAGTATTTTCTATTACATTCTTTCATGACATAATGTTTTAGATAAAGGTGGACTGTGTAGAATTCTATGGGACCACAATAATGTATCATTTAGTGACATCATAGCCATCTTTGTTTGTGTAAGGATTCTCCATGGTACTCGTATAATTAGAAATTCACCTACCAATGCAGTTCTCAGAATATAGCCTTATCGTTAACACACGACTCTATTGTGGAAGAAAGCGTTTCTAACGGACTTCCTTGTGTTTTCTTCCAAATAGCAAGTCCTGTTGAAGCATCTGAGTAGGTGTCTGTCTTGTCCTTAGAACATGAGTTCCACAGGGTCAAGGCTGACACAAGGCTGGCACCTAATTGCTACTTGTACAGTGAGTAGTTCAACCACTGTGCCAAGCACTGCAGCCACATAAACAGCACTCAGTACATCCTGATGTTTCTTCCCAGTTCTGTTTCTTTTCTTATTCTTTGTCTTATTTTACCCTAAGATCTCCTTCTTAAAAGCCCTGCTCCCTGTGTTTTTTCATGTCCCTTTTGCTCTCATATGTTCATCATTTTTCAAGCCAACTTGCATTGCACAAACTGTTTGCATTCTGTTTAATAGCCACTTTTAAAAATGATTCTCTCTAAAAGAGATGGGCTGATTAATGTACTTCAAATATCTTGCACTACACAGCCAGTTCCTTTATCCTTGTTCTATTCATAATGTATAGCCTTTCTCTCTCCAAACGTGCATAAAGGACCCGTTTCCCACCAGCATTATTTGTAACTGCAGAGCTTGAGGTGGTAGTAGATGTCAAAAATGAAAAATTGCTAAATTCAAAATTGCTTCTCCCTTTGTTTTAAAGGTGACCTGCAAGTAGTTTTTATTTTTTTAATGAACTAATTGTAGGATTATATGCTGAATGCCCCAAATGCAGAGAGTGAAAGAAGAAAACTCAGCACATACCTGCTACAAAATACCTGGCATTATTTCTAAGCCTCTGCAAACCAGACTGCTGACACCCACATTCTAAGCCCAGGCAAGGGGACTGACTCAAAGGTAGCTCTGCATGAAAATCAGGATACAAGACTCTCAGGACAATGGCAAGCTGGGCTAGGAATTGGGAGGTCTGGGTGGCTCCCTGCTGAGTAACCTTGGGCAAGTTGCTTTATCAGCCAGGAGCTCAGCTTCACCACCTCTTGCCCAAAGGGAACCAGCTCCATACTGCTCCCACTGAAGGGGAACTGATGGTTATTACTCCATGTTCAACACCTGCCTTCCATAAAAAGAGGCTGTCAGACCTGAAAATTATTTTCAAGACTCGTTAGACCCACTCACATTTTGTTTGGTTGGAAAAAATCTGAAAAATATACTCTGAACCTGTCTGTGCTGCCCCCCACCCCCAGCACACCCTCCTCCAAACACAGCCAGAAATCAGGTTGGGATTTGGAAGATTTGGGCTCTTGTCCTAGGCAGAGACCCCTCAGAGTACCTCGGGCACTTCAAGGATTGAAAACCTTGTCTAGATCTTCTATGATTCTATCCAGTCAAGAATTGTGCCCCAAACGGAGAGGAAGTTATCTAGGGGATGTGATTTAAGAGAAATCACTGAAATGCCCCCACCTGGTAGAACACAGTGCCCTGGCAATTGACTCAAAGTTATGCCTTTTACATGAATTTATCCTCATTATTTACTCTGTCTTCAGTTGCCTTTCACCTGCTAAAATGTGTATAACCCTTCGAGAGGAACACATTAAGTTATTCATTATCTACTATTATACCCCAGAGAGATGAGTTGTGCATATTACATTCCAATGAGCTGGCGACTTCAGCAGCACGGGAAGAACAGAAGGAAAAATCTACTACAGAGGTCAAAGAAAGGAGAAAACCAGGGCAAGTCCCATTGCAAAAAGAGAACACCAAAAACACAAAGGTTCTCAGAATGGGTGTTAAGACATTTCTTGGTTCACCTGCATCTCATACCCGAGTGCCTGGGTTTGAGTTCCAGCTCTGCCTACTCTCCCAGCTTCCTGCTAATGCACCCTGAAAGATGGCAGATGATGGCTCAAGCACTTGTGTTCCTGCCGCCCAGATGAGAGGCTTGGATAGAGTCCCAAGCTCCTGGCTTTGCCCTGGCCTAGCTCCAGCTTTTGTAGGCATTTGAGAGTGAACCAGTGGGTGGAAGATCTCTCTCTCCCACAACCCCACTCTGAATTTCAAATCAGTAGAAATAAAAATGAAGTACCCTTGGCACTAGTCACTTATCCTTTAAAAAACTGGAATGAATGGATAAGATATTCAAGAAGTAGTGAGAATAGTGTATTGTTTGTTTATTTACTACTTTGTTCATGTGAGAGACAGAGAGTACTGCCATGTGCTTGCTCACCTAACAAATGCCAGGGGCCAGAAACAATCCAAGTCTCCCATATGGAAGTCAGGAACCCAGTGATTTGAGCCATCACTTCTGCCTCCCAGAGACTGTATTATCAGGAAACAGAAGTCAGGAGTGAAGCTGTGAATCAAACCCAAATACTCCAGTATGCTACATGGGTGCCTTATTTGCTAGACAAAAGGCCTACCCCATTCATCAAATGTTATGAAGTGCCTACTCTGTGCCATGGATTGTGCTAAGGGTGTACGATGCACTGGGAAGTAAGTTTCAAATCCCACAGATGACTGTGTCCTCCTCAACCAGTGCATCTTAATTACTCCTTTCTGGAAGTTTTGGAGCCCAGGCTCCTATGCCCAGAGAGGGGGCAGAAGATCAGTAGACATTCAAGCCAGCCTCTTGAGAGTCAGGCAACACCCAACTGTCTACACACGGTTCCTCTCTCTACCCCCCCTTCACGACATTCCAGCTGCTTCCACGAGATTGTGGGATTTGTGTTCTTTTGCCTACTGATCTGGCAGCTATGTGGGCATGGTCAAGACACCCAAGAGGGAACACTGTTAATCAGGGAAAGTATCAGAGTGAAATTGCTATTTGTGCTGAATGTACCAGCACCTCCAACACAAAGCAAAAATAATTAAGTAGTAGGAAGGATGATGCTAAATGGATGCTGCAGAACCCCTGCCTGGGTCCTCTAAATTGAGTACCCAGGACTTAGAACCCAGGGGGACAACATCCCCATGCAGCCCCCATAGCCCCTGCCCTGTGACTCAGTAGACACAGGACCCTTTTCAGGCTAAGTTGCATCCAAGGGTTAAATCTCTCAAAGGGAAAGGCTGATGCTGTTTGGTTTCCCCATGAAAGTATCAGAAGGATATTGTAAACAAAAGTCTAGGTGTGGCCCTCTAGTGAAGCTACCTGGTTCTTGCCAGGTGCACATGGAGAAACCAGACACTTCAAGAGGTTAAAGCATCAGCAAGTTGTACCTCCATATCTGAAAATGCCAAGATGGTACTTTCAGGTCAAATGGAAATACAATGCTGAACTCTATGCCTTGAGAGCCTAAGATAGATACTGCTGAGACCTTACCTAGTCAGAATCCACCTGCATAATGAACTATAAGAGGAAGCCATTCACAATCAGGTAACTCCTCTCATAAACCTAAGGGAAAAATAGCCCTGAAGCCACCAATGGGTTTTACCCATAGGGAAGAATAACGTAAAGAAGCCCTTGCTACAAGAAGAACAGAAGAAATTAATTGCTGATGTCTTCACAGCATGATGAAAGCCAAGAATTATCCCCTGGTTCTGCACTTACAATTTACAACAGCTGCCTCCTTCAGAGGGACCAAAGTGACTCAGGCAGAGTGCAAAGCACAGCTGCTTGCAACGATGAAGTCTGGAGCTTGATCAATGCTCATTTACTAGGTAGTTGGGGAGAGGGGACTTGGCAGCACCCAGGTCGGCATCACAGACAGACACTGCCCTCACTCTTCTTGGTTGGCACTTAACCTATGATAAAGCATCACCCCACTCACCATGCTATCAGCATAGTAACTTTAAAAATTCTACTGAGAGATGACTGAAGCACAGTCTACCTATGAATATTTTCCAGCTGCTAAACACTAGGATTATCATGGATGCATCACAGAAGAAAATCTAATACCTTTCTGTAAAACTCCCTGTTGGTTGGAAAGAGGAGGGACAGACAATGTATCAGGAGATTCCCTCAAGGGCAACAGCTAAGTCAAAGCCTTCAAAGGGTAGATAGGGAACGACCACCACCACCACCAAAGTAGAATAGAGAAAATTAGGAGGAAATTAAACCAGAGAACACAAAATATCAATATGCAAGTTTTATTAAAAACAAATAATTGTAGTGAAAAGATTCTACATGCAGCTTCTAAACATTGGTGCAAGTCTTGTGTAAAATTTGTAACATTTTGTGATGCAAATTTGACAACATACTTCCTTATTCATACCTGCAACTATTGTTTCCATCTGAAAGAACTTAAGAAAGAAAAAAAACTATACGTAAGTGAAGTGGCCCATGAAACCATTTCTAATCACCTAATTTGTAATCTCAAATCCTGAGAATACAATTTGGGTAGGAATGAAAATTCCCTCAAGAGCAAAATTTAGGCGATATGAACCTGAATTCTGAATTCAGATTTTTTAAATTGTTTTGAAGGCTTGCAGCCACTCTGCACATTAACAGTCCGGAAGAATTGTGCTATAGATTCCGAAGCAGGTTCTCAGAAGACAGAAATTGAGGAACATTGTTATAGAAAGGCCCAATCTCCAAGTCAGACTCCCTTGAGAATAACATAACACACCACAATGATCTCATGATTACCAAAAATTCCAAAATTAATCAGATGGTTTAGCTAGCTTCACAGGCTGGCTGCTGTTAAATTGATGGCCCTAAATTAGGTGAGACAGAGTTTTACCAGAAATTTCCATCTTGCTGCAAGTTTGTTATGTTCTTTACTAAGAACATGCATTGACATGAGTAAAGAGAACACACACAGTCAGTAGGTTCCTGGGGTCAAAGACAAGGGCATATGTGTGGTAGCAAAACTGGTTGCCCCTTCCAAGGGTGCCATATTCTTCCTTGGGTTACTGTGCTAATTTCTACTTCTATTTCTGATTCTAGTGAAAAAAAAAGATGTTTAGTAATTTAAACATGGAGATTCACACATTTTTTAAAATGCTTGGGTCATATTTTGATCACCATTTAAGGCATCAAAGCCAAGAGAACAGATGAGACATACCACATAGGATGACTGTCATTCCCATCCCCACTGTCCTTACATCTCAGATAGACTCCCTTCTTGCTCCTGTATCTGTTACATCTTCTTCCCATAGTTACAAGATTCCAGTTGCAGAAGACAATATGAGTTTGGACCGAGGTATATAAACTACCTATGTAACACTGGTGAAGCGTGCAGCCACACACTCCAAAGTGGCCCTGTGCATAATTTGTGTTAGAAAGTTGTTCCTCCTAATATCCTAGCTATGAAAGCACACACTCGTTACTACCAGACTTGGATCTGTTTTAACTGTTACTCCATAAAAAATATAACCCTGCAACCCATGTACCAACTGCATCCTTCACAAAATCACCGTTAGACATAGTGCAAATCACAGCCTTTGAGACGGGACCTTCTCCAGGGCAGAATGGAAGAGTAAACAGGGATTGTCCAGGGCTAACCTCCAATGGTGACACCAATGTGGAAGAATATCAGCCACAAGAGACTGGCTAAGCAGATTCCCATTCCTTCTACTCCAAGGGGGTGGTGGTGGGGAGGGGTGTTGGGGGGCTCAAATGAGATCCCACCACTTGCCTCCCTCCCACACCCGAACTAGGCTGGCCCTTGGTTCTTTGTACAAATTCAGAGGAGAGAAAAATGTTGGACTTCATAATGATTAAACCAGCAGGTGTTTCAGTAATAATGTCAAAGATGGAATTATCAGCATCAAGTTTACATATGGTCCTCTTTTCAAAAATAAAATTCTTTACTGTAAGGCAGAGAGACAGAAAGCTCATATCCACTACTAGGCCAGACATCTACCTCAAACTCCCTATAATGTTTCCTAAAAGATGTTTAAGATCAAAGTTCAGTAACCCATGACATGACATGCATTTTCAAAAGCAGAATAAAAGAAAAAGTCAACAGTGCCAGGGCAAAAGTTTAGCCTAATGGTTAAGACATTCACATCCCATATTAGAGTGCCTACGTTGTATTCTCAGTGCTGCTTCTGACTGGTTTTCTGTTAATGCAGACCCCAGAGGGCAACAGGTGATGGTTCAAGTACCTGAGTCCCTGCCACCCATATGTAGACACTGAGTTACCAGCTCCTGGCTTCAGTTTGACCTAGTTCCAGCCAACATAGACATTTGGGGAGCATCTCTCTGCCTTTAAAATTAAATAATTGATCAACTTAAAAGCCAATACTCTCCCACATCTATCTGGTTCTCCCCGCCTCCTCTCCTTCCAGACACCTTTTCCAGCATCACTCACTTGGTTTCTCTCCCCTCTCATACCTTATCAATTAATTCTAGATAAAATACTTGCTGCTAATTAAAGCACAGATGGATGGTAATGACTTCAGATGAAAATACCTGGAATCATTAGCAATTCTGGAGATGACTCTTAGAGAACTACCACCTCCCTCCTGTTGCAATGGCTCTCAGAGGCTATCCCGTGAGCAGTTCTGGCCTCTTGTGTAGCATTCTGCCTCTGAACAGCGCCATCCTGCAAATGGAATGAACCAAGTCTCCTGATGTACTGTGACCAGGTGTGTTAAATGTGAGTTGTTCAGAATCATGATATCCACTTAGCTATTGTGGTATCTTCTATTTAGGATTTTTTCAGCTGATCTCCAGACAATGAATCCATTGCCCAGAACTCAAAGATTTATCGGAGAGCTCCAGGTCAGCATCAACTCTCATGAGTCCTAGTCTTCATTCTGTGGTTTGCTGGAGTTCCCAGAAGGAGGAAAGCATACACAGCAGCAGAATGTATACCTTCCTCTGAAAACTCAGAGGCCCCAGCTCAATGTAGAGTGAGACTACAGAGCAATCGAGAGGCATTTTTTCCTGCTTGAAAGCTGCTCATTTTCTCCTGGAATCTTGTGCTTTACTGCAACATTTACACTTCACCCACCCGATGTTCCAAAGCAACAGGGTCCAATGTGTCATCCTTCAATAGCAGGATCTCAGTGTATGTTTGAGTAAGTGTATAAATGGTAAATAAATAAGTGAAAAAAAAGTATGACTATTGCTTCCAATACTAGTAAATGAGGAAAAAAGATGTCCACCAATGGAAAGTTAATCTTTAAAATAATCCAATTAGAATGCAGTCTCGTATGGTTCCCCTGTTCCCCACCACTTGAGGAGTGGATAGGTGTAGGTCCCTGACAAATGCAAAAACCCTCAACCAAAGCCAGACCCACTTGATCCACAAAAACCACTGGAGCTTCTGGGAGAGCCCTCTCCCCTCCACAGGGATACCCCTGCCAAGAATACCTACAGCATGTCTGGCAGAGTGGGCCTCAGGAGCTCCCCAAGACCACAATGTCTGTGACGGACGATCAAAGACGACATGACCTGAGCCCATCCACCTTCCCGCCCAAAAGCCTGCTGGACTGCATTCTGTTGCCCCTATCTCTGGGATTCACCCACCTAACCAATTTCCTGTCCTGCCAGTGCTATCACCACCTTTGATAGATGTACCTGCCCTATCTCTTCTGAGTGCTGCTGAATGACTATTTCTGGATACTTCTACCTTCATAACCAAGGGAATAAAGTTTATTGCTGTTTAATTAAGTACCTTGATCTTTTTTAATGCTCAGAATCCTTATCCTATTGATCTCTAACCAGTGTGCTAATTGTTCCTTTTAATTTTTTAATTGAAGGCTTAGTTATGAAATGTGTATTTGTAACTATTAAATTATACATTCAAGGTAGTGGTGAGATTTAACACACCACTGAATGACTTCTCTGCTAACATCATGTATGTTTCAATAAGTTTGTTCAAACTCAGAGAAATAAATACTCCAATTATAACATCAAAAGTTGGCAGGACCCCCAAGATAAGGACAAGTGAGCTTAGTCAACAGATTTCAGCCTTGCAGCACTGTGATGAAAAAGACAATTTCATACTTTGAGGATGATTTTTACACAAATATTTCCAGGCATAAAAACTAACAAATTTCTACATACCATATTTTAGGATGTCATAAACTCTATTATTCAGTATTGCACAAGAAGGCATCATGATTGAGCTTTGCCTGAGAAATGAAGTTAAACTGAGGATTCTTCCTCTCCCATCCAGAACACCCTCTAGTGCACCAACTATTCAGTTTATAACTTGAAGTGTGTTCCCCCAAAACTCATATTCTGAAGCCCCAACCCCTAGTACCTCAGAATGTGACCTTATTTGGAAACAGGGTTGTTGCAGATATAGCAAGTTAAGACGAAGCCACATTGGAGCCGACTGGGCCTCTGATCCACCGTGACTGGCATTTCTACAGAAAGGGAAACTGTGGACACAGATAAGCACACTGGCAGAACACCTGAGAAAGGTGAGAGGCAAGATGGGGTATATCGCAGAAGCCGGACAACCAAAGACCCCAGCCTACAACAGGAACTCAGGAAGTGGTGTGGAGCCAACTCCTCCTCACACAGCCTTCAGGAGGAACCAGTTCCAGCGATCCCTTGACCTCAGACGTGCAGGCTTCAGGACTGTGATGCAGCACATCTCTGCTGCTACCAGCAAAGGGCCACTTCTGCCCCTTGTCAGTTTACTGCACTGTAAGAATATCAAACAATTACACACATTTACTATTTGGGGGGACCCTCGGTGGAACAGACATGATTCTAGGGACAGAGAATACAGCAGTGAATAAGAAACAAAAACCATGCTCCATGTGGAACTTGTTATTCTAAATGGACAAACACAGAACATAAGCAAGTTAGGTAAATAACACAGATCACGCACTAGAGTGGTAAGTGTTCAGTACAAGGGAGAGGAGTGAGCAGTTAGAAGTTATTTGGAAGAGCTTTGTACATGTGTGTTCTATTAGACAGGATGCTGGAAAAAGGCCTGATGGAGATATTTGAGCAATTAACTGGAAATCACAAGGTAAGGATCCACCAACCATCCAGAGAGGAACTTGCAGGCAAAAGGACAGCAAAGGAAAACACTTTGTAGGGTGTGTAAGAGCAACACATTCTTCAAGTGCAAACCAGCAGTGTCACTAGAGAATGAGGCAGACATAGTATTGAGTGGAATTTACCAATCCAGAGACAACAGAAAAAAAATGGTTTGGGGGTGGGCTGTTGGTGCTGGCAGTTAAGATGCCAGCTTTCCACATCAAAGAACTCATTCCTAACTTCAGCTCTTGACCCCAGCTTCCTGCCAGTGTAGACCCTGGGAAACAGGAAGTGATGCCTCAAGTAACTAAGTCCCTAACATCCATGATGGAAACTTGCATTAATTTCTCTGTTGCTGGCCCCATGCCCAGCCAGCCCTAACTGTTGAGGGTATTAAGGTAGTATACCAGTGAAGAGTTCTTTCTGCATCTTTGCCTTTTAAATAATAATAAAAAGTTTAACGACAACTGAATCCAAGAGAGAATTCTTTGGCACCAAAGCAACTTTAGCCAGACTTTACCCTTGAGAATGTAGCAAAACTATTCAAATTACAAAAAGGCAACAAATATTCTGAGTGACTGATAATGGCAGAGTCTGTAAATTTATCACATGCTGACTGATAGGGTACAAAGAGTGACAAGAATTGACCAGTTAGAGAAAATAGGATTTTACAAATTAAAAAAAGGATTTGAGGCCGGCACCGTGGCTCACTTGGCTAATCCTCCACCTGTGGCGCTGGCACCCCAGGTTCTAGACCTGGTAGGGGCACTGGATTCTGTCCCAGTTGCTCCTCTTCCAGTCCAGCTCTCTGCTGTGGCCCAAGAAGGCAGTGGAGGATGGCCCAAGTGCTTGGGCCCTGCACCCGCATGGGCGACCAGGAGGAAGCACCTGGCTCCTGGCTTTGGATTGGTGCTGTGCACCAGCCGTAGCGGTCATTTGGGGGGTGAACCAACGAAAAAGAAAGACCTTTCTCTCTCTCTCTCTCATTGTCTAACTCTTCCTGTCCAAAAAAAAAAGATTTGATACCTCCAACTATCTGTAAATATATCAAGTATACTTACTCTAGAATATTCGTAAAATTAGATGTGAAGTTTGATAGATTTCAAATCACTCCAAAATAAATACATTAGCTTTGAAGCTGCTGGATCAGCCCTATACAAACTGAGGAAGCAGGCTCCCACAACCCAGCCTTCAGCAGGGAGGTCAGCACCGGGTTGTGGGCTGAGCTGGTCAGGAAATCCCTTCCCACTCTAAGTTTCAGAACTCCCAAAACATCTCATTTTTCTATTTATTTTTTTTTCTGAGGGGGTGATAAGAGAGGGAGGGAGAGAAGGAGAAACACTCTCATTTTGTGATCCACTCCCCAAATGCCTGCAACCTCCAGGGCTGGGCCCGCAGGTTGAGTTCAGAAGCTCAGAGCTCAATCCAGGTCTCCCATATCGGTGGCAGGGACCTAACCACTTGAACTCTTAGTGCTGCCTCCCAGGCTACGTATTGACAGGAAGCTGGAGTCAGGAGCCACAGCCAGGTATTGAACCCAGGAACTCTGCTATGGGACACGGGTATCTCAACCAGCATCTTCAGCACCTGGTCAAACGCCATCCTCAGGCCATGTTGCTTGGTAGTCCATGCTCTCCTGACTTTGCGAGTGGTGTGCTGCAACTCCCAGACACTCATCACACAGGGCCAGGGTGTGTGGACTTGTTTTCATTTGGGTAGCCAGTTTAACTCACAGCCACTGTCATCAAGTGTCATTTAATCCTGGAAATACTATACAGAGATTTCTGACCTTGGGCAGTTAGCCTTAATAGTGATGGCAAAAAGAACATTAACAGGGTTAGAATGGCTGCAAAGGATCCCCAGTTACACTGCTTGAGAGTAATTCATTAACTTTACAGGACTCTTGACAAGTTTCTAGTAAATAAGAGATATGAACACCATCGGGGTATGTTAATTCTACAAATGCATTTAAACTGCCATAGTGGGAAATGCAAATCCCTTTCCTGACAATTTGCTTTCTTGTTTTAGATAAGGTGGGGTCTATAATGGTGTAAACAGCAGATGGTGCTGCGGCTAGTTTACTAACTTTTAGAGGCCCTTACTGTTCTAGTAATCATCCAGTCAGTCATGGCCTGCACGCATCCACACCTCACAGCAAACTTTGCTATTCCCTCCATACGGGCTGGCTCCATCCTCTCCCTTGAACACATTTTCATACATTAGATTTCCAAGCAGACACCAGCCCTCCACATGGTGGGCCCTCAATCAACGTAAAACAACAATATCTGCACACCTCTTAGGGAGTTTCACGATATTAAAAGTTTTTCATTACTTTTCTCACATTTCTCTTCCATTCAGCAAAGCCTACCCTATGGGTGTATTTGTTTCCCCCTCGAAATGTCTTGATGCCGTATCCTTCTCTTCTCCGACTGAAATTCATCTGTGTTTATTCCTCGAGCTCTTGCACTTAGCTATTTTATTACAACTTCTTCATACCCTGCCCTGCTCCCAAACCTAATCCTTCTCTCGTTCACCCTGAGGGCCCTTGCCAATATAACTTCAGGTGAAGCAAATGAAAATACCAGCTTTTTGCCCCAGGCTTCAGGCTTCCTCCACTGAAATTAAAACATAAAAACATTGCATGGATATTAATATTATATTCCCTGCCCTGTAAACTTCTATAACATTCGGTGGTCTGTCAGTCAACAGCATTTATTGAGTGTCCACTCTGAAAAGTAACTTGCAACCCTTCTGAAAAGAGGAAGGAAGGAAGGGGTACTTTTTGCTTCTCTTTCTCACTAGGTCAAAGTTCCACCTTGATCTGTTTCACTCTAATTGAGAATTCTCCACCCAAGTCCACCTCAGTATCTGCCTCCCACTGCTGTCCTGCAACACGTGCCATAAACAGTGTGTCCCACTCAGGTACCCGCTTCCCTGATTTCCCTGAGAACTTTTCACAGTTCCTATCAATTGTCCATTCCACAAGCTACACCTGATCAGCTCCTAAGAAAGCTCTTAAGAGGCAGCGAGCTAAAATCTGTGAGCCCTAGTGATGTGCCAGAAACCACAGAGGCTACTTTATATCCCATGTATCATTTATTCCTTAGAGATACTCTGTAGGACACCAACGGTTCCCACCTTTCAGATCTTACAGAGCAGAGTCACTTTTGATGACTTGCCTGATAGCTGTAAAAATTGCAGAAAGGAAGGCAAACTCCGATCTTAAAGGTTCCATAGGAAACAAATTGGCTTTTTGCAATTGGGCCAAATTGTACAGCCATTTTTATGAAAATTCGGAATGACAATCAAGAAATGCCAAGTAGGGTACTACAGACCAGTGTATTTTCAGCATGTGGTTATTGAAATCACTCATAGTGGTGGTGGTGGCAGAGGCCATCAAGGTACAGAAGAAAGGGTTTGAGTCCAGGACAGCAATCATAGCAACAAAATGGCATCAGGAAATATAAATCTTCAAAAGCTACCGTCTGGTGCTTTTACTATGAAACCAAGCTCATCTGCCTACTCACAGGTTAGTGCGTCAGTATAACACTAACACACCATGTGTCTTAGAGCTTCAGGCTGCTCCACCAAAACATCGTGAGGTAGATGACTTATAGACAACAGAAATTCCCCTCTCACAGACCGGGAGGCTTGAAATTCGAGATGAAGGCATTGAGCCAGACTCAGTGCTTGGGGAAAACCTGCTCTCTGGTCCACAGATGGTGTCTCCATGCTGTGCCTTCAAATGGTGGATGGGGTAAGGATTCTCTGGACTTTTTTTTTTATAAGAACACTTGTCCATGATGGTCCACTCTCATGAGCTAGTCACCCACCAAAGGCCCCAGCTGCTAATAACATTACCATGGTATCAGAATACCAATGAATATGCAGGAAACACAAACATTCAGGTCTTTGCACCACGCAAGGCCCAGACAGTCCAAGGCATCGCCACACGAATCTATTTTTGTGACACAAGCAATTGTGCATCAAAACAATCAAAATGACTGGGCATATGTTCCCACACAACATGAGAGCTGTATTAACTCACAAATCAAACCTTCTATTCAAACCTTCTACTTCTGCATTTATGATGTGAGTTCATATGCTGACAGGGACAGGCAGAATATGTGAGTGATAGGAATAGAAAAATGGTAGAGCCTCTGGAATATGAGTCTTAAATGCCTCAGCTAAAGAAAGGAGCCACTAGCCAGTTAAGTCAATTGTTGACCCAAGAGAATGAATATCCAATTTGCCAGACCCTCCCATCTTTCAACCTTCCAATATAATCAGAAAAGACATAGCATAGGTGTGTTCTCTAATGAGTTGTTCCATGTGGCCCACACACCACCAGTATGAATCATCTCCAAAATTCTCCATCATCCTGAACCATCTGGGTTGTGTCATTTGTACAGCTCCGTTTGCTCTCAATACAAAGTATTCCTTCAGCCAAACAAAGGTTAGCTGCACGTATCCTATGCAAAGCCAAAATGACTGCCAAAAAGGCCACCTTTTCTGTTTGTATCTCTTTCAGCCGTATACAGTAGTCCTCACATAAGCACCTCAAGTACATCTGCACACTCCCTAACCTGCCATGAATGGAAAGCTACCAAATTCAGTTTACTGGTAGAAGGGACTGATTCCCCAAAGATTTGCTACACGTCTTTTGGATTCTTACCTAAGCTTTGCTGGCCACCAAATACACAATTACCATTATCAATACAGGTACCATCTACCAAGCTAACTGCCAAATACAAAGGGTCTTCAAAAAAATTGCACATTATGTAAAAACTATGCATGGATTTCACAACTTTTTGGACAAAAATAATCTTTCAATTCCATTTTTTCACCAATGTTCTGAAGTCCCTTTCCTTACAGACCGTACAATCCAGTTGACTTCCCCACATGAGTGATGTTATACAGCAATTACCAGCATCGTCAGGGTCAGACTGCCTGGGTTTAAACCCAGTCACCTCCACTCACCAGCAGCATGACACCGAAAAACAGTCACTTTCATCTTCCTGTGCCTCAATACTCTGATATGTAAGATGCTTATAAAAATGCCTGTATCAAAGGTGGGTTATAAAGACTGAGTGAATTATTACAGGTAGACCTCTCATAATGGTGCCAGACATGTAACAACTATTATATGGTATTACTAATATAATTCAAGAGGACTTAGTAGCACAATTCCTGAAAAACACAAATGGGATGGGATGAATAGAGATGGAAAAGTAGAAGGCAGAGAAGGGCTCCCAACTGCCGATCCAGTCCTTCTCTTACCTTCCCCCAATCAGGTCACATAAGGTCACAGAAAGAGTTTCACAAAAACCTAGAGAATTCATACTTTCTTACTGGTCAAGGATAGAGGAGCATTAAGACTGAGGCTGATGTTGATCTGGCCAGGGTGGATGTCGAGCTGAGGTCCCAGACTCCAACATGGAACACTAGAGAAGTATCTTAGGCTACTTGTAGGATCTTTTGGCCTGGCCAGGCTGTAACAAAGGCCTGTGGTGCTTCCTTTCCCTCAAAAATCAAAATGGATATTCAGACCTAGCCCTGGCAGAGTAGAGGCAGGATGCAAGGCCCATTCCCCTCCTCTGCACACACTCACACCTCTTCTAGAGGCAACAAATAAAGTCCTCAGCTTTCCATTGCACAGAAGGAAATTTGCTTGTCAACTACGTATTGTCTCCCCTGGGTTGAATACCAGTTTATGGAACGCTTTGCAGGCCCTCTTAATTCCCCAAGTATCCAGAAAGAAATGACCTCTCTCTTCTACCACAGGAATGCAAAAGTAAGTCCCTCCTTAAATGTTGTGAACGCTTCAGTTTCCTGGAACTTGGCCACCACCAAGTCTTCCCTCCAAAGGTGCAGTGATTAAGCCTGGGTCCTGACGCACCCTCATGAGGAGCAAAGCAGGGAGGAAGCATTGGGAGAGAGGAACCTTGAGCTCCTACCAGAGATCAATTGTCAACAATAAACCCTAAATATCAAAGAGACCTTAACGCCCCCCAGGACCTCAGCTTTCCTTATGTAGAAAATGAGGGTTACAACTTAGATTCTCTCTCACTCCAATCCCATAAGTTGCAAGGCCACAAGGTTAATAAAAATAGCATAGTGCCACAATCTTGACCCATAGAGAAGTCATCACAAGTTGTGTCACTGAACCTCATCAACCTAATTTTATCATTGTTTCAAGAAGCACCCTGTCTGCTCTCTACCATGTTCCTTAAGAACTTCCACCCTCCCAAGGAGCTTTCAGATGTAGAATTCTGAGTCAAGCAGAAGCCACCTTGAAAAGTCTGGTTCTCCAGCTATCAAGGAGTATGGCTCAGAGTACACTGATTTCAGGCACTTTTGACTGGCTGCAAACAATTGCCACTTGTTCTGCAATTCTTCATATTTGTTCTCAGCTCAAATTCCATCTGGACGTTTCAGAGTTAGCAGAGCATGGGAAGGAGGAGGGTGTTTTTCACCTGATCAGACATTTTTCAGACGCTTTTTGTGATTGGGTAACTCAAACCCAGCTTTGTTTTCAACCATCAAACATGCTGTGATACTGATGAGGAAAGGAAGTTGACAGGAAAGTGAGATGTTTGCCTCATTTCAGTACTTTTAAGGAAGAGGAGGAGGAGAAAAAGGAGGGCTGTATTTTACCAACACAACAGGGCCCCTAATGAAAGAGTCTACTCAGAGCATGACTAGGAAAATAGCCCTTTCGATGGGACATGTGGAGGATGGAATCAGCAACTGCAATTCCATCTGACAATCTTGGTTTCCAGCACAAGTACAGTCTTAGGTTATGCAAGAATTTTTCTTTGCAATGAAAAGAAATCAAGAGCTGGCTGTAATTTCTGACACACCATATTGCTATGCTGTTATTTAGAAAACTAAACATATGTATATACAATTTTTCAAACAAAGATGTTGTTGTTGTTTTAAGTGTAAAGCCCATAGCAGTTATATTTGTTACAAACATTGGGTTTAATCCAGGGATGGAGAAAACTACTTGTTCTGCTACAGGAAATCTTACTTCCATTAGCTCTGGAACATGGTTTTACAAAATTACAGTTTTCCTCCCTTTGGACCTCAAGAAAATATGAGGGTAGAGAATTGGCTTTGGGTTTGTGCACTTGTAAGTTACAACATTTTAACAAGCTAGGAAAGATTTTTGGAATCATGTTTGGAACCAACTCACTTGTCCCTTCCATGTAGAATTTTAAGGTCCTAAAAGAACAAATTAAATGAAAGAATATGGGATGGATGTCAGAGGGAGTATATAAGGTGTTGTTATTGAATACTGACAATCACTAGCATTCGAGGCTCAGTGTGTGCAGATCTCTCATCTAGGCACCTTTAAGTGTGTTAACTCATTTAATCCACCCAACAAATCTTGGATATCTGTGCTATTGTTACACTCACTTCACAGACGAGGTAACTGAGGAATAGAGAGATTTCTTAGTAAGTAGGGAAGACAGTATTTGAACCTAGGCAATGTGGCTCCACATTTTTCACTACTCAATATTTTTAATTGTGAATGCACTCTGTGCAATGCTTTAAATTCATTGTCTCATTTAATTCCTATAGCACTGTAGATTTCCACAGCCCCAACTTAAAAAAGGAGATCAAGGAACCCAGTAGAGGCAAGTACCCACAGGAGGATTAAAACTCAAGTCTATCAGACTGCAAAATTTATATGATGTTGTATATCAAACACCTTATGCTAGGAACTAGGAATTCACAGAAAATACACGACGTAGTCCCTTTACATGCCAAAATATGTCTCCTCCTTATAATGAAAAAATACAGTAATATAATCACTGTAAGAGGCCCTTACTTTGCAGACCTGAGAGTCCAACAACAGAGTCTTGCTCCCTTTGTACCTATTTCATGTACATCCACGTATAGAGTAGGTTCACCTTAGATGTCGTTCTCGTTACTTATATAAAAGTCAGAGAAACACAGAGATCTCCCATGCCTTGTTTTACTCCCCAGTGCCTTCAACAGTGAAAGCTGGGGCCAGGCCAAATCCACGATCTGGGAACTCACCCTGAGTCTCCCACTTTGGTGGCAGGGAACCAAGTCCTTGAGCAACCTACTTCCTCCCCGGGTGCATCAGCAAGAAGCTAGAATCAGGAGTAGAGCAGGGACTGCAGCTGGGACTCAAACCCCAGTACATGGGCATCCCAAGAAACTTCTTAACTGCTGAAACGACTGCCTACCCTTCAGTGATGTCTTGAAGTGAGGAAGCAATCGTAGAGAATCTGTGATGCATACTTCAAGGGGCAAGAACGGGAACAGGGTATTCCAACATTGTACTAAAAAGTTAGCTTGGACTTTTCCAAATTCAGTAGTTTGAAGAGATTAGACGAGTTGCTTCCAAACAAAGAGCTATATGAAGTAGAATTAGAGATAGAAAGAATTAACAATAAACAAGGGAACAGGAGATCCTACACATTTGGCTTTCAGGAGCCCAGATTTCATTAAGTGTCTACACTTGGCCCTGGGTGTAGGCAGAATGAGGGTTCTCTGCCACATGAGTGAATGCTGCTCCTGACTTCCAGGTGTGGGTCTGAAGATGAACAAGGAGTGAAAAATGTACTCATATGTCCAGATGACTGATGGCAGGGAAAAATTCCATTTTTCACAAATTATGGGCCTTTTTTTTTTACTGCTAGTAATGCACAGAAGATTAAAGTGAAGTCTATATTTCACAAATAGGAGGACCAAATGATTTAAAACCTTTGTTATAATGACCTACTTTGGAGTGAAGAATCAATTTCTTTTACAGCAAGAATCTGTTAATTTAGGAAAAGGCAAAGAAGGAGGAAGCCAGTGAACTGAGGGGAAGCAGCATGGAGAAGAAATAGCTAAAGAGGTCAAATGGCCTTTTGGTGGCTCTATTTTTATATCACAAGCAATTCAGAAGTGATTCGGCATAGCAGAGGAAGGATAAACTTTGGATTTTGTTTTCTGTTCCGGCTCTGCCCCTCAGGGCTGTATTAGATTCCTGTTGCTGAGACAAATTGGCACAAAATGAGTGGCACAAAACAACACAGATTTATCGTCTTCCAGGTTTGTGAGTCAGAATTCAGGCTGCTAAGTGTCAGGGATCAATCTGGAGTTTCCAGAGGGAAGAAGCCACTTCCTGCCTTTCAGCTTCTGAGGCCACCACAGTCCTCAACTCATGGCCCACTTCCATCCACGAGGCCAGTGCTGAGCAGCGGAGTGAGTCTCTTTCACCCCACAGTCACCGACCTCTTTTTGCCTCCCACTCCCACGGCCAAGGGCCCATGTGGGCAATCTTCCTTTCTTCAGGGCAGCTGATCAGTAACCTGAGTTCCATCCGTGTACCTCCTTTGCTATGGAACCCAATTTATTCACAACTACAGGAAATGAGGAGACAGATATGGGGTGGGCATATATTATACTGCCTGTCACAGGTACTGTGGGATGTTGGTGACTTACTTAGCTATAGCTGTTTCCTCATCTAACAAACAGGAATAAACAAACTTGCCTCGTGTGATATTTGAAAAAGTTAAATGATAATACATCTGTAACTCAGATGTCAGGGTGGACCCTCAACAGATAATGCCTACTGTTATTAACTCTTAATAAACATGATCACTGGGCCAGCATTGTGGTGCTGTGGGTAAAGCCGCCATCTGCAATGCTGGCATCCCATATGGTTGCTTGTTTGCCTGTTTGTGTCCAGCTGCTCAACTTCTGATCCAGCTCTCTGCTAATGCGCCTGGGAAAAGCATCAGATTGGCCTAAGTGCTTCAGCTCCTGCCACCCATTTGGGGGACCCAGAGGAAGCTCCCGACTTTTGCCTGACCCAGCCTCAATTGATGCAACCATTTGGGGAATTAACCAGTGGATGGAAGATATTTCTCTCTCTCTCCCTCTCATCTCTCTCTTTCAAATAAAATTTTTTAAATCTCTTTAATAAAATAAATGTATGATTACACAGAAGGCAACAATGTCTTTTTATGAACATTTAGACTCTAATGACCCAAATAGTCATTTAACAGTACATGTTCACAATCCTATCTTAGGCTTCTTTTCCCTTTCTTCACTACATCAGACTCTGGCATGTTTCCACCAAGCTGTCATATCAACGTACTCCAGCAGTATGCCATGGGCCTGGCAGGAAAACAAGCAACTCAGCTTTCCACTTAAGCCAGGGGGGCTTTCTTCTCTCTGCCTTTCACACAGAAACCCTGCCTGGAGTCAAGGGGTGCTGAGAAAACGGAAGATAAGTTAAAGTGGTATCTTAGGCAATTTGGCTTTCACTGGCACATGAAGAAATGGGTTGGTGGTTGACAGGAGCCCTTTCCAATTCCAGCAGGTCCAAAACACCTGAGCCACCTGCCTGGGCGAATGTCACTGCCCGCTATGGAAAGGATGAACATTCTAAATCTTAGAACACAATGAGAATTTCTAAGCAAAGGCACCATCCTTCCAGATGTTGACTACTCATCACCCAAATATACTGAACAATCACCATTTCAGGAGAGCTAAGCATAGCCAGAAATTCTACCATGAGCCCACCAAGTCCCTAAAACCCATTACTTCATGTCTGCTGAATGTATCAAAGATTCAAGAGAGTTGTTCCAAGGTGGTGGACAGTTTTAAGATTCACCTGAAGATGAAGAGCAAGCACCTGGAGGCTCAGCTAAGCCACAACTAACCTGGGATGAGAGTGAAAGTTGCCTCTCACGGGTACCATTAGGCTAGTGGCTTCTTTTTAAAAAAATATTTATTTGAAATCTAGAGGTATGCCGGCACCATGGCTCAATAGGCTACTCCTCTGCCTGTGGTGCCGGTACCCCGGGTTCTAGTCCCGGTACAGGCACCGGATTCTGTCCTGGTCACTCCTCTTTCTGTCCAGCTCTCTGCTGTGGCCAGGGAGTGCAGTGGAGGATGGCCCAAGTCCTTGGGCCCTGAACCTGCATGGGAGAGCAGGAGAAGCACCTGGCTCCTGGCTTCAGATCGGCGCAGTGCGCCGGCCGCAGCAACCATTGGGGGGTGAACCAACAGAAAAGGAAGACCTTTCTCTCTGTCTCTCTCTCTCTCTCACTGTTAACTCTCCCTGTCAAAAATAAAAATCAAAAAGAAATATAGAGTTACAAGAAGGGAGAGACAGAGGAAAAAGGTCTTCTATCTGCTAGTTTACTCCCCATGGCCCAGGCTGAGCCAATCCAAAGCCAAAAGCTTCTTCTGGGTCTCCTACGCATGTGCAGGGGCCCAAGCACTTGGACCATCTTCCACTGCTTTCCCAGGCCATAGCAGAGAGCTGGATCAGAAGAGCAGAAGCAAGGATATGAACCAGAGCCCATATGGGATGTCAGCACGGCAGGCAGAGGTTTAGCCCACTTTCCCACAGTGCCAGTCCCCAGGCTAGTAACTTCTAATCAGCCCATCCAGGTTAGGTCACTCTGTTCCCCACAAGCAAGAATGCAAGGACCAGTTAATTGCATACAATTTGCAAACCACAGAACTCCAGGGCTCCCAAAGCTTCCTGTCCCATTTGCTCCAACCTGTCTAAAAGCTCCAGGCTTTTTGGAACAGATCTCCTCCTACTTGCTTCACTTTTTGTTGGGAGAGAATGAAGGATGCTGCCACAGTCATGGTGAAATGGAACTAGAATCAAAACCACATCCTCTAATTCTGTGACTTTTTTCTCATTCTACCAGGATGCCTCTTTAAATTCAAAAATACATATGGAGGCAGCTGCCAGAAAACATTCAGGCTAGTATTATACAACACATGCACTCCCTGGCTTGCAATGGTTCCGCCTCCAATTGCCCTACTTAATGAATGTGCAAAAACAATGTGTATTAAGTAGAAAGTGCACTTTGAATTTGAGTTTTCCCAGCTTGCACTATGAGTATGAACCTCCCTGTGATGCTAGTGAAGTGGTCATAACGGCAAACTCGCACTATTCCACAGTGTGCTGTGTGGCTAAACCAGGCTGTTCAGTAGATTAGGTGCATGAAATTATTTCCAACTTATGAAGAGGTTTATTGGGATGTAATCTTCATAAATTGGTGACTGTATTTAAGATATAGATGCTGCTTATTATGTATTTGCTATTCTTCATCTCTTTTAAGTTTTACTTGTTGAAAGGCAGAGCAATAGAGAGATGGAGAGAGATCTTTCATCCATTGACTCACTCCCCAAATGGCCATAACAAATCAGGGTTGGACCAGACCAAAACCATGAGCCAAGAACTCCACCCAGGTCTCTCATTTGGTGGCAAGGACCCAAATAATGGGGCCATCTTCCACCGCCTTCCCAGATACATTAACAGGAAGCTGGATTGAAAGCAGAGCAGCCAGGCCTCAAACTGGTGCCTCCAATATGGGATGCCAGCATTACACATGTCAATTTAATCCTCTGTGTCTCAACAATGGCCCCTGTCCTTCAACTTCAATAAGAAAAAAAGGTATATGCACGTTTCCATAATCTCACTCATAATCTGTTCTATTAAAACACTCTCCAAAATTATGTGTACTTCAGTCCTGCCCTCTTGTTCATTCTGGTAGGTTCAGTGAACACAATGCCACAGGTGCTGCATCCAGTATCCTGGGAACCAGAGAACTTCCGAAAGTGGCAAGGGCAGTAATGGCAAAGGCAGAGCCCTCATGCTCAACAGCTGCACAAAGACTCCCTGAAACAGCTGAAACTGCACTCAGAAGCAGAGAGGCAAAGATTCAAAGGCAACAAAAGAGATTATTGGCCAACCATCCATGCATCAAAGAGAAGCAAAGAGCAAGTAGCCATCTCCCTGCAACACAGCCGTGGAGGAATGCAGCAGACAGAAAACAATAAATCATCAATGGGGCTACAAAATAAAAATAAGCATGTGCACATGTGCGCTCGCGCTCTCTCTCGCTATCTCTCCCTCTCTCTCTCTCTCTCATTGGAACACAGTCCCATGAAATAAAGCCTAATGATTCCTTTTGAGTTTTCATATTCCTCTGTGATCCACTGCAGCAGGTATTATACCCACACTCCCATTCATTATGAAGGGCACTACATCAGGCCAGGAAATGGTATTAGGGGATTTGCAGCTTCCACTTCCTCCAGTGCCTCCCTTCACCTTCCTCAAGCTATAAATTAGAAGTTTAGTAGGGAACAAAGTAATGAGATGCAAACATTAAATGGAACTATTCCTACATGGGGACGGGACTGGTATGAGGGCATTTTCCAATGTGGTAGGGAATTCATCTCAGTGCATATGCAAAGCTGGAAATGGACAATGACACCTCAATAGATGATTTCTATAAATAAAGCCCTGTCCTCCTCTATATACTGTTCTCCTACCAGAAAGGCCCTGCTAACTTCTGAGTTCTAGATTTTCCCATTGGGGAACCCTTTCTCTATCAATGTACTGTTATAGAAATTTTTATAAAGATTTATTCATTTATTCAAGAGGCAGAGTTACAGAGGGAGGGAGAGACAGAGAGAGAGGTCTTCCATCTGCTGGATCACTCCCAAAATAGCCACAATGGCTGGAGCTGGGCCCAACCAAATCCAAGAGATTCTTCCAGGTCTCCCATGCGGGTGCAGGGGCCCAAGCACTTGGGCCATCTTCCACTGCTCTCCCAGGCCATAAAAACAGCTGGATCAGAAGAGGAGCAGCCAGGACATGAACTAGAGCCCGTAGGAGATACTGGTGCTGCAGGTGGAGGGTTAACCTACTATACATCAGCACTGACCCCAGGATTTTTTTAATTGAAACCCCAAGTCTTCCATCAGAGCTTTCCCCTGCCTGTCAACCGGGAAGTGCAGGAGGAAGAATACGGAAAAGTAAAGAAGGTAAAACATAGCAAGGAAGGACCAAGCAAAGAGGTTGAACATGACTGGCCTTCTGTAAATGTTCTGTCATTTCACCTCTGCAACAACCCTACCAAGGGAGATTTACATATTCTCATTTCACAATGAAAAAAATGACACAGAGAATACTCTGCTTGTCCACATAGCAGGATTATTGTATGCTTGCTGTATTCATGCAGAAGGCCAGCTATGCGGCTAAGGTTGAGGTCACCTCACATTCTTGAATCACTGATAGACCCATTCCTGCAGGTGTGCTCAGATCCCACCATCCCAGTCACCCCCATTCAAGCAGAGCTTGCTTGGGCTCAGGTGATAGCATTGTCCAACCAACGGATATTTCTACAAGACAATGACAGTTCATCTCCCATCCCTGCTGGCTTCTCACAAGTAACACAGCTCTGGGGAGGACTGGATATTTGCTCTTTAGAGATGGGGAACTCAACAAACCTCCACATGGTTGTTGCCTGAAGCACAGAAATTCAGAGACTTCTAAAGACAGGATGGGTCCAGCTTGTCCTTCCAGCACATGGCCTGGCCAGGAGGTATGAGCACCCTTGGGCCCAGTACAGGCTCGGAAGGTGACCTCATCAGATTTGCCTTCATGAAATCAAGAGTTTCATGCCAGGCTAGAAGACTTCAACACTAACAGGCTATGTAGTAGAGCCCCAGAAGCAGAACCTAAGGAGTCTTAAGAGCACAGCACCAGCATATTAAGCACCACAGGCATCTCTGGAGGGTGTCCTTGAAGGACCCATACATGCATTGGAGGAACTGAGAGCTGTCCATGAGCTCTAAGGAAAACTGCCTGTCAGCAGCACCTGCTAGCAAGAGGCTTCTGCCTCTTTCCTTCTACCCCGTGCTCCCCCATACCAGCTCAGTTAGAACCAGGAGAACCAGTAGGAAAAGCAACAGAGAATCTAGGGGGATACAGGAAGTAAGACCCACTACCAGTCTCAGGAGTGGCCTCTGGCATGGTAGTTAGGGATAGTCAGGGTAGATGGGAAGAGAAAAGCTTCCAGTTATGTGTGAGCATCAAGTTTTAAAATGTGCTGGACTGGAAATCTGGAAATTTTTTCGTTTCTATTTATTTTTATTTGAGATACATACAAAGAGATAGGCACTGAGTTCCCCTCTGCTGTTTCATTCTCCAAATTCCCACAGTAGTGAGGGCAGGGTCAGACCAAAGGTAGTAGCTAAGAATTCAATGCAGGCCTCCCACATAGGTGGCAGGGATTCAAATGCATAGGCCATCACCTGCCACCTTTCCAGGTCAGACTAGAAATTTCTCATTGCACAAACAATGTAACATTCAAGATCCATGAGATACTATTAAATGATCTAAGATATGGGTCTTAAGAGTTCCTGAAAGTATGGAAAGAGAATGGATTAGAATGCCTATTCAGTGAAATAATAGCAGAAATCAGAAAAAAAAAAAAGAAAACTTCACCACAACACGTTAAAGTCAAACTTTCAGTAGTAAAGCATAAGAAAAAAGATTTTAAATGTGCAGCAGAAAAATGCTAAATTACCTTCAGAGGATCTAATAGACAGCTGACTTATTATCAGAAACCCCACATGCTAGGATAAAATGGAGAAATATAGCCCAAGTCCTAAATAAAAAAAAAATGTTCAACGAGAATACTGTATCCTGCAAAACTCTCATAAAAATGAATGTGAAGGGGCTCCAAGATGGTGTCACAGTGAAAGAATAGTCTGATTTAAGCTAGGCATAACTAATACTTTTTTTTTAATATTTTTATTTATTTATTTGAAACTCAGAATTACACAGAAAGAAGAGAGTCAAAGAGAGAGAAAGAGAGGTCTTCCATCTGCTGGTTCACTCTCCAATTGCCCATAACGGCTGGAGCTGAGCCGATCTGAAGCCAGGAGCCAGGATCTTCTTCCAGGTCTCCCATATGGGTACAGGGGCCCAAGGACTTGGGCCATCTTCTACTGCCTTCCCAGGCCATAGCAGACAGCTGGATTGGAAGTAGAGCAGCCGGGTCTTGAACTGGCACCCATATGGGATGGCGGCACTTCAAGCCAGGCATTAACCTGCTGCACCACAGTGCCGGCCCCAACTAATACTTTTTAAAAAGGGGAGAAGGTACACCCTCAGTGTAAAGCTGCAGGGGAACTGCACTGGGAGATCCTGCAAAAGCAGCATAAATGGTCTGGGCCTAAACTGAAAGAGCAGACACACAACAAAAGACCACCCCCACCCCTCCACCCCTGCTTGGATCCAGAGAGAGAGATGCCCCGGAAAACTAGAGGCCTGTAGCCAGAGGTGGGAGGGCTGGCACCATTTTTGAACACAGGCAGGTAGCAGCCATCCAAGCTCCTGTACCCAGAAATTACTGAGGCCACCCTTCACCTAGTCGAGGGAAACCACAGCAATTCAGGAGAAACTGAGGGAGAAGGCCTCCACTGCACTAGTGGCATCTATTTGCCAACAGGAGGGGAAGGAGAGCTACTCCCACAGAAGAGAAGTGCCACCTGCAGGGCTCTCCTATGTGTCCAGCACAATCCTGAAGCAAGCGGGGCTGTGGCAGGAGGGTACTTTGTGCGCCCGGGAACCACAGCTCTAACCAGAGAGAAAAACCCATGATCTCCACTGATCTGGTTGGGAGGACTGGACTCGGCCCAGTGGACTGGAACACAGATAGCAGCTCTGGGACAACCTTAGTTTCCTTGCAGATAAGACTGGCTAGTGAGTTGGAGTGGCCCCACTGGCATTGCATGATCCAGAGAGCCTTGGGAGTTCAGACTGCGAAAACATTGCGATTGCACGAGATGAAGCCGAGTGTGAGTAGGTTCTAGGCAACCACAGAGTGCTTCTTCACACTCAGTGGTCCTCAGTTGCCTAGAGCAGTTCATAGCAGAGAGAACTGTGCTCACCAGAGACTTCACAGATCATATGTGTGGTTTTCACACTGGGTGCGGATGAGAGGTGAGCACACCAGGGTGTAAAACCTGGGCATCCCTCAGCTGGGAGCAGAAGGGCTGGTCACAACAGAGATGATCATTCCCAACTACCATGCCCAAATTAGGTGTTACCATGGATACTTACCCCATCCTGGAGCACAGAACAGAGCTCCCTGGCCATATCCAGCAAACTACTCTTGGTATTCATTCAAACTGTAGATGACCTACTAAGTGACAGAGGCCATCACACACACACACACACACACACACATACATACACAAACAACATTCTACAAATGCCTAAAACTAAAGGCAAAAATGCAAGAAATATGAATAAGGAAGACACTATGAACCTCTCCAAGGAACATTACATTTCAGTATTAGAATGTGAATATGAAGAGATTGAGGAAATGCCAGAAATAGAATTTGAAAAATTAATCAGATTACTCAAAAGCAATCAGAAGCAAATTCACAAACTAAAGAAAATTACATATGATGTGAATGAAAAATTTTCCCATGTGAGATCTTAAAGAGAAATCAAAATGAAATACTAGAAATGAAGAATTCCATAGATCAAATAAAAAATGCCGTGGAAAGTCTTAACAACAGAGTTCATGAGGCAGAAGAAAGAATATCTGAGCTATGAGACAAATCTCTGGAAATTTTACAGTCAGACCATAAACAAAAAGAAGAAATTAGAAAACAAAAAAAGTATTGAAGATATATAGGATATCATCAAAAGACCAAACATATAAGTCTTCGGAGTACCTGAAGGTGTGGAAACAGAGAAGCCTACTAGAAAGCCTACTTAGTGAAATACTTACAGAAAACTTCCCTAACTTGGATAAAGGAATGTGCAAGTACAGGAAGCACATAGAACTCCTAACAGATATGACCGAAGATCTTCACCACATCATATAGTAATCAAACTTTCCACAGTAAAGCACAAAGATTCTAAAATGTGTAGGAGGGTAATTCCAGATAACTTTCAGAGGATCTCCAATTAACACTCACAGCTAACTTTTCATCAGAAACCCTACAGGCTAGAAGATAATGTCAAGATATAGTCCAAATTGTAAGAGAAAAAGAAAAACCTTTCAACTCAGAGTACTATATCCTGCAAATTTCTCATTTGTAAGTGAATATGAAATAAAGACCTTTCATAACAAACAGAAACTGAAAGAATTTGTCACCACTTGTCCAGCCTTACAAAAGATGCTTAAGGATATGCTACACACAGAAGCACAGAAAGAAAGTCATCATCATGAAAGAATCTGAAGACAGAACAACACTCCCCCCCCCCAGTAAAAGCACAAAAGAAATCCAAATCAAGTGATAGGAATATTTGAAGGGAAATGGCAGGGCCAAGCAGTTACTTAACAATAATTACCCTGAATGTAAATGGCCTGAATTCTCCAGGTAAAAAGATACAGACTGGCTGAATGGATTAAAAAACAAGATCCATTTGTTTGCTTCCTACAAGAAACACCTCACCAACGAAGATACACATAGACTGAAAAACAAGGGATGGAAAAAGTTATTCCATGCTAATGTGTTCAGGTAAAAAAGGCAATTGTAGCCATTCTAGTATCACACAAAATAGACTTCAACACAAAACTGTTGAAAGAGACAAAGGACACTAAAAAATGATTAAGGGATCAATACAACAGGAAGATGTGACAATAATAAATTTATATGCACTCAACAACATGGCACCTTGCTACCTGAAAGAATTATTAATGGATCTAAAGGGAGACATAGACTCTAATTCAATAGTAACAGGGGACTTTAACACCCTACTTGCATCACTGGATAGATCAACCAGACAGAAAATCAACAAAGAAACAAGAGAGCTAATTGACATTATGGACCAGCTGGACCTGATATCTACAGAACTTTTCACCCCAAGGTGGCAGAATACACTTCCTTCCCAGCAGTTCATGGAACTTTCTCTAAAATACACCATTTAGTAGGCCATAAAACAAATATCAGCAAATTCAAAAAAAATGAAAATCATACCATTTGCCTTCTCTGATCACAATGGACTGAAGTTCAAAACCAGCAACTCAAAAATCTCAAGAAAATACATGGAGCGAATACATGGAGACTAAACATTATACTCCTAAATGAACAGTCTGTGATAAAAGAAATCAAAAGAGAAATAAAAAAAATTCTGGAAACAAATGAAGATGAAAACTTGGCAAGATGTTGGCATAGGCAGACTTCTTTAAAAGACCCCAGAAGCACAGGCAATAAAAGAAAAAACAAACACATCAAGCTGAGAAACTTGCACCACAAAACATACACTCAACAAAGTGAAGAGGCATCCAGTATAATGGGAGAAAATGTTTTCAAACTGTGCAACTGATTAAGGATTAATATCCAGGATCTATAAAGTGCTCAAGAAACTCAACAACAAAACAAACAATCCATTTAAGAAATGGGCAAAAGACATGGACATGAATTTATCAAACGCTGAAATTCAAATGCACAGCAGATGAAAAGATGCTCAGGATCACTAGAAATCAGGGAAATACAAATAAAAACCACAATGAGGTTTCACCTCAACCCAGTTAGAATGACTCAGATACAGAAATCAAGGAACAATAAATGCACTTGAAGATGTGGGAGGAAATGGTACTGTAATCCAGTGTTGGTGGGAATATAACCTAGTACAACCATTATGGGATGCAGTACAGAAAGTCCTCAAAAATATGAAAATTGATCTACCATATGACCCAGCCATCCAACTCCTTGGAACTTACCCAAATAAATCAGCATATGAAAGAGTTATCTGTACCTTCATGTTTATTGCCATTCAATTCACAATAGCTAAGGTATGGAATCAACTCAGATGTCCATCAGCTGATTACTGGATAAAGAAAATGTTCCTTATATGCACTATGGAATACTACTTAGCCATAAAAAATGAAGAAATACTGTCTTTTGCTACAAAAATGGATGCAACTGGAAACCATTAGTTCTCTAGAGATGGGACAGGCTAGCAGGATGGAGCAGATCCTATGTACCCCCGTGACTATGGGAGCCATGTATGCTATAACTGTGGGAATTCTGTGACTGCATGATAGGGCATGGGGTGTAGCTGTGTCTCTGGGCAATCACTGTGTCCAGTGACAGAGGCTCAGAGCTCCCTGACCGCTTAGGGTGGGTCATTGCTGAGGGTTCCATGCTCATACTAAGTACTGCACATGTCCTTTGTGCTGTTCTTGTAGCAAAGCAAGTGTTGCAACCACCATGGGCTAACCCTGGGCATTGATCACTTTGGAAGAGATGAGGTGAGGACGTGATTACATCAACAGAGGTAATCTAGCCCTCCCCTGATCACCCTAGATACTTGCTTCACCCTGGAACACTGACTAGAGCTCCCTGGGCACACCCTGAACACACTTCTGAGTGTTCACTGGCGAGCAGACACTCCACTAAGCCACAGAGGAATAATTGAAAGAAAACCCATCAGAGGAAAAAAACAACAATTATTTCCACAAATGCTTAAGACTAACTGCAAAAAATCAGGAAACAAGAATAAAGAAGTCAACATGACTCCCCAAAAAGGAACACAGTAACACTTCAATATTATAAGATGAAGAGTGTTGAAAAGCCAGCAAAGGAATTCAGAAGAATGATTATGGGATTGCTCAGCAGCAATGAGAAGCAAATTCATGAGTTAAAGAAATCAATGCACAGCATGACATTGAGATTTTCAAGAGAAATCAAAATGAAATACTAGAAATGAATAATTCAATGTGTCAAATAAAAAAATAGAGTGGAAAGCCTTAACAACAAACCTACAGAGGCAAAAGAAAGAATATCTGAGCTAGAAGACAAATCTTTGGAAATTGCTCAGTCAGACCAAAGAAGAAATTAGAAAAATTTAGAACAATGTTTGAGAATTATGGAATACTATCAAACAGTCAAACAAATGGGTCTTAGGAGTCCCTCAATATGTAGAGAGAATGGATTACAAGGTCTATTCAGTGAAACAATTACAGAAAAGCTTTCCTAATTTGGAGAAAGAAATGGATGTTGAAGTACCTGAGGCACAAAGTTTTATTCACACACTCTCACCTATTCAAAGTCTCTCTACTACCCCAAGAAACTTGAAGAATCTCACAATGCACCTTTAACAAGCAAACAGTGCCAGCTCCAGAAACTGCACTGGTATAGATGGTACTGAAATGTAGCGGCATCAGCTACCTCCACTCTACGTGTCTGTGATTTTTGCCAAGCCCATTTTCTTTCACTATTGCTAAACACATCTTTAATTGGCTTATCTTGTTCCATTGTTTAAATAAAAGAAAGAGAAGGGAAAGATTTGAGCCCAAAACATGAAGACAATATTACAAACAGACCAAGGGGGAAAGTAGTAATTACATGCAAGCAAAAGGAGGACCCTGCCTTAAAGCCCAGGGAGGAAGAGGAAGCAAAGGAAAGCAGAGAGGAAGAAGAGAAATGCAGAGGTTTCACCAAGTCACGCTTGAGAACTCAATGTTGCAGTTTTATGAATTCCCAGAAGTGCCAACAAGATATCAGCGTATATAATGCTTTAAAAAGTCACAACAGGAAAAAGGAAATTAATTCAATGCACTTGCTTTTGAGGCTTGCTTTAAAAAAAAAAAGAAATGAATGAATGAGAGAAAAGAGAGAGGCAGATAAATGCTGCTAACAGAGCTCTTTGCAATGTTTCAAAATGAATAAAGAAAACCTTCCCTGCCAACTTTTTTGTATTATGTCTGTCTGTGACTTTTTAAATGCTTTCCTTAAAAATGTTTTCATGCTTCCTTTTCCCTGAACGTTTTACAGTTTGCCTTCTTAAATTTCACTGGAGACCTGCAAATCAAGTTGCATCTTGCTGATTTGATAGCTGCTTTTACGCAGCCCAGCGGAAGGCAATGCCTTAGCCATCACTCTTGCTGGGAAAAGAGTTTATTAGCAAGGCGTCCCCTGCCTGGCTGGCAGGAAGACGTGCTAGGACTAGGTTCGGCCTAGCCCAGGGGCCGGCAGGCAGGTGTCTGGAGCAGGCAGGGCAGGCCACTAAGCAGTGACCTTCCATCTCATAGCTGCAACAAAGGAAATCACCTCCTTCCCCAAACATCATTAGAGACCCTTACTTCCTGCCCTGGCTGGGAGAGAGGGAAAGAGGAAGTATGCAGAGGCAGGAGAAGAAAAATCCTTGTTTTGCAATCCTAGTAATTAGTCCTAGAGGATTTCTCCAACTGCTCGTACTGGCAGGAAGGCCTGGGCAGTGGAGTCAGCAGGCCTGCTGCCCTGGCCACCACGGAGCCAGCTCCCTAGTTGAAATTCAAATGAGAGCTGCTCTGACCTTTCCTGTTTTATTTCAGAGACAGTTTACAAGGCCTCTCCACCATGCAGGTCATGTTTTAGTTTAAACAGAAATACTCTCGTAGGTGTTAGATGCGAGTTAATGATTACACTGAAATCATTCTAATTAGGCTCTGTTGTTACACGGTGCCCTTTGAGGCTGCCGCTGTTGTCACAGAACGTATTTTGTAGAGAAATAATTGGTCTGAGATCTCTTCCTCCCACCCTCACATACCCATCTCTTCTCTCGCCCTTTTTTTCCTTAATAATCATTGATTTTCCCACACTTGATCAGGAAGATCATTCCATTCCTGGTCCCCAGGAACCTTCCAGAAGGCGTGAGGCTGTCAGTGGAAACCAGGAGGACAAACCATGGCCAGTAATTTGCCAGTGAGCATCAGCTAATCAGAGGAGACATGAGAGCGATGTGCCTGAGAGAGCTTCAACACATCCTCTTATTTTTCCTGAGGGGGAACTGGACGGGTTGGGAGGGCGGCTGATTCATCTGAGAGCTGCTCACCTCCCTGAGGTGTGCACTTTGTTGGGAAAGACGTTGCGCATGGGTGGCATTGGTTTCTCTATGGAGCTTCTTTACTAAATACCTAAACCCCACCAGGGTGCTTTAAAAAATGCTCTTGGAAAATGGAATTAACACAATACATTTTCGTGCAGAACACTTGAAACCCTTACACAGTTTGTTCATGATACACACACACCATGAACTGCTTGCAGACCTTGAGTGTACACAGATTTTAAGTTTCTTTGCATGAAAATCAACTAAGTCCAGATTTCCATGAACTTTTCAAAGCTCCCTTAGGTGTCCATACACCTTGCACAGTTCAGTCTCGATGAATTATCAATCTTCTTACCACTTAATGATTTTATTGTCTTTCTCTCAGCATTGGTTTGTTTCTTTTCATTCATCTTCCACAACTGGCCCTTAGCAGTTTAAGGGGATAGACTCACAGTTAACACTCACAAAAGGCTGAGCACACATGGGGCTGTTGTGAGGCACAGGCAGAGCTGATGAGGATGTCAGACCTCCATGGGGAGGAAAAAAGACATCCTTCCTGAACCTCTGGCAGCCAAGAGGTTAGGTGCAGAGTTGAAAGGAACAAGGAGATGGCTTCAGATCCAAACTGGGGGGGGGGGGGGGCTGCTGCTGTGGCATAGAGGGGAAAGCTGCTGCCTGCAAAGCTCTGGTTTGAGTCCAAGCTGCTATACTTCCAGCCCAGCTCCCTGCTACTGCACCTGGAAAAGCAGAAGATGGCCCAGGTTCTTGGGCGCCTGCACCTGCATGGGAGACTTGGAAGAAGCTCCTGGATCCTGGCTTCAGACCGTCCCAGCTCCAGCTGTTGTGGCCATTTGGGGAGCAAACCAGTGGATAGAAAAACTCACCTCTCTCTCTGCTTCTGCATCTAACTCTTTCAAGTAAATAAATAAATCTTTAAAATAAAATTTAAAAAGGATACAAACTGGGGCAAATATGTTTAGATTCCAGGTAGACTGGGAGGATGCCTAACTCCCTTGCTTAGAACTGAGATCTGATACACTTTCTAAGGTTGACTCCCTTGCTTAGAACTGAGATCTGATACACTTTCTAAGGTTGCTGCCAATCTTGAAAGTATTTTTAAAAAGTTTAATCCACTGCCAACTTGTCTCTCTTACTTTATATCTATAATCGGTGTCAGAAGAAATTTTGAAAACATGATTATGTTTGCCATGAACTTTTTGAAATACCATGTATATGTATACAATGTGTGTGCAGGCATAGACATATATGCATGCATACACACACACACACACACACACAGATACTTCAAAAAATTCAAAGGAAAATGAATGTAAGTGTACATTTATGGTCAGGGATTAGGCCTAGAGGCTAAGATTCCAATTACGACACCAGCATCCCATATTGAAATGCCTCAGTTCTGTAATAATGTACACTCTGGAAGGCAACAGTGATGGCTCAAGTACTCGGGTGCCTGCCACCCAGATGGGAAGCCTGGATTACATTCATTTTCTTTAAAAATATTTATTTATTCATTCATTCTGAAAGGCAGAGCTACAGAGAGAGGTTAAGAGATGTGGCAAGAGAGAGAAAGACACAGACTACTGGTTCACTCCCCAAATGGTCTCAACAGCCAGTGCTGGGCCAGGCCAAAACAAGGAGCTTCATCCAGGTGTTCCACATAGGTGGCAGTGGCTCAAGTACTTGGGACATCTTCTGCTGCTTTCCCAGACTCATTAGCAGGGAGCTGGACTGCAAGTGGGGCAGCAAGAACTGGAACTGGCACCCATAGGGGATGCCAGTGCCGCAGGCATGGCTTAATCTGCTGTACCACAATGCTGGCCCCATGACTGTGTTCTAGACTCCCAGGCTTTGGTGGGTATATCAGAAGTGAACTGGCAAAGGGGAGAGCTCTCTATGTCTTTTTCTAGTAGGTACATAAATTTTTTTAAAAAATTAAAGATCGGGGGGCCAGCACTGTGGCCTAGCAGGTAAAGCCACTGCTTGCAGTTCTGGCATCCCACGTGGGTGTCAGTTCAAGTCCCGGCTGTTCCACTTCCAACCCAGCTCTCTGCTATGGCCTAAGAAAGCAGTGGAGGATGGCCTGGGTCCTTGGGCCCCTGCACCCATGTCAGTGCAGCTCCAGCCCTTGAGGCCATCTGAGGAGTGAACCAGAGGATGGATGATCTCTCTCTCCCTCCCCCTCCCCTTCTGCCTCTCTGTAACTCTGCCTTTCAAATAAATAAATCTTTTAAAAAAATTAAAGATCATGTTATTTTAGCATAAACATTTTGATAATTATGCATCACTTTGTCACAATATGAATTTTCATGAACTCTTTGAAGACCTTTCCTGTGCATGAATTTCAACTTCTTTTGCACAAAAGTAAACTTATTTTTAATTATACTTTACATAAACTGTTTGTAGTACCCCCGTGCCCTTGTTTGTGTGTACACCTGCTCTCTGTTCCCATATGTATGTACACCAGATCTCTGTTCTTAACAATGAGGCAAGTTCATCTCATGACCCCCATAAACCTAGACTGCAGCCTGCAGCCTCACGCCCGCCAAGGCCTCCCACTGCAATGTTTGTTGGTAACACCTTTGTCACTGCCTAAACAAGGCATCAATAATTAAATTCCCATTTATAAAAAGAGAAAATTATTCATGCCATCAGCACTCCCCATCAATAACAGAAGGAAACCGAACTATCTCATTACCCCATCACACTGTGTGCAAACAGAACTGCCCGTTGTTGACCATAAATATTTGATAAGTGAGAAACAGGAAGGGTAAACCAAGGGTGCAGAGAGGAGCTGCTCAAGAGCCAAGGCCCCTGGTGGGTCAGGTTTACCTCGTGGCTTTGCCGCAGACAGGCTTCCGGAGGAGCTGCCGGCTGACCACAGCTCAGTGACACCACACAGCCTTTCTGTATTTATTCCTGTCTACAAAGACAGTATCATGAAGCTTCTCTTTTTCCTTCCTTTGTTTTCTCAATCATTTCCCAGAGAAGTCTCTCAATCAATGTTTTAAAGTTATCTACTGTATTTTAAACATGCCCCCCCCATCTCTCAGCATCATGATAGGCAGCTTAGTAAAACACGCACTGGATTCAGGCTTCACTATCCCATGAACCTGTCAGGAAGCTGGACCTCTGTGACTCAATTTCCACAAATTGAAATTGAGATATGAATTCTTTCTGCTCTTAAAAATAACATTTTTTGTGAAAAATCTTTTCCCCATAAAAATACTTATAAAAATTATAAATGACCCCAAAGTAGAGAGGCAATGTAAATTTTAGTTTGATGCCGACTTTGTTGCTGTCATGGAAAAATAAGTCCAAACCCTGTGTTTCTCCACCCCACTAAGTAGAGATTTCCTCTGCTCTGTTCCTCTGTTCTTCTCTGTCCCTGTCCACCCTTCTCAGTCCTCTTCAGAGTCTTTAGGAGCTGAACACGTAGACGGCCTCACCAAGTTCCCTTTTCTCTGGCTTCCTGTTGCACTGGGCCAGTGGAAGCCTCCAACAGGAGATCAGAAGGCAGGAGCTGACAGATGCTAGGACGCTTCTTTGGCACTGCTTCTGTGTTTCTGCAGCCCTTCTATGACAGCAGTTTTATCTTTCCATCCCTACAGCTCCAGCTCTCACTCAATTCAGGAAACCTGGTCTCTCCTCTTTCCCTTGAGCCAGAGGTGTATCAACAAGTCCCCGCTGTTGCTGGCCTCTGCTTTCTTTCACCCTGCCCACTACTCTCTGCGTAACTTGTAGTCCATTCAATAAAGCCCTCTACTGGAGCCATCTGAGTGCAGTCCCATTTCATGTCTACACTCTCAGTGATACCCAAGGCAAATATGGGGACTCTCCATTTATCAGGACCTGAATTAGTTTGCTAAGGCTACCGTAACAAAGCCAAAGAAATAGGATGCTAAAACAGAAATGTGTTTTCTCATGATTCTAGAAGCTGGAAGTCCAAGACGGGAGTGTCAGCAAAGTTGTTCCTTCTGTCTCCTTGGCTGTGTTTGGCCATTTCACCCTTGGGTTTCCACAGTCTTCTCTCACCCTTGTGTTTCCACATGTCTAGGCCCTAATTTCCTCTTCTTGAGAGGACATCAGTCCCATCAGATTATGGTCCACTCTAATGACCTACTGTTAACTTAATAACCCTGTAAAGACCATACCGCTTAGTAGTCACACTCTGGGATATAACAGAGCAGAACTTCAACACATGAATTTGGGAAGGACAAAATTCAGCCCAAATAGGTACATTTCTGAAAATGAAACTTGGCTGTATTTCTATTATATTCTTCAAGCACAGCCTCAAAATTATAAACCCACAGCACATTAGTGCCATGCCATCAATAGGTGTATGATGCTAGACGTGAACGCCAACCAAGCATGGGTCACAGCATAGTACTAGTTCCAGTCACCTCAACCAGAGCACACTATGACTAGAGAAGAGGGGATGCATGGTGGTAGAAAAGGCAGGTATGCATAGTTATATAATCAAATGGTAATTATATTATATTATAATTATAATTGTTTTATGCTCAATTGTGCTATCCCCTGTTTCAGTTGCACTCCGTAATTTTAGACAACAATTTGGGTAAAGTGCTATTTGTGGATGTTTCTCTGAGCGGTTTTCCAGATAAGACGGGTGTGTTTGTTGGTAGACCAAGTGGAGAGAGCCACCCTCAGAGTGAGCACCACCTCATTAACTTTGGGTCTCTGTAACCAAAAGCAAAGATGACTTCCTCTCTCCCCCGGGAGCTGGGACATGCTTCTCGCCCTGCTTCTAGATATCAGCACTGCAGCTCTCAGCCTGGCCTTTGGACTCCAGAACTGACCCCTAGTGGTCAGCTTCTCAACCTTTTATCCTGAACTTCAGCTTCCCTGGGGGACTTGGACTGAGCCAGGCTGGCAGCATCTCTGGTTCTCCTAGCTTTCTGAAAGCCTACTATGGGACTGCTCAGCCACTGCCATTACAGGAGCCAATTCCCTAATAAACCCTCTCTTATCTGCCTATCAATAGCCAGATAGCCTGTGGGTTCTGTTTCCCAGGAGGACCCTAACACAAGATTAAGGGTTCAAAAATATGCGCTTTGTAGAAATATTTTCTCATTCTCTACTGTTGTCTCTTCCACAGATCCTAGCTAGGAACACAGTGATTTCTTACAACTATTAAACTAAAATTTCAGGAGTTCAGTGTTTACTAAGCTACTTTTAATTAAAAAGCAAAAGAGGGAACAAAGGCACTCAGTGATGGAAGGTGGAACCAGAAATATCTATTAGCCTGCCAATTAAGTCAAGCTTATGAGAATTTCCCAACATTTCTGCCAATATCTCTTTGTAATTAAAGCAAATCAATACATTTATAAACTGTTCAGAAAAGTGTTTTCCAGTGTTCCTCCCAGGGACCCTCAGACATGGTACATGATTCTTGTCCAATGATGGGAGAGATTTTTCAGTTTCCTGGTAATTAGATATGACTTTCAATATAATTCAAATTTGAAGCCAATAACAGCTCCATCTTCTAATCAACGTATCATGGATTCTTGCATCCTTTTTATAACAAATGACAACGTTACAATCTTCATTCTTCCTCAAATGCTTGAATATTCAGAAGTATTATGAGATATACTAACAAAATCTGTCTGGAGGTAGAAAACATCAGTTCATGAGAAATGGGATTATAATTTTTTAAAGAAACACTTCCTTGAGTCTTGTGATCTTCCCCTGATCTCTTCACGAAAATCTTTTAATTCTATACCACCACACCCAGAGCCTGGTAATATATGGTCTTTACCCAAATAAGGGCTAGTGAGTCTTCTATTTTACTTGATATCATGAAAAACATGATTTTAGTTGAAGCATAACTGTGACATATATTGTGTCATTTGTATAGCTGCTTTCCTATTCAGAATGATTTGTAATTGTATAGTGTTTCTGTGATATTATTACAAATCCAAAGTGAGAAAGGATGAGGGAGTTAACTACAAAGTCCTCATTTCAGATACTACATATTACCATATACAAAGAAAGCTAAGAAAATGAAGAGAGAAGAGAAATCAAAACAGCAGACAGGTGGGTGTTTGGCCTAGTAGTTTCAGAACTATTAAGACATCCGTATCACAGATCACGATGCTTGAGTTCAAGTTCTGACTCCAACTTCTGATTCCAGCTTCCTGCCAGTGCAGATTCTTGGAAGCATTTAGTGAAGGCTCAAGTAGCTGAGTCTCTGCCACCCCCAAAGACTTGGATTCAGTTCCTTGTTCCTAGGCCTTTAAGTAGTGAACCAGTGGAAAGGAGTGTCCTCTCTCTCTCTCTCACTTCCTCCCTCCCTTTAAAATTAAAAAAAAAAAAGACTTTTAAAGCAGATGTTCAATGGGAACAATAAGAAAATTATGTTTCCTGTTCTTTGATGGAATACAAAGATGGCCATGAGGGTGGCACCCACCAGGTGTGGGCTCTTAAGTCAGCCTCTGGTTTTAATGCTGGCTCTGCAACCTACTAGCTGATACAGAGGGCAAATTTTAATCTTTCCCTGACTCAGATGTCTCTCTACTGAACACAGAATAGGAACTTCTACTTGACAGGATTGTTCTGGGAGAAAAAAGAATTAAGGTAAAGGACTTAGGGCTGGGCATGGCCAATAATGTCCAATAAATATGAGCACTTATATAGCAGCAGCAGCAGCTAAATCAGTCCTTAAACAGGACTTTTTCCACTTGGTTAAGATCTTTCCAAGTGCAGTAACACCTCACCCAATTATAGGATATACATGTTCTGCCCCTTTCTTAAAATAGGAGGGTAGGACTGGTCTGCCCTCTCAAGCTCTCACTCAGTTCCCCATGCAGCTAACAGACCTGCCACACCCTTAGGCCACATAACTCGAAGGACAATATTGTCCTTTTCACATGCTTTGTGATGAAAGATAAGCTCAGAGATTAGCTATGGTGGGATTTCTCATGAATGTCAACATGTGTAGCACAAGGCTGGAGTGAGAACAATACCCCTGAACATGGACAGTCACCTCCTCATTATATACCCAGCTGATACTGCCACTTCCCACTCAACTCCTTACTGTAAGCACTCCTTAACCCAGGATTCTAAAAACCAACCCTAGCATGGCTAGATAGAAAAGGGACAAGGAGGGTTCAGTGCTGTGCATAGTGGGTGAGGTTGCTGCCCACAGTGCCAGCATCCCATATGGGTCCAGGCTCAAGTCCCAGCCATGCCACTTCCGAACCAGTTCTCTGCTGTGGCCTGGGAAAGCACAGAATGGCCCAAGTGCTTGGGCCCCTGCACCCACATGGGAGACCTGGAAGAAGCTCCTGGCTTCTGGCTTCGGATCGGCCCAGCTCCAACTGTCGCAGCCATTTGGGGAGTGAACCAGCACACAGAAGACATCTCTGTCTCTCCCTCTGTGACTCTGCCTCTCAAATGAATAAATTTTTTTTAAAGGGGAAGTGGTTTGGGAGAATCAAAATCCAAGGTTCTTGAGGGTCAGAACCATGTCCTAACCTTTTCATCTTTTTTTAAGACAAAAATGTAGCACCACACGGGTCTTTAAAAAAAAAAAAAAAGCCTACTTAAAATGCTGAGTTAGCTAAATTTGCTACGACAGGTCTAGTGTCATTCCACCCTCATCCTCAGCATGATTTGGTGTATGGATACAAGGAAAAGATCATGAAGGAAATAGTTCTTCAGACTCAAGTTTAATTTTTTTTTTATTTGAAAGACAGAGTTTCCATCACTGGTTTACCCCTCAAATGCCTACAGTGGCCAAGGCTAGCCCAGGAGCAAAGCCAGGAGCTGAATCCAGGTCTCCCACATGGATGGCAGGGACTCAGTTCCTAGAGTAATCACTCGTTGCCTCCCAGGGTCTGTATTGGCAGGAAGCAGGAGCCAGAATAAGAAAACAAACCCAGGCACTGCAGGATGGGACGTGGGCATCTCAACCGCTAGGCCAAACGCCTGCCCCCAAATTCCTCTCCGTTTCAGAACTTGAATCATATTCCTTACGCTCCTATGTCAAAAAGAGATGATTTCCTGAGGGGCCACTGCCTCAGCACCCTGTGACATTCCTCAGACATCTGTCCACAAGCATGCAGCAGCAGACGCCCACTCTGGGACATACCTCCTCTAGCACACCCAGGTCTCTGTGGGCTGCTCTAACAAAATGCCACCAACTGGGTGGCTTACAGAAAACCATAAGTTCTGTTTTCACAGATCTGGAGGCACAAAGTACAAAAGTGCCATCGGATTCAGTGACTGTTGAGGGCCCACTTGCTGGTTCACAGTTGACAACTTCTACCTAGATTCTCCATTAACATCACTAATCCTATTCAGGAGGACTGCACTCTCAGGACCCCATCAATTCACAAAGACCCCACCTCCTAAGACCATGACCTGGGGAACAAGGCTTCAGCACACAAACTTTGAATAGACACACTCAGTCCATAGCAGAACAAAATTACTCTGTCAAATCAAAAGGCACTTTTTGGCTTCAAGTTAAATACAAACTTTGGGTGACTGCCAAATCCTATTTATCAATGTAACAAATAATATTTACCAACAGCTTCATTTCCTCAAATTGTCCTCCACCCTCAGGACATATTGTTTGCATCTTAATTTTTCACTAATTTCTGCATACTAGAAACTTCTCCCATGTGTTTTACCTTATTCATGCTTCTGACAAAAGCAAATAGTGCCTTAGACAGCACTGGCAACTTCCTAATACAATGGATTAATGCATTCTGCCACAGGCAAAGTCTTCCCTTCTGCCCCTTAGAGATCACACAGCTATCAGATGTAATTTTGATTCTTGATATTTTAGCAATAATGCATGGGGCTTCTTGAGGCTGGTGAGACTGAAATAACTGTCTGACAACACGTTGGAACACATCCCAGTCATGGACACAGTTGCTTATAAGTAAAGAACGCTGAAAAAGGCGGCATTGTGGAAGAAGAATGAGAGAAAGACAATCAACCTGGAGTTTAGGCCTAAATGTGGGATACAGGCAATCTTCTACCCATCATGACTTGATGGTTCTATTTGCATATTTACCACACATCATTACCTGAACAGCAAGGACCAGAAAGCACTTGAGACAAGTGGAGATTAACAATGAGATCTTAAAATCAAATTAATTCCTCCAGAAAGTGTTTGACACAGAAGATACCACTTGGGATGTTCAGATCCTAGATCAGAGTCTCTCTATTCACTTCCTTATTCCAGCTTTCCACTAATGTGCATTCTGGGAAGCATCAGTTAACGGTCCAACCACTTGGGGGACTGCCAACTAGGTGGAATAACCATACTGAGTTCCAGGCTCCTAACTTTGGCCTGGCACAGCCAGGCATTTGGAGAGCAAACCACTAGATGGAAAATAGCTTTTCTTCCGTCTCTCTCCCACCTTCTCTTCCTTTTAAGTAAGTGAAATGAATTTTTATGAAAAAAAAATTTTAATTCCTTCCTCCTAAAGATGTTTTACGCATTGGACAAGAACCCCAAATTTGGGTGGCCCCAAATTAATATTCCCAAGTGAGATCAGGTTACCCACTTAAAAGTGATAAGTATTTGTACTAGTGAAAAAAAAGAGCCTCCTTTAACTAAATTATGAGTGGAATTCCTCTGAACTTCCTGCTTGCCTGGAAGTGAACTTGAGACGCCCTCCTTGTCCTTGCAGGACTCAGTTTCAGCAAGAATTCTGTTAAGTCAGGTTAGGCAATCTCTCATGCCTTTGGTAACTGACAATCCTGAGTGTCTTCTCAGCACTATTGCTGAAGGCAGACCAGGATAACAAGTCATTTTAGGCAGAAACCAATTACCTTTGGTTCTCAGCTGCTCCACTTCTAATCAGCTTCCTGCCAAAGAGCCTGAGAGGGTAGTGGAAGACGGCTCCAATACTTGGGACTCCTGCCACCTATGTAGGAGACCCAGATGGAGTTGCAGGCTCCTCCCTTCAGCCCCAGTTGTTGCAGCTATTTGTGGAGTGAACCAAAGGAGGGAGAGCAGACTCTGCCTTTCAAATAAATTTTAAAAATAAAAAAGTAATATTTTATTTGAAAGGCAGGGAAATAGAAAGGAAAAGACAGAGGGGTATGTCTTCTATCTGATGATTCACTGCCCAAATGGCCCAAGCTGGGCAAGTCCAAAGCCAGGAGGTTCTTCTTGGTCTCCCATGTGGGTGGAGGGGCCCAAGGATTTGCATCATATTTTGCTGCTTTCCCAGGTGTATTATTAGCAGGGACAATATCAGAAGTGGAGCAGCCAGGACTCAAACCAGTACCCATATGGGATTCCAGCACTGTAGGCAGTGGCTTAACACACTATGTCATAACACAAAACCCACTAAGAAAAGTCATTGATAAACAAAAAGAAACCACTTATCCTGACATTTCCATCCTGATCCTGATCCACATTTTTCCTTGTTGGTTTTGAGTTCAATCTCTCTCCCCTACTGCAAGTTCTTCTGCAACAGTCCCTGTGCCTACTGCTTTTCAATAAAATCTGAAATTCTGTAACAAACATCAGGAATAATTTTTTTCAACACTGGCTCTGGGGCAGGCATTTGTGGCTCAGTGGGTTAAGCCACTGCTTGCAATGCCAGCATCCCAGATATGAGTGCTGGTTCCAGTTCCAGAGGCTCTGCTTCTGATCTGACTTCTGGCTAATGCACCTGGGAAGCAGCAGACAATGGTCCAAGTAGTTGAATTCCTGCCCTTCCCCCAACACACACACACACACACACACACACACACACACACACTTGGGTGACCCAATTGGAGTTCCTACCTGATTCCTGGAGAATGAATGAATGAATGAACAAATGAATAGGAGGATGATCTCTCACTTGCTCTATTTTCCAATAAATAAACTAAAAAACACAAAACCACCACCACCACCACCAACAACAAAATAACACCACTGTTTTAAACTAAGGGGATCTATCAGATATAAGACTGATTGCATTTTTAATCCATCCTGCCTGATAACACTGGACAAATCCTCCTCTACCTGTAATTTGATTTCACCCTACTCATCACCTTGATGACATCCAGGACTGTTTCCATTTTCCCAATCCACAGGCATCTCAGCTCAGGTCTCCTAATCATCTGCATGCATCCCCTGTGGAGCTCAATCAAAATTTCTATCCTCAGAAGGTTAGGGTACTGGACGCCCTATCTGTATTTTTTAGTAAGCTTCACTGGAAATCCCACACTGATGCCAGTTCATCTTACATATATAAAAACTGGTGGGAACAAATGTTACATGACTTGTCCCAGGCCACAGAACTAATGCTAATTAGGTACAGAGCCGACTCTGGTTCTAGCCTCCTCTGTATCTCCTGGTTGCAGTAATGAGCTTCTTACAGCATCCATGATGGGGCCTCCACTTGACTTCTGAGGTCCTTCTTATTCAGCAGCTTGCAACCAAACCCTCTCTGGTCATGTCCCTTACTCCTCCCACCCAACCACCTGCCACGGGATGCCTTCCCCATTTCAGTCACTCAATCCTCCCTCTTTGTCTCATCTGTTGACTCCTTCACACATATCCCTCTTCTCTATGCCAGGTACATCCTTGATTCCTCTGCTTTCTGCTCAACTCCCACTTTTTCTTCTATGACCACCCTACTCTCCCTCTTCTGAGTACATTTCAGTCCTCACTACATATTTGGCCATAAACTATGCATTGCACAAGGGGACTTCAAAAAGTGCATACAAATAGAATGAAAAGGTAAGTTTACTTTAGTGCCTCCCAAATTTGTGATCATATGCATCCCAATATAGACCCTAATGATTGGGTAGGTCAGAGATTAGCCTCGTGATAGTATATTGATCAGGTAGGCTATGTTACAGGAAGAAAAAATTCCAGCAGTAACAAAGTTACTCTTTATCCACTCTATCTGCTTCTAAGGATGAGATGGAGGTTCCAAATCCAGGTCTTTTGGCTCTTGCTGATAGAACCAACATCTTGATATTGCCCCTCTCAATGATAAACAAAATAAGAGCTCCAGGGAGGTTTCAGATTGGCAACCAAACTCTCCATTGTAAAAATGACACATCACTTCACTCACATCTAACTAGGTAATAGTTACATGACCACAAGTCTGACACAAGGAGATATTAACCTGTTTTACACCTGAGGGCAAAGAATTTCAAGTAATTAATAAGCAGCATTCCTGACCACACTATAAATCCAGCAGCACCTTGTTTGAGCATTCTCGACTTGCCCTTCGAGTACAGGGCCAGACATTGGTCATCACTTCCCTGATGTTTTGCTCTGACCCTAGGCAGGATGTTCAAGGTCCAGCAGAGCCTCCACTCAAAGCCTTTGCACAAAGGAGAGGCTCACTTTGCTTGTTATATTTGAGGGTTCCTAGAAAAGTATAAGAAAACTGAAAAATTCTTCAGAATTACGGCCAACAAGTCCCTATATATCTTAGCCATCAACAGCACTCAGTAAAAATGATGCTCTCCCTACTAGTTTAAGACACCTCATTACACTTGGAGCAATGCAAACAATAACACGTGAGAATAAGTCACTGGGGTAAAATTTTATCAGGACAGGTGTAATTTGTTCAGGGGGGAGCAAAATGAGAGATGCATAATTCACTGTGCAAAAACCATGTCTATTTCATTTTGTGTAGCACTTGCATATTATTGCTTTAAACTTCTAACAACTTTAATAATATCCTTGACCCTATTCTTCTCCAACAGGCATATCATAAAAGCCACCTTCAAAATGATGATGTGAAACCACACTTATTTCTCAGTGTTATTTCTAAGAAGTATCTGTATACCACTTGTAATGTATAAAAAGCACTCATTTGTCTTTCCAATATCACAGTGAAATAAATCATAACCAAGGAACAATAAAGCATCTTCAGACCCTGTCATTAGGCTGACCATAGAGCCCATCTTTGTAAACATCTCTGCATCTATCTTCAAAAACCAGCAAATTCAGTGACTGTGTTGGGTGCAGTAGTTAAGATGACACCTAGGATGCCTGCATCCCATATTAGAGTGCCTAAGTTCAAGTCTCTACTTTCAATTCCAGCTTCTCACTAATGTGCACCCTGGTGCTCCATAATTGGATCTCTGCCACCCACGTTGGATACGCAGATTGAGTTCCTGACTCCTGGAAAGGAGTGTGACCGAGCCCTGGCTATTGTGGGAATTTGGGTAGTTAATCAGCAGATGAAGATCTCTGTATACATTTTAAATAAAAAATATAAATTAAAAATATTTTTATTCTGTAACATTCAATATGGATTATAGAACTGTATCATTCTAAGATAATGATTTCCCTTACTCTCTCCTGCTCTCCTTCATTCTCCCTTTTAGTTTCTTACATAACACATTTTTTATTTATATTAAAATAAAAAGGCTTAATACTTCACTGAATAAGAAGCCCAACAAGTAAAAAGAAGATCCCAGTTTAGTGGGACTATAAACAACTATGAACCATAATTGAATGGAAAAATGACTTTCACCCATATACATTAATGGATCAAGGAAATGTGGTATATTTACACTATTCAGCTATGAATATTTATACTATTCAGCTATGAAAAACAATGAAATTCTGCCATTTTCAGCAAAATGGACACAACTGGAGTTGTGGAGTGAAATAAGCTGGACACAGACAAGTACCACATGTTCTCCATTGCGTGTGGGACCTAAGTTTAAAAAAAAAAAAGAAAGAAATGCCTGTTTGTATCAGTATTGCTACAAATATAGTTTTGTAAAACTTTTTTATACCTTTGTTACACCAATGCTTAATGTTACACTACTGTACTTCTAATGACCTGTGATTACTTTAAAATATATTTTTTAAAATCAGTAAACTCTAGAACACACTCAACAAAATTATCAGACGATTCCTTTTTCTGCAGTATTTAAAACATTCACCCACTCTTTTCCATATGCGCTGACTTCTCCCTCCATAGTCCCCTGATGTGGGGCAGAAAACATCTTAAGCAGAGCTCAATTGATCAGAACATAATGAGTGATTTTTTAAAACTAGAGATAAAGATAGCCTCACAAGTAAGCTGGGACTTTCATAAATTGTTACCCACTGAAAGCACAGAATGAGGCCTATCAGTTCTACTTAATAAAGTTTATTGACCAATTGCACACACATATTAAGAATTATGCAGTAGGAATGTCTACATATTTCCTACCAGCCACTATGTTGGAAACTGAGAGTATATACCGAGCAAGGCAAGCTAAAGGATTCACAGTGAACAAAAAGATGCTTTGATGTCTGTCTTAAAAAGCCCAATTTGGTCACTCTCAGAGTATGCCTCACACAAGCGAGATATCTACAGTTCCCAAAGTTTGGCTTACAACAAACGTTACCATCACATAGCTAAAAATATTCTACGGATTCTTTTGAAATTAGAAGCCAGATGTGTATTCTACTATGACCCAAGATATAAAAATGATAGAACAAAATGTAGATGACTCCTTTCCAGACGTGAAAACCTCCTCATCTAATATCATGCAAAGATGCTTTTCAGAATCACTCATGCAACAACAATACCAAGCAGAAGAAAATCCCCAAGCCCACAGAATATTCTGGGATCATTCTGAGACTTTGAAGAACTTGCTATTCCATTCAGATGGCCCCATTCTGCCATGAAACAGAAGCACACGAGACATCCAGAAAGCTTCAGCAGCTGATACCTCAAACCAATGCAGCAGTCCCAGAAGATTCTAGATGCTGATACAGACAGAGCAGTTTTTAAGCTCAATGATTTGGAACCGTCATGACATGAAGGGCCCCAGGAGGAAGTGTAGCAGGGAGAAGGTGGAGAAGAAAGGGAGACAGTGAGACATTTGAGTGTCCCCTGGCACAAAAAGTTGATGCCCAATTAGATTTAGAAAAAGTGACAAAGAGTTGATGCCCAATTAGGTTTAGAAAAAGCTCTTCTCTGTAAACCTCAATTACCTGTGATGCCTTATGACATTCAGCATTTACAAAGTATAATTACACAATAGTGTCTGACATTTAACGTCTATGGATAATTTAAAAGACTTCTACTTCAAAAAGGCTGCTCATGAGCAACAGTAATCACTTCAATTAGCTTGGCACCATTACAATGTAACAAGACCATTTGACTGCCTATTAGAACCAGCCAAGCTCTTCAAGTGTGTTAATTTAGCAGTCATTGCTAATTTCTGGGCTTTGCTACATTTGCATAGGAAAACATAGCCCTTTAAGCAAGAGAGGAAGTTTCATTACTGAACTAGCTTCCTATTCTTAGAAAGGCTTTTTATATTTTAACATTAAAAAATCAGAAACATATTCAAAATGTGGGCATCTCTAAATACTATGAGGTAAGACGTACCAATTTTAAGATAGACACTGCTTTACTCAGGTTCACATTGTGTGTGTGTGCATACATGTACACAGGTACACACATATAAGTAAACAGTACATACACATGTATAAGATGTAAAACACAACATGTAACATACCGGATAGCATGGTATTTGGTAGATGTGATATCCAATTATATATATATACATATATATATACATACATACATATATACATATATATATATATAATACCCAACATGTAAGATCCACACTGTAATATATTTAAAGTCAACTAGACAGAATTTTCATTAGAAGAAAAGCAAACCTGCATAGCAGGTAAAGCCACTACTTGCTACTCCAGCATCCCATGTTGGTGAGAGTTCCAGCCCCAACTGCTCCATTTCCAATACAGCGGCCTACAAATATGCCTGGAAAAGGAGGAGATCGTTTAAGTTCTTGGGCCCCAACACCCACATGGGAAACTCCTGGTTTCAGCCTGGATCAGCTCTGGCCATTGCGGACATTAGAGAGATTTACTAATCTCTCTAATCTCTCCCTCTCTGTGTAACTCTGATTGTCAAAGAAATAAATCTTAAAAAGATAAAGACTTCAGCCTTTAAAAAAAATTTACAAAGACCTCAATGGCTACTAGAACTGGAGCCATGGATTTAGTCTCCTTGATTTTATTAGTTGTTATTAATAGCACCCTGCATAAATGAATTTTTTAAAAATCATGTTCTTATACATGGATATAATGTGTCTCTCACCACAAAGAGTTTGTTTTCCAGAAGAAACATAGCCACTGTATTGTGCTACAATGTGATGTCCGGGCACAAACACCCCTAGAGATTTCAGTTAAACTTCAATAAAAGTGCACCAAGCATTTAGGTATCAGGGCACTACTAAGTATTAGACGCTTCCAAGAAAAAAAATCTTATAATAACCATTGAAACAGTCTGGACTTCCAATTCTGTGCTCTTTTGCTAGGATGCAGCATTTCTGTTCCTATCAGGAGTACTCCTGACTATAACCTCTTCCATCTAAATTTACCTACCTCACTGTAGCTATCTAGGAAGATACATTACATTTCTTCTGCTGAAAAAGGCTTCAAACATGCCACTTTTTAAAATGGGATTTAATCCACATAGCATAAAATTTATAACAAAATATAGAACTCTGTGGTTCTTAAAATATCCACCAAGTTGTGTAACAATAACTACTATCTAATTCCAGAATTCTCTTCTCACTTAGGAAAGAAACTAATCAGCAATCACTCCCATTACCCTCTCCCCCGACAACCAGCAACCTTTTTTTCTCTGTGGATCTTCCCGTTCTGCACATTTCATATAAATGAAGTCATAAAGAAGGCGACCTTTTCTATCTTGCTTCTATCATGCAGCATAATGCTTTCAGGGTTCATCTCTGTTACATGCTCTATCCCTTCACTTTATGGCTTAATATTCCATGGCATGGCTACACTGCACTTTGTTTACCCATTGATCAGCTCATTTTTCAGCAGTTAAATAATTCTGCTTTTAAGATTTGTATGGGGGCTGGCACTATGACATAGCAGGTGAAGTTGCCATCTGCTGTGATGGCATCCCAAATGGGCACTGGTTCAAGCCCCAGCTGCTGCACTTCCAGTCGAGCTCCCTGCTGTGGCCTGGGAAAGCAGTGGAAGTTGCCCCAAGTCCTTGGCCCCTGCACCCATATCAGAGACCTAGAGAAAATTCCTGGCTCCTAGCTTTGGATAGACACAGCTCCAGAAGTTGCAGCCATCTGGTGAGTGGATAGAAGATCTCTCTCTCTCTCTCTGCCTCTGCCTCTCTAACTCTGCCTTTCAAGTAAATAAATAAATCTTTAAAAAATTTTTGTGTAACATATGCTTTCATTTTTCTTGGCTATTACCTTGCAGTGTAATCACTGGGTACTACAGTAACTTCATTTTTAAGCATTTGAGGAACTGCCAACATGTTTTCCAATGAGCAACATTTCACATTCTTACCAATAATGTATGAGGGTTCCAAATTCTCCACAACCTTGCCCACACTCTTTATTGTCCATTTTTTTTCAATTGTGGTAAGCTAGTGTGTATCAAGACATATCTCTTGATTTTGATTTGCATTTCCTTATTGCCTGTTTTGAGCCTTTTTTATATATTTATTGGGCATTTGTATATTTTCTTTGAAGAAGTCTTTATTCAAATTTTTTGCCCATTGTCACTTGGGTTTTCTTAATGCAACTATTTTTTTAGGTAAAATAGCCTATAAGTAACAATTTTTTTACAGATTTATTTGAAAGTCAGTTATACGGAGAGAAGGAGAAGCAGAGAGAGGGGTCCTCCATCTGCTGGTTCACTTCCTATTTGGCCGCAACTGCCGGAGCTGCACCGATACAAAGCCAGGAGCCTCCTCCGGGTCTTCCATGTAGGTTCAGGGGCTCAAGGACTTGGGCCATCATCCACTGTCTTCCGAGGAAACAGCAGAGAGCTGGATTGGAAGTGGAGCAGCTGGGACATGAACCAGCGCCCATACTAGATGCCAGCACTGCAGGCGGTGGCTCCACCTGCTAGGCCATAGCGCCAGCACCTATGAAACTATTTTTAATTGGAAGGATTATTTAAATAATCTTGAAACTAAATCTTCACAAGATACATGATTTGCAAATATTTTCTTCTGTTTGTTCTTTTTTTCATATTTTAGCAGCATTCTTTAAAGCACCAAAGTTTTAAGTTTTTATGAAATGCATTTTATCTGGTTTTTTCATGGGTTGCTTCTGCTTTAGGGGTCATATATAAGAAACTTGCCCTATTACAAGGCAACATATTATACCTATGCATTCTCCTAAAACTGCTATAGTTTTAGTTTTAAGGATTAGAGCTTTGACTCATGCTAATTTTTAGATAGAGTGTGAGATAGAGATCTAACCTCATTCTTTTATATATGTACATCCAGTGTCCCAGCATCCTAGGTTGATAAAACTATTTCCATTGAGTTATTTTGGCACCCTTATAGAAAATCAATTGTCCATGATGCATGGGTTTGTATCTGGGTACTCGATTTTATTTCATTAATCTACCTGGCTATCTTCATACCATTACCACTTAGTCTTGATTACTATAGCTTTGTAGTAATTTTTGAAACTGAATGTAGCATGAGCCCTCTAATCATCTCCAAGATTGTTTTGGCTATTTAAGCCCCTTGAATATGCAAGTGAACATTAAGATCAGTCTGTCGATCTGAAAAACAAGCAAGCAAGCTAGAATTTTAAAAGGAATTCTGTTGAATCTGTAGATCAATATGGATGAGGTCATCCCACTTGGCAACTCAACCAAACATCACCCCCTTCTTTATTTTTTAATGGAAGTTGTATTGGACATAGAATTGTTGGTTGGCAGCCTTTTTATTTCCTCACCTACAGTGAGGAAATCCACTGCCTCTGATCTCCATGGTTTCTGATGAGAAATTATCTATTGCTTTATGAAAGATCACAAACAGTTCAATATAATATGAATTGATTCTTTTTGTTGCTTTCAAGTTTTTCATTTGTCTTGGCTACCCAAGGTTTGATTATATTATTTCTAGGCATGTATCTTTTTTAGTTGATAAGGTTAATGGCATCAAAAACTGAGGATTTGTTTATTTTTCTTCAATCTTTTTCCTATACGTTTTTCATTGGAAAGCCATAGTTAACATATTTTCAATTTTTCTGACTCTTTATTCTACCCAACCAAATCTATATATTTTAAAGATTTTACTTATTTGAGAGGTACAGTTACAGAGAAAGGAAGAGGCAGAGAGAAATGCCTTCCATCCACAGCTTCACTGCCCAAATGGCCTCAAAAGCCAGTGCTGGACCAATCCAAATCCAGGAGCCTCTTCTTGGTCTCCCATGCAGGGGCAGGGGCCCACACACTTGGGCCATCTTCCATGGCTTTCCCAGGCCATAGCAGTGAGCTGGATCAGCAGAGGAACAGCTAAGACATGAACCAGCGCCCATATGAGATGCTAGCACTACAGGTGGAGGATTAGCCTACTACCAAATCTATCTTTTAAAGAAAAGAAAGAAAAGACAAGACATTTATTTGAAAGGCAGAGTTACTGAGAGGCAGAGGCATAGAGAGGTCTTCCAGCTGCTGGTTCACTCCCCAGGTGGCCCCAATGGCCAGAGTTGCACCAATCCTAAGTCAAGAGCCAGGAGCTTCTTCCAGTTCTCCCATGCAGGTTCAGAGGCCCAAGGATTTGGGTCATATTCTACTGCTTTCCCAGGCCATAGCAGAGAGCTGGATTGGAAGTGGAGCAGCCAGAATTTGAACCGGCGCCCATATGGGATGCCAGCACTGCAGGCAGCAGCTTTACCCACTACACCACAGTGACGGCCCCCAAATCTACTTTTAAACTGAGATTTTTTTTTTTTTTTTACTTTCCAACTCCAGATTCTCTATTACTTATATATAATTACCTCTTTAATATAATTTACTATCTGGTGAGACAATTCGCATACCCTGAATGTATTTCAACTAGCTTACTTCATGTATTTGTTTAATAAGACCAACATCGGGGCATTTCCATTGATTACATTTATATATCAAAAGACCATATTCATTTAAGTGATTCAAAATTCTTTCCTGAAAACTAGATATTTTAAATTCTGTAATGTGGCAATTCTGGATACCAGATTCAACATTCTCTCCTGGGTCTCTTGTTTGTTGTTGTTTACGAGTTTTATGAATTAATTCCCATTAAATCTGTTTTCCTTTGAAGTCTTTGCTCATCAAAGGAAAATATCAAATTTTTCAACTTTATTCAAATCTCTTCTTGAGTCAGTTACATTTTTGATCAGTTAATGATCAGACTGATATATATATATATATATATATATATATATTTTGACAGGCAGAGTGGACAGTGAGAGAGACAGAGAGAAAGGTCTTCCTTTGCCGTTGGTTCACCCTCCAAAGGTCGCCGAGGCCGGCGCACCGCGCTGATCCAATGGCAGGAGCCAGGTGCTTTTCTTGGTCTCCCATGGGGTGCAGGGCCCAAGCACTTGGGCCATCCTCCACTGCACTCCCGTGCCACAGCAGAGAGCTGGCCTGGAAGAGGGGCAACCGGGACAGAACCCGGCGCCCCGACCGGGACTAGAACCCGGTGTGCCTGCGCCGCAAGGCGGAGGATTAGCCTGTTGAGCCATGGCGCCGGCTGCACACTGATATTTTCATAAACACCTGGAACAGGAAGTCATGGGATGAGGTTCTGTGTGTGTACCAGAGGAAAGCCTTCTTCTCTCAGCCAATAGACAATGCCACACCAGCCTTCATCCTGCTTACACAGAGCTTCAGGGTCAGATAGAGTTCAGGGATTTCTGTCTTTACTGATCATGTGCAGTCCTCAGCATTACACAACCTCTACCTGCATATGTTCTTGTAGATTCCCAAACATAGGTGTCACAGATGTTCAAAGCCCCTCGGGACACCTCCCTTCTCGCACTTTTCCTTTTCAGCCTTCGTTAGCCTGTTATTTGCCCCAGCTATCATCATCTCTACCTCAAGCAGCCTCAAGGATGCATTACTTTCTGTAAATGTCTTTTTGACAAATGCTCGTTGACAAAAGCTTTCCTTATGTGATAAGCTCTAAGTGAGTCCAAATAAATGTTTCTCAAGAAGGGTGTTCCAGGGAACCCCTAAGCCAAATAATCTCTAAGAATGAGGTTTACAGGAACTCAAGTCCTATTTGGTTTCCACTGATGGCCATCAGGCTGCTGGTTTTCATTAAGATTGTGGGCTACTGGCTTCCAACAATAGCATAGAGAGGGAATGGGAAACAAGGCAAGTTAAAATACCACCAAAATCACCATTGTGCTGGGATTCAGCCAATTGTCTTGAATATATGCTCCCTGGATTGCAACAAGTTCTTTAGTTACTTTCCATTGTAACTAAAAGCTGGCATTTATTTCCCCAATTTTTCCATTGTTTTTATTGAAAAGAGACTTTTTGGAAGTTCTTACAATATCATTTTCACTGAAAATCACTCCAGATAATTCCCTTTTCCAACAAAATATCAAATTCTTCAACTTTATTCAAATCTCTCAAATTATATTCTGGTCCAGCTTACTTTTACCTCCTCACCTTCCTTGAATAACATGAACTCTACCCCCAATTAAGTTAGTTTCCTTTCTGTGGCCTGCAGATATGGTGCTCATTCCTACATGTCATTCTTTCAATAATGTTCTTCTCATTTGGGCTATCCCTTCCATCCCCTCTGCCTATCAAAATACCACACACTGAGTCCCACTTGTATCCTCTCTCATTTTCCCCAAACACTCCTACCCATAAAAATTTCTTCTTTCTCTCCTCTGATGACACCTAGAGTATTTTACATTGGTTCTAACAGTTAACTTTATGTTGTTTCATACTTCTTTTTTCATGAGTCACATGTTTAAAAAAGACTAAGCTATTTGAGAATTAGTCCTTCTTTAAATTATGATTACCCCACAGCAAATGTTCAATAAATTTTAACTGAATCCAATCAGACAGAACTAAGCCTGACCCATTGGAAAAGTTTCCTAGTCCCTCCACACTCTCAGTCTTTCAAATGTACTCCACCATTACTTGAGTCTATCTTCATCTGGGCACTATTTAAATATGTTGGATATGAAAAAATGTTCCCTATTACTAGCCATCAGGGAAATGAAAATCCAAACCACAATGAGATATCACATCACCCTGTCAGGATGGCTAAAATCCAAAACACAAAGAATAACAAATGCTAGTGGGGATATAGAAACAGGAGAACACTTACGCACTGTTGGTGGGTATGTGAATCAGTGCAGCCACTGTAGAAAACAGTGCGGAATGTATTAAAAACTAGAAACATACTTGCCTTATGAACAAGCAATCCCAATACTGGGTGTATCCAAAAGACTTGAACACAGTGTATCAAAAAGATACCCACACCACCATGTTTACAGCAACACTACTCACAAGAGCCAAAATTTGGAATCAATCAAGGTGTCCTGTATCAGATGAATGGATAAAGAAACTGTGGTTTATATACACAATGGAACATTGTTCAGCTATAAAAAAGAAATGAAATTCTACCATTTACAGCAACATGGATGCAACTGGAGAACACCACGTTGAGTGAAATAGGCTTGACCCAGAAAGGTCAAATACCTCATGTTCTCCCCTATATGTGTGAGCTAAAATTTACTATTTGCAAAGTGACATTCAAAACCAGAACAGTACAATGGGATGGTGGTAACCCACAGATACAGGACTAGTATGGACACCAGAGTTAAGAGCTAGGTTAGTTTAAGGCCAACCCAAAATTAAGAGCTTGACTTAAATTTCACATCAACCAAAGAGCCAAACTATCACCCTGAAAACACTGCAAATCTTACAGGCTATACAATCCATGATACTAGAATTTTAAAAATAAACACTCTTCCCACTGGCCTGGCCATGAAGAACAGTAACTGTCCATTCAGAATTCTGAACTCTGCTTCAGGTAAAATCAATACATTTTCACTCAAAAAATGGGACGTTTTTTGATTCATCTTTTTTTCTGAGAGAAACACTAAAGGATGTAAACGAGCAAGAAGAGAACTGAAGATACACTCATGGAATAAGATGCGAGAAGAAAAGCTGAACTAAGACACTGGTAAAAAAAAAAAAAAGGGAGAGAGAGAGAACTAAGTAGGGGGATGCATGTCTGGCACAGTGGGTAAGTTGTCACTGGCAACACACCCCATACCAGAGTACTCAGCTGGATTTTCAGCTCCTCTGCTTCTGATCCAGGTTCTTACTTATCCTCACATGGGCAGGCAGCCAGATGGTGGCTCAAATACTTGGGTCCCTTACACCCAAGTTGGGAGCAAGATGAAGTTCTGGGCTCTTGGCAAGAGTCTGGCCCACTCCTAACTGTTGTGGGCATTTGTGGAAGCAGTTTGAAAATAAGCTTTTCTCTCTCCTCCCATGTCTTTCTCCCTTTCAAATAAATGAAAAATAATTTAACAAAAAATTATAGAAACAATGCAGTTAAGATATTGGAATTAAAGGCATTCTAAGGCTCTGTAGCTTTCAAAGGAATGATAAAGGTATTAATTTTAAGTTTTGCTAAGTACATGAGAGCTTTTTATTTAAAAAAAAAAAACAGAACATAGAACACCCAAATATCAAACAAACCAATTTTGATTAATACAAGGTGGGGGGAAGAATTAAAAGTAGACCTAAAACACGTTGCAAATAGAAAACAAAAATCAAATGGTAGAATAAACCCACATTTTATCAGTATTTACAATAAAAGTAAGCAGAATAAACTCATCAATACAGACACTGAGACATTTTTTTCCAATCATGCTATATTCAGTTTAAGAGGTTTCCTTGGCATAGAAGGGACTGTTAACAGGAAAGGACACATGGGAATTTTCTCTAGTGTTGAATATTTTCCATTTAATCTGAGTGCTTATACAGGTATATACAAATATAAAACTTCAGAATGGTCTGAAGTTCTTCATTTTCATAATGAGAAAAACCATCTAAGTTTCTGCTCAGAGCAGCTAGCAATACTCAACAGACTTATTATTATTCCAGCTTCCAAGATAGGAAGGCTGGGGTTCAGACTGGAAGACTTTGCCAACATTTCCCCAATAATATGCTAGAAAGCTAAGACCCATCTAGGTCCCACATTCAAACAACAACCTGCTACCTCTTAAAGTTTAAAAAAAAAAAGAATTTTGAAGATCTGGTTACTGTTAAAGTTATTAGCAATATTGCTTGAAGTAATCCAATACTACTACTAGCATTATGAAGCTATGGGTCCCCAGGCAAATAAACAAGAGCTCCTGGTGATCAGTTTCTCCATTCAACAACTTTTATAGCAATATAAGTTTGTACCTTTTCATAAACATGAATGGCGTGGTACAAACAAGAGGATATATTAAACAGTATCTGTCAATTCCTGAATTAATGTTAATAGTTATATTCCAGTGTAGCAGCAACAATTTTGGAATCAAGGTGGTAATCCATTTGGGCTTGATGTTTGCATATAAAAGATTCAGTTTTTTTTTTTTTGCTTTTTATTTCCTTATCTGAGAGACCTGCTCATGTTCCCTTGAGGATAGGACCATTCTGAAAATGCATTCTTAGCGTAACTGATATCCTAGGATATACATAGCACCTTGGGGTAGATGGGGGAAGATTTGGTCAAGCTCAACAAATCTGCCCACTGTATCCACACTACATCACTTAAAGAATTCTGTCTGGTTCCACATCTCTTAGAAAGTCTCAGTTCTGTTTTTATATGTAATCCACCAAAACTCTTTCAAACACATAGAAAAGTGATTTACTGATACCTTTTAAAGAAGTTGTGCAGAGGAACACAAGAAAATAATTTGTATAGTAACCAATTTGAAAGTTAGTCATAAGTATCAGTCCCTATAGCCAGTACTGGGATCACTCTAAGCAATTTCCAAGTCACTTTCATCTTCTACAATGGTTTCTTCCTGGGTGTGTTGCACATCTTTGTTGTCTTCAGCTCTTGATCATCTCTCAAATTGTTCTCATCTCCTTTTTTCTAGAAACATGCCTGGCCAATCATAATCTATCCTCCACCATTCTTCCCCTTCCACCATCAGTGATTGATCAGAGACATGCACGTGCAGTAACAGCATGATCCTGACTGTATAGACAACCTCAAGCCAACAATTTACTTCTGCTTAAGTTGATAAATGGGACCACTGCAACCTGCAATGTTTGTAGCCCTCTTTTCTGGCCATACAGGGATAGGCTTTCTGCAGAAGGGGAATATGAGTCAACATATTAATTGTGGTATTTTATATAACTGTCCAAGCCAAACTGAGTAGCTTAAACAACAGAAATTTCTCATACTTCTGGAGACATTCAATATCATGATCAAGATGACAGCAACGTATGTTACAATCTGAGGCCTCCACTCTTGAGGTAGTTGCCATCTCTGTACACTCAAATGATGTCATCCTAAGAAAGTAATCTCACTGTGTCTCTACCAAGAAGGACACTCACCCTACTGGATCAGAGTCTAACTCTTACAGCCTCATTGAAGCTTAATCATTTTAGAGGCACTGTCTCCAAATACAGCCATATTGGGATTCAAGCCACAGCATAGGCAGCCAGCATTGTGGTACAAGGAGCTAAGACACTGCTTATGATGCCAGCATCCCCTATCAGAGCACCAGTTTGAGTCCCAACTGCTCCACTTTCAATCCAGCTTCCTGATAATGCACTTGGGAAGAGAGCAGAAGATTGCCCAAGTGTTTGGGTCCCTGTTATCCAAGGGGAGACCATCAAGAGTTTCTGGCTGCTGGCTACAGATTGTCCCAGCCTGGACTATTACAGCCATTTGGAGAATGAATCATGAAATGGAAGAGCTTTGTCTCTGCTGCTCTGCCTTTCAAATAAGTAAATAGATCTTTATTAAAATTTACAGCATGAGAGCCATCAATTTGGATCTGGGGAAGAGGACACGCATCCCAGCATGCCAAGTGAGAGGGGACTCCATGGGCCCATGGTCCTGCTGATAAAAGGGAGAGCTTAGTGAACTGCTTTTGGAGTTCCATGCAGAGAACCCTACAGGTGGGGGGGGGGGAACAGGAAAAAAAAAAAAGGTCACACATCTCTCTCCCTCCCCCCATCCATGCTACAGTGGAGATTTGTAGCCAGCAAGGGTAAGCTAATGCCACTGTTGGACACTGGTGGCAGGGGGCAGTGACCCAGCTCCTGTGCCAGTTGCACCTCACCAGTTGCCCAGCAATGGGAAGTGAGGGGAAGAGCCACCTGAAAGACCCTCCAACTCACACAGATCAGAGAAGTGAGCAGGGCTGCAATGGGTGGTACTTGGCATGTCTGCAAATCATACTACTAACTAGAGAGAAAGAATTTTACAAATGCCAAAAAGCAAAGAAAAAATTCAAATAACAAGAATAAGGAACAAACTATGAGCTCCCCAAAGGAACACTGCAACATTTCAACATTAGAATGTGAAGATGAAGAGATTAAAGAAATAGCAGAAATGGAATTCAAAAAACTAATCAAATTACTCAGAAGCAATAAAAGGCAATTTCATAAATTAAAGAAAATTATATGAATGAAATTTTCCCATGAAATTGAGATCTTAAAAAAATCAAAATAGTATAAATGAAAAATTCAATATATCAAATAAAATATGTGGTACAAAGTCTTAACACAAAGTTGGTGAGGAAGAAGAAAGAATATCCAATCTGGAAGGCAAATTTTAGTCAGAAATTTTTTTTAGAAATTTTAGTCAGACCAAAAACAAGAAGAAATTAGGAAATTAAAGAGCACTGTTGGAGATTTACAAGATACTATCAAATGACACAACATATGGGTCTTAGGAGTACCTAAAGATACAGACAAGAGAGAAACTATTAGAAGGGCTTTTATTGAAATTGTAACAGAAAACTTAGATAATTTGGAAGAAAAAAGAGACATCCAAATACAGGAAGCACATACAATTCCCAACAGACATGACCAGAAAAGATCTTCACCACAACACACTGTAGTCAAACTCTCCATGATAAAACAAAAGATTCTAAAATGTGCATGATCACAATGCCAGATTACCTTCAGAGGATCTCCAATTGGACTCACAGCTGACTTCTCATCAGAAACACTGCAGGCTTGGAGAGAATGGTGAGATATATTCCAAGGCTTGAGAGAAAAAACTGTCAACCCAGAATACTGCACACTTCAAAGCTCTCATTTATGATTAAAGGTGAAATAAAGACCAGCCATAACAAACAGAAACAGAAAGAATTTGTCACCACCAATCCAGCTTTCCAAAAGATCCTTAGGGATGTGCTGCACACAGAAACACAGTTGTCATCACCATAAAAGAAGGTGAAGGCAGAAAATCTCTCAGTAAAAGAACAAAGGAAATACAAAGTAAAAAAAAAAAAAGGGAATATTTATGGAAAAATGGCAGTGCAAAGTTGTTACTTATTAATAGTCACCCTGAATGTAAATGGCCCCAACTCTCCAGTTCAGACACAGACTGGGTGAATGGATAAAAAACAAAATCTATTTACTGGCTACAACAAACACATCATACCAAGAAAGATACTCACAGACTGAAAGTGAAAGGATGGAAAAAGAGACTCCATGCTAACAGAAACCAAAAAAGAGCTGGTGTAGCCATCCCAATATTAAATAAAATACACTTTAACATAAAAACAGTTAAAAGAGAAAAAGGCACTATGTAATGATCAAGGGATCAATTTAATGTAAAGAATTGACTATTATAAATGTATATGCACCTGACTATTTAAAAGAAATGTGAATGGATCTAGAGGGAGATAGACTCAAATACAATAGTAATAGGGGACTTCAATACCCCACTTTTAACAATGGACAGATCAACCAGACAGAAAATTAGCAAGGAAACAAGAGTTGATTGACACTATAGGCAAAATGGACCTAACAGGTATCTACAGAACTTTCCATCCTACAGTTGCAGAATACACATTGTTCTCACAGTGCATGGAACCTTCTCTAGGATTGACCACATGCTAGGCCATAAAGCAAATCTCAACAAATTCAAAAAAAATTAAAATCATACCATGCATCTTCCGACCACAATCGATTGAAGCTGGAAATCAGCAACTCAGGAATCTCTAGAACATATGCAAACATATGGAGACTGAACAAAATGCTTCTGAATGAACAGTGGGGTCACAGGATAAATCAAAAACTTTCTGGAAACAAATGAAGACAATAGAAATATCAAAACTTACGAGATACAGCAAAAGCAGTGTTAAGTTTATAGCAATAGATGCCTATATCAAGAAATTGGAAAGGCACCAAATAAATGAGCTATCAATGCATCTCAAATATATACAAAGACAACAGCAAACCAAACCTAAAACTAGTAGGAGAAAATACATAATTAAAATTAGAGAAGAAAACAACAAAATTGAAACCAAAAAATACCAAATATCACAAAATGAAGACCTGGCTTTTTAAGACAAAAAAAAAATTGACACATCATTGATCCAACTAACCACAAAGAGGTGAGAAAACCCAAATTAATAAAATTAGAGATGAGAAAGGAAATGTAACAGACACTACAGAAATGAATAGAATCACCAGAAATTACTACAAAGAGGTGTATGCCAACTGGAAAACCTAGAAGAAATGGATAGACTCCTGGACACATATAACCAACGTAAATTGAGCCATGAAGACACAGAAAAGTTAAACAGACCCAAAACCGAGACAGAAATTGAATTGGTAATAAAGACTCTCCCAAGAAAAGAAAGCCCAGGACTGGGTGGCTTTACTGCTGAATTCTACCAAACATTAAAGAAAAACTAATTCTTCTCAAACTTTTCAAAACAATTCAAAGAGAGGGAATCCTCCAAAATTCTATGAAGCCAGAATTAAACTTGAAAAGCAAACAACAGAGAGAGATCTATAGACCAATTTCCCTGATGGACATAGACAAAAAAAATCCTCAAAATACTAGCCAACCAAATCCAAAAATACATCAGAAGGATCATACACCAGGACCAAGTGGGATTTCCCTCAAGTATACAGAGATGGTTTAACATTCATAAAATCAATGCGATACATCACATTAATAAGCTGAAGAACAAAAACCACATGCTTATCTCAATAGATACAGAGAAAGCATTTGATAAAATACAACACCTTTTCATGATGAAAACTAAAAGCAAATTAGGTAAAGAAAGAACATTCCTAAACACAATCAAGACAATTTATGACAAAACCACAGCCGGTATCCTAAGGAATGGGGAAAAGGTAGAAGCATTCTCACTGAGATCTAGAACCAGACAAGGATGCCTACTCTCACCATTGCTATACAATATAGTCCCAGAAGTTTTAGCCAGAGCCATTAGGCAAGAGAAAGAAATCAAAGGGATACAAATTGGAAAGAGGAAGTCAAATTATCCCTGTTCTCAGATGACATTTTCTATATTTAGGGGACCCAAAACACTACACCAAGAGACTATTGGAACTCATAGTTTCCTAAAGTAGTAGGATACAAAATCAATACACAAAAATCAACAGCCTTTTCATACACAGACAATGCTATGACTGAGAAAGTACTCCTAACATCAATCCCATTCACAATAGCTACCAAAAGAAGCAAATACCTTGGAATAAATTTAACCAAGGATGTCAAAGTACTCTATGATGAGAAGTAAAAAAAATTTTTTAAAAAGTAGATACAAAAAAAGGGAAAATTTTCCATGTTCATGGATTAGAAGAATTGATATCAAAATGTACATATTACCAAAAGCAATTTACAGATTCAATGAAATACTAATCAAAATACCCAGAACATTTTTCTCAGATATAGAAAAAGTGATGTTGAAATTCATAGTGGAAACACAGGAGACCCCAAATAGCTAAAACAATCTTATACAAAAAAGAAAGCCAGAGGCATCACAATACCAGATTTCAAGACCTATTACAGGGAAATATAATCAAAACAGCCTGGTACCAGTACAAAGACAAATGGATAGAACAATGAAACAGAATAAACTCTACAAATCAATCCAAGCATCTAAAATCAACTAATCTTCGACAAATAAGCTAAAATCAATCCCTGGAACAAAGATAGTCTCTTCAACAAATGGTGCTGGGAAAACTGGATCTCCATATGAAGAATGAAGCAAGACCCCTAGCCTACACCTTACACAAAAATCCACTGAATCTATGATAAGATACCATCACATTACAAGAGAACATTGGGGAAACTCTGCAAGACATTGGAATAAGCAAAGAGTTCCTGGAAAAGACCCAGAGGCACAGGCAATCAAATCCAAAATTGACAAATGAGATTACATAAAATTGAGAAGTTTCTGCACTGCCAAAGAAACACTAAGCAAAGTGAAGAGGGAATCAGCAGAATGGGAGAAAACATTTTCAAACTGTACAACTGATAAAGGATTACAACCAGAATATATATAAAGAGGTCAAGAAACTCAACAACAAAACAAACACCAAGTTAAGAAATGGGCAAAGTACTTAAACAGACACTTTTCAAATGAGCAGATCCAAATGGCCAACAGACACATGAAAAAATGCTTAGGCTCACTAGCCATCAAGAAATGCAAATCAAACCACAATGAGATTTCACTTCACCCACATTAGAATGGCTTTCATACAGATTTCAATAAACAACAAATGGTGGTGAAGATATACGGAAAAAGGTACCCTAATCTATCGTTGGAGGGAATGTAAACTAGTACAGCCACTGTGGAAGATAGTGGAAGACAGCTATCTGGGGATACCTCAGAAATCTGAATATAGACCTACCATATGACCCCGCCATCTCACTCCTGGGAATTTACCCAAGGGAAATTAAATCAGCATATGAAAGAGTTTTCTGTACCCCCATGTTTATTGCAGTTCAATTCATAATAGCTAAGACATGGAATTAAACCAAATTAGCTGTCAACTGAAGATTGGATTAAGAAATTATGGGATATGTACACCATGGAATACTATACAGTGGTCACACACACACACTCTACCATCATTTGGAACAAAATGGATGAAACTGGAAAAGGTCATGCTTAGTGAAATAAGCCAGTCCAAAAGAGATAATACCATAGGTTCTCCCTGACCTGCAATAACAAATAGAGCACCTAAAAGGCAATCTGTAGAAGTGAAATTGACACTTTGAGAAGCAATGACTTCGAACAGCTCTTGTCTTGACTGTTAACGAACACCTTTTTCTTCCCCATACTATCTGTTGAACTCTTTATTCAACATAGATAATCTATGTGAATTGAAAATAGATCTTAAAAATAAGAGTGGAAATGAGAAGGAGGAGGGAGTGTGTTTGGGAACAGTGGGAAGAATGTTTCTAAAGTTGTAATTGTGAGATGTATGAAGTTTATAACTGCAAAACTGTATAGTCCTTCATACATTCCAATGGACTTCCTTCTAAACGGACAGTTTAAAAACTTACCTTGGGAAACCAAACCCCTTAAGCTGGATAGTAAAAATATAATTTCATGTGTTAAAGTGAGTATATGGATAGGATTAAGTGATAAAGTGATCATATAGATAGGATTAAGTGTTAAAGGGATCTTATAAATATGATTAAGTGCTTGGTAATAATAACAGAATTAAAAAGGAGTGAATGCTCTAACATGGGAAGCAGTCCATACAGTAGACTCATAGAATGATAATTGCTTTAAATAGCACTCTGACCTCAGAATCAGCCCTTAAGGCATTCTGAGCTGGCGGAAAAACCCTGAGGGCATTTCAGGAATGGAAAGCCAAGACACTCTGGCAAAAAGTGTCCTTCATGAAGGACCTCTGTGGGTGATACCCCAGTGAAAGAAGTGTTCAAAGAAGGACATAATTTTCTCTGAATGGAGGAGAATTTCCACTTTGCTTATGGCCTTGTCTAAATACTGACAGTTTGCAGATTCAAAAGGCTTCCATAGCCTAGGCAGCTCACGTCAAGAACCTCAAGTGATCATTGATGTCATACATAAAAGTTTTAATTGTTAAATTAACAGGAGTCACCTGAGCACTAGCTTCCCATGCAGAACCTGTTCTCAAAGAGTTGGATTATGAGAGCTAATAGCAGCACTTGTTTGCAAAGGTTTAAAAGTAGAGGATATTTTCTAAGACTCATAGGCGATAATAATGTCTAAGTACTCAGAAAAGACATACCATTGTTGGGCTCTTCTTCAAAGTTAATTAAGTTTCTCAAAAAATATAAATTAAACCTCAAAGGTTTACTTTTATTAAGAAAGTTACAAAATGAATTTTGCAGATTCTAATATTCAGTCTACAACCACATAAAATCCACACATAAACTCACATCCTAGCAGAGATGAGAGATAACTGCAAAGCCAGGCTTCATTCCCATGGTTCCTGGCCACTTAGCCCAATTTATCTCAACTAATCTCACGTCTGTCTGCTTCCTTGGTGATTTTCTCTTCCAAATGAGCAGACTCATTCTACACCCAAGCTATTTTTTGGTCAGATTTCTATGTGTGGCAATTAAGAGATGTCTTATTAATTTATTGGGTCTACTTTTCAATCAGAATATATAGTCTACAAGTAAGGAATATGAACATGCTGGCTTCATTGGATGAGCACCATCTTGTACCAGGAGAGTGACACTAGCCAGGAGAAGCACTGCCAGAGACCTGCCCTAGAACTTGGGAACAGTCCCTATCAAAGTCAAAACTGCTAGCACCACTTCTACCTAAGAGTCAGGAAAACAAATTCTCTAGTTTCTTCCTTCTTAAAATCAACAACTGAAGGAGCTTGGGTTTAGGAGTCAGGAAGACCCAAGTTCACATCCTGAACCTACTTTTATTGAATGATGCTGGTAAGTCACTCAGCGTCTCAGAACCACACTTGAGCAATGAATACAGCAGCCACTGTTTCACGAGGATGGGGTGAGGAAAAATGAGAACGTGCATGAAGAAGCCCCTGCTTGGCCAGCACGCAGAAGTCACTCAAGATGGACTAATTCCACTCCAGGAAGGCACACAGGTTCCACCAGATCCATGCCACACTACCGCAAAGGAGCTGCAGCAGTTCCATTAACCCTGCCTGTATGTCAAAATCTCCCTGTGGGAGACTGCAGGCCTTCCCTACAGAGCGCACAAGCAGAGCCCAGGGGAGCCTCAGAACTATAGCCTTTTCATTCTCCTGCTGGAGAACGCTGTGGCTCCACCCAGAACCTTTCACCCCAGTCCCTGTAAGCCAAGTCTAAATTCAATTACTGTGAAATTAACTAAGCATTAAACAAAAAATCCCAACCTGGTAGTCGTCACTGCTAATTAACTGGTTCCCACTCACGGCTGCTGCCTTTCAGCAGTAGGCTGACAAGGAGAGCTGTCAAGAATTTGCCGGAGGGGTGGGTTTGAGCTGCCTTGACTTGATTTGAACTGACAGGGCACAGCAAGCTAATATCAGAGCCCTCTTTACATAGCCCACGTGACACTGGAGGGAACTCTATGAAAGAGCAAGGCAGCAGATACACAGCCCAGCCTAGACACAATGGCAAAGACAGGTGTCAAAACAGAGGGCAATGCCCTGAAAGTGGGGTGCAAAAGTGATGCATCAGGTTGGGAATGGGTTGCTCTTTGACACTGTGATCTCATCATCTTGAGGAACTCATGGTATTATCTAATAGGAATTCTGCAAATATTGAAAGGATGGATAAATTTCATAAAATAGGATGAACACCCTTCCATTTACATCTCTTTAAACAGCTTCTGAAATCCTATGTCCTCTCTGTCAAGAAATCAGTTTGCTTAAAACACATAGAGAGAACTATTTCTCGCCAAACCCTGAACATTCTAGCCCAGGCTCCCTGCTCCTCATGCCATACCCAACCAAAGGGTGGTATTTCCTGACTTTTCTTAATTGTTCAGAGGTCTTCCTCTGTAATTGTATGAGGGCACTAGTCACCTCTGCTCCAATTACTAAGTCCAGGGACCACCTGTGCTTATAACAGGGGACACAGCAAACAAGAGACCTGGTTCAGGTGACATCCTTTAGGAGAATTTTGCTCACTTGGGCTCCAAAGTATCATCACCTGGGCTCATCGGGGCCAGGTAGGTATCTTTACACACACGGAATTTTTAGTTTGAGCATGCTGAAGCTTGATCAAATGATTTGTTAAGAAGAATTAAATTAAAACTAAAGAAGGACCTCTAAAGAATTTGTTCGACAGGACAGGAAGGAGACAATGTACAACTATCATGCAGAGAAGACTACAATGAGAATCTTGGTTAAATTGCAAAGCCTCAGCAAAATGATTGCCAGAAATGTCTGCTTTTTGGCACCAGGCAATGAGAATGAAAGGGATTCTGGCATTTTCCCAGACTTTTGATTTAACAAGAGAACAAATTCCATAGAGTTGTCATAGGCTGTCACCATAGAATCTTGCCCTTACCCCTACTTCCCTCTTGCTCAAAAGATCATTGAGTCAAATAATACTAGCTATGGGCTGTGGTTGTTCTATGGAATATACCTAGAACTGTGGGTTCTAACTGTCCACTCTTGTGTCCTCCACTATATGAAAGACATGGGTTGAATGAAAACTTTTCTGGGGATTCTGCTGTGCAAAGCCAATGTCCTAAGCTGAGACTTGGGAGCATTTATCTTACCATTTCTCTCTTCCTGTTTCCCTCTCCTCCAATCCAAAGGTCAAACATTTAATTGCTAATGACTAAATGTATTGTGCTAAAGGGTGATAATGATGACATTTTCACAATTAGCTTGCAAGTCTGAAGTGATGTTCAGTGATACCCAAAGAGTGCATAGAAGGACATCAGGGCTGTGTCTGAGGGCTGAAGCCAGCCTAATTTCCTGAAATTAGCTGAGGCCGTACCCAGGACACACCCATAGCAAGGGGGGCTGTGGGTGTGGGAACTGCCATTGTGTCTGGCAGAGAGCTTCAGGTTTCCTTTGCTCAGAGTTGCCCTGCTGACCTGCCCTCCAGTAATTAGCAGGTGCATGCAGGAGCCTGAACGGACATCCTGAAGGCAAGCATCCTCACTCAGAGATGAGAGGAGATGAATGGCTTCCCAGCTTCTAAAAATTATACTCCACCTTCCTAAAGTTGGACAGTGATCCCATTGGGCAGGAAGTCTACCCTGTAAAACAATGCCATGAATCTTCTCAAACCAGAGCCCTTCTGCTCAGAAGTTCACTTGTAACCTCCAATTTCTTTTTTTAAACTCCTTTTAATTAGGCACCAATATGTAAGTAAATACCAGGAGGTTGCACCTGCATCCCAGTCTCGCTGGCCTTAGCATCCACCATCTTCAGGAGAATCCTGAACTCTTCACATCCCCAAACTCTGCACCTCTCCTTATTGTGTCCTCCTGGACTGGCTTCCCCACTTTCCACTGCTGTAGCAGGCATCTGAGTTTGTGGTGTCTGGCTTATGGATTTTTCTGCACCAAAATCTGATGGCCAAAATCAAAATATACATTTCTATGGCTAAAAAAATATATTGCAAGGCCATCTTTCCTATCCCATACTATGCACACCTAGCTTGGTGGGTGTCTGAGACAGCCCAGGCTGATGAAAAAAAAAAAAAACCACCATAGACTAGGAGACACAAACAAAACCACTTATTTTTCACAAATTGGGAGACTGGAATATCCAGAATCAAGATGCTAAACATCATCAAGTTCTTATGGAGGCCCTCATCCGGGTTCCAGTCAACTCCTTGTATCCTCACACGGTGGAAAAGCTGTGGTGGAGCTCTCTGCAGTCACTTTCATGAGGTTACTAATCCCACGGATGACTGATCCACCTTCATGACCTGATGACTGCCCAAATGCTCCACCTCCAAATGGTACGATGTTAGAGATTAGAATTCCAACGTATAAAATGGGGAAAGCAGAGTAGACACATTCAGTCCATAACAGTGAGCACATCGGTCATGCTCAGACCACTTTGGGTAACTGTCTAAGCCAGTGCTGGCCAATGGAACCTTCTGAGAAGATCAAAATATCAGCCATCAGTTACTTGGATATGGTTAGTTTCATTTAGGAACATATGTTTGTTTCATCTTAAATTGCCACATGGGACCAGGAATGACCGGTGCAGATATAAGCTCCTTGTAGTCCTGGTGGGCAGATTGGAAAAGTCCAGAACTGCTATCGCTTCTTTTTCATTTTGAAAAAGTGTGAAGCAATGAATAAAAAATATGCAGGGAGGCATTTAATTTGATCACCATGAATTGTTTAAAAAAATTCTTCCTCATGTCAGATGAAATATTCAGTAGCAACCCAACCCACTCCTTTGAACCAGAGACATCAACTGTCTTTTTGAGTTAGCCAGGGCAGGTGCTCCAGGGGCAGAGAGGAGGCCTGCCATCTGCTTCAGTTTGATCAGTTCAGTTCTGACGGAGGGGAACATCCCCTGATCAAACAGGCCATTTTCCTCCCACAAATGCTAAGCCTCAATTTAAGAGATCTGACCAAGAATCAGCAGCTTCCACCCTGGGGAGATCCTGCTGCTAAACCCCAGCATTTATTCATCAGCAACAGCCTAGTAATTTTGTGGGTCCATAGAGACGTATTTGGAAGGAGAGACCCCATGTCTCTGGAATCCAAATTCAATTGCATTATGATGATGAAGTCAATCCAAGCCAAGTGTGCCCAGAGAAAATAGCTGTTTCCGCCAGAGACACTTCCTCACGGCTCTCCCTGCAGCCCCTCCCCATTTGAAATAATTTCCTGGACTGTGATTATCAGAAGCAAATGGGAGACACGCTCAGCCCTAGAAGACAACAAACACCACTGCACTCCAGGAGCCTGCAAGTGATTTGAAGTGTGAATGCATTATCCACTCCCCTGTAGGAAGGTTAAAGTTTGGGCTTGCTTCACACGTGAAAATGAGGTTGGTGGCCTGGTTGTCACCCCTTGTGGACATTTATCCATGATGTAGAAGCCTGGCACAGCTGGTGGTCTCAGAGCCTCCAGGCAGCAAAACAAGAGAACCCGCGGGGTTGGAAGTCCAGTGTACTTCCGAAGTGGAACACTGGCTCACTACTCTCTCTCAAAACAGCAATTAAGCTATGCATGAGTAAAATCCCACTTGTAGGGAGCAAGTGAGCCACAAGCTTTGCATTTTCCTTTCTCAGCACAGCCCTGCCTCTGTGCCTGTACTGCTATGCGTGACAGCTCCTAATCTCCAATGCTCCCCCCAACCCCCTAGCTTACTAACCAAAATGCAGCTCCTCCCTTATATCTTCTACATGCCAAGTGGAACCATGACACAAATATTTCTTAGACTTAGCCATAAGAAGAAGACAACATCTCTGCTCACATGGAGATTAAAATCAGCCAGGGGAAAAAGACATTTAAAAAAGTACTGTTGGGACAGGTTTTCAGCCTAACAGTTAAGATGCCAGTTAAGAATCTGTGTCCCACATTGCCACATTAGAGTATCTGGCTTTTATTCACAGCTCTGGCTCCTGATTTTAACTTCCTGCTAATGTAGATCCTGCAGGAAGCAGCGATGCTCTAAGTAATTGGGGTTCCTACCATCCACATGTTGGAGAGCTGGATTGAGTTCCCAGCTCCCAGCTTTGGTTCAGCCTGTCCCAGCTGTGGCAGGCATTTGGGATTTGGGGAGAGTACTGGTGGATAGCAGTTCAGTCTCTCAACCTCTTCTCTCCCTCTCCCTTTCAAATCAAAAGTAAACTTTAAAAAATAACACTGTAAAGGGTTGAGTAGGATACACTGACAGGAAGATACAGAGGTCTGAACAATTCCAGTGATTTAAACAATGTTGTTTAGCAAGATATCATTAAGCTAGTGCTCATTCACATCCAGTCCCTTAATTTGAATTTCAGTCCACCTGAGTGTTGACCAGTGCCCTGTGCAAACCATAATAACCCCTCCTGCTATATTGTATCTGCTAATACTCAGATAATCTGTTTGTTCCAATAAATATGTGAATGCCACAGGGATGTCCACAAACATTTCTCATTTTAGGGCTGGACTTTCTACAAACAGTTGTAGTCATTGCCTTGCTGCAACCAAAAAAATTTAAGCAGAAATAATGTGTGTCACTTCTGGGCAAAGCTTCAGTGTGCAACTGCCATGGTCCTGAAGTCTTCAGTCACAGAGATCTTGTGAGAATCACATGATAATGCCCCCCAACACTCCCCCAGATGACTCGACTTACATGTCAAGTATGAACAAGAAATAAATTGTAACACATAAAGACATTTAGATTTGGGACTATTTTGGTTATTGCCCCATCACCTACTCTAGTACACGACCAAAATATAAGAGATCTTAGATCTTTAAAATTTTCATGGAAAAATGCACATTATGAAAAACAATCCACGCATTTTAAAATTCTGTTGCATCAAAACTTGTCCTTTAAATATGTTAACATGGAATTTTCATCTTCATTTGTATTTGAAAAGCAGACTCCCATACACAGAATAAGATCTCCCATCTGCTGGCTAATTTTCTAAATTCCCACAAGAGCTCAGGGTGGGTCAAGCCAAAGCCAGGAGCCTAGAATTCAATCCAAGTTTCCCATGCAGGTCATAGGTACCCAAGAACTTGAACCATTACTTGCTGTCTTCACAGGGTGCACATTTTCAGAAAGTTAGAATTCCAAATGGAGGCCGGCACCGGGGCTCACTAGGCTAATCCTCCACCTGCAGCACCAGCACCCCTTCTAGTCCCAGTTGCTCCTCTTCCAGTCTAGCTCTCTGCTGTGGCCTGGGAAGGCAGTGGAGGATGGCCCAAGTGCTTGGGCCCTGCACACCATGGGAGACCAGGAGGCACCTGGCTCCTGGCTTCAGATCAGCGCAGCGCACCGGCTGCAGTGCACTGGCCATAGCGGCCATTTGGAGGGTGAACCAACAGAATGAAGACCTTTCTTTCTGTCTCTCTCACTGTCTAACTGTCAAAAAAAAAAAAAAAAGAATTCCAAATAGAGCCAGGACTCAAACCCCACGCTATTTGATACTAGCACCCTAAGCAACATCATAAACATTGTGCCAAACACACCTCACCCCATTAATTTATCTTGAGTTCTATTTTTCCAAAAAGTTGTTGAAGTACCCTTGTATGCTAGCTCCACATTGGATGTGAGCAACTGTCAAACAAGAGTTGCTTATAATCTTTGTATCTCCAGTGTAGCACATTATACATACTCGACAAAAATTGGTTGAATGAATGTTAAATGTAGAGGCATTTTTTTCAAATCAACCTAATGTAAACTCCATTCAGATGTTTTCTAAAAAATGGTGAAATAATCAGGCAATTGATTGCTGCAGACCACCATGATGGGAAATGATCATTGCAGAATCAATGGAAGTAATATGAGTGAATGTGACATAAGTCACCTAACATATGCTTTGATACACAATGCCTATGAAAATAGCCCAGTTACCTGCTTAGAATGTTCATTTGCACTGAAAACAAATAAGGGAAAAAATTTACTAATGTCCTGGATCATATCCGTTACTTTTCTAATTGTATCTCTATCTAACTGACACTAGAGGGAATTAGCTTCATGTTCACAAACCAAGGAAAAGTATCAGTAATTAGGGGAAGAACCAATTCCCCTAAGGTTTTAAATTTGGAATCTACTCAATTACTTTCCCCTTGAAAAACTATATCCATTATTTGAAAGCAGTTTTCAAGCTTCGGAGACATCCTATTTATAACACTTTATCTTCAATTACTTTTCTCATTGTGTCTTTCATGGAATACATTTCCAATTTCCTGCTTAATTCCCTGTCTATACCCATGGGTATCCCAGGCTAGACATTTAGGATTGGAACATGTATATAATCATAAGGCAATATGATATTCCCCTAAATGTTTAAGGGACAAATATTTGTTTCTCAATACATCTTGCATTACCCAGTAATTTGGAAATAGAACCTTTGCCGAGAGAACGAGAGAATCTGCTGTAAAAGGATTTCCTTTCCTTGAATACGCTGTGGAAAGAAGTCACTCATGGTGTCAGTCTTTAGCAGTTTCAATTTACATGTCATGGAGGAAGGTGAATCACTATGAATTCTAATTAAAAGTGTATTATTCAAGCCGGTATTACGGTAGGCTACTTGCTGTGACAAACAGACCTAAGCATGTGATGCTTGAAATAGAAATTTACTTCTTGCTCACTTGCTGCTGGACCAGGGTTCAGGCATGTTCAGAAGAAAGTCAGTTCTCCTCCACATTGTTAATCTAAAGTTGCTGTCTACTATCTCATTGGCCTTTATCCAAATCTGCATCCAATCAGTGAGAGGAAAAGTCTACACAGAGGAGTTCTATGGGATGGACTCAAAAGTAACACACAGTCCTTCCACTACCATTGTCACTGACACAGTCTGATGTCATATCTAATCCAAGAGGAGCTGCTAGGAAAAGACACAGGGGGTTTGAAGAACAGCTAATAATCTCTACCACAATGCAACTTTTTGACAGAAAAATACAGATAAAGTTTTTGAAGACATATGAAAGAAACGGAGATGTGAATAAACTGGACTTGGCTGTTTGTGTCTGGTGTATTCTATCATCGGTCCTACAAAAATGCATGCAGGACTGACCTAGCTTGATCATCTGCCATTTCTTCTCCCAGCATTATCACCAGGAGGTAGGACACACAACATAATACTAGCGGGCAGTTCCACTGTGAGTCTAGCCGTTCGCAAAGTGTGGTCTGCAGACATCTAGAGATCCAGAAGACCCTTTCAGGGTGGAGAACCTGAAGAGGCCAAGGACATCTCAGTAGTAGTTGTAGTATGACATCATCTGCCTCAGTATGTTGACATTTGCACTGAAACCGCAAGACCAATGGTGGTAAAGCAGCTGCTATTTTAGCCTAATTCAGAAGCATAAGGGTGATGTGGCAGGTCAAGTAGGTTCATTTAAGAATTCTTAGTCAAGAACTAAAACTATTGTTATTCAATATCAACTGGTGATTCCACATCTTCTTAATATACTGGGTGACCAAATGAGAAACACATAAAATATGAATACAATTGCTTCATGCCCAAGTATGACAATTTGTCTCATAGAAAATCACACATAAAATTGTGTGAAGTGCAATCTGCTCTTTCTACTTTCATAATGAAAAACATTTTTACTTGAAAAAAAAATGGCTAACATCATACCATGGTTATTCAAACATGGGTAACTGACATTTTATCAAAAATGAGGACAAACACTTGGTGTAGTATTTAAAATGTCTCTGGAGATACCTTCACCCCATATCAGAATATCTGGGTTTAAAATACAGTGAATCCCCCAATTCCAATTTCCTGCTAATATATACCCTAGAGGCAGCGAGTGATGGCCCCTGCCACCCTCACTGGAAACCTGAATCGAGTTCCTAACTCCTGGTTTTGCCCTGATCCAACCAGGTTGCTATGCACATTTAGGGAGTAAACCAGCAGATGGGCAATCCCTCTTTCCCTCTTTCAAGTACTTTTTTTTAAACTTTTATTTAATGAATATGAATTTCCAAAGTACAGCTTATGCATTACAATGGCTTTCCCCCCATAACTTCCCTCCCACTAGCAACCCTCCCCTCTCCCGCTCCCTCTCCCCTTCCGTTTGCATCAATATTCATTTTCAATTCTCTTTATATACAGAAGATCAATTTAGCATATATTAAGTAAAGCTTTCAACAGTTTGCACCCACACAGAAACACAAAGTGTAAAATGCTGTTTGAGTACTAGTTATAGCATTAAATCACAATGTACAGCACATTAAGGACACAGATCCTACATGAGGAGTTAGTGCACAGTGACTCCTGTTGTTGACTTAACAAACTGACACTCTTGTTTATGGTGTCAGTAATCACCCTAGGCTCTTGTCATGAATTGCCAAGGCTATGGAGGCCTTTCGAGGTCGCCGACTCTGATCATATTTAGACAAAGTCAAAGTGAAAGTTCTCCCCTCCCTTCAGAGAAAGGTACCTCAATGAGATAAACCTATCATTTACAGTAAAAAACAAGTAACGATATTTATTGCCAATGATAAAAGCTTTATTTTATTTTATTAGAAAGAGAAAGGGAGAGAAAGGGAGCAAGAGGGAGGGAAGAAGGGAGGGAGGGAAGGAGAAAGAGAGAGAGAGATAGGGAGAGAGAGATATCCTCCATCTGCTGGTTCACACCCCAAAATGCCTGTAATAGCCAGTGTTGAACCAACCCAAAGCCGTGAGACCAGAACTCCTGTGGGCCTCCAATACGGGTGGCAGGAACCCAAATACTTCAGAGATCACCTGCTGCTTCCTAAGACATGCATTAGCAGGGAGTTGGATGAGAAGTAGAGGAGTCTGGACTCAACCCAAATTCTTTACCATGGGATGTGGGTATCTTAAGGGGTGATTTAATACCACACCAAATGTTCACCCCTGATGAAGTCTTTTGAATGAAAATTCAAATTTTAGAAAAGTTGGATACCCTACAATAAGCTTAACAGCTGCCCAATACTTTAAGACCTCTCATAAAAATAGTGAGGATATTAACAAATAAGGTCTTTTGGTTTTTGTAACAAACTAATGCTTGGAAACTCTGCATAACTCAGTAGATAGTATTTTCTAAGTGAATAAAGCATAATGCTCCATAACAATACAAGGAAAACAGAAGGACACATAATTTTAATGTAAAAGAAAAGTTCATGACTTCAGGAACCACATAGCAAACAGATTTTAAGTTCTGTTACAGTAGTCAAAAATAATATCCACAATTATCTGAAAATATCATTAAAATATTTCTCATCTCTAGCTACATCTGTGTGAAACCTAATTTTCTTCAAATGTCACAACAAAAACATACAGCAATAGATTGAGCATAAAAGCTGATATGAAAACTCAGCTGTCTTCTATAAAGCCAACCATGAAAGATTTCTAAAAATGAAAATACCACTCCTTTCACTTAGTGTATTTTTATTTTAGAAAAATAGCTATATTTCATAAATGGTTGTATATTAATATGTAACATTTTGCTTTTCAGTGATCTAAAATCCTTAGTTTCTTATATTATTTTTTTTTGACAGGCAGAGTTAGACAGTAAGAGACAGAGAGAAAGGTCTTCCTTTTCCATTGATTCACCCCCCAAAATGGCCGCTGCAGCCGGTGCGCTGCATCAATCCAAAGCCAGGAGCCAGGTGCTTCCTCCTGGTCGCCCATGCGGGTGCAGGGCCCAAGCACTTGGGCCATCCTCCACTGCACTCCCAGGCCACAGAAGAGAGCTGGACTGGAAGAGGAGCAACCGGGACTAGAACCCAGAGTACCGGCAGGCGGAGGATTAGCCTAGTGAGCTGCGGGGCTGGCCCAGTTTCTTATGTTCTTAATATTAGAAAAGTTCTTTGGGATCCTAGTTCAAATCTCTCATTCTATAGATAAAAAAAAACCTGTGACATTATAGTATGCTTTTAGCCTAATGTTTAAGAAGGCCATGTCCTATATCAGCAGTTCTGTATCCTGGATTCTGTATTTCTAGGGTCAATGACCAGCTCTAACTCCTGACTCAATCTTCCCACCTCCCTTCCCTAGGAGGCAGTGGTGAATACTCCAATAATTGCATTCTTGCCATTGATGCCTGAGACTTAGATTGAGTTCCAGACCACCCACCTATAGTCACTATGTGCATCTGAGGAGTGAACCAGCAGATGGACTATCTACTTTCCCCACTCCACCGCTCAAAATTTTCGAATTTTTTAATGGGAGGCTTTGACATAAGCAGATTAATTCAGCACATATTGAATATTTACCATGTTTCAAAACCTGAGAGAATATATTAATTTTTAAAAGATACTTTTTTTTGTCAGGCAGAGTGGACAGTGAGAGAGAGAGACAGAGAGAAAGGTCTTCTTTGCCATTGGTTCACCCTCCAATGGCCGCTGCGGCCGGCGTGCTGCAGCCGGCGCCACCACGCTGATCCAATGGCAGGAGCCAGGCGCCTTCTCCTGGTCTCCCATGGGGTGCAGGGCCCAAGCACTTGGGCCATCCTCCACTGCACTCCCTGGCCACAGCAGAGAGCTGGCCTGGAAGAGGGGCAACCGGGACAGAATCTAGCCCCAACCGGGACTAGAACCCAGTGTGCTGGCGCCGCAAGGTGGAGGATTAGCCTATTGAGCCACGGCGCCGGCCTAAAAGATACTCTTTATAATCAAACAACTCAGACTTTCTCTAGGTCATGTGTCAATGTTGATAGACAGATATACAGTCACACAGAGACTAGGTAAATGCCGAGACCTACCATCTCAGAACCCAGAAGGATACCTGGGCTTAGATAAAGAGTACTTCACTCAAAGGAAGAAGATTTGCTAAGACATGGCTCCCAGCTCACATCTCAGAGTCTTAGCTTCCTCAAATTCAATTCATAAAAACAGACTTCGCTTATCTCCCAAAGATAATATGAGGACAAATGCAATATCTGTGAGGCTCTAATGTGAGAATGACAATAATGACATAGTTAAATTTGCATCTAACAATCATTCAGACTAGAGCTTGTAGACTATTTGCCTCACCTCAAAGCAAGCCAAGACCAAGAGCAAATTAGAACACTATTTCCCAAATTGGCATTGAACCAGGGACCATCATGCTCAGCTAAGTAGGAACCCTCCAGCTACATGGTCTGCAGTGACAGCTGAAACTCCGATATATAATGTCCTCAACATTCCCACATTCTGGATGCCTTCTTCATTTTATTCAAAGCACGCAGTTGGGGCCAGCATTATGGGTAAAGCCACTGCCTGCAATGCCAGCTCCCTGTAAGGGCACCAATTCAAGTTTTAGCTGCTCCATTTTTGATGCAGTTCCCTGCCAATGCACCTGGGAAAACAGTGAAAGATGGCCCAAGTGCGTGGGCCCCTGAGCTCATGTGGGAGACCCATATGAAGCTCCTGGCTCCAGCCTGGCCCAACCCTGTCTGTTGCAGCCATGCAGGGAGTGAACCAGTGGATGGAAGACCTCTCTGCCTCCACCTCTAACTCTGCCATTCAAATAAATAAATCTTCAATTATAAATAAAAGCATTCAGTTAATTTGAAATGACCAGTTCTTTGGGACTTCATCTGGCCCATAGTAATAATCAGTTTCTCATATAAATAACCAAATTATCTGTTATGTTTTTTATACTTCGTGAAATATTGGTGTACTCTTAAAAGTTTGCAGAAGAATAAGATCCTGAAATCCATGCATAAAATGAGTCCTCAGTTTATGAAAAATCCCTATTATCAAAAACTAGGGGCCAGTGCTGTGGCATAGTGGGTAAAGCTGCCACCTGCAGTGCCAGCATCCCATATGCATGCTGGTTCGAGTCCCAGCCATTCCACTTCCGATCCAACTCTCTGCTATGGCCTGGGAAGGCAGTAGAAGATGTCCCAAGTCCTTGGGCCCCTGCACTTGCGTGCAAACATGCAAGAAGCTCTTGAGTTCAGATCTGCCCAGCTCCAGCCATAGCAGCCACTTAGGGAGTGTACCAGCTGATCGAAGACCTCTCTCTGTCTCTGCTTCTCTTTAACTCAAATAAATAAATCTTTTAAAAATTGTTTTAAAAAAAACTAAGCAAATTTCAATTTTTGTCCTAAAATAAACTTTTAATTCCATTTCCCACAAACTTTTTGATGTACCCTCATATCTCCATAAAAAATCAGTCTATACTTTTTATCTGAGAAATCTACTGTGTTTAACTTATTCAGTTATGTACCTCCTTGGTGTGTGGTTCTTGGTTAGGCAATGGAAGTGTAAAGAATGGCTCTTAGTCTCTCACATCTGAGCATCTAGCAGAAAAAAATAGGTAATGAGCAATGCACTGACTGGGACTATGCTTAGACTAGTTCAATGATAAGGATGCAGTTCGTTTAAAAAAAATTATTGAAAATCAGAATTAGAGGCAAAAAGATCTTTCATCTGCTGATACACTTCCCAAATGGCCACAATGGCCAGGGCTGGGCCAGGCCATAGCCAAGAACTTCTTCTGTTTCTACCATGTGGTTGGAGGGGCCCAAAAACATGGGCCATCTGCTGCTGCTTTACCCAGGCCATTACTAGGGAGCTAGATCACAAGTAGAGCAGCAGAGATACAAATCAGCACTCACGTGAGATGCCAACATTGCTGACGTTAGCTATACTGGCTATGCCACAACACTGGCCCAACGTGGCACATTTTTAAAGCACCCAGTCTTATAAAAAAGATAACGTGGCAGAGTGGGCATTTGGCACAGTGGTTAAGATACCACCTAGGATGACTGCATCCCATCTCAGAGTGACTGAGTCTGAGTCCTGGCTCCTCCACTTCTGATTCCAGATTCCTACTAATGTCCACCAAGGGATTCAGCAGTGACAGCTTCAAGTACTTAGATTCCTGCCATGTGTGTGGGAGATCTAAGTTCCCAGCTCCTTGCTGTTGTAGGCATTTGAGGAGTGAACTAGCAGATGAATCTCTGCCTTTCAAATATATGGGAGGCTTCCTGAAATGAGAAGTTTTTCATCCAAGACCCCAAAGATGAATGGTGATCAGTCAACAAAGAAAAAAGTTGAGAGTATTTCAGGAAGAAGGCACAGCTGTTAACTTTCTTTTCTTCCTCCAGCTATGACTTCAAACTCTCCTCCCCTTTGGCACAATTAACTCTTGTGCTCCCTAATTCAAGATATTCTTTTTTAATTTGAGAACATGGAGGAGGCGGAAAGAGAGAGCTACCCTATCAGCTGGTTCACTCCCCAAATGCTGCAATGGCTATGGCTGGACTTGGTAAAGACTGGAACCAGAATTTCAATCCAAGTCTCCCATGTGGGTGCTAGGGATCCAATCTCTGGAGTCATCAGCATTGCCTCCCAGAGTCTGCGTTTGCAGGAAACTGAAGTTAATAGCTGGAGCCAGGTATCAAACGCAAGCATCCTGATGTGGGTTGTGGGCCATCCTTACAGAAGTCTTAGTGGTCATTATAGCTGGACGCTCACATCCTCCACATATACTCGGCACTCTTTCCGCAAACCTGGCTTTTCTAACATCACAATACACTGCTTATCCTCTCATTACTGATTTGTATTTTTTTCTTAATCATTTCACCTTCTGCTCCTCTATTCAATATGGACTTTCTTTTTAAAAAAAATATATTTTATTTGAAAGGCAGTTACAGAGAGGAGGAGAGACAGAGTGATATTCCATGTGCTGGTTTGCTCCCCAGATGGCCACAATGGCCATGGCTGGGCCAAGCTGAAGCCAGGAGCTTCTTCTGAGTCTCCCTCATGGGTGCAAGGGCCAAGCATTTGGACCATCTTCTGCTGCTTTCCCAGGCACATCAGCACGGAGTTGGATCGGAAGTGGAGCAGCCAGAAAAAGAAGCAGTGCCCACATGGGATGCTGGCACCACAGATAGCAGCTTAACTCATCATGCCACAGTTCCAGCCCCTCCATGTGGGCTTTCACAAGGTTTACACTTCTCTCTCTCCTTCATACTCCATGTTCCCACTTAAAGTGATTGCAACAAAATCTGGCTTCAAATATGACTGGCTCAACATATCTTCAAAGTTAACAGCTCCAGCCTTGACCTCCCCTCTCAGCTCCTGCCCATTTGACTTCTGTTCTTACACAGCTCAAAGGCTCCTCAGACTGTCTGCCCGACACCAGACACATTACCCAATCTGTCCTTGTTCCTCAGTTTTCTGTTCAGGAACGGTCTCCCCAAGCCATCCATTTAACCCACATAGCACCTGGATCTTCTACAACATGTCCTCCTTTCTCATCTCTCCAATAGATTCCACCACCCAGTCCTATCAGCCTTACCTGCCAGATATCCTTCAAACCAACCCACCCTCCACTATGTCCTACACTGTCACCTTAATCCAAACCAGATCATCAGGTGTCTGGGGCACTGCAACAGTCCCTAAAATACTTTACACACATCCTTCAGCCTCCTTCTGCTACTCCCCTGTGCAAAGTGACTTTTCAGAGTATTTTATCCTGCTGTCCTTGCTTCAAATGTGCCAGTGACAGTCAATCACCTTTAGCCCAGTGACTTAGCAAGGCTCAGAAAACCCCGTAGGACCTGACTCACTGCCAGCCTCATGGACCTTCCGCCAGTTCATGGTTGCTGAGTGCTTCCTCCCTGAACATGGCTTGGAACACATCTCCTTCCTTGTGTTAGGAATACCATTCCTTCCTCTTCCACTGGTTAAACCTCATCATATTACCAGGGCACCTTTGACCTGGTTGACAGGGGCATGCACTCTCATAGCACCATATTTTCCTTCTCCCCATTATGTGTTTAGTGACCATCTTTATCCATCAAGACCAGGGTTCTTGGTCTTGCATTATGGCACAGTGGGTAAAACCTCTGTGTGGGACACCAGCATCTCATATGGGCACCAGTTCTAATCCCCACTGTTCCGCTTCTGATCTAGCTCCATGCAAACAGCCTAGGAAAAACACAAAATGGTCCAAGTGTTTTGGCCTCTGCCACTATGTACAAGACCCACTATGTACAAGATGAAGCTCCTGACTTCTGCCTGGAGTAGATGTTATGTTGTGACTACCTGGGAAGTGAACCAGAGCATAGAACATCTCTAGCACCCTAACTCTGAATTTTTAAAAAAAATTAGGATTATTTCTGGGTTGTGTGTTTGTGTGCACATGCTGTATTTATCTCACAATGTACATATAGGGCATGACACAGTGAACACATTTTTTGAATGAATTAATCCAATATGGAAAGTTTCAACAGAGGAGAGGGGACAAAGAATACATGAAAGGATGCTAAGAGTTCAGTAGGCTGGAGCCTCCAGGGAGTCTTAATTCTTCTATTGCAAATGAAGGGTAAGAGTTAAGACTGGAGGGTTGCTTTGAAAAATAGAACATGAGGGTGCCTCCACAGGAATGTGACCACTCTTCTATTCCAAATGAATCCACAATCACCGACCTCAAACCTTGGACTGTCTCTCTTCTGGTCCCTAGGATTTGCGTTTATCAAAGGCAGCCAAGCTCTCTGCTATGGTCTAAGACTTCCTCGTGACAGTGCTGGTCTTTGTAGATCATGCTCCTCAACAGAGCTCAGAAACAAGGCGCTAGTAGCTCTTCTACACTGCCATGGGCTGACACTAATGCCATCTGCCCCAATCATTGTGTTCATCACAGCTTCTTAAAAATTTCAGTTTTTTAATTGCTTATAGCATTTCTTTGAGTGCCTAAACTCAATCCTGTTAGGTTTTGTAAGTGTCCCATTACATTTATACATTTTAGTACAAATACCAGTCTATTTAAATCCTCTCTTGATTAAGGTTCCACCCATCATCTGTCCACATATTTTCCTCACTCAGGAGCTCAGAAAGCACCCTTCATTCAGCTTTCAATCACTGGTTTAGCATGTTTTGTGCTAGACATTTTCTAGGCAGTACAGGTAAACTGACAAATAATACATGACTCCCAACCTCAACCAGTGATAGTCTAGTAAAAAGACAGAAGTATAACAAGGCATATTTAAATGTTGCTGAAGGGGCAAATGTTGTGGTATAGTGGGTTAAGCCACTGCCTGCAATGCTGGCATCCCATATGTGCACCCGTTTGAGTCCCAGATGCTCTGCTTCCAACTCAACTCCCTACTAATGTGCCCAGGAAGGCATTAGAAGATGGCCTAGTACTTAAGACCCTGCCACCCACACATGGGAGACCCAGACCGCTCCTGGTTTCAGCTTGGCCCCACCCCTAACATTGCAGCCATTTGGGAAGTCAATCAAATGTTGGGAGATGTCTCCTCTCCCTCACCCCTGGCTCTCCTTCTGTCTGTAACTCTACCTTTCAAGTAACAAAACTTAAAAGACAATTTGAAATAATGCTCAATGTACCAAACATATATAAACACATATTTTCAAAGCCCCAAGGTCTCTTTTGGACATGTGGAACACTCCATATAAGCTTTGTTCTGAATGTGAAAGAAGTTGGACAAAGGACATGTGTGAGGCATGGCAGCAGAAGAGAACATCACACGTAAATTCAAGGACTAGTACAACATTGCATGATAGGATTTTCTTAGGAAAATAGCTGCAGCAGTCATGTTGACTTGCTTAGTTGCTCACAATTTTCTTCCTCATTAGTGTCATTTAGGGTTATAATGTAAACCTCTTTTAGTATATTCCCAGTTTAAAAGAGCTAGTAGAAGCAACAGGACATAATATATCCTATACTCTTCCCTACACTAACCAGAATGACTTCTGTGGGTTTTCACTGATGTGTTCCTAATAGAGTTGATCTGTGGGGGCTGTGTTGAGTCAGGCAATCTGGCAAGTAGGACTATGATAAGACAGCTCATCACATCTGAGGAAGATTGCTCTTTGTTCACCAATTCCTAAAATCACTTCAGGACTCAATGACAACCACTCAAAAGGGCCAAGTGGGGCTGGTACTGTCGGGTAGTGGGTAAAAGCCACTGCCTTCAGTGCTGACATCCCATATGGGCACCAGTTCAAGTCCTGGATGCTCCACTTACCATCCAGCTACCTGTTAATACTCCTGGGAAAGCATTAGAAGATGGCCCAGGTGCTTTAGCTCCTGCACCCACATGGGATACCCAGAAGAACTCCTGGCTTCAGATTGGCCCAGCTCTGGCCATTGGGGAGTAAACCAGTGGGTGAAAGACCCCACCACCACCACCTCTGCCTCTCTGTTACTCTACCTTTTAAGTAAATAAATCTTTAAAAAAAAAAAAAAAAAGGACGAGATTGGGCGCATTCACTCAAATAGTATTTTATACTTTGTGTTTTGGTGTGGATGCAAACTGTTGAAATCTTTACTTAATTTATACTAAATTGATCTTCTTTATATAAAGAGAATTGCAAATGAATCTTGATGTGAATGGAATGGGAGAGGAAGCGGGAGGGTTGTGGGTGGGAGAGAAGTTATGGGGGGGAGCCATTGTAATCCATAAACTGTACTTTAGAAATTTATATTTACTAAATAAAAGTTAAAAAAAAGGACCAAGCATACCAATATGAACCATATAAGCCATTAGAAAAGACATGCTCCTTGTTTCAAGCAAAATCTTGTAGTTCCCTTGGTTTTCCTGTCCAAAACAAGGCAGGGAGGAAGTAGAAGGGAAGATAGGCCAGAGAAGAAAACACTTTGTTCACCAACCTGCAATCTGAGTAGTAAATGTGGATTCTACATTGAAGAAAAATCTGTTTCCTCACTTAAGCTAATTTAGTGTCTGTGTTTTATTCCTGAGTGACCTTGAGTTTGTAGGGTATTCATTCTGTGCGCTTATCAGCGTTTCTCCTTCATATCCTCAAATCTCCACAGCCAGCAACAGCTGCCGTCTCTTCATCCCCTGGGTGAACTCAGACTCTCCTACCTCCAAGAAACATGGACCTGCATCCCCAGCATATCAGAAACCAAAGATTTTTTCAAGAACAAAATTTAAAAACCAGTCATTAGTGAGACCAATGGCTCATCAGCAAGGGTCTCCAGGGAGACCCACAAATATGCACTTATCCAATCATCATTCTCATTAGCTACAATGGAAAAACAAGAACCGAGAAAGGAGAAGGGTCAAGAGCAATTTTCTGCCTCTACTCTGAAAAAATAGATTAAAAAAAAAAAAAAAGCTTAAACTGGTCCCCGTTGAAGCTGTCATTCCCAGATTCCAGCTGGCAATGCCAGGAGCACCACGGAACCGACAGAAAATCACCACGCCTGCTTCTGGCTGGTCCCTGGGAACAGCACACTGCCTGTCAGCTGGCGTGTCTGCCCACCAAGCAGAGCAGGGGGAGACCACAGCTGTAGTCTGCCTGACAGCAACCTCTCCAGAGGCCCTGTATTATTACCGTCTGCCCTTCTGCTGGCGTGGAATTAACTTGTTCTGACTGTGTGACAGTTCTGACGACTGCACAGTTTGAGGCAAAGAGCTAGGTCACATGTTGCTACATGCATGGGCTGTCACTAACTGTGCCACTAAAACCAGACAAAACCTTGTCAGGGAAGATCAGCTCCTCGGGAGACAGAGGTAACTGACTCAACTCATGGCCTGCTTGTGAGGGCTTTGTTCAGTTCAAGGACAGTCTCAGCTGACAAGAGGACTTGATGTTGCAGGGAGACACAATTGACGCCAGCAAGAGGAAGAAGGCAGAGAGGCAGGAAAAGAAAAACACAGCAAGACAAATCTGAGAGTCCTGAAGCAGCCAGGCCCATAGCGGGCAGCAAAAAATAGTGTCCTCGCTTTGGGACAGATGATTCCAAGTCCCAAATCACACCTATTTCACAGTCATCAAAACTCCAAGAAACAAATGCAATCAAACTTGGTTTATGTACTACAGTATCTATTCTATGCTTGACAATGTGCTAGGTATTTTAAGGGCCACAGAACTGAATACAAGACCCCCTAACTGTAGCAACTTGACAATCTAACCATTGAGTAAAAAAAGCAAACATGAAAAAAGCAAACAGACAATTTACTAAGCCCAACCCTCTTTCCTAGGCCCACACTCCCAAAAATCAATCTGAAGACCAGACTGAGCCTCAGACAAAGACACAACACAATCCACATGGAAAAACTCAGAGCTGGTACCTCCAGGGCCCCTTGAAAATGACTGTGGCTGACACTGGACTCCCACAGACGATCAGGAGTGGCTGTGCTTTTGGCTTCACAGCTAAGCCTGAGGAACAGCCTCCCAGGGCACAGGCAAAGGGTCAGCTAGCATACTCTTCACACTGTCACAGTGGTGTGCCACTTCTCTTGCTCTTCCTTCTGAAAGCAATCAGACACCACGATCCTGACAACTGTATCAAAACCCAGGTTTCTTCCCCTTCAGTCCCCTCTCCATCTCAACCCAAACGAAACATACACAGGAAAATTATAGGCACGTGGACCAGAGTAATTGAACCCCATGTTAAGTCCCCACCTGCAACAATAGCATCACATACGAGTACCAGTTCAAGTCCCACAGGCTCCACTTCAGATCCAGCTCCCTGTTTACGGACCTGGGTAAGCGGTGGAAGATGACCCAAAGTGTCATCCATGTGGGAGACCCAAATGGAGTTCCAACCTCCTGACTTTCAGCCTGGTCCAATGGCAGCTATTTGAGGAGTGAACAAGCAGATCAAAGATCTGTTTCTCCTTTTCTAACTTTGTCTTTCATACAAATAAAATGAACCCTTACAAAAAAATAAAATGACAAGCAACCCTAGTATTCTCCCCACAATTGGGATAAAACAAACTTTGAGTATAAGTATTGACTCTAAAACCCATTTGGGACATTTATTAGCTATGTGAATTTGATCAATTTATTTGAGTTTCTATTTTCTTAACTGCAAAGATTAATACAAAAAATAGACTACATGAAAGTTACTAGCATGATGTCTAGTGTTTGGTAGGTGATTAATAAATGTTAGTTTGTGTTCGTTTTAACCCTCTAATAGTGACACTGAATTTCTAATTAAGTACAAATTTGTATGTACAGCATCTAAGTCCCTAATTAGTACAATGTATCCTCATTACCCAGAGTGCATATTTACAAATCCACCTACTCAATACAATTTATTTCTAACCTCCAAATCAATATTCTCAGCACTTTCATGATCATTCACAGATACACAGAGTGGTGAGAGGTTTTAGCTACCCAATAAGCACATTCCTGGCTGAGACTGAATATGGCAACATCCCATCTCATTTTAGTACTTGTACAGTAAGTGAATCCTTTGTGCAGTCTATTTAGTGCCAAAGATTTTTCTATTGTTATGCTTTTGTTAATAAGTTCACTGTTCAAAATGGCCCAAGCAGGGCTGGCGCTGCGGTATAGCAGGTTAAAGCCCTGGCCTAACACACCAGCATACCATCTGGGCACCGGTTGTAGTCCCGGCTGTTTCTCTTCCAATCCACCTCTCCGCTATGGCTTGGGAAAGCAGCAGAAGATGGCCCAAGTCCTTGGGCCCCTCCACCCATGTGGTGGACCCAGAAGGATGTCCTGGCTCCTGTCTTCAGATGGGCGCAGTTCTAGCCATTGTGGCCATCTGGGGAGTGAACCAGCAGATGGAAGACTCTGTCTCCACCTCTTTCTATAACTCTTTCAAATAAATAAATCTTTTAAAAAATAAATAAAATGATCCAAACATAGTGAAGTTGTCTTGTGTTCCCAATGACCAACAGGGATTTAACATGTCTTACAGAGAAAATACACGTGTTGGATAAGCTCCATTCAGGCATGAGCTATTGGCTGTGAATTCAAAGTTAATGAACTGACAATACATATTACATACACTGTCTTTACAAAGAAACACAAAAAACTAGCTCATGAATTGGTCAGTTGACAAAACTTGACATCTTGGGGACTTAATTTTACCCTTATCAATAAAATGAGGAAGCTGACTAAATTACTCACTAGGCCACTAAAACTCTGTGGCTTGATTTCTTGATTTGGAGATCATTGACATAAAAGTGACAATAGAAGCTACAAGCCAAGAGAAGCCACCACAAAAGGATGAGAGCTAAGAACAATCTAACTCCCAATTTCCTCTATGGACATTGATTTCAGTGTTTGCTAAGTCAGAGTTTGCTCCAACTTGATAGAGAATCACTTTCAAGAATGATGTGAAATCATACATAATCTTAGTTAATTTCCACACCCATCCTTTGAGGTAAGAGATTGATCAGCAGAGTCAAAAAGAACCTTTTGAAAGAGATAGGAATTTGATTTGGGTCCTAAAGGGTGTAGGAATACAAAACATCTTGAGAAAGGGAGGAAGTTGTTGACAATGGGAATAGGTATCACCTGTTCATTGGAAAAATGAAGGACTTCACTTGACCAGAGCATAAGGCAAGTATGAGGACTTTGCAAGGCATTGGTCTAGAACAGCAAGACAGCAAGTGATAGCTAAATCTGGGGTGAAGTAGCAAAACCAGAATCTAATGACATATCAAAACCATTATTGCTCTTTTCATCTACCCAACTGCTTGGTATCACCAGGCAGTAAGAACAAGAGGCTCCAGTGTACCTATATCTGAGAATGTCTCTTTACTGTCACATATTTCCTCTAAATACTCATCCTCTCCCCGAGAGCATTAGAAACTGAGGCGACTCTAAAATTCCAATCTTCCAGGACAATTCTTAATCATTATTTTTGGGATAGGAGGGAAGACTGATAGTCATTTATTTCAGTTCCTTCTATTTCAAATAAGAATGATGGCCTGGAAGTTCATGTGGCATATTGGGAGCCAAAGCCTGTTTCTCCCATTGCCCGGTTGGATAAACTCTATACCTATAGCAATCATACATGAGACTTCCCAGGAGAGCCCTGATTTTGATGACACTTGGTCCCATCATTGTTCTAGGAGTACCTGTACTTGTTATTCTCTGGACTTTGAATTTAGGCTCAGACAAAACGGTCACCACAGTTATTACACAATGCTTTCCCTGCTACCAGGAGTTTTCCTAGCTCTCACCCTCTTGCGGCAGCTCCTCCAGGCTCCTGGTTTGTATTGTTGCTTTTATGAATTATCCCCAAATCAAGTAATCAAGCGACAGAATTTTAGTGGCCTGGTGAATAACTTCACCAATAACCTTAGTTTATTGATAATGGTAAACTTAAGTCCCCAAGAGTCAAATCATGGGAGAAAGAGTTAGCCAGAGAGCGAGACAACATATACAACTATTATACAAATATAAAGAATTTTGTTAGCATACTCACTTTCTAGCTCAATCTCATAGTGATTCTAGAGATGACAAGAACCCCCAAAAAGTTTTACAAATAGTATAGTCATATAAAACAATGGCAATTATTAGGATATCTATGTCTTTTTTCCCCCAAAGAAACTATTTAATGAGTATAAATTTCAAAAGTAAAATTTTAGGAAAACAGTGATTCATATTAAACCTGCCATCCCACCCCACTCTCACCCCAACTCCTTCTCCCTCTCCCATTCTCAATCCTATTCTCAATTAAGAAAAAAAAATCCTGGAAATTTAAGACAAGGGCTGTTCAAGTCATTGCTTTTCAAAGTGTCAATTTCACTTCCACAGATTTCCTTTCAGGTGCTCTGTTTGTTATCACAGATCAGGGAGAACATATGGTATTTGTCCCTTTGAAACTGGTTTATTTCACTAAGCATGATGTTTTCCAGATTCGTCCATTTTGTTGAAAGTGATCTGATTTCATTTTTTTAATACTGTGTAGTATTCCATAGAGTACATATCCAATAATTTCTTTATCCAGTCTACAATTGACAGGCATTTAGGTTGATTCAATGTCTTAGCTAATATGAACTGAGCTGTAACAAACATGGGGGTGCAGATAACTCTAATTGATTTCATTTCCCTTGAGTAAATTACCAAGAGTGGGATGGCTGGGGCATATGGTAGAATTACATTGATTTCTGAGGTATCCCCAAACTGTCTTCCATAGTGGTTTTACCAGTTTGCATTCCCACCACAGTGTATTAGGGTACATTTTTCCTCACATTCTCACAAGCATTTGTTTTTTGTTGATTTCTGTATGAAAGCCATTCTAACTGGGGTGAGGTAAAACCTCATTGTGGTTTTGATGTGTATTTTTCTGATGGCTAGTGATCTTGAGTATTTTTTCATGTGTCTATTGGCTATTTGCATTTCCTCTTTTGAAAAATTAAGTCCTTGGCCCATTTCTTAACTGGGTTGTTTGTTTTGTTGTTGTGGAGTTTCTTGATCTCTTTATATATTTTGGTTATTAATCCTTTTTCAGTTGCATTATTTCCAAATAATTTCTCCCATTCTGTTGGTTGTCTCTTCACATTCAAAAAGTCTTTCTTTTGCATTACAGAAGCTTCTCAATTTGATTTAATACCATATGTTGATTTTGGCTTTGATTGCCTGAGACTCTTTGGTCTTTTCCAAGAACTCTTTACCTGTGCCAATGTCTTGCAGTGTTTCTCCAATATTCTCTAATAATTTGATGGTATCATGTTGTAGATGTAGGTCTTTAATCAATTTTGAATGGAATTTCATGTAAGGTGTAAGGTAGGGGCCCTGATTCCTACTCCTGCATGGAAATCCAGTTTTTCCAGCACCATCTGTTGAAGAGCTATCCTTGCCCCAGGAACTGGTTTCAGCTCCTTGTTCAAATATAAGTTGGCTGTAGATGCTTGAATTGATTTCTGGCATTTCTATTCTGTTCCATTGGTCTATCCATCTGTTTTTTGTACCAGTACCAGGATGTTTTGATTATAAATGTCTTGAAGAATGTCTTGAAATCTGGTACTGTGATGCCTCCGGCTTTGTTTTTGTTGTGCAATATTGCTTTAGCTATTCGAGTTCTCCTGTGCCTCCATACGAATTTCAGCATTTTTTCTGGATCTAAGAAGAATGTCTTTGGTATTTTGATTTGTATCACAATGAATCTGTAAATTGCTTACAGAAGAATGGTTGTTTTGATGATGTTGATTCTTCCAATACATGGACATGGAAGATTTTTCCATTATTTATATGTTTTGTAATTCTCAAAGAGATATTTGGCATCTTAAGTTTATTCCAAGATATTTAATTTTTTGTAGCTATTGTGAATGGAATCGATCTCAGCTCTTTTTCAGCCATGGCATTGTCTGTGTATATAAAGCTTTTGATTTCTGTGTGTTGATTTTATCTCCTGCTACTTTACCAAACTATGAATTCCATTAGTCTCTTGGGGGAGTCTTTTGGATCCCCTATATATACAATCATGTCATCTGCAAGTAGGGAGAGTGTGACTTCTTCATTTCCAATTTGAATGTGATGTATCACATTGATTTGCAAATGTTGAACCATCCCTGCATACCAGGGATAATTTCTACTTGGTCCAGGTGAATGATCTTTCTGATGTGTTGTTGGATTCAATTGGCCAGAATTTTGTTCAGGATTTGTGTGTATGTTCATCAGGGAAGTTGGTCTGTAGTTCTCAGTCTTGTGTCTTTTTCAGGTTTTAAGGAATTAAGGTGATGCTGGCTTCATAGAATTTAAGAGGATTCCCTCCCTTTCAATTGTTTTGAATAACTTAAAAAGAAGTGGAGCTAGTTCTTTAAATGTATGGTAGAATTCAGTAGTGAAGCCATCGAGTGCTGGGCTTTTGTTTGTTGGGAGGGTCTTTATTTATTATTCAATTATTGTCTTGGTTACAGATCTGTTTAGGTTTTCTATGTATTCATGGCTCAATGTAGGTAAGTTGTATGTGTACATGAATCTATCCATTTTATAGCTCTTTGTAGTAATTTTTATTTCTGTAGTGTCTATTGTTACATTTCCTTTTTCATCTCTAGTTTTATTGATTTTGGTCTTTTCTCTCCTTTGTTTGGGCCAATGGTGTGTCAATTTTGTTTATTTATTTTTCAAAAAACCAGCCCTTTGTTTTGGTGATCTTTTGTATTTTTTGTTTGAATTTTGTATATTTTTTTCCCTAATTTTAATTACTTTTCTCCTACTATTCTTGAGTTTCATCTGCTGTTGTTTTTCGAGATCCTTGAGATGCACTGACAGCTCATTTCTTTGGTGCCTTTCCAATTTCTTGATGTAATCACCAATTGCTATAAACTTTCCTCTTAACACTGCTATTGCTGTATCCTATAAATTTTGAGGGCCAGCGCCGTGGCTCACTAGGCTAATCCTCTGCCTGCGGCACTGGCACCCCGGGTTCTAGTCCTGGTTGGATTTATGTCCCGGTTGCTCCTCTTCCAGTCCAGCTCTCTGCTGTGGCCCAGGAAGGCAGTAGAGGATGGCCCAGGTGCTTGGGCCCTGCACCCACATGGGAGACCAGAGGAAGCACCTAGCTCCTGGCTTCAGATCAGCACAGCACACTGGCTGCAATGTGCTGGCTGTAGTGGTCACTTGAGGGGTGAACCAACAGAAAAGGAAGACCTTTCTCTCTGTCTGTCTGTCTCTGTCTCTCTAACTCTGCCTATAAAAAAAAAAAAACCCACTGCTATTGCTGTACCCTATAAGTTTTGATATGCTGTATTGTCTTCATCTGTGTCCAGAAATTCTTTGATTTGTTTTTATTTCTTCTATGACCCATTGTTCATTCAGGAGCACGTTGTTCAATCTCCATGTGTTTGCATATGTTCTAGAGATTCCCAAGTTGCTGATTTCCAGCTTCACTGCATTGTGGTCCAAGAAAATTCATGGTATGTTTTCAATTTTTTTGAATTTGCTGAGACTTGTTTTATGACCTAGCATGTGTGGTCAATCCTAGATAAAGTTCCATGCACTGGTGAGAAGAATATGTATTCTGCAACTGTAATTTGGAAAGTTCTGTAGATATCTTTTAGGTCGATTTGATCTACAGTGTCAATTAACTGTTTCCTTGCTGATTTTCTATCTGGTTGGTCTGTCAATTGCTGAAAGTGGAGTATTGAAATCCCCCATTACTATTGTGTTTGAGTTTCTGTCTCCTTTTAGATCCCTTAACATTACTTTTAAATAGCCAGGAGCTCTGTAATTAGGTGCATATACATTTAATATTCACATCTTCCTGTGGAATTGATCCCTTAATCATTACATAGTGTCCTCCTTTGTCTCTTAACAGTTTTTGTGTTAAAGTCTATTTTGTCTGAAATTAGGATAGCTACACCAGCTCTTTTTTGGTTTCTGTTAGCACAGATTATTTTTTTCCATTCTTTCACTTTCAGTCTGTGTGCATCTTTGTTAGCAAGATGTGTTTCTTCTAGGCATCAAATAGATGCATTTTGCTTTTTAATCCATTCAGCCAGTCTGTGTCTTCTAACTGCAGAGTTATGTTCACTTAAATTCAAGGTGACTATTGATAAGCAATGACTTGTCCTGCCATTTTCCCATAAATATTCCTATTTTTTACTTTGGATTTTCTTTGTACTTTTACTGGATGCTTTCCTTCACCTTCTTCCATAGTGATCACCATGTTTCTGTGTGCAGCACATCCTTAAGAATCTTTTGCAGGGCTAGATGGGTGGTGAAAATCCTTTCAGTTTGTCATGGAAGGTCTTTATTTCACCTTCGTTCATAAATGAGAGTATTGCAGGGTATAGTATTCTGGGTTGACAGTTTTTTTCCTCTTAAGACTTGTATTATACCTTGCCATTCTCGCCTAGCCTTTAGGGTTTCTGATAAGTCCACTCTGAGTCTAATTGGAGATCCTCAAAAGAATCTGGCATTTTTCTCATGCACATTTTAGAAACTTTTGTTATACTATACTCTAGAGACTTTGATTACAATGTGTCATGGTGAATGTCTTTTTAAGTCATGTCTGTTGGGAGTTTATATGCTTCCTGTGCTTGGATGCCCTGTTCTTTTTCCACAATAGGAAAATTTTCTGTTATTTCACTAAAAAGGCCTTCTAATCCTTTCTCTTTCCATGCCTTCAGGAACTCCTAGAATCCGTATGTTGGGTCACTTGATAGTATCCTATAGATTTCCCATAGTGTTTTTTACTTTTCTACTTTCTTCTTTTTGTGTTTGGTCTGGTTGTATAATTTCCTGTGCTGCGTCTTCTAAATTGGATATTTCTTCTGCTTCACCAATTATGTTTTTAAGGCTCTCCACTTATTTGGTTATTATTGAATTCTTCATTTCCAATATTTTGTTTTGATTTCTCTTTACAATCTCAATTTCATAGGATAAATTTTCTTTTATGTTGTGTATGGATTTCATTAGTTTGTGCATTCACTTCTGATTACTTCTAAGTAATCCTAAGATCAATTTTTGAATTTCATTTCTGGCATTTCTTCATTCTCATCATCTTCACAATCTAGTAGTAAAGTGTTGTGTTCTTTGGAGGGTGTCACGTGGTCTTCCTTATTTTTGTTTGTTGCATTCCAGTGTTTGTTATTCAGCATTTGTGGGGATACTCATTGGTTTCTTCTTTGATTTTTTGCTGTGGTAGCTTTTATCTATGGACTATGTCTGATTGAACTAATAGACTGTCTGCTTTCAGGAAATACCTAGAGGCGTGAGGTGGGAGTGGACAGGAAGCTCTGCTCAATGCTCCAGGGTGAAGGGCATGTCTCAGGAGACACACCCAGTTTTGGCATTTCTTTTTTAAATCAGAGGGGAAGTTTCTTCTTTCTGTTGGAATAGACTCAGCTGAGCTCCTCTCCATGAAGGAGACCAGTCCTGGCACTAGCCCCAGTGAGTATATTATTCATCTGTTCTGCCACAGGGACCACACAAAAGATCTGTGCAGTCCTCAGTGTAAGCTCAGATTCTCCAGCAATGTCCCTCACCAGGTAACCAGGGATTCCTGATTCTGTGGAGCCTCCCACAGTGACTGCCCAATATCCCAGCCACACCCTGAGTCCTCCCACATAGTCTCAGTGTTTTCAGTCTCAGCACACAATCCTCCTACAGTCAGGAGCATGCAGCCCACCCCCTGTACTCCCCACCAGAGTCACAAGTCTCCACTTGGCTGGTTGCTTAGTACAGACACGAGCTGGCACAGCTGTTGTGTATGTCCAAAATGGTGCCTGCTGTCTGTCAGCTCGTTACAGGGCACCTCTGCAGAATGATTAGGGAGAGGGAAAATGTGCCCCTACTTTTTTTTTCTCCTCTAGTTTGGCAGGAACACTATCCCCCATGGGGCTCCAAGCTGGATTTCCTCTAGGCTCATCACACAGCTTTTTTTGCCAGTGGCTTGGGCTGCTGCAGTCTGGTCTCACCTTGCTGTCCAATGCTGGTACAGAGGCTCTGGGCTGGTGGGATCTTAAGTTGTGTGCATCTTCGCCCACCATGTGGGTCCACTGTGTTCCTCCAATTTACATAGTTTCCTCTGTTGTTTTCTCCCTAACTCTTCCCTGAGACTCCATCCATTTGTCTTAATCTGGTTTCCTTAGTACGATAATATTTATTGACCTATATAATCATGGACAATGATTACACAGAAAACCTACCTGCAAAAATAACCATAAAAACATTTACTGAGATTTATGCAACAAAAGGAATGCCACGAATGGAGCAAATACTTGGTCTACATTTTATGAGCACTTAAAAGTCAATTATCGTTTCACATGAGAAGTGAAAGCTGTGATATTGTCAGGTTTCTAGCAATAAACCTACGTAATTCTAGCTCTGAGGCCACTCAGAGCCTTCTCAAGCTGTGAGAGGCCAGCAGATTACACTGAGGAAACAATTGTTCTAAAGGATTAAGAAGGGAAACATCAATTTGTCCTCCATGAATCTCTGCCATTAATGAAAAGCACTGTTTACAGGCAAACTGGTGTCTGAATTAGAGAGTTCCAGGCAAAGGAAGAATGTAGAAATCAGCAACATTTACCCTTCTCCCACAAAGGATGCTCTGATCAGTGGGCTTGCACACAGTAACTAAATTCCCTGACTCATAATTTTTGCCTAACTCATCCTCTAGCCTTCTGCTAAACATTCCTGCCTGAAAAGTGCTACTCATGACAGCCCTTTCTCAAAAACCAGGTTGTCACAGTCTCACAACACCAAAGCCAGATACATCACTTGGGACAGCCCCTACTCCTGTGTCCATGGCCTACTACAGCTGGGATCAGGGGAGATAACGATCAACTGCAAGATTTTTATCCTACTGCAGCCAAAAATGCAAATGGGTTACAGGTAAGTTGACTTGAGGCTTTAGCTTGCCTGTATATCCCAGTTTGTACCTATTATTCACGGCCTCTGATTTGGACAACAAATTTAGGATAACCCTCATTATGAGCATTATGATGCCATATGCTTGCCACCAAAATTATTTCTTATAAACCAAAAGTTAAGGAACCCCTCCATATAGCCCATCAGTCTCCTAATCACATCCTCCAATGAGGTTGGTGTAATAAGCATGAATGAGGCAGAACAGCATCAGAGTGGGAGCTGGCCCATGAAAACTCGACCCCCTCTCCTGAGGAATTTGTCCGCTAGCCAGTGCAAACCTCACACTCTCTTAAGGCTGCTTCCCCTTATTTTTCCTGTAAGTTTTTTGTACCTTGTGTTCTCCATTTCAAAATACAGAAAAATTCCAACCTTCCCACACAGCTTGATGTTTCACTGCCTCCTGCATCACTAGGTCAGCAACTAAGTACACAGGACCAGTCCAGTCCTGTGTATTCGACAATGGACAGGGGGAAACACTGCACTATCACAGGGAAGGGGGCCATCACTAGGAGGTCCTGGCTACTAATTTTAAAAAATGAACTGTAGGTTAGAAGGTATACACCTCCAACTTCAAATTCTTGATGTTTAAATACAGGACTTTCAGTATTGCCAATCAATTGCTACTGAAGCTACTCTAATCAAAGAGAATTTTTAAATAAAGCCAAAACCCCTCTTTTCTGAAAATTTCGTTAAGCCTTTATAATCCTGTTGCCATATAGCTACTAACATCTTATGTATTCCTTTCCAATCCTTGTCACATGTAAAACATTTTCACAATCTGCAACACAGGATATGTATAATTTTGTATCATTGATCAAAATTCTTCCAAGTTGTTACATAGACTTGCCAATTATGATTATTGAAACAGCCCAGTGGTTTTTTGAAGAAATACATCGCAGTTTAACTAATGGCTTCTCTTGTTTTAACACTATTTCTTTTCCTTTCTCTACTAGTGCAATGCATTAATTAAGTGCTAAAAATAAAGTTTCAAAAATAAAAATAGAAGTTTTGGCTAATACTGATCTCTTTTTAAAGACCAAATTTGAATTCTTGAGATGCACTTAAACAGCTCTACTACCATCTTCACATATTATTCAGAAACTCAAAGAAAACAAAAAAGAAGTGGGAGATGGGAAAACACAAGAAAAGCAGCAAGGGGAAAGAGAAAGGGAGAGGGAGGAGCAGAGTGGAGAGAAAGGGAAAGGGAAGGACTTAAAATCACCAGGATAAATTGAGGGTCTTACTTCTGCTCTGACATTTGCTTCATGTAAATGATGGAAATACCATGCCAATTCATTTGAATGCATGTCAAGTCTCTCCATGAATAATAAATGTCAGCATCATTCTAATATTTGAAAACAAAAGCTATCTATAATTCAGACATGAACCTTTCCCTATTGTCTACTCCATCATGTGAAATATCCATTGCCTGGCCTTTAAGGCCTTGTGCACTCCAGATCATGCGGCCAAACCAATTTTTCTCCACACAAAACCTCATCTCTAGGCAGGACTATTTACTGGGAAACAAACACAGAAAGGTTGTATTTTTAGCAATGGAAGGGTACCTTATAATGAAACAAAAAACAAAAACTCCCACAACTGAGAATTATCTCTGAACAAACATTTTTCAGTGTATTGTATTTGGAAAGCAGAGCAACTCATAGAGGGAAAGAGACAGACATCTCTTCCATCCACTGGTTCACTCCCTACATGCTTGCAACAGCCAGTACAGGTCAAAGCCAAAACCAGGACTTTGGAATTCCATTCCAGACATCCATACGGTGGCAGGGACCCAAGTACGTGAGCCCATCACCTGCTGCCTCCCAGGGTACACATTAATAGGAAGCTGGATCAGAAGAACAGTGGCCAGAATTTTACCAGGAATTTCAACACTACAACTATAAAAGGGAAATAACTGAAATTTTAAAATGCACTGGGAGGCCAGCATTGTGGCTCACATGGCTAATCCTCCACCTGCGGCGCCAGTACCCTGGGTTCTAGTCCCGGTTGGGGCACCGGATTATGTCCCGGTTGCTCCTCTTCCAGTCCAGCTCTCTGCTGTGGCCCGGGAAGGCAGTGGAAGATGGCCCAAGTGCTTGGGCCCTGCACCCGCATGGGAGACCAGAGGAAGCACCTGGCTCCTGGCTTCAGATCGGCATAGCACACTGGTTTTAGCAGCCATTTGGGGGGTGAACCAACAGAAGGCAGACCTTTTTCTCTGTCTCTCTCACTAGCTCTGCCTGTCAAAAAATTAAATCAATCAATCAATCAATACTAAAAATGCACTGGGAGAGGGGTACATGTCTAGCACATCACTTAACACCTGGAAAGAAACATCCCATAGGCATTCGAGCTATGGGTATCTGGCTTTCAGCAGTGGCTCCATTTCTTTTCTTTTTTTTTTTTTTTTTTTTTTAAGATTTATAAAGCAGAGTTAGAGAGAAAGGCAGAGATAAATTCTTCCATCCACTGGTTCACTGCTGAAATGACTGCCAACAGCCAAAGCTGGGCCAACCTGAAGCCAGGAGCTTCTTCTGGGTCTCCCACATAAGTGCAGGAGCCCAAGCACTCAGGCCATGCTTTCCCAGACCATAGCAGAGAGCTGGATTAGAAACAGACCAGCTGGGACTTGAACCAGTGCCCATATAGGATGCTGACATTGCAGGTGGAGGCTTACCCCACTATGCTGTAACGTAGGTCCCAATGGCTTTATTTCTGATTCCAGCTTCCTACTTTTACATACATACCCTGGGGGGAAGGAGGTGATAGCCCCAATGCCCAGGTTCTTGCCATGCCTCAGAAGACTTTGAGTTCTAGGCTCCTGACTTAAACCTGTTTCATCCCTAGCACTTGCAGGCATTTGGGAAATAAACCAGTGGATAGAAAATTCTTTCCTCTCTCTCTCCTCACCTCCCCTCTCCACCCTGTGTGGTGTGTGTATGTGTGCACACAGGTGCGTGTGCACACATACACACACACACATACACACAAACTGCCTTTCAAATAAAAATTCACTGAAAGTGTCTAACAGATTGGAAACTACAGAAGACAGCATCAGTAAACTCAATCAGAAAATGATTCAACATGAAGACAATATTAAGAAAACAGAGCCGCAGGGAACCCTAGGGCAATAATAAGCTAACACATTTAACTGGAGTCCCAGTAGGGCAGGCAAGAGAAAATGAACAGAGGGTGGGTGTGGGAACGTTGAGCACCAGTGGATAAGGAGTCACATGGGAGGCTGGCATCATACATCAGAGTGATCAACCTCAACTCCTGGAATTCCGCTTCCTGCTAAAGTGCACCCCAGGAGACAAGTCATGGCTCAAGTACTTGAGTCCCTGCCATTGGGGGACCTGGGTTGGGTTCATGGCTCAGCCCCATTTGGTGCAGGCATTTAGGAAGTGAACCAATGGAGGGGAGAGCACATTCTCTATTTTTCTATTTCTCCCTCTCCTTCACACAAAAAAATTCCCTACACAAATGTTAAGACAACAGGAAAATAATCACAAATTATCTGAATAATCAAAAACTTTCCAAGACATTTTTTTAAAATGTCAACTTATTGCTCCAAAATTTCACTGAATCCCAAGCAGAAGAAATAAAAGGAAAAGCACATCTACAAACATTAAAATCACACTATTTGAAATGAAAGGTAAACAGAAAATACCAACATTCTGAGGGATAAAAGAACAACATATCCACAGGGCAACAACAATAAAAATTAAGACTGGGTACTCATCAGCAATGGTGCAGGCCAGAGATTGTAATTTTTAATTAAAAAGGGGATGAAATTTATCAACCTAGAAATCTCTATCAAGTGAACTCTATCAACTGAAAAGATGATGAAGACATTCATCATAAGGTTTATTTATTTATTTATTTATTTATTTATTTATTTATTTATTTGACAGGTAGAGTTACAGAGAGTGAGAGAGACAGAGAGAAAGGGCTTCCTTCCATTGGTTCACTCCTTAAGTGGTCGCAAGGGCCGGAGCTATGCCGATCTGAACCCAGGAGCCAGGCGCTTCCTCCTGGTCTCCCACGCAGGTGCAGGGGCCCAGACACCTGGGCCATCCTCCACTGCCCTCCCGGGCCACAGCAGAGAGCTAGACTGGAAGAGGAACAACCGGGACTAGAACCCAGCGCCCATATGGGATGCCAGCGCTGCAGGCAGAGGATTAACCTAGTGCACCACAGTGCCAGCCCCCATCATAAGTTATTAAGAACTGCTTAAGAAAATTGTTGGGGGCCAGTATTGTGGCAAAAGCAGGCAAAGCTCCCATCTGTGACACCAGCAACCCCTATGAACACTGTTTCATGTCCCAGCTGCTCCACTTCTGATCCAGCTCTCTACTAATGTGCCTGGGAAAACAGAAGATGGCCCAAGTAGCAGGGCCTCTGCCATCCATGTGGGAGTCCATAAGGGAACTCCTGGGTCCAGACCTGGCTTTTGTGGCCAGCAGGTGGAGCACTGTCTATCTCACCCTGTCACTCTATCAGAATTGTTTTTATTTTTTTATTTTTTTTATTTTTTTTTATTTTTTTTTTTTGACAGGCAGAGTGGACAGTGAGAGAGAGAGACAGAGAGAAAGGTCTTCCTTTGCCGTTGGTTCACCCTCCAATGGCTGCCACGGTCGGCGCGCTGCGGCCGGCGCACTGCGCTCATCCGATGGCAGGAGCCAGGTACTAGGTGCTTCTCCTGGTCTCCCATGGGGTGCAGGGCCCAAGCACCTGGGCCATCCTCCACTGCACTCCTGGGCCACAGCAGGGGGCTGGCCTGGAAGAGGGGCAACCGGGACAGAATCCAGCGCCCCGACCGGGACTAGAACCCAGTGTGCCGGCGCCGCAAGGTGGAGGATTAGCCTGTTGAGCCACGGCGCCGGCCAGAATTGTTTTTAAGTAAAAGGAAATTCTTTGGAATACAAGAACTTAAAAAAAGTGGGAAGTCAGATATATAGGACTATGGTATACCAATAATGATAAACATGACAATTATAAATGATCATTGTCTTTTAAGAAAACAAGTTTCAAGCTAAAAGATTTTATAGCAAATCTGATACATATATGACAAAGTTTGAAGTAAATGAAGTTATATTCTTTTAAAAGTATATATATTTTATAAGAAGTGGTACAATACTCTAAGTCGACCCCGGTAAGTTAGAAATACTGTATATTCTAACACCTAGAATTGCCACTAAAATTAAATATATGAAATACAAGCAGAAAGCCATTGAAGGAAGTGAACTGGAAAATTAAAATAAATATCTGATTAACCTAAAAGCCAAGAAGGAATGAGATATAAAAATAATGGAATAGCAAATAAATAATACCTGCATATTAACCATATCAACAATTAGGTTAAGATGGTAGGCCTAGCAATGAGTGTTGTAGCACAGTGGTTTAAGCCACAGCCTGCAATGCTGGCATCCCATTTGGGAATTAATTTGAGTCCCTGCTGCTCCGTTTCTGATCCAGCTCTCTGTGAATGTACCTGGGAAAGCAGCAGGACATGACACAAGTACTTGTGTCCCTGCTACCTACTACGCAGGATTAAGTTCCTGGCTTCTGAGTTCAGCGTGGCCTAATCCTTGGCTGTTGCAGCCATCTGAAGAGTGAATCAATGGATGGAAGCTCAATACCCCTTCCCTCCCTCTATAACTCTTGAAAATGAAAAGAAATCTCAAAAAAAAAAAAAAAAAAAAAAAGATGGTAGGTCTGAATCTAACCACATCAGAAATAGCATTAGTTTTCTTAAAATACATTCATTTTATTTATTTATTTATTTATTTATTTATTTATTTATTTAGTTGAAAGGCAGAAAGAAGGAGCTTCCACACACTGGTTTACTTCCCAGATGGCCGCAACAGCTAGGTCTGGGCCAGGCTAACAACAGGAGCCAGGAACTCCAAACTGGAATCCAGAGGCCCTACTATTTGAGCCATCTTCTGTTGCCTCTCCAGAAACACTAGCAGGGAGCTGGATCAGAAGCAAAGAAGCAGGAACTCAAATTAGCACTCTGATATGGGATCCCATCATCACAGGCAATGGTTTAACCTGTTTCACTGTAACACTAGCTCCAATAACATTATTCACAAATTAAACAATTCTAAATCACTCAGGTTTTTTTAAAAATATAATACATTATTTTTAGTTGAGTGACGAAGAATATCTGTACCCCAAACAAAGCTTAGAGGGAATTTTATGACATTGAATGTTTGTTAGAATTATTAGAACACACTTTTATTTTATAATTCTTAGCTTATGAAGATTTTTGCATTCTTTCTTAAAATTTTTATTAATATAAGGAGAACAAATCTCATGTATTTCATATATATAACTCTAAGGTAAACACACTTTCCTCCCTCCTATTCTTCAAAAGTGTTTAATATTAATTATTTAAAATTTTGTTAAAAGTTAAAACACACACACATATATATGTGTGTGTATATATATATATATATAATCCTGCTCCCACAATCAGGATCATCATTATCATTCTATTTCACCCTTACATCTTATCTCCCTGGAAGGACTCTAGTGGCAATAACACACATGGAGCTGTCATCTCCTGAGATAATAATGTCTTCATCAGGAGACCTCCAGAGGGGCCTGTCTCAGGCTATTTTATAAATAACTTTTTTCTTAAGTAGAAAATATAAAATTGTGATAGTAATAAAATCTAAAATAGTGATAAAATTATAGCTTAGTAAATTTGTAACAGTAATCATTACAAGTTTTATGCACTACACATAAGTGCACACTTGTACGTGACTGGCAGTGCAGATTTCTTTATACCAGCATCACCACAAACAAGCAAGTAATGCACTGTGTTATGTTTTGATGGCCACGACTTCAGCTCCATTTCAACTTATGAGACCAGTGTCATATATGCAGCTTGCTGTTGGTTGAAACATTGATATGCAATATGGGACTATATTCAATTAAGAAATATCAGAGCAGCTTTACACAAATTAGACTTGAATATGGTATTGATGGGTCTGACAAAACAAAGACCAAGAAGAAAGTACAGAAGCTAATCAGAAAGTTTAATCAATGAAGTACTCCTTAAGATTTATACGTTGTTAATTTCTGAGTTACTGAAATACCTAAAACTACATAAATATGTTTTGGGAGTGAAAGGTTCTGAACTGGCAGAATTGCAGATGGTGATAAATAGTAAAGGAAACAGAAAACTAGTCAAAAGGAAAAATAACTTTTAATTAAAGGGAAGAGGAGGGGGATTCCAAGATGGCTGAATATGGAAAATACATGCCGATTCTGACCAGGGAAAGAAAGCAGAAGAAAAGGGGAGAGTTGCAACTAAGTTTGCTGCAGAAATTCTACAGAAAGAAGAAAACCACATGGAGTAGCATGGGAAGTGCAGACATGCAGCAGCAAGCGGGATACCACACATGAATCCTGCAGCCCGGGGCTGGAGGAGATGCCAGGTTCTGAGACTGAGGTGAGAGCAGAGAACAGCAACCTTTCCCACAGATGATACTGCTTGAGGGGGAAACTTGAGAACCAGACACTGAGTCCAGGATGGAGCTCTGCTGGGTACAAACCCAATCCAGCCAAGGAAAAGGACATTTCTTTCTTCCTATCCCCTAACAAGGGCACCAAGCAACCAGTGGGGAGAAGGTGCCCTCTCGACACCAGTAGAGGCTGTGGGCAGTAGCTCTTGGCATGTGTGACTGACCAGGGGATTTTATGAGAGGGAAAAATCCATGTTTCCCACAGACTTTGAGTCTGGTTGGGAGGGTTGACAGATGGCTGGGCACCCACTTAGGGTTCTGAGGTGCCCTCATCCAATCAACATATCACAAGCTCTGGGGCCCAAATATGAAAGTAGAGCACCCACAGGCAGCTGGCTCTGCAAATGATGCTGTTCTCTTCATGGATGGGGCAGGGGAGGGATCCTCTGCACCCTGTGACTGTGGGAATCCTATCACTGCATAATAGGGTACGAGGTGTGGCTAGTCTCTGGGCACTGTGTCTGGCTTCAGAGGCTGGTTCTCTGACTGCCTGGGGTGCATCATTATAGAGGGTTCTAGGCTCACATCGAGGAATGTGAAGATCCTTAGTGTGGCCCATGTGCCATCCCACGTGAGGGGTGTAGCTACTGTGGGATAACCCTAGGATTGATGACTTTTAAAGAGAGGTGGCGAGGTTGTAATACCACCAACAGGCATGACTGATACTCCAACCCTGCTGACAGTAGAGATCTACCATGTCCAACATGGGTATCACCTGGATTCTCACCCCACAGGTGAACACTGACCAGACCTCCTGGCCCCACCAAGTACATACCTCAAGCATTCACCAAAGGAGAAGACAATCCACTAAGCCAGAGAGGCATAGTTCAAAGATGAGATCCATCAGTGGAGAAAACTAACAAGTGTTCCCAAAAATGCCTAAAAATACATGAAGATATGAAAAAGAACAAGGAAGACAACATGACTTCCCCAAAAGAACACAACACCTCAATACTAGGATGTAAATATGAAGAGACTGATAAAATGCCTAAAAGAAAGTTTTTAAATGATCATAGGATTACTCAGAAGCAATGAGATGTAATTTCATCAGTTAAAGAGACCTATACATGACATGGGTGAAAAATTTTCCCATGATACTGAGATTTTGAAGAAAAATCAGATATTAGAAATGAAAAATTCAGTATGTCAAAAATATAGTGGAAATCCTTAACAATAGACTTGGTGAAGCAGAATGAAGACTATCTTAGTTTCAAGACAAGTCTTTGGAAATAGTGCAGACCAAAAGCAAAACTGAACAATTTAGAAAAATTAAAAACAGTGTTAAAGATTCATGGGATACTATCAAAAGACTCAACATACTAGTCTTAGGAGTTCCTGATGGTGTAGAAAGAATGGTTTAGAAGACCTATTCAATGAATTAACAACATAAAACTTTCCTATTTTGAAGAAAGATAGCCACTAGAACTCCTAGTAGACATGACCATTACCTCCAACATGATATATTAGTCAAACTTTCAACCAAACTTAAGGAGAGTTTCTGAAATGTGCAAGAGACAATCACCAGATTACTTTCAGAGGATCTTAAATTGGACCCACAGCTGAATTCTCATCAGAAACCTTATAAGCTATGACATAAAGCAAGAATTAAGAGGAAAAAAGTCAACACAGAATATTGTACCATGCAAAGCTCTTATTCATGAATGAAGGTGAAATAAAGACCTTCCATAATAAACATATTTAAAGAATTTTTCACAACTTGTCTAGCCTTACAATCGAGGCTTAAGGGTGTGCTACATACAGAAACACAGAAATGCAGTTGTCACTATTAAAGAATGTGAAAAAGCAGAAAAACTCCTAACACAGGAAATTCAAAGTAAACAATAGGAATATTTATGGAAAATTGCAGAACCAAATAGTTACTTAACAGTAGTAACCTTGAATGTAAATGGCCTAAATTTTCCAATTGAAACATACAAACCCACTGAGTGGATTAAAAAAACAAGATCCACCTATTCACTGCCTACAAGAAACACACCTAACCAACAAAGATACACAGAAAGTAAAAGGATGGAAAAAGATAATCCATGCTAACATAAAGCACAAATGAGCAGGTATAGGCATCCTAATATTGGACAAAATACTTTAACATGGAAACTGTTAAGAGACAAAGAAGGGCATTATGTAACGAATCAATTCAATATTAAGATGTGACTATAATAAATGTACATGCACCCAGTGACAGGGTACCTATTTAAAACAACTGTTAATGGATCTAAAGTGAGACATAGACCCCAATATAATAGTAATGGGGGATATCAATACCCCACTTTCATCAATGGACAGATCAACTAGACAGAGTTATCAACACAGAAACAGAGCTAATCTACAATAACAATCAAATAGACCTAACAGATATCTACAGAAAATTTCATCTCATAGCTACAAAACAGAAATTCTTTTTTTAAACTACTTACTTAGAAGATAGAGAGAGGCAGAGACAGAAGCAGAGAGAGACAGAGAGATCTTCCATCGCTGGTTCACCCCCTAAATGGCCACAACAGCCAGAGCTGGGCCAACCCAGAGCTAGGAGACAGGAGCTTCCTCCAGGTCTCCCACATGGGTACAGGGGCCCAAAGACTTGGGCCATCTTCTACTACTTTCCCAGGCCATTAGCAAAGAGTTAGATCAGAAGTACAGCCGCTGGGTCTTGAACCAACACCCATATGGGATGCTGGCACTGCAAGCGGCAGCTTTCTTCCCTGTGCCACAGTGCTGGCCCCCAAAATATACATTCTTTTCATCAGTGCATAGAACTTTCTTTAGGATAGACCAAATGCCTGGACATAAATCAAGTCTCAGCAAATTAAATATATATCAAAATCATACCTTGTATCTTTTATTTGACAATGGAATGACAATGGAATATTAAGAGGTAAGTTCTTAGCAATTAGTTCCTACATCAAGTAATTGGACAGATACCAAAAAATTAGCTATCAATGCATCTCAAGGGTCTACAAAAACAAGAACCCAAGCCCAAAATTGGAATAATAAAAATTAAATAAAATTGAAACAGGAAATGATACAAAAGCTCAGTGAAATGAAGAGTTGGTTTGGTGATAAAAATTAAATTGATACACCATTGGCCCAACTAAGAACAATAACAACAACAACAACAAAAAGGAGAAGATCCAAACAAAATTGAGTATCAAAAAGAGAATCAACAATGGATACCACAGAAACAAAAAAATAACATCAGAATTTACTACAAACAATTATGTGCCAACAAATTGGAAAATCTCAAAGAAACAGATTCCTGGACACATACAACCTATTTAAGTTGAATCATGAAGACATACAAAACCTAACAGACCAGTAATGAAGATGGAGATTGAATTAGAAATGAAGACCCTGCCAACAAAGAAAAGCTCAGACTAAATAACTTCACAACTGAATTCTACCAGACTTTTAAACAAGAACTAATTCCAATTCTTCTCAAACTATTCAAAAAAGTGAAAGGGAGGGAATCCTCCCAAACTCATACTATGAATCCAGCATCATCTTAATTCCAAAACCAGAAAAAGATACAACACAGAAAGAGAACTATAGACCAATTTTCTTGATGAATATAAATGCAGAAATCCTCAACAAAATATCACCTAATTTTTTTGACAGGCAGAGTTAGACAGTGAGAGAGAGAGAGAGAGACAGAGAGAAAGGTCTTCCTTCCATTGGTTCACCCCCAAAATGGCCACTATGGCTGGCGTGCTACACCATCCGAAGCCAGGAGCCAGGTGCTTCCTCCTGGTCTCCCATGCGGGTGCAGGGCCCAAGCACTTGGGCCAGCCTCCACTGCCTTCCTGGGCCACAGCAGAGAGCTAGACTGGAAGAGGAACAACTGGGACAGAATTCAGCACTACGACCGGGACTGGAACCCGGGGTGCTGGCGCAGCAGGCAGAGGATTAGCCTAGTGAGCCACAGCACTGGTCAATATACCTAATTGATTCCAACAAAACATCTGAAAAATCATTTACCTAGACCAAGTTGGATTTATCCCTGCTATGCACAGATGGTTCAACATTCCCAGGTCAATAAATATGATACATCACACTAACAAAAACCATATGATTATCTCAATAAACTCAGAGTAAGCATTTGATAAATGCATCCTTTCATGACAAAAACTTTAAGCAAATTGAGTATAGAAGGAAAATTCCTCAACACAATCAAGGCAATTTATGAAAAACCCACAGCCAGCATCCTATTGAGCAGGAAAAGTTGGAACCACTTCCACTAAGACTGGAAACAGAAAGGACCCCACTTTCACCTTTACTATTCAATATAATCCTGGAAGTTTTAGGCATTAGGCAAGAAAAAGTAATCAAAGGGACATAAATTAGAATGGACGAAGTTAAATTATCCTTGTTTGCAGATGACATTAATCTCATATATAGAGGATCCAAAAGGCTCCATTAAAACTGTTGAAACATAAGAGGATTTAGTAAAGTTGCAGCATACAAAATTTACACAAAAATCAATAGCCTTTGTATACACAAACAGTGCTCTAGCTGAAAAAGAATTTGTAAGACCAATCACATTCACAAAGCTACATGAGAATTTAAGTATCTTGGGACAAATTTAACCAAAGAAGTGAAAAATCTCAATGATGAAAATTACATAACATTCAAGAAATAAATAAAAAACATTTTTGCATGTTAAAATCTCCTGTGTTTGTGGATTGGAAAAATATCATCAAAATGTCCATACTACCAAAACCAATTTATAGATTCATGGTGATCCCAATCGAAATACCAAAGATATTCTTCTCAGATCTATAAAAAAAGATGCTAAAACTCATATGAAAATAGATAAGACCCAAATAGCTAAATTATGAAACAAAAGCCAGAGGAATCACAATGCTAGATTTCAAGACATACAACAGGGCAGTTATAATCAAAACAGCCTGGTATGGCACAAAAATAGACACATATGGGGTTGGCCCTGTGGCGTACTGGGTAAAGCTGCCATCTGCACTGCCAGCATCCCATATGGGCACCGGTTCTAGTCTAGGCTGCTCCACATCCAATCCAGCTCCCTGGTACGGCCTGGCAAAGCAATAGAAGAGGCCCAGATGCTTGGGCCCCTGCACCCACATGAGACACCCAGAAGAAACTCCTGGCTCCTGATCAGCTCAGCTCTGGCTGTTGCAGCCATTTGGGGAATGAACCAGTGGATGGAAAACCTTTCTCCCTGTCTCTCCCTCTCACTGTCTGTAACTCTACCTCTCAAATAAATAAAATCTTTTAAAAAAAAATCACACACACAAAAAGCACAAAGATATGCAGCTTTTAAAATACCACAGATGGTGGCCAGCACCGTGGTGTAGCAGGTAAAGCTGCTGCCTGCAGAGCCAGCATCTCATAAGGATGATGGTTCAAGTCCCAGCTGCTCCACTTCCAATCCAGCTCTCTAATATGGCCTGGAAAAGCTGTAGAACCTGCACTCACGTGGGTGACCTGGAAGAAGCTCCTGGTTCCTGGCTTCGGATCAGCGCAGCTCTGGCCGTTGTGGCCAACTGGGGAGTGAACCAGCAGATGGAACACCTCCCTCCCTCCCTCCCTCCCTCTCTCTCTCTCTCTCTGCCTCTCCTCTCTGTGTAACTCTGACTTTCAAGTAAAATAAATCTTAAAAAAAATACACACATAGATCAATGGAACAGAATAGAAACTCCAAGAATCAATCCACACATCTACAACCAACTCATCTTTGATAAAGGAGCTAAAAAATCAATCCCTGGAGAAAGGAAAGTCTCTTCAATAAATGGTGTTTGGAAAATTGGATCTCCACATGCAGAAATATGAAACAGAATTCCTACCTTATACCTTGCACAATAATCAACTAACAATGGATCAAGGATTTAAATCTATGACATGATATCATCAAGTAATTAGAAGAAAACATTGGGGAAACTCTGCAAGACATTGGCATAGGAAAAGACAGGCAATCAAAGCAGAAGCAAATGGGATTACAACAAGATAAGCTTCCACACTGCAAAAAAAAAAGTGAACAGGCAACTGACAGAGGGGGAGAAAATATTTGATAATAGATTCAATATCCACAATCTATAAAGAGTTCAATCTCAACAGCAACAAAACAAATAATCCAGTTAAGAAAAGGTGCAAAGGACTTGAACAGACACTTTTTAAAAGAGTAAATTCAAATGGCCAGCACATGAAAATACTCATCATCATTAGTCTTTAGGGAAATGCAAATCAAAACCACAATGAGGTTTCACCTCACCCCAGTTAGAATGGCTCTCATACGAAAATTAACAATTAGTAAATGCTGGCAAGGATGGGGGGGGGGGAACATTCCCTAATCCACTGTTGGTGAGAGTGCAAACTGGACAGCCATTGTAGAAGACAGTATGGGAGTTCTTCAGAAATCTACCACATGATCCAGCCATCACACTCTTGGAAACTTACAAAAAGGAAATGAAAACAGAATATGAAAGAGTTATCTCTTTTCTTTCTTTAACCCATATTTATTGCAGTTCAATTCACAATAGGTAAGATATGAATCAACCCAGATGCCTATCAACTGATGACTGGATAAAGTAAATGTGGTATGTGTATACACACACACACACACACACACACACACACACACTACGGATTATTGCTCATAGCAAAGAATAAAATCCTGTCTTTCAACAAAATTGATGCAACTGGAAACCATTATACTTAGTGAAATAAGTCAGTCCCCCCAAAAAAAAAAACAATTACTACATTTTTCCCTGATCTGTAACTAATACAAAAAATATAATGTACAGCTGTGTGTGCTGCAAAGTACACAAAATTATTCCTGTGCATAAACTGTTGTGAGGAAATGGCTTAAAGTCTAAATGAACTTAATTATTATCTCATAACCACACAGGAAATATTTAGATGTTACATTGCCATTGGTTCTATTTCACTGAAGATAATGAATGACTAATTGACAAAAAATTATATATGGGTAAAATGATAATTTTCCATTCAATTATTGTTTACAGCTGTTGTGTACATTCCTATTATACTAGGTTATTCTTCCTTTCTACTTATTAAACTTATTATTCAGTGAAGTGTTAAGACTTTTTATTGTAAGTAAATTTAAAATATTGGAAACAAAAAAGGAGGGCAGAAGAAAGGAGGGTGGGAGGGAATGAGGGAGGAAATATGTTTTTAAACCTATATCTATAAATCATATTGAATCTGTAAAAATTAGTTAAAATTATAATAAGTAAGGTTAAGAACAAAAGTAAAAAACCAGCATAGGGCAAACAATTTTTTAAAAGGAAGAGGAAGGGAATAAACATAAGTAAACAGTTATTTGCGTACACTACATTTCATACTAACTGATAAGGAATGCTCGGGGATTTTGTCAGTGTTGGTCATATGGAAAAAACTTAAAACAGGTAAATACTATACAAATAAGATGTTTTAGATCAAGTATGATAATGGATGTGAAGAACTCTGGAAAGTCTAAGTCACTATGGAAACATAATTTATGATTATTAGATCACAAGCTATTTCAGAAATATCTATTGTTTCACTTCAACATAATTCACCATTTTAATGGCTTAACTCTAATTTTTTATTCATTTTTTACCAGATTCAATGTGTTTTGTAGGTACAATTATAAGAACACACTATTCCCCTCCTTCCTCCCCATTTCATCCTTCAACTCTTCCTTCCCTATTTTTTGAGATAACGTACTATGAACAGTTACAATAAAAGAGTTTAATACTGAACCAAATAAGTTTTATAATAACAAAAAGACCCTAGTTTAGTGGGGTTGTAGACGACAGCTATAAACCATTAGTGAATGGAAAAATGACCATTTCACCCATACACAGTAAATTTTAAAGTAATCACAGGTCATTAAAACTATAGAAGTAAAATATCCTTAATCATTGGTTTGAAAAAGGCATGAAACAATGTTTTATAAAATTGTATTTGCTGCAATAGTGATACACACATTTCTTTTTATTTGTTCATGGTTTTTTTTTATTTCAGTTCCTTATAAGGTAGGACACGCAGTATTCGTCTTTCTGGGTCTGGTTTATTACACTCAACATGATGTTCGCCAGTAGCGTCCATTTTGCTGCACAGTTCCATTCTTTATAGCTGACTAATATTCCATTGTGTATATATATGTCAATTTCGTTATCCATTCATTTGATATCAGACACCTCATTTGATTCCAAATTTTGTCTATTGTCAACAGTGCTGCTGTAAATATGGTGGTGCAGTTTATCTCTTGGATACATTGTGTTCATGTATTCTGGGTATATGGCCAGTCCACTAGTTTAAGACATCTCCTCACTGTTTTCCACAGTGGCTGCGCCAATTTATAATTTATATTCCCACCAAGAGTGTACAAATATTCCCCTTTCCCACATCCTCACCATTATTTTTGTTTTGGATTTTAGCCATTCTGACAGGAGAAGTTATCTCATTGTGGCTTTGATTTGCATTTTCCTGATGGCTAGTGATGTGGAACATTTTTTCACATACTTGTTGACCCCTGGTATTTCTTCTTTTGAGTACTGTCTATTGACATCCTTTGCTCATATCTCAACTACATTGGTTGTTGTTGAGTTTAAGTTGCTGATACATTTGAGATATTAATCTTTTGTCAGATATGTGGTTTGCAAATATTTTTTTCCAATCTGTTGAATAGCTCTTCACTTTGTTGATCATTTCTTTGCTTCTGAGTTTGATACAGTCACATTTGTGTAGTCTCACTTTTGTTGCCTGTGCTCTGGGGGACTTGTCCAAAATGTCCTCCCCTACACCAAATCTTAAGAGTGTTTCCCCCATGTTTTCTTCCAGTAACTTCAGTCTCAGGTCTTAAATTTAGGTCTTTGATCCATCATGAGTTCATTTTTATATATGGTGAGAGGTATGGATCTAATTTCATTTTTCTATATACATACACCCATTCTTGCCAGCACCATTTATTCAAGAGACTATCATTAATCCACTATATTGTCTGAGCAGTTCCATCAAGTATCAGTTGACTGTATGTATGTGAATTAATTTCTGAGCCATTCTGTTTCATTGATCTATGTATTGGTTTTATGCCAATACCATGGTTTTCAGTATCTACAGTTTGTAGTATGCTTTGAAGTCAGGAATTGTGATGCCTCCAGCTTGATTTTTCTGGCTCATGAGCCCTGCCCAAACTGACTGCCTATGACACCAAGAACTGTGTGCCTTGCCCAAGATGCATGCCACCCGTGCTCTCCCAATTCTGGCCTTTTGGCTGTCCTCTAAGATTGCATATGCCTGGCTGAGACCATACACAAGCAGAACTCCTGCAGCCCCAGTCCGAGATCCACACACAACTACTGGGTCTAAAGAGCATTTCATCTCTGCTGCCACAATGGAAAAAGGTATAAAGAGACTATACTGCACTACCCAGTTGGAACTAAAGCCAAAGTAGCCTACCAAACTGATACCAGAAGATATGTCTTCAGGAAAAATCCTAACAAAAGTCATTTTTAAAAATAGACAAGTGATCCACCAGATGTGCTAATATCAACAGAGGGAAGGAACAAGCACGAAAAAATCAAAGCAATTTGACACCACTACAGGAATACAATAATGCTTTAATAACGATTCCAATGGAAAGGAGATTGAGCAATTACTTGATAAAGGATTCAAAAAGAATTATTAGGACTCCAACAGATCAAATAGACAGTTGAATGAGAACTGAGTTAAAGATCTTGAAAAAAAATCAAAGGAATTTTATCAAGAACACAGTGAACCAAATAAAAGCGCAGCTGAAAGCCTCAACAGACTAGATCAAACAAAAGAAAGAATCTGAACTTGATTTTAAAAGTCTGTAACACACTACACTCAGACAAAAGAAAAGATAGGAAAAGATACCCTCTGAGACTTCCAGAACACCATTAAGCAAATAATTGAATTTTGGGAATTCCTGAGTGAGAAGAAAGGAGTAAAGACACAGAAAATCTATTTCATGAAATAGTTAAAAAAAAACTTTCTCAATCTTAAGACATATATGAACACCCAAGTACAGGAAGCCCATAGAACCCCCAGAAAAGAGGCTTATTACAACACATTACAATCAAATTCTCAAAAGTACAACACGAAGACAGATATCTAAAATATGAAAAACAATATCACCAAACAAGACACATTTAATAGAATGTCCATTAGACTAACCTTGGGTTTCTCAACAAAAATCTTATAGGTCACAAGGAAATGGAAGTTGCCAACCAGGAATACTAAAAGCTATTCTTCATAAATAAAGAAGAAATAAAGACTTTCCAAGATTAGGAAAACTTAAATCCATCACCACCAAGCTAGCCTTACAAAAGATGCTTAAGGTAGTCCTACATACCAAAGTGAAAGGAAGATAAACAACATTATGAAACACAGGAAAATATAAAACTCAGATTAACAGCAGATACACCAAAAAGAAAAAGAATGGAATCTGAGTAACACAGGAAACCACCAAATGACAAAAATGAATGATGAAAGAAAATATATTCAAAGTAAAGAAGAGAAATGACACGAATAAGCCATTGCTTATCAATAATAACTTTGAATGTAAACAGAGCAAGTTACACAATTAAAAAATAGACTAGTTAAACTGTTTACTAACACAAGACCAATGATATGCTACTGACCTGAAATCACCAGCAAAGACATGGACTGAAAGGGAAAGATAGGAAAAGATAATCTATGAAAACAGAAACCAAAAGTGAGCAGTAGCTGCATTTAGGTAACTTAAAGCAGACATTAAGACAAAACCTGTCCAAAGACACAAAGGTCACTATACAATGATCAAGAGATCCATTCAAGAAGAAGATATAATTACTGTAAATGTATATACCCCTAATGATAGAGTGCCCAATTTTATAAAGAAAACATTACTAGACCTAAAAGGAGAGCTTGTTCTAAAATAGTAAAGAATTTCAGTGCTCAATCTTCATCAGTGGACAGGTCATCCATACAGTAATAAATCAACAAAGAAATATCCCAGTTAAACTATACTATAATTCGAATGGACCTAAGCAATATTTACAGAACATCTCATCCAACAGCTATAGAGTACACATCCATTCCAGTATCACATAGAACATTCCCTAAAATAAACCATGTATTAAGCCATAAAACAAATCTCAGCAAATTCAAAAACACCAAAATGATCTATTTTTTCTGACCACAATAAAACTAAACTACAGCAGAAATGTTAGGAATTACACAAATTCCTGGAGAATGAACAACATAACATTGAATGAACAGTGGGTCACTGAAGAAATAAAAGGGAAACTAAAATTCCTTGGGTGGAGGCTTCTGGCACAGCAGTTTCCACTTGAGATGCCTGTATCCCATATTGTAATTCCAAGCTTTGTGTCCCAGTTCCACTCTTTTTCCAGCTTCCTGCTAGTACAAACCCTGGAAGGTAGCATTTGGGTTCCTGCCACCCATGTGAGAGACCTGTGTCAAACTACAGGCTCTCAGGCTCAATCTGGTCCAATCCCAGCTGTTGGGGGCATTTGGAGGAGTGAACTAGATGGAAGATTCTCTCTCCACCTTTTATATAATTTTTTTTCACTTTCTATGTAAGGAATTAAAAAAACAACAACAGCCAAGAAATTAGCAGAACATCTAAATAGACATTTGCCAACAAATCTATGGAAAAATGCTTAATGTCATTAGTCATAAGTAAAATGCTAATCAAAAACTACAGTAAGGTATTAGTGAACCAGTGAACCAGTGAATGGGAGAGGTGTGTGTGCGTGTGTGTGTGTGAGAGAGAGACATTGAATGAACAATGGGTAACTGAAGAAATCAAAAGGGAAATTTTAAAATTCCTTTCAAATAAATTTTTAAAAAGACAAAGCCTAAGAAATCCTGTGAATAGAGAAAAGGTAATTCTTATATACCATTGATAGGAATGTAAATCAATATAGTCATTATTGAAAAAAGTATGGAGATTCCTCAAAAAAACGAAATAGACCTGCCATAAGATCCAACCATCCCAATTCTGGATATATATCCAAAGGAAATGAAATCAGCTCTAAGAGATACTGTTATCCATGTTTATTGTGGCAGAATTCACAATAGTCAAAAATTTAATCAATCTAGGTGCCTACCAACTGAAGAATGGATAAAGAAAATGTATATACACACATTGGAGTATTATTCACCCCCTAAGGAAGAATGAAACCCTGTCATTTGCAACAACATGAATGGAAAGGGAAGAAATTGTGTTGAGATAACCCAGGCACAGAAAAGCAAATACTGCATGCTCTCCATCATAATGGGAGTTTTGAAAAAGTTGATCTGAATATAAAATAGTGACTCCTAGAAGCTAGGAAAGTGGAGATGATGGGGAAAGAAAACTCGATAATGGGTACTAAATCACTGTTAAAAGGAATAAATCCCAAGTGTTTCATAGCACAGTGGCAGGACTACAGTTCACAAAACCTCTTATGTTTTATGAAGAAACAGAACACCTTAGAGATTTCAAACCTCAAGAAATTTTAAGGAAATGGAAATGCTAATTACCCTGATTTGTTCAGTACACACTGTGAAGATATCTTAGAATGCAAAGATGTACTCCATAAATGTGTGCAACTATTATGTTAAGAAAAACACTTTTTTTGACAGATGGAGTTAGACAGTGAGAGAGAGACAGAGAGAAATGTCTTCCTTCCATTGGTTCACCCCCCAAATGGCCGCTATGGCCAGAGCTACACCGATCCGAAGCCAGGAGCCAGGAGCTTCCTCCTGGTCTCCCACGTGGGTACAGGGGCCCAAGCACTTGGGCCATTCTCTACTGCCTTTCCAGGCCACAGCGGAGAGCTGGACTGGAAGAGGAGCAACCGGGACTAGAACCCAGCACCCATATATGATGCTGGCACTGCAGGCGGAGGATTAACCTAGTGAGCCACAATGCCTGCCCAAGAAAAACAATTTTAAATTAGCAGTTATATCATCTACATACCCTAAACAAAGATTTAGATAAATGATAAATTCATCACTTTAATATTCCCAGGTTCATTTTCTTTCTGTTTCTCTTGATTCAAGTATAACTCACACCCCACTAAGAGATCAGAAAGCTGTAATGGACTACCCCATTCATGGGAGATAATGCCACAATGCTGAAACACTACCATTCTCCCCATCAAGCCAGTTTAGTTGCATTTGTGTGTGTGTGTGTGTGTGTGTGTGTGTGTGTGTGTGTGAGAGAGAGAGAGAGAGAGCGCGCGAGCGTGAGATCATGCGCAGTTAATTTCAAGTTCAATGAGCAACAAAATATTAGTGCATTCATCAAAACTGTAACAATAATTGTTCAACTAATGCCTAATAAAATCATCTTTCAGGCCGGCGCTGTAGCTCACTAGGCTAATCCTCCGCCTTGTGGCGCTGGCACACCGGGTTCTAGTCCTGGTCGGGGCGCAGGATTCTGTCCCAGTTGCCCCTCTTCCACTCCAGCTCTCTGCTGTGGCCCGGGAGTGCAGTGGAGGATGGCCCAAGTACTTGTGCCCTGCACCCAATGGGAGATCAGGAGAAGCACCTGGTTCCTGCCTTTGGATCAGCGCGATGCACCAGCTGCAGCATACCGACCGCGGCGGCCATTGGAGGGTGAACCAATGGCAAAGGAAGACCTTTGTCTCTTTCTCTCTCACTGTCCACTCTGCCTGTCAAAAAAGCAAAAAGAAAAAAAAATTCATCTTTCATCATATATAAGGCTAAAGTTGAAAAGTATGCTTATTGCATACTTCAGACCAATCTTATCCCCTTCTCTATTTAGATACCAATTTGCAAAACTAATTATGCTTTTTTTTTTAATTCAAAGCTTCGGTTACTATTGTTGACTGCAGCCCTTGAAATGTGCACTGATTACAGTGCCCATGCAATGTGCATTAGCAGAAAGCTCAAGTATTATACAATAACCTTAAATCAGAGAGGATCATAAGAGGCTAATAATGAAGATGAAGTATTGCTGAAAGTACCAGCCTTTTATTCTGAACTCAAGAAATGCATTAGAAAATATGTTTTAAGAATAGGTCATGGAGAATGTAAATGCAAAGTAGGAGAAAGGAAAAGGGAAAAAATTCTGGGGGAGGAAAGAGTGAGTGGGAAGGAGGTTGCGACTTAAAAGGATACGCATAATTTAGAGAATAGAGATGGAAGAGACTCCAGGACAAAAGTACCATCCACTTAGATACAGTGGCAATGGTTTCAACAATAGCCAAGAGGATCCTGCCTGTAGTCTGTAAGAGGCAGCCTTTAAATTTGAGGGCACATGAATAGGAAAACCTTCAATACTGCATTACTACACTTGCTCTACAAGGCCAACTGTCCTCTTCCAACTGTTTATTTCCCAGCGGTCCATAGTAACTCATATGACACTTATGATTAAGCATTTTCAAAAAAATCAACCAATATGAAAAATAAACTGGCAAGGAAATTGATTAGAAGGGACGATAAGGGTTAAAAGATTTTTTAAAAAATGCATGAGAAAGAATTAGTCCACAAATTCTACCTCGTGATCTCAGCCAAATGCAGGAAGCGCAATTTTGGTCTGGGCTCCCTGGCTTTCAGATTAGTGAAAATACAAGGGGTCATAGCAAAAGTTCTCACATCTTTTATCTCAGAATCTATTTACATCTTTAAAACTTATTGGGGCCCCCAAAGAGCTTTTGTTTATGTCTGTTACATCTGACATTTATCTCACTGGCAATTAAAACTGAGAGAATGTTTAAGTATTTATGAATTCATCTTAATAACATTAAGGGCAGGCATCTGGGGCAGAGTTTAAGACACAGCTTGGGAAGTCCACCTGCCATACTGGAATGCGTGAGTTCAAGTTCCAGCTCCACTTCCATTTTCAGCTTCCTACTAATGTACACTGTGGCGACAGCAGGTGACCGCTCTAGTACCCGAGTTTCTGTCACCCATATAAGAGACCTATATTGAGTTCAAGACTCTTGGCTTCATCTTGACCAAGCCTTGAATATTGCGAGCATTTGGGGACTGAACCAGCAGATAGATCTGTCTCTTACTTCTTCTGCCTTTCAAATAAGAACAAAGTTAACAATCCATTGTAAAAAATTTTTCTAATAAAAATATTCAAAAACTTAAAAGCATATATTTTTTGTTGTTGACAGGCAGAGTGGACAGTGAAAAAGAGAGACCGAGAGAAAGGTCTTGTTGGTTCACCCCACAATGGCCACTGGGGCCGGCGCACCGCACTGATCCAAAGCCAGGAGCCAGGTGCTTCTCCTGGTCTCCCATGTGGGTGCAGGGCCCAAGGACCTGCACCATCCTCCATTACACTCCTGGGCCACAGCAGAGAGCTGGAGTGGAAGAGGAGCAACCAGGACAGAATCTGGTGCCCCAACCTGGACTAGAACCCAGCCAATAAGCATATTAACATAATTAACTTAATAAATCAGATTCTCCCCTCTGAAAGAAAATAACAAGACTGGCATCATTTTCCATCTGTGCAATCCTTGTTATTAACTAGCTTAAAAGAATTCAGTTGGATTCTCTTATCTGCTTCTACATTCAATGTGTTGTGAAATGTCTTACAGCTTCCATAAAACTTCACTATAAATTCCCAAGACAATAGACCTGCAAGAGCCAAAAACAATCTTCAATTAGGAACATAGTTTTGACCTCCTGGAATCCCTACATGGGTCTCTGGGATTGTTGCAGATCCCTGAAACACATTCACAGTGTATAACATAGGCCCTATGAAACAAAGACGTGTATGGTCTTTCAAAGAAGATATCGGATAAAAAAATTATGTTTCCACAATTCCTTATAAATAGAGGGCTGTGTAATGTGGCATACTCCATCCTCAGTGCTAGCCCAATGATAAATGTAGTCGTGACTGGTTTATGATTAGACATTACGAAGTATACACACATATCCCTATTTCCTATAATTTATAGCTCTGGACAAGATGTGAGTTAATGAAATCAATGCTTCCTGTAATTGATGTCAAGTGCATTTTGTAATTATGTTTTGTGGTCTGTGACTTTTATAAGCTTGCCCCATAAAACAATTAGCAACTCCATAAAAATAATGCTTTTGACATCATTATTTTCACTTAGTCTTCCGCTACATCCATGTTATAAAAAAAGGGATATATTACTAAACTATGATTTTCAATATCTTAAAAAATATTTTAATGTACTTTTTAATTATAAGCCCTTAATAGACTAAACTGCAGTGGTTAAATGAATAACCTTGGCTGCAACTGAGAGTGAATCCCAATTATGCCCCTTAGTAGTTTTGTAATTTTTAACACATTATTTGTTCTCTTTGAGACTCAATGTCCTCATATGTAAAATGGGCAGAAGCAGCCACCTCACTAGATCAATGAGAGATTTACAGAAAATAATAAAAACATTAGCACCAATCTTGGCTTTTAAAAAGCACTGAAGAGTGTTAGTATCACCAATTACAAGTATTACATAATCTGTCCCTGGCAGCCTTTGCCTCCCAGGGTCATTTCTTTGGTTCCATGGTCCAGGAAAGTTTGAAGGAGAGTCTGAAGTGAAAGGAAGGCTAGAAAAGATAGAGGTTGAGCTACAAACTTGGAATTGGAGTTAAATATTCGGGCAGGAGTATGGGAGAGGAAGGGGTGGCAGAGAGGAATCACACATAGCATGAGGATTCCATGCCTAAACTCTTTCAATCTTTCCATGACATAGATAGAACATAAGCAGAGCAATTGACTGTTGGGAGCTATTTTCTATGTTGTATGAATCCCTGTAACAATCGACACATTGAATGGACAGACTGGTGTGCCCAACACATGACTACTAGGTTCCATAATGGCCATGCTGGTTGACTTCCAATTACCCAGCGACTGCTTGAAGCCACTGTTGATAATATTCATTCCCCTTCTGGTAATTAGTTTAGATTTAGCATGTAACTAACTCCAGCACAGATTACATAAGACAACAATCAGCTTTGGGGATGGGAGATATACTAGATGAATTATTGGTGGGTAAATACTACCTTCCCTCTCTCCACCATGAGTGGTGTTTACTTTCGTACCCTCTTGTGCAGGGTCTAGCTATGTTTGGTCAGTGGAATGTTAGCTGGGGGTATCATGGGTATCAAGTGTGCTTGTACAATGTGACTTGACTCCTGCACTTTATCAGTCCACCATCAAAAGATACATTCTTAGTTTCCCTGAGGCCCCCATCCCAGAACAAACACATATGAAGCAGACTAGAACTCACCCCAGAAGCATAGAGCTATTCCAGCAAACCCTGAGAACTAGGGCATAACTTCTCAGACTACAGCAGGAAAATCACCGTCAATCCACATCTGTGGGGATGAGTGTACACACTTTTCCATAAGGCACAATGTTTGAGAACAGCTGACTGACACATATGGCTAGAACAGAGTATCTGGGAAAGATCTTATAACTCCTCGAAAGGGATACATCAGAGTGGAATTCTGGATATGACACCTGGACTTGTTTTGCAGCCATCTTACAGTCAGACTAAGATTGAGAATACCTTCTACTCAGTGTCCTAAGTAACATTGAGCCCAATGATCAGAGAGGATCTATTTTTTTGCCCTCCCTCTCTTATACAAAGTTGTAATGTTGTTAATGTAGATGCCATTTTACTGCAGGAAATTTCTACTTAAACAAAATATCAGAAAAAAAAGTTACACAGCACCAAGACTGGGTAGAGAATAATACAGCCCTTATTCAATACCTTAGAAGTCTATGTCAATTAGCCTGACTCCTGATACTATTTTCTTGAGAGGAAGTTGTATTTTTGACATCAATTAAAACGCTCTCAAATAGTCAAATTCATGAAATCAAAGAATCCAGGGCCTAGAAGGAGAGGGAAACAGGCAGTTGCCAACATTAAGCATAAGATTTTAAATATTCAAGATGAGTGTGTTCTAGAGAACTGCTATGCACAGTTAAACAGTTAACAATAGTGTACATGCCTTTCAGCAAACTTCTGTCTTTAAGAAGTCTGACTTTACTCATCCAGTAAATGTGTACCGAATACCCAGTAGGCACTCTGTTATTATATTCTTCACTAGACCTTGCAATTAGCCTCTACCACATGTGCAGAGTTCCCCACTCCATCCTTCCAGAGACAAAAGCAAGCGTGTAATTTCAATAACCCCTAACATTCTTTTGTGGAGTTCATTATTGAACCATTGCAAACACTGTGCAGAGAGTTAAATTGAGCTGTGAAATCACTTTTCTGTGTCTGGACATTCACTTCCTAGAACCTCCCAAACGTACTAGATACAGCTGGAAGAAATGGAAACACTACTTGTGCTTTGTCAGTTTTCATCCTTGAACTTCCAAGTGACTAGACATCCATTTGCCATCAAGAATTGGAGTCATGGGGGCCGGCCCTGTGGCACAGCGGGTTAACGCCCTGGCCTGAGGCACCAGCATCCCATATGGGCACTAGTTCGAGGCCCAGTTGCTCCACTTTCTATCCAGCTCTCTGCTATGGCCTGGGAAGGCAGCAGAAGATGGCCCAAGTCCTTGGGCCCCTGCACCCGTGTGGGAGACCAGAAGAAGCTCCTGGCCACGGATGGGCACAGCACTGGCCATTGCAGCCAACTGGGGAGTGAACCATCGGATGGAGGGCCTCTCTCTCTCTCTCTGCCTCTCCTCTAACTCTGCCTTTCAAATAAATAAATAAATCCTTAAAAAAAAAGAATTGGAGTCTCCTTCAGTCTCCTATTTGTCAGTAATGAGCTATCCCAAAGGTTTATTAAACCTTGGCAGATTTCCCATATAGCAACCACAGTGATCTCTGTAAATTATAAATAGGATGATGTTGCTCATATTTTTCTTAGAAGAAAATGCATTTTTCTTACTTGGAATTACAAGGTCACAACACTAACACCACCTTTTGTGTTTGGTCTCTTCCACATCTTAATCATACAATTTTATGCTATTTATCACTATCTAAAATTACTTGGTCAATTGTTTGACACCCCTAACAGAATGAGTAAGATCCTACCAAACTGGGGCATGACTATCTCCTTATCATTTGCTCAGTACCTAGAAAAGCACAGGTTTATGGTATACCCTCAATAAGTATTTAGTTCATTTATTAATAGAGAACCAGTGCATGGCTCTCCTTCCTATTTTATGATCATTCTTGGGGAAGGGAGCCTCTTTGTAATTTGTTCTATCCATTGGAATACCCAACAATGACTCAACCCTCCTGTGACTGATCATGTTTATAACCATCCCCTTTTATACGTTTAGAAACCAGCCATCTCACTGAGCTAACCTGAGTCAAAGCATCCTGTGAACCACCACAAAACTGTGGTTAGACTTGACAAGTTGTGGCCAGTACAACATTTTCAGTTTACACAGGGACTTTTTCCTTCTTCCCTCAGAGATCCAAGATTCCCCCATCTGAACACAAGGCAAGCATTTACCTTCTTTTCTCCAATAACCACAAAATGCGGTGCTGAACTTTTGTAGATTTTAATACTGCCAGGTTTGAGTTCTTTCTCAGTTGTTATATGATAGCTCAATGTATGATAAATAATTCATAATTCTTCCAAAATGTTTTGCATCTATGGGTTCGTTAAGCATTAAGTTGTAACCATGGTTTAATGAAAGTCAAAAGAACTTATTTTTGCTGGGCAAACAGAATTAAAACACCCAGAAAAAAAACACCAAGGCAGGCTTGCCTTAAAGATAAAAATCAAAAAGATGCCATGAGAAATGAACTAGAGTGAAGGGTCATGGCAGCGATCAGCACAGCCTTCAAGTCATTCCTCCACTGTGGGGATAGCTCAGCATCCCATTCTCCCCCAGGGACATGATGACTCATAGAACCAGTGAGTGTACAAGCTGAACAGGCCCTGAGACATCATCAGCTTGTCCATGTCTCCACTACGAACTGACCCAGAAATTTTTAGCCAGGGAAGAAAAACTTACTGGGAATGAAGAAATAGCTGAAGACTGAATTTCTCTTGCCAATGCCCTGGTCACAGTAAGATCGGTTCATTTTCTCCATTGCATGGAACATGCAGAGGACGGATAGACTCTTAAAGACACATTTTCTCTTGTTCCTTTTACTAAAAGCCACAGGGAAGTCTCAATCCAGTGAATCAACAGAAGTACAAGTCCAGGTTGTCTCTGGGGATGAGAGGGCATGAGTGTGAAATAAAACCTCTGGACTATGTCTCAGAGACAAACGCATGGGAAGCCAGGCAAACACGTGTACAGATCCATATCTGTGTTTCCTTCATGCTGATTCCTACGGGTGTTCAATTCATTACCTCTGGGAGGTGAGGGACAGGGAGTACTGACCACAAACACCCAAATACCCAGACATCTTGTGCTCCGGAGAAGGGACATGCAGTGAGCCATCAGCTTCCTTTCACAGTCATGGATGGGCTATTTTCTGAAGGCTCTGCTGGCTTTGTTACTCAGACACTGTACATCATCAAAGGAGGCAGTGAAAGGCCAATGAAAGGCCATAGCCCCTTGAGACGGCACCCTCCTTTCTGCACAATGCCTAAGCAAGCTCATGTATTCCCATCTTATTCATTTCCCTCTAGCTGCTACCAGGAACCTCAAAATGTTCACCTCCAAAGTTAATGCACATTTACAGCCTAGGAATATTTCCCTTTTACTGAACTGGGAGAGAGCAATAGGGAGAGAGAAAGGAGGCAATTTAAGTTGCTCTATTGTTGGGAGTGAGGGGAGTAATTCTTGCTTATATCAGCAGCTTGCGGAGACCCACCATCATTCCTGCCCCCTTTATTTTATTTATATCTTTACAGCCTATCTGATAATGCTATAACCATTTCCCGTTGTATACTGGCTGAGGAAGCTTTCTCTAGGCCCAAGAGCAAATCAATAAAAGTAAGCCATAGTGATTCATAAAAATAAAATTGTCATCATTATTGTTCAATTATTGCTGTGTCTGTGGAAAGAATCTCAAGAACTGAAGGTTTCTTGGCTAATATTTATAATCTGCGTTGAATGGTGCTAATGAACGAGTGGGTGTGCATTAGACTGAAATGCAATGGTGTTTGATTTATACCAAGTCCAGGTCTGATTGCTAATGTTAAATCCATTAAAGTGTCTCTTAGATCTGCTTTAATGTACTCCCCTGCATATAATAGAGCTTAAACATACCCGTTTACTTAGCTTTTCATTATTGGTTGAATATTTGTCTTTATTACATTATCCCCATGATAAATTTGACTTATGATAGTTTAAAAAACAGCACTTCGGGAAAGCTAAGCTCTTAAAAAGCTATAGTGACTGCAGATTCCCCAGTCTTTCCAGATAAAAAAAAAGAGCAGAATATCCTCCCTATAATTATTATTTTTTGAAGTTCAATCTATTAAGTCCCAGATCAGATCACAATATCCACATGCTCCGGGGAAGGAGACATCTCATCCTGGAAGGAAAATGACTGACAGAGGAATGAAAGCTATCCACCTAAGCTGCCACCTTTGCAGTGTCTCTGTGGTGGAGAGCTTTTTGTATTCCTTTAAAATGCTCCAACCAGAATGAATGAAGAAAGCACTAGTGTAAATAGAAACAGGTTGAAGAGACTTAGGCGATATCACCAAGCGCCTCCTCTAAGGTCAACCATTTCACAAGGATTCCATAAAGGACAGTGAGTATGAAACACACCACTCCATGATCCCCGCCTCTCGTCTACAAGAGAATTCCATTCACAGCCCGGGCAGTCCCAGGCGACAAATGCCAAGTCAATTTGGGGTATATTTCTGAAGCGTCCCTCTCTGTGCTTCACTGGCTTTACTTGAAATCTTGGCTTCCTGCTAAGTCTGTGTTTGCTGATGTGTGTCTGGATTAGGACAAGGAACAGGCTTCCTGTTTATCTCTGACAATGCTACTGCTACCTCCAACTTCAGCAGACCAATCCGTCCTCTTCGAGATGACACAAGCTGGAGAGGGAAGCTGTGGCACAGAAAATGAGCCCTGAGGATCTGCGTGTGAAGAAGCAAGATCAACAGGCAAAATGAGCAAGTCCTGTCACCCAGCAGCAGTTAATCATGGATCCTAAAGTAACAGAAAGGCGATTTGCTTCCCTGCACAGGGTACAGACAACATTCCTCCATCAACAGGAGTTGAGTACACCCATGCTGGGGAGCATGGAGACTATAAAGTATACACTAGACAGCTCCATCACCCAGAAAGTTTATGGTTCTGCTTTCTTTTATTGAGTGAAAATAAAAAAATATTTAGTAACTTGAATAACTAGAGGCCAATAAGAAACACAAAACCTCAACTATTACAAGATGCCCTGTGCAACCTGGGCAGTAAAGCCCATGTGTACAACAGATAGGGATCCAGCAGGTGGATAACTGAGGTTTTCAAGGAGCCAATGTTTTCAATAAGGATGTGAGATGGTGACTTGGTGGTAAAGGGATGGAGGGAGGGAGCTATAGCAGAAGGACATGCATAGGGGGCCAGCACCATGGCTCACTTGGTTAATCCTCCACCTTGCAGCACCGGCATCCCATATGGGTGCCAGATTCTAGTCCCGGTTGCTCCTCTTTCAGTCCAGCTCTCTGCTGTGGCCTGGGAGGGCAGTGGAGGATGGCCTGAGTGCTTGGGCCCTGGCACCCACATGGGAGACCAGAAGGAAGCACCTGGCTCCTGGCTTCGGATCAGCACAGCACCAGCCGTGGGAGCCATTTGGGGAGTGAATCAACGGAAGGAAGAGCTTTCTCTCACTGTCTATAACTCTACCTGTCAAATTAAAAAAAGGACATGCATAGAAATACCCAAGGACAACCATGTATTTTGATTTAAATTTGGCAGAATCCTATTTTTTAAACCAAACATATATACAAGGATATGCAAATGAAAATCACTAAAATCTAAGTATTTGTCACATTTTTCATTGAGTCTATATATTTAGTACCATCTGATAAAAAAATACTTATATATTTTGCTTTTACACAAATACAACCCTGGCTTGGTTCTATGGCCAACACTATTTTTAATAGTTTAGTACTTTCATGATGAAATTTTTTACCAAGTTTACATCACATAGATGCTAACATTAAGCTTTATCAAATAAGCATTTTTATTCTTATGTGGTTTTAAGGTTACTAGGTTCATTTGTTTACCTTATTCTATGAGAGCTTGCCATATGTGTCACTAAGGAATTGCCACATGTTCTGGCAGGTAAAACAAAAAATAAACACTTTTTTCCATCATAAAAATTAGCTGTAGAACAAAAAAGAGCTTCTTGGAATGATGCATAGCAAAAAGAATTAAAAAAAAAAAAAAACTTCCCAGTGTCATCTGAAATAATGCTACCACCAATCCCCTCTTCACAGAAAAGAAATGTTGAGAATTCTCCCCAATAAGGGGAATGCATTTACTTTGATCCTTCTACCATTTCTCATTCCAATTTTTTCGTGTCTAATGGTGGCACAAATTTGGGTGTAGAATGATGAAGTTAATGATACAATGAGTGTCCAAAATATATAGGACAGAGTACACAAGCTAAGTATGTGCCTGGAATTAGAAATTCATATAAGAAGAAAAGGCAGTTGGATAGTGATCTGACTTATAGTCAATGTTTTTTAACCCAACAAGATGATCTAAGGAACAATTGAACATGACAGCCCCAGCATTCCTTTCAACCTCTAAGGTTGTGGGATTCTACGATTCCCGGAACAAGAGGAGAAAAGAAAAGCATTTCTGGCAATTCAGGAACACAAAGAGAACTGTAGGTAGGGACTAACATTTATTAAACATCTACTATCTGCCAAGGAACGTGATAAATAGTCTATGCGCAATATCTAATTCAATCTTCCTAAACAGTACTAATATCCCCAATTTATTGCTAAATAAACTAAAGCCCAGAGAGGTTACTTTAAAAATACATGATATCACAATTCCTGGAACTGTGTAACCAACCACAGACTTTAAACCAGGTGGGTATAATCAAGGTTGACACAGTAGTTACCTGCTGGTGTAGCATTGACACTGGAAGTTGAGCGGATACAGCAACCCATAGGAAGGCCACAGGGACAACCAGCACAGCCACACCTACAAGAATCAGTAGAGACTGGGGGTGAGTCAGGGCTCAGATTCTTTCCAAACATCAAAGGCAAACTTGATCTGATTTATCAAACACTTGCTTTGTTTTTATACTATTCTCATTTACTCAGATATGCTTTCACTCATTAAAATATTTTAGATAGATGGCCATCAATCCACTGAAGTATTTCTTACTTTGGAAGGAGGTAGTTGTACCCTTAATATAGTATAGCAAAAATACATATAAGTAAAACCTCTAACATTTTTTCTACATTGTAGTTCTTAGGATATGCTTCAGTTAGCACTGGCAAATACTCAAATCATCATTCACTTTCCCCAATGCTAATGCAAAGTTAATCTGAAAAGCACCAAAATAGATGAGTTGTCTTAAAATGTAAAGACACTGCCTTTCAAAAGTAAAATCTGCATTCATCTCTAAGTTGCTAAAGTAATATCAAGTCAAAATGAACCCATTAAGTGACTTTGAACTTAACCCAATTGAATAGGATTCTGTATTTATAACCTGAAAATAAATCAATATGGAAAGCACGTATAGTTAAGAACTGGCTTTTTTTTTTTAAGAGTCACTATTCACATATAACATGGAAGACATTGATAGGTAGATGACAGATGATAGGATGGATGGATAGACAGGTAGATAGACACTAGACACACAGAGAGAAGTATTTCATTTATCATGTAAAGATACCATTGCTATCATCTGATCTTTCAAGAATTGTATGATGACCTTGTATACACTATGTAACTCAGATTAATCCTTGACATTGAAATGTATCAACTCAGGATGGATACCGGCATGGAACATAGCCATGGGGCAACAAAAAAAAAAAAAACCTTTCTTTTTTTTAGGAGAAGCACGCCTTAGGATATCAATGCTTTGTAGAGAGAAAATGAGAAACTGGTAGAAACAAACTTAAAGTTACAAAGCAATTCTAGTAACCCCTATATTCTTCAGCAAAATGTAGAAAAGAGATATTCTTTTTAAGCAAAAATTTTGGATTTTTTATGTAATCAATCACATTCATCTAATATATAAATTGCTTCTTGACTGAATGGGCCGCCAAAGTGTTAAAATTCTCTTGGAAGAAACACCTGGAATATGTAACAAGTATCCTGTCCCTCAGGGGCAGGACCAAGGACAGAGATGAAGCACTGGAATTCAAGGTAAGCAACACATTAGCCCTTCAGACAGTCCCTTAGTATGATGCAATTTACAATTCTCCTGCATGAATGGTGCAAAAGCAATAAGCATTCCACAGAAGCCATATTTAAAATTTTGAATTTTGAACTTTCTTGAGCCAGTAATGCATGACGTGATCCTTTCAGGTGACGCTGGGCAGCAACAGCAAGTGCAGCTCCCAGTCATGAAGGAAACAGCCCACATGGTATTCAGTGTTATGAGAATCTTCATTTACCATATCTTCAACTTATGATGGGTTGGTTCATCAAGATTGTAACCCCATCTTTACTATAAGAACATCTGTATAAGCATGGCACACCAGTTTCTCTGTGCCTCAATTTTTATCTATAATGTGGCACAATTACCACCTCCTACCAAAGCTAATGATCACTGTGAGGATAAAAATAAGTACATATGTGCTTATCTCAAGGAGACAGTCAAAACCCATGCAACAAAGGCATTGAGTATCAACCCTGCCAATACTTCACATTCCAGAAAGGACTCAAGTTGACCAAAAAAAGAAACACCATACCAAAAGAGAAATGTCTTTTAAATAATTTAAGTCAGACATAAATAAGCCATAAAATCAGCCATAAGATAAAGAATTGACACACATAATGCACAAAACTTAGGGAGACATTTCTTGCTGGGTCCTAAAGGAGGGGACATTGAGAGATGCTAAGTTGACCCTCTACACAGTAGTCTTGAACACTCATTTACACCATCTATCAACCTCAAATACTATGATCTTTGGGTTTTCTCTGAGTGTTGTTCTCCAAGCTTATGCAAGAAGGAAGAAAATTAGAGAAACATTTATTCTACATCTACCATTCCCAGTACAACGTCAGCCCTTTATAGACTTTATCTCAGATAATCCTCACACCAACACTAACGTCAATGAATTATTAGCCCCCTTTAAAGACGATGGGATACAGAGGTTTCAAGAGGATCAGTCTCACATCTGAAGCCTTAAATGTCTATGTAGTTCATTACATTTTATTCACCTGAATTCATGGCAACAGTAAATAAATAACCTTAAATAATGACTTAAAAACCCCAAACTACTACAGCTTTATCAGTGCTCTAAACAGGCAAAATATGTGGAGAATACCTCTTTAAAAAAAAGATTCATCTATTCTTTTGAAAGTCAGTTACAGAGCAAAAGGGAGAGACAGAGATCTTCCATCTGCTGGTTCACTCCCCAGTGTCTCAACAACAGACTGGGCCAAGCCCTAGCCAGGAGTTTCTTCCAGGTCTCCCATGTGGGTAAGCAGTGGCCAAACACTTCAACCATCTTCCACTGTTTTTCCCAGTCCATTACCAGAGAGCTAAATCAGAAGTGGAGCAGCCAGGTTGCAAACCAGCACCCATACAGGAGCTGGCATTGCAGGAAGGGGCTTTACCTGCTATGTCACAATACACACCCCATTGGGGCCATCTTTATGGTGATATGCTAAGGCATCAAACAAGGGAATTGACACTGTAGCACAGGTTAAGCCGCCACCTGCAATGCCAGCATCCCACATAAATGCTGTTCAAGTCTTGACAGCTGCATTTCCAATCCAGATCCCTGCTAATGAGACCAGCAAAGCACTCAAAGATTGTCTGATGACTTGAGTCCCTGTCATCCACATGGGGGACCTGGATGGAGTTCCAGAATTCTGGCCTAGTCCTGGTCATTGCAGCCATTTGAGGAGAAAACCAGCAAACAGAAGATCGATCTCTCTATTTCAAAACCAATTAGAAAGACGCTCCGTATGTCTCAAAGTTTTACCCATGTGGACATACAGTTGATTTCCTTTTAAAAATATCTGTGGCTGAAAACGTGTGGGTCAGCCTCTCTTCACTGGAAAGACATACTGAGAGCCACTGAACATTTGTCTGAGGTGGCTTTTCTTTTCAAAATTTGGAGATGTGCAAGTCTTTTCTCCCTAAACAACTGATCAGCAAATAACTCTGCTAAGAAAACAGCAGCCCACTCTAGGTCAGATGTCAGTGACAAATATGCTTACTTTTGCTGGATCACCACCAATAAATAATCTTTTGTTAATGCACGGAAATGATTACCTTGTATAAATGTCATCCCCCTTTATTTGTACAGGACAAAAGGGGATATTCATTAATAAGGGAAAATTAGACACAGAGGACAGTCAATAGAGAGATAAATGAGACACAAATGCCAGCCAATCTACTGCATACAACTTACAAAGAAGAATGGGCACTTGGTCTTGAAAATATAATTTCCAGATTGTTTTTGTTCTATTTTGCAAAATGCACCAAAGCACACAGCAGCTCCATGTCCACATCACTAACAGAAGAGAGGAGGCCACAAGGAAGTGATACTAATACAACTGGACTTTGCTTTTATCTTCATGCCTTTCATCTAGGGATCCTTCCATGCTAAAATAATAATTGGTTAACTCTCCCGATATCCCTATTGAAGAATCTTCTAAGGGGCCCAGATAGAAGCAGAGAAAAGGAGAGGGGGTCAGATCACAACATTCAGGACACAGGGTTACAACATGGCCCTAAATAGACCCAAGAGGCTCGCCTCTCATTACCTACCTCTATTCAGCAGGAAACAGCCTGGCCCCTGGGTGACTGTTAGCCATTCTACCTCCATTTTTGGAGTTCGCTCTATCTTTCATTTAATTATTTTCAAGTCCTGCACCTCTAACACGTGTGCAGAAAATGTGACTAGAGAATGGTCTAAAGGCTTCCCTATGGCCTCCAAAGAGTCACCCCCAGGATGACGGCAGAGCGCCCACAGGTAGCACACATCAAGTGTGATTCAGTAACTCAGGGGCTGCCACAGAAGTACTTTCATGCTGACTAATTAATCTCTAGTAATTAGCACTCAGATATAACAAGTGCAGCATTTAAGGGCCATAGCAAGGGAAATAAAATCCGCTCTTCACAAGTGTTCTCAAGAGTTTGATTGCCTTTTTGCAGGTAAATAATGGCACCCATCCACTCAGGCACAGAAACTGGAGGAAGGAAGTGGCTTCATACGCCTGGGCCAAACACTTTCAGGAATTCCCTCATATAACATCGTTTTGTCTAATGCTTTAAAAAGATTAGCAAAACTCATAGACTCCTACACTTATTTGAAATGGAAAAGGCTTCAGCAGTCATCCAGCTCCATTTTTTTCTTCCTACATACAAGGAAAGAGATCCAGACAGGTGGTGAGGGTGAGGTAGGTAACTTGCCCACAGTTGGTCCCCGAGTCTAGTGTTTCACCATTCCCCTGTTTTCTCACATGAGTGGGAGCTACGATCCTAACACTGCATAGTCGCCTTTGAAAAGCAGCACCGGCAGCTGGCCCTGGGCAGCTACTCCGAGACCGAGATACAGTCTCTCCTTCAGGGTCATCTTACTGTTTCCTGTGACTACAACAGCACCACTGACTGGGTTATTTACAAGCAAGTACCTTCCTTCACCTCCATCTTGGGCCACCATCTGCCCTTCTCTAGCCTCACCATGGAGCTCTTGCCCCAAGTCTCATTCTCTCTGGGCCCTACTCACAGACGGAAATAGGATGTGATCCCTATAATTAGCCAGAAAGGCACACTCAGCTCAGGGGTCTGTGTGCTAAAGAACCGAGTCCAGCTGTTTTAATGGCAAACGAAGCTGTGTTACTGACGCACCTGCACCTGCAAGGCAGGGAGGGGGCAGGTAGAGGGGGAATGCACTTCCTCCAAACAACCTCAGGATGAAGACAAATCTCAGCCCCCCCCCCCCCCCAAAGTCAGGGTAAGTGATGGCAACCACAGAGCCTTCTAGAAGTCTCCTCTGCTCTTCTGACCTCTGTGGCCAGCTCCTTAAAGCCAGAACCAAGAGACACAACAGGGAATTGGACAAAGGCCTAGCAGGGCCAAAGACGGGATGCAGCTTCTAAACAGCTCCTAATGTCTTATATCCCAACCTCCACACACAAAATAAGGGGCTTAGACTTGATATTCTCAAAGATTCCTTTATACTCTAAAATTATAGTCTTGTATTTTTCATCATTTATTATGCAAATCACTGTCCGTGAGGAATGCATAGTTCAAACCACAGTCCCCCATCCTCGGAGCTGCTGTAAACAAAATGACCTCAGAGCTTGAGAAAGACTATGATGGAGCAGAGCATATCGAAGTGCTGTGGGCAACTGCAAAGCACTTGTAGCCACGCTTAGGTGAGAAATCATGGAAGACTTCACAGAAGAGGAGACCATTTTTTGGATCCTCGGCACAGAGTTTCCAGGTGAACAAGGCCTGCAGTGTGGTAGAGAAGACAGGATCATCTTACAACAGCACCACTGACTAGGCTATTTACAAGCAATAGAAGTTTGCTTGATTTACGGAACAGAAGACCGGAATGTCCAAGGGCAGAGCACCGCCATATAGCCAGGGCCTTCAGCTGGTCAGTGCAGTGGAAGGCATCACACAGAGAGCCAGCAAGCATGCTCAGGTCTCCCCTACCCTATCTGAAGAGGCACTAATCCAGCCAGCCTGGCCCCTCCAGGAGGTCATCTAATGCTAACTGCCTCCCAAAAGCCCCACCTCCAAACACCATCAACATAGGATTTATTTATTCATTTTATTTTCAAGGCACAGAGTCAGAGATCTTCCATCTGCTGATTCACTCCCCAAATGCCCCTAACAACTGGGGCTGGGCCAGGCTGAAGCCAGGATCCCAGACCTCTGTCTACTTCTCCCACATTGGGGTAGGGACCCAACTACTTGAGCCATCATCTGCTGCCTCCCAGAGTGTACTTGAGCAGGAAGCTAGATTGAAAGCAGAGTAGCCAGGACTTGAATCAGGCACTCTGCTATGAAATGCAGCATTCAAAGCAGTATCTTAACTGCTGTTCCAAACACTTGTCCCAACACAAGAATTTTAAGATAAAGTTTCCAACACAAAGTTTTGGGGAAAACATTCAAACTATGGCAAAGATGTTTCAGGTAAAAGAACCAATATTTTTAAAGGCCTGATATGGATACCTGAGCATAGGAAGTTTGGAGAATGTCAGCTTCGCACAGCTACAAGAAGTCCAACAGCAAAAATAAGGGAGAAAAGGTGAGTTTCCACACCATACTGAGCAGCTTAGGATTCATATGCAATGTGATTCTTAAAAATACTAATATCAACAACATCTCTGAGAATAAATCTTTTGGGGATTTTTCCCCATCAGCAAAGTGATGCATGAGAATAGTACGGAAAGCCCCTCCTAAAATCTCAGCATCTTCAGAAATTATTCCAAAATAATTTTTTTCATTTCCTTTCTTGTGGAAAACAAGATGTTAATAGACTCAGCCTATTGTTTTTAAGCAAGATCCTAGAGATCCTTTTTCAAAAGATGAGCTGCAGGTAGAAATAATGGAGGGGACCGTGTAATGCCTGCAGATTTTCTGATTAAAACTCCCTTCAGCTAAGGCTCTTGCTTCTTTGCTTTCTTTTTCTATTAGAGAATAAAGAAACGGGTGGCCCAGAGTCCTGAAAGCAAGGAGAGATGTGCTCAGTTTCTGCCTACCCCTCGTCAGTCTGTTTTGTGGTCCTGTAACAGAATGCCACAAACTGCACAGCAGTCCAGTCATTTGGCACACAGCTCTGGAGGCTGAGAAGACTAACAGCAATGGGCTGCATCTGGTCAGGGCCTTCTGAGAGAAGCAGAAGGGAAGAGAGAGGACCAGAAACTGAAGTCCTTTTAAGTGAAAGCATTATTCCACTCCCAAGAGTGAAAGCCCCGAGATCTACACACTTCCCTTTGGGCCCCACCTCTCCAGACTGTTGCATTGGGGACTGAGTTTCCAGCACAGGCTTTTTGGGAGACACACTCAAAACAAAGTGCGCTTTGTAGCAACCTTGCCAGAAAACCTGAAGGCTTTAGCTTATAAGCCAACTCCTTTGGTCCGCCTTTCCAAACTCTACAATCATACCACCTTGGGATCCAGGGTTGTTTGGACACAGAAAGAAAACCCATTTTTTGAGTGAAAGTTCAAAGCAATACTGATGATATCTGAATAGGTTCCATATTGAATTTATAAATTCCTGTGATTGACAACTATTGTCCCTTTGCAGCAGAGAGACTTAAGTAGGGTCTAACCCAGAGAGGAAGAACATCCCTGAACACAGAGTTCTAAAAACATCTGCTGTATTATTTCATAAAAGTCAAAAGTATGAAAGTACCTCTTCAATTCCCACCCCAGACGTTTTTGGAAAAAGTTTGTATTATAACCTTCAAAACTATTTTCTCTCCCCCCAAGAGCAATTTTCACAACTAGACTGAGTACATCTTAGAGTGGGTTAATTAGCTGAATTAATCTAAAATTACAGGTATGGCTCTAGGGCCAGGGCCCACAAAAGCTTCTATAAAGAACCAGATAGCAAATGATTTGGGACCACAGAGTCTGTTTTAACCATTGACCCCAAGTAGCATGAAAGTAGCCAGAAACAATACATCCACAGATGGGCATGGCTGGGGTCCTATATAGCTTAACTTTCAAAAATAGACCACAGTATGACCTGGTTTGTGGGCAGTAGGTTTGTTGACCCCTGATCAGAAGAATGAATTCTATCTGTGCTTTTATTCTGTTTAAAGTAGATGACTTCCCCAGCTCACAAAGACTCAGACTAAGCAGAGTTTAAATATCTGAAATAGGGACAAGTATTTGGCCTAGCAGGGAAGAGGTCAGTTGAGGTGCCACATCCCATACTGAAGTGCTGGGTTCATCTCCTAGCTCTAACCCCTGACTCCAGCTTCCTGCTAATGCAGACCCTGAGAGGCAAAGGTGATAGCTCAAGTAGTTGAGTCCCTGCCTCCCACATCAGAAACCCAGATGAGGAATCACACTCCAGGCTTCAATCTGGCTCAGACCTGGCTGTTGAAGACATGTGGGAAACTCTCTCCCTCCCTGTTTCTTCCCTCTCTTTGTTCCTCTGCTTCTTAAATATTTAAGTATCTGAAATAATTACTCAACACAAGAGAGTCCCACTTACAGAGCTGGGACAGGGATCTCTATACTCCCCGAGATTCAGCCAGAAACCATGCTGAGTTTGGGCCAGCGATACCTCCAGAAGACCCATTCCACTTCTCCTAATTAAGGCCATTCATAAATGGCTCACCAAATGTTGGTAGAGTAAAATAGGCAGGGAAACTGTGAAATGGAATGGACAACCGTTATACTCCACCTGCACCTCCCTCCATCAACACCACCACCCCCCAGATGAACATGCTGCAAAACAGAAGCATATATTCAACGATTAATCTGTTTCACTTTAAAACCTTAAAAAAAAAAAAAAAGAGGAGGAAGCATTCCTATTTCCCATTGAAAGTAATCACAGCTTTATATCCCTGGGTGTTTACATAAAGAGAGATGTTTATTTAGACTCCTTGCTGATGAGGCCACCACATGCTCATAACTTATTATATATTCTCTTTCCATTTTGTCTTTTTTTTCAGGGGGGAGGGAGAGTTATGTATATTTTATGATAACCCAAAATGACTTATACATAAAAAATACAGACTTTAAAGATAAAAAGGATTAGTCGCAGGTAATGCATTTTCCATGAGTGGCTATAGGGCTCTCGGTTCCAAGAGGTACCGGCTGCATACAAATGAATTGATAAAAGTCTGACGCTGTGGATGGGTAGCAAGGCTCATGCTTTGCTGGAGATGATTCTTAAAGTTACAATAAATCAGACAGACAGTGTCGGCCTTTGAGGATAAACCTGTGATGGCTTGTTGTGGCTCTCTGAATCGCCTCCGAGGCCCGGGGACTAGAAAGTGCCTGGATGTCACGTTAAATCTACCGGGAGGATGGAGCACTTCAAAGAGAAACGCAATCAGATCTGATGGAAAATACATTTTCTGAAAGCTACTGACAAAAAAGTAATCTTTGATGTGGATGTTGAATAACAATTGATATTGTCTTTCCTGACATTTTTCATTATTGCCGTCTTATACAGCCTGCTTCATGTATTAAAGCAATATTAACTGTTTGACAGGGACAAATCCTCCAACGATCACATAAGCAATTGTTTCTGAATTGTCCTAGCCCACTGCCTGTAAAACCTGTCCCAATAACTGCTTTTAAATACGACAGTAGACTCTTTTCCCTGGCTCCATAGACAGTGTCTGAACCTCTGCGTGGTTTCGGGGAGTCTGGGAATATTAAAAATGGTTAGGTGGCTACAGGGTTGTCAGTTGATTATAAGGAAGGAGCAGGAGTGATTTTTGAAGGTGAGTTTTAATGAGAGAGGTCTATAAAAGTTATTCATTGTTATTCCCCCTTCTTCAGTACACATTTCTAACAGGTATATGTGCACAAACCTCAGATCTGCTGCAATTCTTGCCACTCAAAGGGGGGAATAAAGGCAAGTACAGAAAATCTTTGTTATTTATGCAATGAAATAAAGCTCTGTGACTGTTCGAGCACCTATAAAACGTACCAGAATTAAGTCCCCAATATGTTCCTGAAAAGAAAGTCAAGCAGCTCTGGAAGGCACTTGTCACTTTCAAACCCCAGGATACCTCCCAAGGTTTGATGTCTTAACCTTCAGCTATAAATACATGTAGTTTCATCGTAAGTATTTGTTAAGCTTAAAATCTCTAATTTTCTGATGACCTTGAGCTTCTTGAGAGATTGGAAAGAAGTTCTACAAAATCAGAGAAGGGATTTTTCCCATGGAATGGGGCTAATTGCACCCCAGAGTAAAAGACAGAAGACGAATACCCCACAATTCAAAAATCACAAAACCATGGCAAACCTGTGTTGTAGACTCTCAAAAGTTATCATTTGCACCTAAGATACCTAGGGGATATGATATATATTCTTCACTTACATTATTATTTCCCCATATTCCCTGGAGCTTCTGGCTTTCACATGCCTTGACAATATTATAGCTCATTTTTATTTTTATGGTGTAGAAGTTTTACTCAAAGTCTACTTCTCCAGTGGGATTTGAAGTAAGCTCAGTCTTTTTTATAATACTTGAAATAAGGCACATGATGGTAAGCATAAAGAAAAAAGCAACCCCAAAACTGAAGAGACAGGAGACAAAGCATCACCCCTTAAGTGGCCTTAGACAAGTCACTTGACCCCTCTGTACTCTAAATCAGAGGTCAGCATCCTTTTTTCCTGAAGGCCTAGAAAGAAAACAGTTGAGGCCCTGTAGGGGTCAACATCTCCTACTCAACTCTGCCACTGTGCCACAAAACCATCCATAGATGATATGTGAATGAACAGCTGTGTTCAGATAAAACTTTAATTAAGACAGGTCATCAGCCAGATTTGGCCCACAGACCAGGGCTGGCTGTCTCAGTTCATTTTATGCTGCTGTAACAGAGACTAGATAATTAATGAGGAACAGGCATTTATGTGTTAGAGTTCTGGAGGCCAGAAGTGCATGGTTCGGAGGCTCGTATCTCGCAAAGGCTATTGGACTGCATCATCCCAAAACTAAAGGCAGAGGAGCCAGAGAGCACGAGAAGGGTGAGGGAGGAGCGAGGAAGAAGGAAGGGGAACAAAGAATCTACTCCCAGCTCAACAGACTTCAGTCACGCATGAGCTCGGGCTCTGCCGAGTTACCTCTTACAGGTCTGGTGTCTCAGCACCGCTGGATGCGGAAGTGAGCCTCCCACACATCAACTTCGGGTGACACATTCAAAAACCAGAGTATTCGCCCAGTCCCACTCTTCATCCCTCCTCCGCAAGTTGGGTGTTCTCACCTAAGGCCAGAGCTAGTCCTCTGTGCTGACAGATTAAACTCGTCAGCCAGCAGGACAGTGCCTTCACTTCAGAACAGAAAGAAAAACACAGGGGAAACCCCACAAGACAATGCTAATTACCTTCCAAGACTCGTTTGGTGAATTTCATTTTCTCTTAATAAAATGAAAAGGCTCTAACACTGCAGTAGCAACAGTAGATTAACCCACTCAGCTAATGTTTTATGAACATAGATTTTAAGGTTTTAGCACAGCCATCTTGTCTTGAAGTCCCTTACAAACTCAGGAAGCACATTACAGAGCAGGAGGCTGGTAGGGTGTTAACTCAATTGTTTACGAAGCGTCTAGGTAGACAAAGCTGCCCTCAGTCTGGCCTTTCCCAGGTGCTTAAGTAGCACTTCCCAATAACATAAACACGACAACTAGACACGTATTATTGACTACGGTGCAGCATTATTTGGAGACTCAAGTTTCCTCCTGGAGAGCAGGGAGTAACAACACAGGACCATTATCAGCGAGGACCCACAAGCTTACACTGCAATAGCAAGGAGCCCAAATATCTTCTCAGCCCAAAAATCAACAGAGGTTGTTTTTGTCCATACTGCATTCATGTCTTGGGTCAGCAAGGCAGTTCCGTTCATTGTAGAACACGGGAACCCCATTCCACAGAAATAGAATCTCGCTATAGGTTTCCATAGTCCAAATACCAATGGAGAAATGATCACAGAAAACTTTGCAGACTCTTAAAAGTCAGCATACTTCCACACACATTAGCTAAAGCAGGCCACAGGCCAGGCAGACAACAATACAGTAAGGAAGCCAATGCCTCCCCGTTGATGGGTGGGTTCTCCTTTGAGAATGATATAGCAGCACCTGCCTTAGACACCAAGGAGGATCTCCGTGGATAGAATTCAGGCTTTGGCTTGTTACCTCCTGATGGGTCACTAATTGCAAACTTGACTGGTTTAGCAAAGTACCCAGCAGGAAAGTACACAGAAGCCTTAAAAAACATTTGTCCTCGGCCGGCGCCGTGGCTCAACAGGCTAATCCTCCACCTTGCGGCGCCGGCACACCGGGTTCTAGTCCCGGTCGGGGCGCCGGATTCTGTCCCGGTTGCCCCTCTTCCAGGCCAGCTCTCTGCTGTGGCCCAGGAGTGCAGTGGAGGATGGCCCAGGTGCTTGGGCCCTGCACCCCATGGGGAGACCAGGAAAAGCACCTGGCTCCTGGCTCCTGCCATCGGACGAGCATGGTGCGCCGGCCGCAGCGCGCCGACCGTGGCGGCCATTGGAGGGTGAACCAACGGCAAAGGAAGACCTTTCTCTCTGTCTCTCTCTCTCACTGTCCACTCTGCCTGTAAAAAAAAAAAAAAATTTGTCCTCAAGAAAGAAAAGTCTGGGAGTGAGCCTTTGGTCCAGCAAGGCATGACACTGTCTGAAACACCCACATCCCATATCAGAGACCTTGAGTTCAAGTCCCAGCTACACTCTGCATTCCAGAGTCCTGCTAATACACACTCTGGTACTCAAGTACTTAGGGAGTGAACCAACGACTAGAAGAACTCTTCTTTTCCAATAAATAGATATTCAAACTAAAGCACTGATATGAGTTGCTAGTGTGTTTTACTTGCTATGCATCACCATCACCTGCATCTTTTAATAAGACTTTTGTTTATTTCAAAGTCAGAGTTAGAGATGGAAACATAGCTCTTCCATCCATTGGTTCACTCTCCATATGGCTCAACCAGGCCAAAGCGTGGGGCTTCATATAGGTCTACCACATGGATGGTAGGAGTCCAAACACTTGGGCCATCTTTCACTGCTTCTCCTAGGCCATGAGTAGGGAGCTGGATAGGAAGTGGAACAGCTGGGACACCAATGCATATCGGATATGGGGGTTGCAGGTGGCAGCTTTACCTGCCATGCCACAACATCTGCCCCACATCTCCTGTATCTTAACACTGCATATTAGCAATCCCCATGTCATCACCATCCTAAGACAGTCAAGATAATGAAATGACTACTTATTGAGCAATAACTGTACTCTAGTAAATTGCATCTCAAGTAGGCAGGTTTGTGCCCATCTTACAGATCAGAAAACTGAGGCTTGAGTTAAGAAACATACCAAAGCTCAGAGCTAGACAACAGATTTAGGACTTACTCTGAACGACTGTATTCTCTTGGTTTTTTTTGTTGTTGTTGTTTTGTTTTACTTATTTGACAGGTAGAGTTAGACAGCGAGAGAGAGACAGAGAAAGGTCTTCCTTCCATTGGTTCACCCCCCAAATGGCCGCTACAGCCAGCACTGCGCCGATCTGAAGCCAGGAGCCAGGTGCTTCCTCCTGGTCTCCCACGCGGGTGCAGGCGCCCAATCACCTGGACCATCCTCCTCTGCCTTCCTGGGCCACAGCGGAGAGCTGGACTGGAAGAGGAGCAACTGGGACTAGAACCTGGTGCCCATATGTGATGCCAGTGCTGCAGGCGGAGGATTAGCCCTGACTGTACTCTCTTGTTAAAGGATGCTGCCTGTCTTCCCCTCCCTGATCAACAGAGCAGAAAGAACTGTGGGAGAGAATAGGCCTCAGGGATTGAGTAAAGCTCCCTCCAAAATACCGAGGCAGGAGCCAAGGGGAGGCACAAATGGAATAGGTAGACACTGCTGAACAGAATGCACAGGGCAGGCAAGTAGCACAGCAGTTAAGCGACCACTTGGAATGCCAGCATCCCTTGGCAGAGTGCCTGGGTTCAAGTCCCGATTCCAGCTTCTGCTAACAGGCAACCTGGAGCCAGCAGCAGATGGCTCAAGTGCTTCAGTCCTAGCCACCCATGAGGGAGACCTAGGAGTTGCTAGCTAGTTCTGGCCTAGCCCTGGCCTTTGGGAGAGTCGATCAGCAGATAGAAGACCTGTTTCTCTGCATTTCAAATAAACTTTAGAGAGAAGCATGTGGGAGTGTAAAGCTGTCTGAAACCCTTTGAAAGGTGACTGATTCTTGTCTCTGAATTCCTTGAGCGTCCAGAACTTTGTTACTTTCGCAACCAGGAGAGGACAAATGCATCCCTTGTGCACAGCTGTCTGAAACTCCCCACTAGGCCTCTCACTTGCCAGCCCCCAGCTGCATGCTCCCAGAGACCCTCAAAGAGCTCCTGGCCCCTTAACAACCCCTCAGCCCCCAGAGACACACCAGTCCAGACATAACAGGCACCACTGAGCTTCAACACAAAGCAACCCACCAAAACCTTTTTGAAATGTCCCAGAGGACTTGAGTGCTGCCAGCTCGGTCAAGTCTCGGCTGTCCAGAGCTCAAGTCTGCGAGTCAGGAGCCCTGGATTCCAGTCCTGACTGTCACAGGCTCACTGGGCCAAGACCACCCCGGAGGCTGGCACAGCCTCCTCCTCCCTGTGCTCACCACCACTGCACAGCTCCCACTCTAAAAGGCAACTTCCAGGTCTCACCTCTTCCCCGAGTGGGTGTCCCTGACCGGTTCTGGAATAGTCCAAGCAGAGCAGAATACAACATGACCACTGTCAAGCTGCGTTCTTTCCTCCTGTCCTTTTTGAGTTAAATGAACCAACTTCAACAGAACAGAGAAACGGCTTGACAGTTAATCTCAAATATGCAATTAATTAAAATCAGGTTGAAATACACATCCCATGCTGGAGCACCTAGGTTCAAGTCCAAGCTCGCGATTCCAGCTTCCTTCTAACGTTGGGAAAGCAGCAGGTGATGATGGGTCACTGTCACCCATGTAGGAAACCTGGACGGAGTTCCTGCTCCCGGCTGTGGCAGGCATTTGGGGAGTGAACCAGCGGGTGACAGCAAGCGCATGCTGGTATTACCTGTCTCTCCCCCTTTCTGTTTGTGTCTCTCTGCCTCTCAAACATTTTAAGAACATTTTAAAATCAAATTGCTTAAGTGCCACTGAGGTGCAGGAAAAATGACAACCCAGTTCCAAAGATGTCACTTATACATGAAAAACAATAAAATAAAACTCTTACCCTGAAAGTACAATAAGCAGAAACCATCATAAAGGGAAAGAGATTCTGAGCCACAACAGGAGGTACAGAGACGTACATGAAAATGCTTACAAAGCCCCTGGTCCCTGACGCCTGGCGCAGCAGAAGCAGCTGCAGTACTGATAGGGCCCATCCCCACACTTCGGGCATCACTCCCTTTATTTAGGCCAGAGAGGGGCTGGGAATGCTCTCCCCAAAGGGGAAGACCTCTGTGGGACACGGACTCCCCGTCAGGCCCTGCTGATGGTGCTGGCATACTTTAGCTTGTGAGTTCCTTGCCCCCAGCCTTTAGGGAAATTCCTGTCTTTGGTTTCCAGACCTAGAAACTCAGCTTTGTGGAGGTCACAAGTGACTCCAAAGCCACTCAAGCAGAGACAGATTTTAGATCCTGGTCCCCAATTCCAAACTGTCATGAAGGACTAGTGACTTCATGTAACAGCGCAATGACAGAACTATACACAGGGGTGGGAGACACCAGTTACTTTGGGGCTGATAACCATTCACCACCCTAGGCTATATAGAAACCATGCCCAGTTGATACATTCCATCACTGGTGATGTGCCTCGCCTGCCTCAAGGCACAGAGAACTGTGATCCTGTCTGGGCACTGGCACCTTGACCACCTACCACAGAATCAGTATCCAGAACTGCTGGGTCCACCTGCTGCCATGAAACAGGTCTGGCCTTCGCAGTGCTGGCTTCTGCAACCAGGAAGCTGACCCCACCTCATAGCCAAGATGACCCCAAACAGTACTAAGCTACCAACTCACTTACCTGAACCAACATGCTTTAAGTATTTCTTTACCAAAGCACCAATGCAAGTCCTGTGCTGACTCTGACTACACTAATTTGGGCCACACACCTCCTTAGAACCAATAGGGTTTCCAGATAAAATCCAAGGTGCCTCATTATACCTGCACACCACACAAACAATTTATCAAAAAAGTACACTCTAGGCAACACTTGAGACATTCTTGAAGTCTAATGCCATCATCGCTTATCTGAAAGTCAGACTTCACTGGGCTTCCTGCTTTGGGTTTGTGGTGGCTGTTTTGGTACATCTCACAATTCAGAGTTGACCCTTGTGGCTAAGAAGGGCGGAAGCCAGGGGCCAAGCCCACCCCGGGACTGGACAGTGTCCTCCGCCTCACCTAAGCCACATGGGCTGAAATGGGGAAGGGCACCTCCCAGAAGAAAACCAGGTACCGCCTCCCGGGAGACAGGGAACGCAGCAGCCAAAAACAGCAGCTGTGCACTCGAATTGCAGTGGGTGCCCTAAGGAAGAGGAGCATATGTTCTGGGGGGGTGATGGGCCTGTGGACCAGCTGAGCGAGGAAAAGCGAGAGCCTGAGCCGGCTCCTTCTCACCCTTCCAAGTTTGTGTTTTACCCACACACATTTGCCAGATTGCTTGAAAGAAGCAACAGCTGCAGGAACTGACAGTTTACAGTTGTGATAAATCGCATTAGTAAAGTATTTCAATTAAAGTGATAGCTAACTAAAAAAACAAGAAGTCATCGCTGAACAAATAAATTAGTCCTTCAGTTGGTAGAGGCATGCTCCCTGTTCTCCCGTTGTGTGGCTTTTCTGCCTGGAGACTGCTTGATCCAGGGGTGTGGGGATGGAGAGGGGACCACTAAGAGACACAGGCAGCACGCAGTCTCTAACTAGGCACTCCTGGCCTTCCCTCCGGGTCTCCTCTGAACAATGGAAATCTGAACTCTCAGACGTACTGTGACTCCCCCCATTGTGGCATCAGTGGGGGCCATTAGCTTCCTGTGGGGTCTGTCTGCCCCCTCACCTCACCCCCACCCCCAGCAGAGTGGCCAGGCCCACAGGGCCTCTTTCCCAAGCCAATTCATCCACATCTGTAACACTTGAAAAGGAGTTCAGGGGCATGTCTTCCTGCAGATTCTTTTCCTCCAGCTTAGAAAGTCATTTACCTGCACCAAATGAAAGGGCTGGGGCCATCACTAAGCCTCTGGTTTGCCCCAGGTCAGAGTGAGCACTGCCCCCCAGACCGCAGGGGCCCAGGGCCCTACAATGGGCCTCAGGCCTTCCTTCCCCTTCTCATCCCACCCCGCCCCCTGTTCCCAAAGAAATCACATCCCTTTCTCCAAATTCTTCACTTGAGCTGGATTTGCAGCAGGTCCTCTACCCAGCCAGTAAGTCAGGACTGATAGGTGACTGTTTTCATTTATGATGGCCACTGGGAGGGGGAAGGAAATGGCATTGCCCTGTTCTTGTTGGCAAAAATAAATTACGCCCATTGTTACTTGAGATCTTATTTCCCAGTCCCCACCCCCAATCAGGCAAATTAGCAGCTTGGTTCATTTTCCCAGGATTCACCCCTGAGCAGACGGCAGCGCCCTGGAATGTGGCTTAGAGCTGTGTGGACAGTGCAGTTGTTAGGAGCTGTTTTGTGCCAACAATGAGAGGAGTTGACTGTCTCCCAAAAGACTAGTGACCCTGGTCTCCCTTAGTCCAAGGCGCCTCTTTGATGCGCTGCCTCCAGGCTGGGCTTCTCAGAAGACATACACCGCCATCTAGTGGGAATGATGGCCAAGTGCAGCGTCTTCGTTTCCCAGCATTTGCTTATGACCCGAGGAGCCCAAGCTTCTACTTAGTTCCTAAAAATAGGGTGAATTCTTCGTGGGAGAAGAGGAATGGCCATAATGAAATGCAACTCAATTTTTTCATATCTCTTTTACGGGTATGTCTACTCAGTCCCTAATTTCAAGTTCAAGACAGGGTTGCTGGCATTGTTTGGGGGAGGGAGGCTGGACAGTCCTCCGGCCCCTGTCCTAAGTAGCAGGGGCTGACACCAGTGCCAGTTGCCAGCAGCCTCTGAATCACCTGTCTCAGCCACAGTACACCCAATTCCACAGCGCACATAGTAGGGGCATTCAGACGCTAGCTTGCTCACCCAGGGCCTCTTCCTGATGCCATCAGAAACACAACTGAACCCTGAAATTATTCCCAGTCCAGTGCTGGGGGCACCCGCTCCCCGAAGACAACACACACCTTTTTGTCTTTTTCCTTCCGACTCCTCCTTCCTGTACACAGAGCATGCTCATCTCTGCCTGCCTTGCAGCGGGAAACACAATTTTCTTGGGGTGTGTTTATACAGGAAGGAGAGCAAATAAATCCCCTACCTGGAAAGCTTTCAGCCAGTAGGTCTGTACCAAGGGTGATGTTGGCCCCCCACTTGCCCCCTACCCCGGGAGAACCGCCATCACGTCCTGGGACGTTTCAGATCATCACAGATCTCAGAAAGCCACTACACACACTAGGATGCACAGGACAGCCAACTCCCAAAGAAACCCGAAATGTCAAAGTGCCAAGGTTGAGAATATTGCCCCCCAGCGACGGGGTTAGGATACCAGGGCCCTCGAATGAGCCAGGCCAGAGGGACCTTGGATAATGCCTCATCTCCCAAGTCAGTGTTTACCTCCTTTCTTCTTTCCGACTCGTCCCTTTTAAACCTAATTTAGCTGTCTCTGTGCAGCGGGAAAGAGAAAGGACGGGAAAGGGGGAGGGGAGGCGACACCGAGGGGATTAGAGGCGTGACCCGTTTCTCCAGGACATGCTCCCCTCATTCCTCTCTCAGATGTGCTTTGCGACCGAGCAGGGTACAATTAAAAGCACAATAATTTGCTTGTTATTCAAGTCAGGCATTAGTCCGGGTAATGGCGTGCTTGGAGGAGAGATGGATTTCCTTGTTAGGAGCTAAGCACGGGATTAGCTGAATTCTCCATGGAGAAATCTTGATTTGTTCAAGGTCTTTCATGTTTTCTACAGAGAAGGGATTATGTCTTCTTAAAGAGGGGCCTTGCTTAAAAAGCTACAAAGTATAAGAAAAGGATTTAGGGCAGAGGGGCCTGTGGTTAAGTAGCTGAGGGGTACAGGGAATTTTAGAGCAAAGGATTATTTAAAGCCATAAAGTTCAAAAAATAATTGGTTTAGCACTACTGGGTCAGCACCAGCAAGTGTGCTGCAAAGGCAGTTAACCATGAGCTAATATTCGTTTTACTTTGGCTAATTATTGCATGAGTCCAGGAGAGGCAAGAAGCTAGCGCCTCCCCCCTCCCAATCAGCAAGTGCCTTGTTTGGGGTTTCTCCACACTACAGGCATGCTCGCTTGTTGGGATGCCCAGAATCCATACAGCACAGAGAACAAGTGGTTAAAACACAGATCAACTGCTCTCTGGATGCAGCAGAATGGAGCCTGCTCTGCTAGCCTAGTAACCTAGCAGGAGGCAGTAGGAGGGTTAACTCCGCTGATACCAGCAGCCAGCCGGGAGGTGAAGGAAAATTCCTGCCTGGACCACCGCCCACGGCTCAGTCTGGGTCAAGCATCCTGGACCACGGACAACAGGGCCAGGTCTAGAGGCCTTTGGAGTTGTCACTGCAGGGGAGGAGCCAGTGGCACAAAGTGTGCAGAGATTAGGGCTAGGGCTAAATACCCTGCAAGGTGCAGAACTGCCCCCTACAGGCAATTAGGACCCAAAGCAGCACTAACGCCTAAATGGAGAAACTCTGGTCTAACCAGAGGCAATATTCTCTCCTCGAGTAGGAAAGGTGTTCAGAATCCTTCCTTCCCCAAATCCATAATGGTTCAGTAATCAAGCCTTATTTAATGCTGACTACCACCCTTTCCTGCCCCTTTTCAATACTGGGCATTTTTGCAGTTTGTAAAGTCAAACAATATCAACAGAAACTTGCCAAGGCAGGCATTCAGTGCCACTGGCAATGCCTGCATCCCATATTGAAATGCATGGGTTCAAGTCCCGACGCCACTTCCTATCCCAGCTTCCTGCTAATGCACATCCAGCGGCAGCAGGTGACGGCTCAAGCGTGGGTTGTCCCTACCCACATGGGAGACCTGGATTGAGCTCCAGGCTCCTGGCTTCAGCCTGGCCCAGACCATCCTGCTGCAGGCACAAAGGGAATAAACCAGTAGATGAGAGATGTCTCCCTCTCTCAAAAATTCTAAGAGGGAGAGTTGCCTTCGGTGTGTGAGGAGTCTGTGGCACCCACCTACTCCCTGTGTGTGTGACACCCAAAAGAGGGGAAAGCCAGCTCCTCTGCATCTTCCCCAGACTCAGAGTTCTGTGGGCTTGTGTCCCACCCTCCGAGATGGCTCACTCTTCCCTGCGTGAAACATGTTCATTGAAGTCCCTTGTCTTACAGTTAGAAAGCAACTGAGGGCCCACAGCTACAAGATGCCTATTTTCTCCCTGGTGTGTGATGATTCTCACCTAGAGGGAGGTCAGGCCTGGAGAGGAGCTTCTGTGTAGTCGGTTAACACCACAACGTACAATCAGGACTCTTCCCAGTACCCTCAAGGATACACTTAACCTCTGTTGAGAAGAGATGGGGCCAACACAGAGCCCAGAAGGGAAGTCAGGGGGCCGGAGGGTAGGAGGTGGAACATGCCTGAACTGAACCCGGCACCTGTTGCCTTGCAGCTGAGAAACGTTGAGGCCGAGGTGGGGAAGGAATTGAGCCTCGGGTCCCCCCAGCCACACCCTCTCTGCACCCCTTCCAAGCCCTGAGTCTCTGCTGTGCCCTCACTGCTGTTCAGTCCATTCTTAGAGCAGCGGTCACCATGAGCCCGGAACCTCCCAGATCAGATCCCAGGACTCAGGCTGTCTTGTGACCCTCCCTCCCCCACTCTCTCTGCCTTCATCTCCCACTGCCCCTCACATCCTTGCCCTTGCAGCCACACCTGGCCTCCCTGCTGTTCCTGGAAGATCTTTCTCACTATTTCTGTGTCCACCAGGCTGCAACTCCCAAGACTGTCTCAATGCCCCCTTCTCATCGAGGCACCCCACTTCTGTCAAGCTTTGATTTTCCTTCACCCTTATTATCTTGTCACATGCTCAAAGCGTTCACTCCCATCTTGCAAGGGCAGGATTTTTGTTAACTTTTTCCAATGCTCTCTCTAGGACCAAATATAGTGCCTGGCTCCCAAATGGCACCTATACCTGTGTTAAGTGATTGAGTCAATGGACCAGGCTACCTAGTTTCAGAAGCTCTGGGTACCAGTTCTCTGCTAGTTAGCTGTACAGCAGCCATGGACAGTGTGTCAGACCTAAAGTGTGACAGACAGACGTACTTGATGTACCCCTGAGGGCATTTTTTTCAGTTGTGGTAAAATATACTAAACATAAAAGTTGGGGCAAGTGTTGTGGCACAGCAGCTAAAGCACACTTGGATCACCCACATCCACATGTGAACACCAGGTTCTGAGCCCCAGCTCTGCTTCAGATGCAGCTTCCTGCTAATGCAACCTGGCAGGCAGATGATGCCTCAAACACTTGGGCCTCTACCACCTAGGTGGAGACCAGGACGGAGTTCCAGGCTCCTGGCCTCAACCTGGCCCAGTTTTGGCTATTGCAAGCATTTAGGGAATGAACAGAGATGAAAGATTCTCCCTCTGGCTCTCTGCCTTTTATAAATAAATAACATTTCCTTTCTTACCCATTTCTAAGTATCATTCAGAAGCATTGAGCATGTTCTCATTGTGTGACCAATTTCCAGAATTTTTTCTGCAGAACTGAAACACTGAACCCATTAACCAGTGTCTCCCTTTTCCCTCTCCACCTGCCCCAAGCAACCAGCATGCTACTTTCCCAAGGAATCTGGGGAAGGCTATGTAGAGTTGTTCTCAGCCACCTTCTTTTGTGCCCTCTTCCTACACACATACCCTTCCCTTTTATCCCACCATCCTCTGTATTGACATTCCTGGGGCCAAGTAAGTTGCTTTTCCCTCTCTTCCTAGGATAACATCATCAGTGCCTACCATGCTTGCAGAGATGTTTGGAGAGAGGAGCAATACTAAATTCCTAACTGGAGAAACATTCCACTCGAGCCTGCTGAGACTGAACTTCCAATCTGCAAAACCACAAAGCCCGTGTTCACAGGTTCACTAGCCTCCACTGTGTCTTTAAGATAGAGAAATTTGGGGAAAAGAGTCATTTCTGTTCTTAGAAAATCATGACCCCCTCTGATTCATAAGTTTTATTTATCTGAAAGGCAGAGTGACAGATAAAGGGGGAGCCAGAGTGAAAAATATCTTCCTTCTGCTGGTTTATTCCCCCACGTATCCACAACAGCCAGGGATTGGCCAGGCTGAAGCCAGAAGGCGGGAACTCCATCTGGGTTTCCCACAAAGTACTCGAGCTATTATCATGTATCTTCCCAGGCACATTAGCAGGAAGCTGAACCAGAAGCAGAGGAGCAAGAACTCAAATCCATGCACTCCCATATGGCACAATTCCTGATCCCACCTCAAGCCTTTGTTATTTAAGATGAAAATGGGCAAAGACAGTACATTTCCAATGCTAGTCTTGAATAAACTTTCAACACTGCCTTATGTGGAATATGTAGAACATGAGAACAGTGCATCTGGGCTTGAAACGAGGACAGGGACCACTCAAGCCTGCCTGCCTAGCAATTCCTCCATACATCTTGACTTCTTGCCCTGCAGGACTCCTTCGGTGACCATTCTGGGACCTCCCAGGGTTCAGCCCAGTATTAAATTGGTTGATCACTGGCTCCATTCCAGCTCACTAAGTCTTTGCACAGCCATCTTTTCTAGACTAATTTCTTAAGAGTTTGACAGAAAAGAGCCAATCAAAAATCTACCAACATTTGTTTTACACCTATCCCATTAGATTAAGTGACAGAGCAATTTAGGTGAGAACAGACTACCTTCGATGTTAGGGACACCAGCATTCTGCCATTAAGCACCTAAGAGACCTCAAACAAGGAGTTTTAACCTCTCCAGACCTTTCATTTCTCATCCTCAGAGGAGTTGGACCAGGAGTTTCCTAAAATATGCTCTGTGCACCACCATGGAAATTAAGCAGTGGTGGGATAAAGATCAGGGCTTTCATATATTTCTCTAAAGTCTCTCACTTTTGATGGCTCACAACTTACCATTTTTTGATGTGAAAGCAATACACATTGAGTGCAAACTGTGCACTTTGAATTTTGATCTTTTCTCCCATACTAGGAATTTGTAGTTTGACTTTCATGCTCATTTTCATTCTTTCTCCTGAGCTGGGTAGTGCCACAAACACAGCTCCTGATCAGCCACACTGTCACTACAGCAAGTGACTGATTCTCAACAGAGTACTGTATAGCTTATGTTATCTGGATATTGTGTTTTGTGTGTTCACAGCCCATTATGTCTAAAACTATCCATCAATGTATGTATAAGAGATATCCAATATTTTGTCATAAACTATGCTTTCTGTTAAATGATTTTGCCTAACTGTCAGCTAATATAAGTGGCATGAGCATATTTAAAGCAGGCTAAGCTATGCTGTTTGGTAGGTTAAGTGTATTAAATGCATTTTCAACTTAATGATGTTTTCAACCTATGAGTTTCTTGTGACACACCACTTTGTAAACTGAGGATTGTGTGTGTAAGTAGCCCATCAGCCCAGGATCTCATGGATACGGATACTACAAGCAGGGCTAAAATGAACATCTCCATGATACTCCATCTCACACACACACACACACACACACTCATGTAGAGGCAAACCTCAGCACTCACAAATACTGTGAACGTTTCAAATCTCCAGTAACTGCTGCTTCCACCTGGGCTTTCCAGACCATGAAAAGTGCACCCGAAATTCAGCTGCTATGGATTCTCACATACTGAGCTGCCTTGTGCACTGAGTAGTTCTTAACTATAATTCAAAGCATCACTTCTGCTGAAATGTGAATAAGCTTTAAAAAAAAATGTTGACTGTGATAAGTGACCGCCGCCTGGGAAATCCCTCATTTGACTGTTGGGCTGTTACATGCAAGAGAAACCCTATGATACATAACCTCCTTCCAGGAAAACCAGCAGACTGCCTCCCTGGCTTAGCACTCTTACATAACCTAAGAACAAAGTCTAGCTTCAGAGGGGAAATTTGGAGGCTTTTTTTCTATAAATAATCTTCACACAAAGGACACAGATTTAAATACACACATACATACAGTCATTTCTATTTATATTGCAGGATAGATCCCTAAGTTGTAGTTTATAGACTTAAGCTAGGCCTGCCTCTGGGAAATATTCTCTCACAGTAGCAACTGGCTCCATCACCACCTCTTTCTGTGTGGAGCTTGAGCAAAGCACTTGCCTCTGCTTTGCAGTGGTGCTAACAAGAGGTGGAGGGTGAAAGCCATACCAATGCATAAGCAGTTTTTCTCCCATTAGACAGCTCATCAGGTAGGAGGAACCCAAGTCAAAATTTGAGCAACTCAGGCTCAGTTTATGCAGCAACAAAATCACAAAATTATCAGGGCTCTTAGCCACCTTTGCACAGTGCTATTGTCAATCAGTCTACATAGGTTACATGACTCCTGTCCTGTATGCAACTACATTCACTCATTCACTGACTCATATGTATTCTGTTATATGTATATCAAGCAATGTGTTATAGGATTATAGCTAAAAACAACATAGTCTATGCACCAACTGGGAAGACAAATAAGACATTTGAAATCCAAACATTGCTTAAGTATAGATTCACATGATAAAGAAAAACTACCAGAGTGGGCTGGAGATGTGGCAGAATAGGTTAAACTACTAATTGCAACTCTGGCATCCCATAACTGAGCACTCATGCAAGTCCCAGCTGCTCAGTTTCTGATCTAGCTCCCTGCTAATGTACATGGGAAGATGGCAAAGATGGTCCAAGTGCTTGGGCCCCTGCCACCTAAGTCAGAGACCAGAATGGAATTCCTGAATGCTGCCTTCAACCTGGCCTACCCCTGGCCTTTGTGGCCATTTGGGGAGTGAAACAGCATATGGATGATCTTTGTCTTCCCTCCCAACCCCCATCATTCTGCCTTCCAAATCAATCTTTGGAGAGCAACTTAAAGGTGGCCAGGAAAGTGAGAGGAGGCTTCAAGGATCAAGTGAGATCCAAGACGAAGTCAAAGCATAATTGGGTTGTCAACAATGTGCATGGAAAGCAAAGAGCATTCCAACTGGGCCAAGAAAGGACCAGGTATTGTGTTTTATAGACATGGAAGAGACTAAAGCACGAATTTTGGACTGCAAAGTAGGAAGTGAGAATGATGTAAGAGAGGCTCAGGAGATGGGTTATAAAGACCTTGACCAACCAGGTAAAACATTTAGGCTTTGTCCTGGGGTGATGACATACTCCAGAAGGACTTATTCCATGTGATGTAGGATGTAAATGCTGCTTTACAAATTTTTAATAAGTTTTTAATAACGGAGCGGCAGGCATTTGGCTTAGCAGTTAAGACATGGCATGGAACCCCCCACATCCCATAGCAGAGACCTATTTGAGTCCCAGATTCACTTCCAATTTCAGCTTCTCAATAATGCACACACTGGGAGGCGAGGAGTGATGGTTAAAGTGCTTGGGTCCCTGCCATCCATATGGGAGACCTGAATTAAGTTCCTGGTTTGGGCTGTTGTAGTCATCTGAGGAGTAAATCAGAAAATCTAGGATCTCTTTTCTCAAGAAATATTTCTTTAAAAATATGTACCAGAATGAATTGGAGGCTGGAATATTATTTCATGGACTACTCAAAGAGAAAACAATTTGATTTAGAGGGGTGTCTTAGTCTACCCCAGTTACTATAACAGAATGCTACAGGCTGGTGGCTTAAACAACAGAAACGCATATTCTCATCGTCCTGAAGGTGCAAAGTCTTGGGATCAAGATGTGAGCAGGGCTGGTTTCTTCTGAGGCCTCTTTCTGCCTCACAGACAGCCACCTTCTTACTGTGTCCTCACATGGCCTTTCCCTTGTGAAGGTGTGGAGACAGCTAGTATCACTTTCTCTTGAGTTTATACAGACACTAGTCCTATGGGATTAGGGTTCCATTCTATGGCTTCATCTAACTGTAATGTCCTCCCTAAAGGCTCGGTCTCCAAATATGTGTCACATTGGGAGTTAGAGCCTCTGCTTAGGAATTGTGGGATGGGGGAGCATGTAACTGAATCCTTAACAGATGGTACAATTTTGGACTAAAATAGTCACAATGGGAATTGCAGAAGGAGGGATAGAGAATTTGGAAGGACAAATGGAAAATATTTATGAAGGATAAGAAGCAAAGATGATGCTAACACTTTCAACCCAAAGGTATAGAGAATTGGAGATGCCTCTAAAAGCAAAACAGCCCCTTTGCCAGGCTTGCTGTGCCACTTCCCACCCCTCCCCTGCTGCAGCGTGATGGCTGCAGAGTCCAGTGCAAGAACAGCCTATGCTTCTATTATATGAGAATTGTTAGTACCAAGTATAAAGAGATTTTAGGGTTCTGCATGGGACTATAACTAGGGAAAATGGGATGAAATTAAATGAGGGAGATTTAGACTTCAGCAATAAAAGACTGTAATATTGAGCTCTGTTGGACAGGATAATAATCAGTTTCCCACAGAAGTAAGAGCTGCCACATTCATTCAGTGACCCAAAGTCAGTTTCAAAATTGTACAGCAGGGTATCCAGCAAACCACCGTCAGAGCCTTGAAGCCCTTTCCTTTCTCTTCTCATTACTGAGGGCCCGAGATTCAATGTCATTTGGCAAAACATCTCACCTGCCTAGTGGCTACAGTAGCTCTTCACTGTTTAAACTGGAAACCACTTCAATCTAAAATCTGAAGAATGTTTTTCTACTTAGGATAGGCTTACATACTAATGAACTCAAAAATGTTCTATGTCAAAAATGCACGTAGGGGTGTGCATTTGACACAGCAGTTAAGCTTCTGCTTGGGAGTTGGGTTCAAATCCCAACTCCACTCTCAATTCTACCTTCCTGGAAATGTGTAAATCAGGAGGCAACAGGAGATGGCTCAAGAACTTGGGTCCCTACCACCCACATAGGAGACCTGGATTAGGTTCCAGGCCCCTGGCTTCATCCTTGTTCAGCTATGGCAGTTACAGGGATTTGGAGAGGAGAGTGAACCAGCAAATGGAAGATCTGTCTTTAATAAATAAAATTAAGTATTTTTTAAAATACATGTCATGCACTGTGGCAAAAAAAAAAAGACCTAAATAAAAGGTCTCTGTGAGATCCCAGTGGAAAGAACAGGCCATCAAAGAAGGAGGTACCTTTCTCTGAAGGGAGGAGAGAACTTCCACTTTTATTATTGCCTTATCTAAATACTGATGGAGTTTTTGGACTCAAGAGGCTTCCACAGCCTTGGCAGCTCATGACAAGAACCAAGAGTGATTACTGACCTCATAAATGCGAGTGTCAATTGTTAAATCAACAATGGGAGTCACTGTGCACTTACTCCCCAATGTAGGATCTCTGTCCTTAATGTGTTGTACTATGAGAATTAACAGTAAAACAACTATGCAAACAGTACTGTATTCTTTGTATGTCTGTGTGGGTACAAATGGTTGAAATCTTAGTATATACTAAGTTAATCTTCTGTATATGAAGATAATTAAAAATGAATCTTAATGAAGAATGGGATGGGAGAGGGAGTAGGAGATGGTATGGTTTGCGGGTGGGAGAGTGGTTATGGGGGGGAACTGCTATAATCTGAAAGTTGTACTTTTAAAATTTATGTTTATTAAATAAAAGTTTAAAATTTAAAAATTCATATAGCAGAAAATACATGTTGATGCCTATAACAAATTAAAACTTTGATATATTGATAACAAAATAAAATTTCCCCAAATTAACTCAAAAAAGTAAAAAGTAAAATACATGTCCTGTATCAGACCTCTAAACATCCTAGGTTGGCAACAGAGCACTCTCTGGAATATCAGGCATTTCACTGCCACCATCCAACATAGAGAGGATCTGACTGCATATTGCTAGCCTGGTAAAAGATCAACAATGATACTGCAAAGTATAATTTCTACTAAATGATGATCATTTTCACACCACAGTAAAGTTGAAAAATTGTAAGTGGCAGCATCGTAAGGCAGGGACATCACTGCACAATCCCAGGAGAGGCTGGCAAGTGAGCGCGGAAACAAGACCCAAACAGGGAGGATGCTGAGCAAGGGTTTCAGGCCAGGCATGTCACACAGCGGATCCTTTTATCCCGATCCCTCAGGGACCCCTCAAGTAGAAGTTCTGCCTCAGAGATGGAGCAAGGGAACAGGGCTTCCACACTCCTTTTTCGGCCTTTCATTGGCTAATGGCTGCACCACAGCGATCTCCAGGCACATTCGTGTCTGAGTAGTCGAATTCCAGCAACCCGAGTACAGTTTTCTTAAGAAGGAACCCCGGGTACCTACTGTGGTCAGAAGCACCTCGAAGCCAGTGGTACACAAAAGGTTAAAAGGAATCCAAGGGGGTCTGGATGAGCACCAACATTGTCTGCTACACAAGCCCTAATTGCATTATTCTGCTAATACATATGCCAAAGAAAAAGTCACGGCTGGATGTGCACAAGGATTTAACTGCAAGCATGTTTGCTCCCTGGCTGTTTAGAATGGATGTGGTACTTAGGATGCTTTGGTTTCAAGCCACGGAAGAAGCAACTCAAACTGGGTTTGGTAATCAAGGGAATCTGCTGGTTCATGTACTGAAATGTTTAGCATTTGCATTTCCACTATCGAGTTATCAGACTCTGTAGGCCAAGTCACCCAGCTCTGCCCCTACTGCGTGTGTCGATTTTGCTGTTAAAAAAAAGTCACATGGAAGCCAATTTAAGGAAAAAAATGTGGCTGCAACTGTTGGAGAGGGGTTTTTCGCTCCCTTACCATGGAATCCAAGCACTGAGCTCCATGCCAACTAAGTTACCACAGGTTCATTGCTCACTCCTGAACCAATCACTATGGCAATACATGAACACCATGAAGTACTGATTATTTATACCAAATGGGGATAACTTGGGAGGTAGGGGGACCACAGGGGGACCCAAACCACAGAATTGATAAACAGTATACAGGGAATATATTAAGGAGTCACCAGAAGAGTCACACATGAAGTCCACCCTGAAAACTCATTAATAGAGCATTGGTTTTACAAGTTAAAATATAATCATTTGATCAATGACGTCATAAATAAGAGTTAATTGTTAAAGGAACAACAGAAGTCACTCTGCACTTGCTCCCCATGTAGGACCTCTGTCCCTAATGAATTGTACTGTGAGAATCGACTGCAAATTTTCTTCCCAAACTGTACTCTGTTGTGTGTGTGCATGGGTGCAAATTGTTGAAGTCTATGCTTAGCATGGAGTTGGTCCTCTGTATATATAAGTCAAACTAAAAATGAACCATAATGAATAAGGAGATGGGAGAGGGAGAAGGAGGAAGGATGGGAGTCAGGGGGGACAGGGTATGGAGGAAAAAAAATCAATATATTCATAAAGTTGTATCTATGAAAAAATGCATTCATTAAATAAAAACTTAAAAATGTAATCATTGCATACAACACTATAAATCCATTGTACAATGCAAATGTGAAACATAACAATATGAAAAGATGTTCACATATGCTTTATATGAAAGTAGATTATAGGGGCCAGTGCTGTGGCGTAGTGGGTAAAGCCACTGCCTGCAGTGCTGGCCTCCCATATGGGTGCCAGTTTTGGACCCGGCTGCTCCACTTCCCATCCAGCTCTCTGCTATGGCCTGGGAAAGCAGAAGATGGCCCAAGTCCTTGGGTCCCTGAACCCCCATGGGAGACCTGGAAGAAGCTCCTGGCTCTGGATCAGCACAGCTCCAGCCATCACGGCCAACTGGGGAGTGAACCAGCGGATCGAAGATTGACCTCCCTCCCTCCCTCTCCCCCCGCTGCTGCCTCTCCTCTCTGTGTAACTCTGACTTCCAAATAAACAAATCTTTCCAAAAATAGATTATAAGGCTCTGGGAAACCTATACACACATTGGTTGACAGTAGCTATCTCTCCATGGTGTCACGTGGTTTTCACATTAAACTTTCATTTGTGCTTATTCATATTTCCCATGAAGTTTTTAACAAAATATATCACTTTGTACAGAAAAAAGTAATCATTCTACTGCCTTCATGCTTTTGTGATACAATTTGCTTTTCCTATTAACCTTGCTCAATAGGCAGGCTAACTTTTGTAAAGTAAAAAAAAGATTCAGTGAAATAAAGGGACCTGCCCAAGTTCTCAAAATCAGTTTTAACAGAAGCTGCTACTGAACTCAAGGAATCTTTGCTTCTATCACAATTCTTCTGCAATCCACATTGTACCTTGCCAGGGAGGAATTCTACACTCTTCATGCTTCCTCCCAACAAAATTGGTGCCGACAAAGGGCCTTTTCCACTACACACTGGCAGGACTCACCATTTCAAAGCTCTGCCAATCTTTCTTTTCACACCTAAGGTACCTTGCCATCCCCTAAGGGAGATTACTATTAGTGAAACCCAATAAATAAGTTCACCCAGAAGCCCCCAAAAGGGTTCCATGGCAGAGAGCTGGTAGCAACCCTGTTGGAACCTGTAGTCCAACTCTGGCTCCATGGGCTATTTTCTCTTCCTTTCTTATTGGTTCTGCTTTGACAGAAAGTTGATTCAACACCTGTCAGGGAGCAGGAACCTTTCTTGGTTCATAGGCCAAGAAACATGCTGCACTCTTTATTGCCTCCTCTACCCTAAAGCAATAATGATACCAACACCCCCTTTGGAGAAATAGTGCAAGGAAAAGGTCAAGATACCACATCTATATCCTTCGTAAACCACAGCAGATGGCAATTAGAAAAAAAAATCATCATACTCCCAACATTTATTACAGCACTGCAAACTAAATTTCTATGAAATTTATTCTAGTTGGGGGCCATTATTTTGGACTCTCCAGGCCATATGCAACACTAGAATTCTTCAGACTAATTCAAAGTGTAAGGTACTGGTTGGGCATTTAATCTAGTGGTTAAGATACCTACATCCCACATTGGAGTATCTGGATTTGCTACCTGGCTCTGATCCCTATATCAGTTCCTATCAATGCAGACACCGGGAGGCAGCAGTGATGGCTCAAGGAGCTGAGGCCCTGGCACTCATGTGGGAGACCACACCAGTCCCTGACACTGAGGGCACTGAACAGCTAATGGGAGCTCTCTACCTCTCTGACAAATTAACGTCAAAAAATAAAAGTCTTTTTAGATGACTGAAGACTTTGCCAGTTTTAGAAGGTTTTTTAGAAGGCATATCCTGAAGTCTGGATGCACTGAGTTCTGGACTCACCTACTTCACAGCACATATTAAAACTAGCTTTTTGGACTTCCAAGATGACCGAATAGGGTATAACCGCACTAACTTCAGCTTCCATGAGATATGAAAAGTACAAAGGGTGAGCCACGTTTCCAGAGGCCTGACAAATTTTCAGTGGGGAAATAAAAAGACTCCACAGGACAAGAGAACACAGACACCACTGCAGCCAGCAGTTAGTAGGAGGAAATCACTGCACGCCCTGCAATCCAGTCCCCCGCTGACTTCCACTTCAACCCAGGGAGCTGAGCACCTGCCAATCTTGGGGCAGGGAAGGTGCACTTGCTCCCTTTCCTTCCCCTACTCCTGCAGAGCACCATACTCAGTAGTGAAAACTAAGGCAGTGACCCTCTGCTCTGCTTCTACCAGTTCACAATCAACACCAAGAGACAAAATCTCCTTAGAGAAAAGTCAGCGTAGCCTGTGGCAACCCAAGTCACTGGTGATATTGCCCAAGGGAGAAACTTGTGGTCCATGCCGACTTTGAGTCCAGTCATTAATGGGAGGCAGGATGCCCCCATAAAGGGGGAGCACATGGCCTGCTTCCCATTCCCCACCCCCAAGGGCTTTCAGTGACTAGCAGGGAGGAGGCACTACCTTGATAATGTAAGTACAGGAAGGTAGGGAATTTTATCCCACGGATAAGTTTGCAGTTACTACTGACTTTGAATCTGGCCTAGAGAGTCGGAAGGGGGCAGAGGGCCCACTTAAGCCTGTGAAATGCTTTCCTCTCTTCACTCATGGGCAACCACATAGAAACTGCCAAGGCGAAACACTGACAGGCAGCAGGCTCCGAGAACCCCTCAACTCTCTTCATGGATAGCCTCAGGCTCACAGAGCTGAGAGTGGATCCCCTACTCCCTGTTACTGTGGGAGCCTTGCACACTGACTGTGGGAATTCTGTGACTGCACAATAGTGTGTGGAGTGTAGCTGGGTCTCTGAACAATCACCTTGTCTGCCTTCAGAGGCAGAGTTCCTTAAGTGCTTGGGGTGGGTTATTCCAGAGGGTTCTGTGCTCACGTCGAGGATGGCACAGATCCTTGGTGCGATTCGTGTGCCTATGAGGGTGGGGTATGTAACCATTGTGGGCTTACCCCAGGCGTTGATCACCTTGGCAGAGAGGATGTGAGGCAGCGACCACACCAGCTGATGTGATCATCTCATCCCCCACGGCTGATAAGAGATCTACCATGCCCAACTAGGGCATCACCCTGAACTCTTGCACAGTTCTGGAGCACTGACTGGAGCTCCCTGGCCCCACCTAGTACATGCCTCTGAATATCCACTCAAGGAACAGACACTCCATTAAGACACAGAGCCATATTTCAAAGAAAAAAGCCATCAGGAGAAAACCAACAAGTGGTTTTACAAATGCCTAAAAACAAATGTAGAAACACAAGAAACGTGAAAGGAATACAGCATTACTCTTCCAAAGGAATACAACTCTTCGATATTAGAATGTGAAGATGAAGAGGTTAATGAAATGCCTGAAAATGAATTCCTAATGATCATAAGACTACACAAGGCCAGTGCTGTGGCTCACTTGGCTAATCCGCCTGTGGTGCTGGCACCCCGGGTCCTAGTCCTGGTTGGAGCACCGGATACTAGTCCTGGTTGCTCCTCTTCCAGTCCATCTCTCTGCTGTGGCCCAGGAGGGCAGTGGAGGATGGCCCAAGTGCTTGGGTACCTGCACCCGCATGGGAGACCGGGAGGAAATACCCGGTTCCTGGCTTCGGATTGACGCAGCGCCAGTCGCAGCAGCCATTAGAGGAGTGAACCAACAGAAGGGAGACCTTTCTCTCTCACTGTCTTACTCTGCCTGTCAATAAATAAATAGTACTCAAAAGCACAGAGAACCCAATACATAAGAAAATCCACAACATGGATGAGAAATTTTTCGGAGAGATACAGGATAATCAACCTGAACTATTAGAAATGAAGGGTATCAAAAAAAAAAAAATGCAGTACACAAGCTTAACAACAGATTTGGTGAAGCAAAAGAAAGAATACCTGAGCTGGAAAACAAACCTTTAAAAAACCAAGAATTAGAAAAACCAAAAGCAGTTTTTCTAGATTTTTAGGATATAATCAACAACCTAACATATAGTCTTAAGAGTTCCTGAAGGTATGGAAAGACAGAATGGATTAGAAAGCCTATTGAATGAAATAACACCAGAAAACTTCCCTACTTTGGAGAAAGTGACATCCAAGTACACGAAGCACACAGATCCACAGCCAACATTAGGATAATGGAATATAGAGGTTTTCAAGCTATTTAAACCCTGCACTGATTGTTACAGTGACACAACTAGCCCACCTTGACTCATAAAAGACATCACTACAAGTTGGTCAGGCATTATGCTGGATACCTTATGTACATTGTCTTATAGATCCCAGGATGACTGCACTTCACTGACAAAGAAGCAAGAAGTATATGAGACTTGTCCAAAGTTACCCAGTAACAAAGTAATAAAACCAGAATTAGAATCCAGGTCTGAATTCAAAATTTGCACTCATAACCATGCCATTGGCAAGGTGGAAAAGAAATGTTCTCATAAATAAAGGAGTCAAAGCTGTTCTGCACAATAAAGATTTGAGAAAGAGAAGGAGAGAAGAGGGAGAACCAGAGCCTTCAGGCCCGTAACAGAAATTTGCAGATTAGAAGGCACCTCCGGAAAAAAGGCATAAGGCTTCAACTCCCAAAATAATATCCTGCAATTTAACCACCCAGGGAGACGTGTCACTCTAAAATGATCCCAGAATTCTTGATGTCATCCAGAGTGTTCCATTTTTTAAAAAAATTTATTTTATTTACTTGAAAGAGTTACAGAGAGAGGTAGAGGTCCTCCATCCACCGGTTCACTCACCAGATGGCCACAATGGCCAGAGCCACACCGATCCGAAGCCAGGATCCAGGAGCTTATTCCAGGTCTCTAACATGGTTGCAGGGGTCCAAGGACCTGGGCCATCCTCTACTGCTCTCCCAGGCCACAGCAGAGAGCTGGATCGGAAAAGGAGCAGCCAGGACCAGAACCAACGCGCATATGGGATGCCAGTGCCTCAGGCCAAGGCTTTAATCCGCTGCACCACAGTGCCTGCCCCAAGTGTTACATTTCTTAAACCATTAGATAAATGCAGGGTTTGGATGAGGAACATGAAAGAACAATTGCTCCTGTACCATCCTTTCCAACCTGCCCTCTACATAGCTATCCTGCTTTGACTTCCTAGGAATCCCACCACACACAACAGAACTTGTTCCCACTCATTTGCAAACGCCCTTCCTCCTCTATCTTTTTCCAATACCCTACATACCCATTAGAAGCCAATTCAACTGCCACCTCCATCACATACAATCCCGACTTTTCCTCCTCCTAGTTTCTATTGTTCCAATCTTTTTCCAACACTCTCAGGATGGGGTTGTTTTGTAAGGATGTGATTGGGCTTTTCTTCCTCCTAGAGAGCAACCTTCTTCCAGCAAGCTCCTATCTATCATTTTCCTTCCAATAGTATTGATCAGACAACAGGGGCTCAGTTTAAATGCATTGTATGGATAATTATGTGTAATAATGAAATATTGAAAGTGGATTGACAAAAGGAGAAACTTAAGAGTTAAAATCCAGTTTCCTCATACAAGCAAATATCAATCTTAACTGTGACAAAGCCAGCCCCACGGCCTGATTAGTTATTTAAGAACTCATCAATAAAACATTTTAAAATATCCATTGCTTCTATAAGAGGACAAAAGGTTATAGCCTTGGGCTTTGACAATGACCTATTAACACATTCTCTTGAGCAATGTGGACAGGGAAAAGCAGCAGAAAAATCATGCCTAGCCTTGATTTCTTTATGGGGAGGCTTGTATGGAAACAAGGGCTCCAGTGTTGTAGTAATATTGATTTTCTGGAACACTTGATTTCAGTCGTGGTAGCTTTTGTCCATTAAGCAGTAACCACTGCTGAGCATGTCAGACAGAAATTCTGAGAACCCAGTATTACTGCACTTTCATGAGAAAATTTTGAAATGCAATTTAGCTGTTTTTGGAACAGGATTCAAACATTGAAAACAAGCTGAATATCCAACAATATGGGAACAGGTGACTTAAATGTACAGACACTTCCTATCACCCCACACAGCAGGACTGCTGTTTTTCCATTCGCAGAAGTCAATCTGCATAGTTCCATCTTCCATCTCCACTATAATGGTTCTGTTAGTTATGGACAAAGACCTGGCTATCAGTTTGTGGCAACCCTCAGCTGCAATGACTAGTTTAGAAAACTAGTTTTTGTTCGACAATTTGGAGAGAAGATTTCTATTTGAAAAGTCTGATCCTATGAATTGCACATCTCCAAAATCCACATAAGGTCCTAAAGTCCAATGTGATAGTGGAGATGGGGACTTTGAGAGATAATTAGGTTTGGATGAGGTCATGAAGCTGGGGCCCTCATGATGGAGTTACTGCCCTTAGAAAAATGAAGAACAGAGGGAGCTCTTTCTCCTGTTTGCTTTCCAACCTCCTTCCATCCTTCCCGCACCACTGCAAAGCACTATGGTGACACATGTTTGTGACCATCTGCAACCCAGGGAGAGAGTGCTCATCACACCAGACACCAACCCTGCTGGTACCCCAGTGTTGGACTTCCAACCTCTCCAACTGAGAAATAAATTCCTGTTGTGCGAGCCACCCAGGATATGGCGCTCTCTTATGGCAGCCCCAGCTGACAACATCTTGCATGTAGATTTGAGGCTCAAAACAGGAACAGCCAGTTCTATGCCCTGAAGAAAGTCAGCCAGTGGATGGAGACTTGGAGAAAAGAAGAGTACCATGAAACAAAGCAGTGTTCTACCACACCCAAACCCATTAAGTTGCTTTCACATGAAAATAAAGTCTTACATTGTGGAAGTTATATGTTCACAAAGTTAACATCTGAAAGAGAATAAACAAAAATGTTGAATTTTGAGAGCAAGTAGATTGGTGGGTTCTCTTTTACTTCAAAACAAGAGGACCTTCATGAAGGGCTTACAAAGGGACAGGCATATGCATTGTGTCATTTAATCCCAGTTTTATAGAAAAGGAACTGCAAGAGCAGTTTTGATTCTACCTGTTCCATAAATAAAAACTTGTCCAGGGGCTGGCGCCATGGCTCACTTGGTTAATCCTCCGCCTGCAGCGCCAGCATCCCATGTGGGCACCAGGTTCTAGTCCCGGTTGCTTATCTTCAAGTCCAGCTCTCTGCTGTGACCCGAGAGGGCAGTGGAAGATGGCCTAGGTGCTTGGGCCCCTACACCCCATTGGAGGCCAGGAGAAAGTACCTGGCTCCTGGCTTCGGATCGGCACAGCGATGGCCGTAGCAGCCATTTGGGGAGTGAACCAACGGAAGGAAGACCTTTCTCTTTCTCACTGTCTAGTTCTACTTGTCAAAGAAATAAAAATAAAAACTTGTCCAACAACTCAAGTACTATAAAAAATATTTATCTGCTCCTGGAAACCATCCTCCTATAGGTTGTAACAAAACAAAGGTGGTTGGTACCAAAGAATCACTCTACAAGATACGAAGGGCAAATGGACAATCTCACATCCAAGCAAATTTACAAAGGAAAGGTAGCTCCAGATGAATCTGACATACATTAAATGTCATTTTATCTAGCCATCAATGACAGTAGCATCAATGTGGTTCACACATAAGATAACCAGAATACTAGGGGCACAATGAGGATTCAATAAGTATGTGTTGAGATTTGTGGAGAACCATGCAATTAATTTTTTGCAATGCATTTCATTCCTTTAGCAGTGTTTATCCAAATGTTTCTGTTCAAAGTTCCAGTTTGAACATTCCAGCATGGAAATGCTAGCAATTTTACTAAACAATCCAGATCCAATTGGCATCCCCTTCCATGGCTATATTCTTGATCTTTTGAAACATGCTAGCTAGCTTCCATTTGCCCTGTAGATCCTTCTCCACTCTGTTGGCCTACAGACTACATTATTCCAGTTTCCAATTGGGTTTGGCCAATGGAAAGAACAAACGACAAAGAAAAGGGTAACGAAGTCAGTATGCTCATCATTCTGGTTTCCCCTATGCAGGGTGACCCAAGGCTGGCTGCCTTGTGATGTCAGTCTCCTACACAGCCTTCCACATCTCCTGATTCCAGGAGCGATTATCTGCAATAGCACTTTCTAGTCTGGGGATGGTAGTAATAGTGGAGGTTTATGTGGGAGTCTATTTCTAATCTTAGTAACTACACAATTGCTTGCAATTATACTCTACACCTATATGTAACTTCTTTACTAAGCTCACTACAAATTAGTCAGTTTCAGTTAAACATTAGATTTTGCTAGGATCCTATTACAAACATGGAGGCCAATTGATTTTGTAATGTAGCAGACGATGGATAAAGAGATGCTGTCTTTGCAAACAGATCTAAAATTTATACAACTGTGGGAAATACATCGCATCATAGTGTCAAGGTGTTAAGCTTTACAACAGGGAAATTTTTCATATTTCCATAGAAACCAAGAAGTAGGAAAGAAATTTACAAGTCATCACCGAATAGAACAGCTGCCCTGATGTTCACTCTCCACCACTTTAGGACTTTACATCTCAGTTTCCCTTACCTAGAAGTGAAAATCAATGAAAGTAGAGGAGAAATGTAGGGATCAGAGAATAGCTGTAATTTGTATCCAACCCTGTATATTACAAGATGGAGGAATGGAGGGAGAAAGCAGAAGCTGAGGAACAGGAGAGTGGTGAAATCTTCAAGAAAAAAGGAAACATGAGAAGAACTTATCCCTGGAGTGGAGGAGTACAGGGTATGAGAAACAAAACATGCCCATGATGGGACACCTACCATTAGCTGAAGGTACGTCTGTGTGGAGATGTGCCAATACAAAACCATTATGAATAACTGTACTGCTTTTCCACAGCACAGCCCCCAAAAGTGCCAACTCAATATTCAACTTGAAGTTCACAGGCAGCAGCCACACTGATGCCTTGGTCACTCAGATCCTACGTTACCATTATAGTATGCTGGAGTATTGGGTAGGCTATGTGTCCTGCCGTATTTTTTCAACCTAACACTCCTATAAATGTGGATTCTATCACAACATAATTTTTAAATCCAGTCTGTCCTCCATTAATTTGAAAGGTAAAGAGACACACACACATAAAAATAGATATCCCAACCTACCAGTTCAGTCCCCAGATTTAACATCTAGACTGAGGCTAAAGCTGTAAGTCAGGAATTCAGTTCAGGTCTTCCATGTGGGTAGGAGGGACCCAGCTACTTGAGCCATTGCCTGCTGCCTCCTAGGATGTACATTACCCAGAATCTGAAATCATGAACAGAGCTGGGGAGACTCAAACCTAGGCACTCCGAGATGGGAGGTAGACATCCCCACTGGTATCTCAACTGCTTTGCCAAATGCCCAACCCAGATTGAACCTCTTTGGGTGTTCTGGGTAGGAGTGCTCCTTTGGCATACTTCCATTCATTAAAAAGGCACAAGATCCCTTTGTAACAGTAAACATGGAAAGACAACAACTGTAGGACTGTCTAGCACTCGGTGGCTGGGGTATGTGTGCATATGCGATTTGAATTATTTACCAACCTAACAATCTGGATCTTCAAATTCTATTGAAAAAATTCATAAAACCTGGCAACACTGCTTCCACATTCCTGAAAAGTCATCATTATGGCCAAGCAATAGCCTTGCCTTATAGAGCAAGCCTGAAATCTCCACTTGCCACAGTCTCCACCATCAGCCTTACTGACTTATGTTGTGTTGGTTTCTATAACTGTAAGCCAAATATAAAAACTCCAAAAAAGAGTTTAAAAAATTTTATTTGAGAGGTAAAGTTACAGACAGTGAGAGGGAGAGATAGAGAGAAAGGTCTTCCATCTGCTGGTTTATGCCCCAAATGGCCACATCATCCAGAGCTCTGCCAATCCGAAGCCAGGGGCCTGGTGCTTCTCCCGGTCTCCCATGTTTGTTCAGGGGCCCTAGGACTCGGGCAATCTTCTACTGCTTTCCCAGGCCATAGCAGAGAGCTGGATCAGAAGAGGAGCAGCTAGGACTAGAACCAGCGCCCATATGGGATGCCGGTGCCGCAGGCAGAGGATTAACCTATTGCTCCATGACGCTGGCCCCAAGAATGAGTTCTGTGGCCCCCTCTCCTTGGCTATCAGTTGATGACAGACCTTCAAGGTATACTCTGATGGGCAAATTATTTGGACCCTCATAATTGAGGGACAACCTCCAATCAAATCAAATGGCATCTGTTCTATTCTCACATAATAACTTTCCTGGATCCTAAGACTCATAATGAAAAAAAATCTTTAGATTCCATTCTCTCACCATCTCAGACTAACATCTATGGAGTTCCAGATTCACATAAGGAATTCATGATAACTCCTTAACTTTGTAAGATCTACTTATTTGAAAGGCAGGGTGACAGATTGAGATGGCCATAGCAGCCAGGGCTGGGTCAGCCCAAAGCCAAGAGCCCCATCCAGGTCTCTTGCACAGGTGGCTGAGGCTCAAGTACTTGGACCGTCATCTGTTGCCCTGCAACATACATTAGCATGAAGTTGGGTGAGAATTGGAGCAGTCAGGCCAGGACTTAAACTGAAATTCACATGAAATTCCAGCATCACAGACAGTAGCTTAACCTGCTGTGCCACAACACCAGCTCCTTAATGTTGAAGTACTACATTGTTTTGCTTCTCATTAAGTCCCATACCCCAATCCTATACCTATGAGATCCTGAGGGTATGGGCCCTCACCTTCCACTTAGTCCCTTTGGTTTGCACCATATTCACCTGTCTTTGGAGCTTTACAGATGGTTCCACTAGGCCTCCGATAGGCATAGAAAAGCAGTACAAGAACTTTCTTGTGAAAGGAATTGAGAGCCAGCCTATCTAAATTCTGTCAACAGTTCACTGCTGTTTTTCATTCCACCATGATGAGCAGAAACACACCCAGCCCTGGGGAAGCCTAGGAGAGTTTCTCAGCCCCACAGCCTCTGGTTGAAGAGTGGACACCTTAATGTTTCAATCAGGCTGAAAGTAAGCCCTAAAGACAGTTACTTTGAGGGCAAAAAAGCAAGGTAGCAAGTTAGAACTGGAGAATGGCATCTTGCAAGGAGAACCAAAAAGAAGTTCAAAGGCAATGTGGGAGGTCAGCGGCTTCATTTCTTAAATATCACCAACTGCTGAGCTAAATGAGACCTGAACCTTCATCCACCTCCTGTTTCAAGGTCAGAGAATGGAGTCCAGACCTGTAGAATGGTTTGGCCTGCATCCCAGGACACAGCACAAGTCCTGGAACACAAGAGCAGCTAACTTTAGATAGTTGGTTAAACCAACACATGGCAGAATCAGAACACAAATTCAGGACAATGGTTTTATAGCCAGTGCTCCCCAACCCCACAGAGCATGAAAATTACCTAAGGAAGATTTTCACCTCTGAATCCTCAGATGCGGGAGCCGGTTTATGTGAGTAACCTCCCCCAGGTCACCATGATGCTCAACCAGATTAGGAACCATTGGCCTGAAGGGTTCCACTTCTTGATACCTAACCTTCAGCTTTTGGTACTTTTTCCACCACCTCAGAGCAGTATAGGCAGCCATCCTGCCCTCTTACAGTTGGGAAATAAATTCTAGTGCTCATTTGTGAGACTTTAAAAAAAGCAACATATAATTTGAGGCAATTGAAATTTTTAAGCCAATTTGGATTCAAGAGTGTTGACTTTGAAGCATTGGGATTCTGTGACACTAAAATGACACAAGATTAATTATCAACATATAGATACACAAGACTTCATAAGAAAAATTTAGTCACTTAGACCAATGATGAGGTACCACGTATCCTATACAAAAGCGGCCTGGCAGATGCTGTGGAGGATGACTCAAAAAAAAAAAAAAAAATCACATGGAGCAGCCATTTGGTGGAGCAGTTGAGAGATGTGGCATCCCTAGAAACATCTTATCAGTATGCCCGAATTTGACTCCCTGGATTTAAGTCCTAGCTCCACTGCTGATTCTAAGCTTCCCGCTAATGTGTACTTTAGAAGGCAATCAACTGATGGCTCAAGTATTTAGGTTCTTGCAACCCACATTGCAGAGCTGAATTGAGTTCCTAGTTCCTGGTTTCAGCCTGGCCCAGCCTTGGCTGTTGCAGGCATGTAGGCACTAAGCCGGCAGATGGAAGATGTCTCTCTCTCTCAAATTGTTTTTAAAACCTGAACTAATTATTCATTAATCTTATGATTTGTGATTTTTTTTACTCAAAAGATGAATCAAGTTTTACCTTCATAACAAGAGGGCAAAGATTTTCATGAATTTCCCACATTACAAGGCTTTGACTCACATGGGGTCTAGCATTCATCACAGGCTTGTTCAGACCTTTCTAGTATCTTATGTGAACACAGAAGTTACGCACAGGCTGTAGCAAATCAGAGGGTAATATGCTAACCAGGCGCTACGCTCAAAGAGTCATCCCAAGGATAAATACATTTATGTTCACAAGTTCTTTGTACTCCCAAGATGAAAGAATTGCAGCACATCTGGTCCTGTTAATAACTGCTGTCGTTTTCACTGGTGCTTGTATCTACAATAATAAAAGCAGTACAGTCCGATTCACTTGTTTACATAGGTAATCTAAACACTGGGCTTTCTTACTGTTTTCCAAGTCTCCATTCCTACATCTAAATAAAAGGGCGGAGAGCAAACCAAATAACATCTCTCTGCATCCTTGCTTAAGACCAAATCTGTAACTCCTTGTAATTACTATATTCCAAAAAACAAGCCTGCAGGAACAAAGAAACTGTTCAATTCTGGAGTCACTGTCCATAATGCCTCTCATTTTTGGCACCTGGGTTTCCTGCTGGCCTTCACCCACCAAGAGGATTCAAAGCCAGAACACAAGTTTTTCAATTATCCAATTCCCTTAACTCCTGAAAGCCAAGAAAAAGCAAAGGAAGGGGAGAGGCTATGTGTTAAGAACTGTGTTAAAGTAGCAACACCAACCAACAAACACAAGTTCAGTTCAGAGTCAGGGCCACCATGGAGTCTTAAAGCAGATCCGTTGTGTTTTGATCTTACAAGCACATATGGTCTTCCATTAGCAGGTCTCAGAGCAGTGGGCAATGCTACCATACCATATGTGCCGATCGCAACCATGGGGCTGATTTATGTTTGTGAGTGCAAGGTTTTCTTTGTATTTCGTCTTGTTATTTCAAGAGAAATATAAGGGTAGATTTATTTCACTTTTACAAAGAGGCTTCCTAGAGTTTGTTTGTTGAAAGTTGAAAGTTTCCAGTAGGGTGAAGCAGAGCTGTTTCCTACAAAATTTGAGTGTAAGCTAGAAGTTCCCTCATCCTCTCTCCTAAAATGCAAACACAATTGCCCTTGTCCCCAAGCCCCCTCGTTCTAGAGCCTGGAATAAACAGGCATTGCAAGACAATTACCGAGAACGGTCACTCTGTAATACTTAATACTCAATACTTACATGTGGCCTCATGCAAATTCAGTACTCAAGGAATAACTCTGGTCAGAGTTGGGTGGGTTCACCAGGAAAATCCCAATGGTGTTGAATAACTGCTGCCTTCAGCTCCCTAGCAGAACCTGACATCCTCCCCCTTTGACCAACAGTTAATTTCCCAGTAGTACAGCTCAACAGGGCCAAAAGGAAGACAACAGCCATGCACAAGGCAGTGGTGGACAGCACCAGCAGATAGGTGCTTCAAGAGAAGCAAACGAGACCCTGCCAGCACAGACCTTGCAGAATGCAATCATCTCTAACCCTGAGGCAGGAAGTCATGTATTGTGGGTGCCTTTATTTCTCTGGTCTCCCGTTCCTGTTTCTGATGCCCAGCCAGCTCCCTCTTTCAGTCCCAGAACAGCTTAGAACTTCACCTGCCCTTGCAATTTAATGATATTTCAAGAAGCTCACAGAAAAATCAAATTAAAAGTTTAGTTTTGGGGGGAATAAAACTTTGAAATCCATGCATGAGGCATCTTGACAAAGTTCATGAGAAATGCATGTTATGAAAAAAGCTATGCACAGATTTCAAGTTTTTATACTGAAATGTATAAAAATTATCTTTTAATCCCATTGTCCCACAAACTTCTTTAAGTACCCTCAAACACTTCCAAATTTCAGTCCTCGTCACATCTCCTACTTCCTCTCACCAGTAGATACCAGGGAGGTGAAGGCATTCTCAGGACTGAACTCAGTGTCAAGTGTGAGTGGCTCAGATCTTGCTGGCTCTAAGCTGACTAGGCTCAGCTGTCAATGTAACCACCGCTGCTAAGTGGATGGCCAAGGAGGCTCAACAACATTGCTGGCAAAACTGTAAATTTCCTGTTAGAGATGCCACCTGCCTTTACCTGGCCAGCTCTCCTCCCAGGCCAGCTAGGTGATGGAAGTCAACAGGGCACCTTCCCAAGGAGGTTCACACCTCCCTTAGGATATACCCCATGTGAAGAGATAGCTAGGTCTGGGCCTCATAACCGACAAGGCCTTAAAGCCCACCAAATTATTACCAAGCCCCTTCTTTCAGTTTCTATTTGCCTCTCAATCAGAGAGCTTAGTTGTGGTTTAGACAGCAGCTCTTAGGTTCTCCAAGAATGGCTCTTTTGTTCTAGACCCTATCTAGGCCACTTGGGGCCTCATTCCTTTGTAATCATAGCCTCTACTCTAACTTCAATGGCTCTTCTCCCAACCTGTGTGTATTGATGGCCCTGTCTCCCACTTAATGTATGATTTTTCAGAATTTCTGTACAAACCCCTCTACCTACAAAAGATGAGTGGCTTTCTCCCAGTCTTGATTGGAATCAGCTTTAAACCACGTCCAAACAGTCTTCACAAGGGTCCAGAGACCGCCCCCCTCACTTCCTCTCCTCTATGAAATCCTCTCATTATTTGGTTAATGCCGCTCTTAGGATCACTGGTTGTTATTCTCACCCTTTTATACTACCTTAATTGTTTAAGTGATTACAGCAGTTGATAACGGAACAAATCAAGGCCTTCAGTCAACCAAATGCTGCTACAGAGATATACTCGGCTCCCCACCCAGGAAACAGCAGCTTGAGACATTGCCCCATGTCAGCAGGAAGTAGCTCTAAAGACAGATCATCATCCCTCTACCCACTCCTGAGCTTTCTGGGTTAATGCAATCCCATACAACTCCTGCTTTATAAAAAAAAAAAAAAAAAAAAAGGGGGGGGGGGGGTGTTAATAAAATGAGTCTTACCTATGGCACGATCTATGCTCCAACACCACCCTAGGTTTTAGCCCCCGCTGCCACTGCTGGAAGCCAGGTGGCCACATGGCTCAACCACCAGTGTCAGCTCCACCCCCATCCTAATGGGATTTGCTGTTCCTACTTTCCTGCCTGCACCCCCACAAAGTTTTAAAAGGACCTACTCCTGAACATGTGGCTCTCTTTCTCTCCATCTCCCAATCTCTCTCCCGATCTGGCTCTTTTCTGTCTCTCAATCTCTTATGCTCTCCTTCTCCCTCTTTTCCTTCTTTGCCCCTTCCTTCCAGTCTGTCATGTTTCCCAATAAACCCTTTTCCTTTAAAAAAACAAAAAAAGAAGTTTGAGTGGCTGACAGCTATTGCAAACCTGGTTCATGACTGTTGGTAATAAGAATAAATTCTAGGTAGGCACTGTGGTGAAGCAGATAGAGCTGCCACCTGTGGTTCTAGCACTCCTTATGTGTGCTCATTGGAGTCCTGGCTGCTCCACTTATGATCCAGCTCCCTGCGTGTGTGCCTAGGAAAACATCAGAGAATGTCCCAAGTGCTTGGGCCCCTATATCCACATTGAAGACCCTGAAGAAGCGCCTGGCTTCGAACCAGCCCAGCTCTGGCCATTGCTACCATTTGGAGAGTGAGCCAGTGGAAGGAAGATCTACCTCAATCCATCTCAAACTCTTTCAAATAAATAAGTAAATTTTCTAAAAAACTAAGAATTCCTAACAGCCAGGAAGTCAAATCATGAGATAAAGGATAATATTTTCTGTATCATGGGGAATAGGCTATTTTAGACTAGTCTCAAATGGGAACCAGACTATCTCCATTTGCTGCACAAACCCCCTTTCCCTCTCTTCCTCACTATTCCTTCACAAAAGATCAGGAAGGGAAGAAATCGAGTTAACAAAATCACGTTGATGACCCAATATCTAGAAGAATCTTAACCATCTGAATAACACAGCATCTTGTCTAAGAACAAAAAAAGTTCCCTTGCTCTCATCTACCTCTTTGAAATTGAGAGGACTTAAAAAAGTCAATGAAATGGTTTCCCAGTTCCCTACTGAAGTTCTCACTGAAAACATAATGTATAATTTTAGGCATATTTGTCACATTTCAAGCCAGAATTAAAATGTAGATGTTGATTCTGTTGTAATAGGATTGTGGTTTCCTTAATGAATGCCAGAAAGCATTGCCTTTCTTGGGTTTGTGGTTTTGTGTTTGTGTGATTTTAATTCAAATTTGTACTACGAAGCTTATTAAAAGATGTTATAAGGAATTTTTGTTTAACTGATATTTTGATCACTACTTTAAACTTTTACATAACAAATATCCTAAAGAGCCAAAGACAGTGTTTAAAATACAGGTGTCCTGAAGCACTTACACAGATTTAAGTTCAACATTGGGCTTTGTCATTTTCTAGGATCCTCTGTGACATAGGAGAGTTACTAAACCTCCACATTTTAGCTTTCTCATCTGTAAAATGCAGTGATTAACACCCATGTCACGAAATGCTGAGAGGACTCAATGAGATAAAAACTGCAGACACAGAGAAATGCCCAGAATATTTGAGTCTCCATGTACAGTGGCTGTTGAGTAGTCGATCCCCTTCACATGGGACAGCAGTGAGAGAAGAGTCGTGTCTATCCCCCACCATGGTACTGCACACAAAGTGGACCTACAATTAACACTAGCCAATTGAGTAGAAAGCACAGTGGTACAGGTAATTAAACCATTCAATAAGTATGTCAGGCACTGTTTATTTTCCAGGAAATGCCTAGAATACATAACATTCCCTCTCTTCAAGGAGTTCACATTTTAGGGGCAAGAAGCAAATAAAAACTTAACTCGTCAGTGTATTTCAAGTAATAGGGCCATAGCAACTATTAAATACAGAAGAGAATTACAGGATCTGGTATTGTGGTGTAGATTAAGTCCCTGCCTGGGATGCCTATGTCAGAGTACCTGGCTCAAGTCCCAGCTACTCTGCTTGTGATCCAGCTTGTTTTGAATTCCCAAACACCATCTGAATCAGAAAATCACGAAGTTTTTTTTTTTTTTTTTAATCTGGTAAGCAATTGTGTTCCTCCTCTTGGAGAACTCCCACGCCATATTTAACAGAGTTCATATCCTAATATCGCAGAAAGTTTTTAAGACTCCATCTAAGCCTCAAATGGCCAAGAAAATCAAGATTCCTGTGAATGGTAATATACCACAGTAACTCTGTTATTCCATGTCTCATGAAGAAAAGAAATCACTCTGTGTCTCCTACAGTGGGAATTCCATACAGAAAATAAGATCTTGGAAAGTAAAGACAGACTAAACCACAGAGACAGATACACCACCACCACCCCAAGAGAGACATGGAAACAGAGTCCCTTGTCTCTATGCAGTGAGGAACTTCATCAATGCAGTTGCCTACTTCTCACTCCATACTCCCTAACCCCACCAGGAATGCACAGAAGTGCACTGAATGGCAGGAATGAAATCAACAGATAAAAATGGCACCTTTCACGCTCTGGTTCCTACTGCTGGAACTCTAGGGAAACCAAGGAAAACGAAACATACCTGGAACATTCTGAAAAGTTATTAGGAAGAGATAATCAGCACCCAGGAAAAAAGAACAAGCACATGAGCCAGGAAGCAATTTGAGGCTTGGTGCCTCTTTTGCATACCTTCTCCTTCCCATACCAGTCAATCTATTGCAAGAAAGCAAACTAGCCTCCTTCCCTCTAAAGTGTAAATAAATAACAGCCTTGTGAATGGTCAGTATGGTAGACAAGAGAAATTCAAGAGTAACATCAACTAAAGTCATTTTTTAAAGAAATAATCTGTAAGATGTTCTATGTGCCAGACGATAAAATCTTGTCCTCTAGCTCACACAGTCTACCCAGAGAAACATATGTTTCAAATATCATGCGACAGATATGATAAGACCCAAGTACAAAGTAATAGCAGCATAAAAAGTGGTCCCAAGCAGAATTCCTGAACCTCAGCACCATTGGTATTTTGGATCAAATAATTTTATGTCAGCAGAGGGAGAGCTGTCTTTTGTACTGTAGGATATTTAGCAATGTCCTTGGTCAGTATCTTCACCAACTTGTGACAACCAAAAACTTCTCCGGACATTGTCAAATGTCTCCCAAAAAGAGCAAGATTAAGTATATTAAATAAACTTGAGCTGAAAATGAGTATACAGGGGCCAGCTCTGTGGCACACTAGGTTAATCATCCACCTGTGGTGCCGGCATCCCATATGGGCTCCGGGTTCCAGTCCCAGTTGCTCCTCTTCTAGTCCAGCTCTCTGCTGTGGCCTGGAAAAAGCAGTGGAGGATGACCCAAGTACTTGGGCCCCTGCACCCGCATGGGAGACCAGGAAGAAGCTCCTGGCTCAGGCTTCAGATCAGCTCAGCTCTGATTTGTTGCAGTCATTTGGGGAGTGAACCAGCGGAATGGAAGACCTATTTATCTCTCTGGCCCTACCTCTCTAATTCTGTCTTTCAAATAAATAATTTTTTTTTTTTTTTTGGCAGGGAGAGTGGACAGTGAGAGACAGAGAAAGGTCTTCCTTTGCCGTTGGTTCACCCTCCAATGGCTGCCGCAGCCGGCGCCCTGCGGCTGGTGCACCGCACTCATCCGATGGCAGAAGCCAGGTGCCTCTCCTGGTCTCCCATGGGGTGCAGGGCCCAAGCACTTGGGCCATCCTCCACTGCACTCCCGGGCCACAGCAGAGAGCTGGCCTGAAAGAGGGGCAACCGGGACAGAATCCGGCACCCCAACCGGGACTAGAACCCGGTGTGCCGGCACCGCAATGCGGAGGATTAGCCTGTTGAGCCACGGCGCCGGCCTCAAATAAATAAAATTCTTTAACAAATTCTATAACCAGGCCAGCACTGTGGCTCACTAGGCTAATCCTCCACCTGTGGCACCGGCAGCCAGGTTCTAGCCCCAGTTGGGGCGCTGGATTCTGTCCCAGTTGCTCCTCTTCCAGTCCAGCTCTCTGCTGTGGCCCAGGAGTACAGTGGAGGATGGCCCAAGTGCTTGGGCCCTGCACCCCATGGGAGACCAGGAAGAAGCACCTGGCTCCTGGCTTTAGATCGGCACAGTTCTGGCTGTAGTGGCCATTTGGGGGGTGAACCAACGGCAAAGGAAGACCTTTCTCTCTCACAGTCTCTAACTCTACCTGTCAACTAAATAAATAATTTTTTTAAAATGGGTATACATATTGATTGCCTAATGAAAGATTCCAGGCAGGGAAATCATAATGTCAAAGCATAAAACAGCCATCAAAATAGAACATAGGATGTGAGGAGGGGAACGGAGAAGGTTCAATGCCTAGCCTCAATTCCTGATTCTTGCTGGTGCAAACTCTGGGAATCAACAGTGATGGCTCAAGTAATTAGGTTCCTGCTACCCCAATCTTAGCTCTTGAGTTTTGGCTCCAGCCATGGGCTGTTGTGGTCATCTGGGGGAGTGAACCAGCAGATCAGAGCTGTACCTCGGACTTCCAAATATCTAAAATTGTAAATTAACAAAGGGAATCTAGTCTCCTAATTAGCTCCCATCATTCTACCCAGACAGTGAGGATCAATATGAGGTCCACAAAGGCAAGATAAGAGATATTTAAGAGGCTTCAACTGAATCTATGATTATGTGAACATGGAAGGCAAGGAAACTACAGGACACAGACTTAGAAGGAAAAGCTGAAGCCAGCTTAGAAGTGGGAACTCTCAGACATGGGAAGTTTAAGTTGTCTGTGCAACAGCCACGTCAAGGTGTCTAGTAGGCAATGAGGGCCCTTCAAAGTTTGTGGAAAACTATAATTAAAAGTTGTGGCTGCAAAAGTATCTTTAAATCCATGTGTGGTTTTCTGATAATACACATTTTCTGTCAACTTCTCAAAAATCTCATGTATCTATTGTATGTGCATGCATATGTGGGTCCTCATATGGGTGTGTACACACATCAGTAAGTGCATATAAATTTACATGGGAAAGACTTGAGCAGATTTAAAAAAAAATTCTGGGGCCAACGCTGTGGCACAGGAGGTTAGACCACACCCCATAGTGTCAGCATCCCTATGGGTACCAGTTCAGTTCAAGCCCTGGCTGCTCGACGTCCAATCCAGCTTCCTGCTGCTGTACATGGGAGGGCAGCAGAGGATGGCCTAGATGGTTGGGACCCTGCACCCACGTGAGAAACCTGGAGAAAACTCCTGGCCTCAGCAGGGCCCAGCCCTGGTGGTTGCAGCCATTTGGAGGGTGACCAGTTGATGAAGATCTGTCTCTTCTTCTGAGTAACTTTGACTTTCAAATACTTAAAGAAAGCTTTTAAGATTTGAGATGTAGAGTTAGAGACACACAAAGGCCCTCTATCTGCTGGTTCACTCCCCAAAATGGTCACAACGGCCAGAGCTGGGTTGATCCGAAGCCAGGACTGTCTTCCAGGTCTCCTATATGGGTGTAGGGGCCCAGGTACTTGGGCCACCTTCTGCTGCTCTCCCAGGCTATAGCACAGAGCCGCATCAGAAGAGTAGCAGCCAGGACAGCAAAGAGTGCCCAAAGGGGAGGTCAGTGCCACAGGTGGAGGCTTAGCCTACTATGCCACAGCAGCAGCCCCTAAATAAACAAGTCTCAAATTTTGAAAGGCAGAATGACAGAGGGAGACAGATCTTCTATTTGCTGGTTCACTCCCCATATGACCACAAGGGCTGAGGCTATACCAGGCCAAAGTCAGGAACCTGTAATTCCATTTGGGTCTCCCATGTGGGCAGCAGAGGCTCAAGCATTTGGGCTGTCTGCTGTTGCTTTTGTTAGCAGGGAGCTGGTTTCGAAGTGTAATGGTCAGGACTAAAGTCTGTCACAGACCCTGACATAACATGCCTTGCCACAGTACCAGCCCCAAGCTAGCTCTTTCTGAGATTCCTAAAATAGGCAGCAAGAGACATGTGGAGGAATTACAGCAGAGGAAGAAAAGATCTAAGCCCAGATTTCAGAGGATCATAAACATGCAAGAAAAGGAGAGGTCAAGAAGAAGGAAAACAATTCAGAAACATACCCAGAAGAAATGCTATAATCTAAATTTTCCTCCCAAGATTAAGCTAAAACCTAACCCCCAGGGTGACAGAATTCTGAGCACACACTTCAGGGCTCATAGGTGCCTATGGAGCCCTCATAAACGGGATTATAGTCCTTGGAAAAGGCTCTCCAGAGGGAACTTGTTCCACTGTGTGAGGCCAAAGCAACAAGGCCATGAGCCAGGCCCTCATCACATGGCTGATACCTTCATCTTGGACTTCCTGGCCTCCAGAACTGGGAGCTACAAACATCTGATGTTTGTAAGCTACCCAGTTTATGGTAATTTTTTTATAGCAGCCCAGATGGACAAGACGTAAGGGATGACAGAAAACAGCAGCTGAAGAGGATGTTTGACCGAGGAGATACCAATGGTAAAAAGAACCAGTAAGGCGAAGATCAAACCACTGGCCCTTGGGTACATTGCCCAGGAGTCTCTGGTAATATTTTCCAAGGCAACGTTGTGATCCAAGAATCCGACTGCCATAAAGAGGGGAGAAGATGCAAAGTGAGGACTCTGTAAATAGACAGCTCATTGAAAATCCATAGTGCTGCATTATCGCAATGAGACTGGCCATGTTTATTGGCTGAGGCAATTGACCCAAAGAGGGGGTGATTAGTAGTGGTCAGTCCTCAAGGACAAAGGAAGCCCTGGTGAGAAAGAATGGATCTAAAAGGAAGCAGTGTCCTCTCCACATAGAGTTTAAAGCAGGGATGTGCAGCCAACAAAGGAGTCTTGGGCCTCTGAGAGGTCTAAGGTAAGGCCACCTGCTACGACTTAGATTAAGTGAGGTCCTTCGGGAGGCAGATCAGGCATTCCAACAGGGAGTCAGTGTTTAAATAATCATAAGTTGGAGAGAATTCAGAAACACAGAGAAGGCTACCAGGCAGCACTGGGGATGCAGCTGAGGTCTGAACCCTTTTGGTAGCAGAGCCACTCTACAGGGATAGGCAGTTTTGCACACTGCAGCTCAAGTAAATGTGAGGAGACTAAGCGGTTATTCTTTGCAGATTTGTGGAGAAACTCCATTAGAATGTCTAAAACGTGGGAACTCATTGCTAGTAAGTGGGTCAGGTGAGGTAGAAGACAAATCAACACTGACAGTGGATAGATGATGGAGCACTCAGACTAGAGTTACTTAGGATTGGCATAAACTGATACCAACCCATTAGCAGGGTTCTACTCCTGAGTCTTCTGTGACTGAACTAACAGAAGGTTGAAAATGAAATGTACTATGTGAGCTTCTAAGGTAGGTCTTCCACAATGGTAGCTTCTACTGACATTTGGAATACTCTTGGAGTCCTGAGCTGCCATGCAAGAAGTTCACCTAGGAGAAGGCCTCACATGGATTCAAGTCACTATTCAGATTCCTGCGCCCAACATCAGATTGCCTGCTCAAGTCCCAGCTACTCCACTTCCAATCCAGCTCCCTGACAATGCTCATGGGAAGCAACTTTAGAAAACTGCCATTCACATTGGAGTTCCTGGCTCCTGACTGCAGCCTGGCTCATGTGTCCACTTGGGGAGTGAAACAGTGGATCAAAGATCTTGTTCTCTCTCCTTCTGGGGGTGGGGCACCACTGAGACAGATGGAGGGACCAGCTAAGCCAGGCAGCATAGCAGTGCTCCCAAGCAACAGACAGGTGAGCAAAACCAACTAGGATCCCCTAGATCTGCTCAGCCCCAGAGAGGACCTGTTCCATACAACACAGGACAGCCGAGTGCAGCCCCAATTCCATTCCCACAGAATTGTGATGGGAAAAGTTGCAGTTTCTGTTAAGTTGATGATTTTAGGAGTGAGCTGTCCCAAGTTTGACAGGGGCCAGAGTCTTGCCCTGGGAGCAGGCTGCCAAGACCATGTGACAGTCGAGCCCCCAACAGTGTTATAAATGTATAGGAGAAAAATTATTGAAAGGCTGGGAGTGACTTACTTGAGTTCATCATTCCTGGCTGTTCTTACTCTGGGGGGAGAGGGAAGAGTGGGTGAGGCTGCAGGAGGGGAAGTGATTCACCAGCAGTCACCTCAGCTGCCACTGTGATGCCTGGTGACACATAATTAGAAAACAAGTGACAGATTAGTTTAATAATATTCATTAGCAACTAATGAAACTGACATTGTTTCCTATTGAAGGCAGGTTGGGCTTTTAGTTGATTTCAAGCAAATTATGCCCCCACCTCTTTCTGTGCCCCTCCCCATCTGCCTTTCTGCTAAATGAGAAGTTGCAGTAAGGTGGGGAAGAGAATGTTAAGTTGCTCCTAAAACAGGGTACAAAGGGTACAACGATAGAGAGGACAAGGAAACAATTCAGGAGAGGCCTTGGGGGGTCCAAGTAAAAGGATGTAGCAGGTAAGCATAGCCTTTCTTCCAGCAGTCTGCAGCCATTTCACTGCTGTCAAATTTTCATTCACCTTGAGGAGGAAACGCTTAATGGAGAAAAATCAGTGCTTGCTTTCAGGCATTGTTGTTCTTTTCCCTTAAAAAAAAATCTAAGTCAGAATTTTAACGATATGCAGAAATCATAGCTGTCTTGCTGCATCGCTGTAGGACTGACCCCCCTTGACAGTTCTTAAATTATTCAGCTATCAAGGGCCTGCTAAACATTAAATTAAGCATCCTCTCTCCCCTGTCCTAAACCATTAAGTTATGCAAATGCACAGATAATGGGGCATATGACAGCTGGAGGCATTAATCACGCAGCTCGGTCTCTGGGCTGTTGTTATGTAGAAGCTGCATCTGCCAACAGACCCAACAGCCACAATTAGATCTCACTTAATGGAATGAGGAGACGCTACCTGGCCCTCCACACGCGTGTTAGGTTGTAGACCCGGGAGTGAATAAGGCACTTGGGAGATGGCACTGCTCGCATTCTTTCTCCCCTCCCCACCCCCTCCCTTTTTTAATACCTGCTCCTCCAATTGAAATGAAAAATTACCTGTAATTGTTATCATTTGCAAACAAAACCTGTCAGACGACAAACCTGCTGTTTACAATGGATGTTTTTGTTGTTCCCTGGGAAGGCTCTTTGGGGAGTTTCCATCATTTTTTTTTTTTTTTAACTAATTCTCTGTCTTAGAGGGGAGGCTCAGGGCTAGGAAGTGGGAAAAAGCAGGCGACAGATTTCCCATTCCAGCATCCACATCACTGCTTTGAAGACAGACTCACCCCGACAGCCTAGAAGTCTGGAAAAGCCACCAGCCTAACTTTGTCCCACCAAGATGGGATTGTCAAAATCCAGGTGACCAGAGTCCACCAGGACCCCTCCCCACTGCAAATCAGGACTTAGATCACACAGACACCTACTGGTATGACACAACTGGGCAGTTCAAGAGGAGGCAATCTGGAATTCTCATATCCCTATAATGTAACCCTATGTTTAATTGTCGATTTGACACACCCACCTTCCCAGGATGTACCTTTCACATCCAGGACCAGGACACATGCTCAGACCCCACCCCACTTGCATAACCAACTGGAGTACCACCCTCTTCCTTATAAAAAGTATTCCAAAGACCAGGGGTGGACGAGAACTTTGTCACAGCCCTTGCTTCAAGGGGGTCATTTTATTTTTTAAAAGATTTACTTGAAAGCCAGAGTGTCAGAGAGAGAGAAGGAGAGGCAGAGAGAGGTCTTCCATCCACTGTTTCACTCCTCAACTTGGCACAACAGCCGGAGCTTCACCAATGCAAAGCTAGGAGCTTCTTCTGGGTCTCCCACGCAGGGGCCCCAGGGCTTGGGCCATCTTCTACTGCTTTCCCAGACCATAACAGAGAGCTGGATCGGAAGTGGAGCAGCCAGGACTCGAACTGGCACCCATATGGAATGCCAGCACTGCAGGCGGCAGCTTTACCTGCTACACCACAGCACTAGCCCCTCGAGGGGTCATTTTCTTTCCACCCTGGAAAGCATTATATGTACTGCACTCATTTTCTCCAACAGGTCTTCCTCAGGTACTTTTTTTTTTTTTAAACAGGGAATTCTCTGGCCCATTCATGTTGGCTATTTCTCAGTTAGGATGGCCCACTCAAATGTGAATTTGTTTATTCCTAAGTAGTTTTTGTTTGCACATGATACCAGACTATTTTTTAAAATTTTTTTGACAGGCAGAGTTAGACAGCGAGAGAGAGAGAAAGGTCTTCCTTTTTCCATTGGTTCACTTCCCAAGTGGCCACTATGGCTGGCGCGCCGCACAGATCCAAAGCCAGGAGCCAGGCGCTTCCTCCTGGTCTCCCGTGCGGGTGCAGGGCCCAAGCACTTAGGTCATCCTCTACTGCTTTCCCGGGCCACAGCAGCGAGCTGGACTGGAAGAGGAATAGACTGGGACAGAATCCGGTGCCCCAACCGGGACTAGAACCTGGGGTGCCAGCACCACAGGCAGAGGATTAGCCTAGTGAGCCATGGCACCGGCCGATACCAGACTATTTAGTATTTCTATCTCTGAGAGACAAAAGGCTGAATTAGAATTGGTAACTTCGTTTCCCACATCATGATCATCTTCCAGAGCACTGTCAGTGTTAGCAGAGATGGCAAGAATAGGGGTTCTAATCTCCCAACAAGAACTTTAGATGTGAGAGTAGCAGTAAACCCAAGCTGTGCACAACCAGGCTCCCTCCCACTGGAAGTCAAGAATTGGACTGTGGAGACACCTATCATCTTCCAAGAACTTGGAAGATATGAACTTGGTTCATATACTGAGATTTCACATTATGGAAAATATAAAAGTTTTTTTTGTTTTAAAGATTTTATTTGAAAGACAGTTACAGTGAGAGGTAGAGACAGAGAGAGAGGTCTTCCATCCACTGGTTCACTCCCTAGATGGCCCCAACAGCTGGAGCTGCGCCGATCCAAAGCCAGGAGCCAGGAGATTCTTCCAGGTCTCCTACATGGGTGCAGGGGCTCAAGGATTTGAGCCATCTTCTACTGATTTCCCAGGCCATAGCAGGGAGCTGGATCGAAAGAGGAGCAGCCGGGACTAGAACCGGCACCCATATGGGGTGCCGGTGCTTCAGGCCAAGGCTTTAACCCGGTGTGCCACAGTGCCAGCCCCCATAAGTTTTTTAAGGACAGTTTTAGAAGTCACTTTTCTCCAATGAGGTCAGAGACATTCAGATCTGGTCCCTGAAGACAATCATTCAACTACAGAGCTACCCTCCTCGTTTGCTAAGAATAGCACCATCCAAATGGCTAACAATCAGTGTTTTCCACTTCCTTCCAAAGTTCTCCAGCACTTTTAGCTAAGTCTACATACATTAATGAGCAAGAAACCAAGAATGAAAAGGGGTGAAGATGTGCCAATAATGGAAGCCAGCCTTGCCCTCCTGCCCCACATTAATGCCATGAAACACCATTTCAGGCCAATTAGCTCCTGAGCTGGGTCAGTGCTCCCCAAGTGCAGGCCTCACCCCTGACCTTGAAAATGCTCGGCTTGCAGTCAGAGACAGACAGGAATCTGTAATTACTACCTCGGGAGAAAACTCAGAATGGCTTATCTGGTAAGGTTCAATAAAGTCAACTCCAGCAGACACAGGACACATTGTGTTCCTTCTAAGCCTAACTACACTGTCTTTTCCTAAACCTCCAAGTAGTTCCTTCTCCTAAAGCCCTTCCAGATCCTAGATAAATCCTATCACAAGGGGCATGAGTTTCAAGTCCTTGTTTTATCTGGAACATGATCCCAGCTGTCTCTGGGGTTTTTCTACCACTCTCTATATCCCTAACTTTGTACAACCATTCCTAGATTGAAAAATAAAATAAAGGGGTAATAGTATACTCCATAGCTTCATGGTTAAAGTAGGCTGTTCTATCAAGACACAGATTAAGATAAGGAAAACAGACAGAAGCTTATTAACTTGTGTCATCTCTCTAAGAATTTCATCAACATTCATGGAAAAATGAAATGAAACATTTCAGTCCATAATTCTTTTGAAATCCATGCATGTTTTTTCACAGTATACTTTAATGAATTTTTGAAGATCCTTCATAAAATACAGACAAAAAGTAGTTCAAAGATGTTTTGAATTCCAGTTTATACAGTATCTTCAACGAAGTACAGGGTCTGGCACTGTAGTATAGTGGGTTAAGTTACTACTTGCAACAATGACAGCATCCCATGTCAGAGTGGTGATTCAAGTCCTAACTGCTCTGCTTCTGATATAGCTCCCTTGCAAGGTGCCTGGGAAAGCATATGAAGCCTCCAGTACTTGGGCTCCTGCCAATCACATGGGAGACCTAGGTACAGTTCTAGGATCCTGACTTCATCCTGATCCAGCCCTAGCTGTTGCAGCCCCTGGTGAGTAACAGATGGAAAATTTCTCTCCCTATCACTTTGCCTTTCAAATCAATGAGTTGTTTTTAACTAGTTCTAGAGAAGTGTAAAGTATTTTCAGTCTCCAGGGACAACCTGGGGAAAGGCAAATAAATGGTCAATAAAGGCTTCCTACTTTGGCTCCACAGATCCAAACGGCTCTAAAGCTGTGTTCATTGGTCAAGCTTTGTTCTGCATGAGAGGGGTCAGGATTCCTTCTGTCTTTGTAAACCAGTGTCCTGCTTTTAGGCCAACAGATGAACAGAGCTCTCCTGCACCTGGAGGCACATTTTGGCTTCCCACCATCCATCAACAAACTCATAAGTTGAGGGGAGCTTCCAGCTTTATTCGTTCTCGTCTATGTTGCCTACACCGGGGATTCTCAAAAGTACTGGGTATTGCAAAGCATGAGATCTCCTTAAAAATCACACATACACACACCCACTGAGGACTTGGCACAGGTACCCAGACCCTAAACAACTTTTGAGCAGAGTTTCTACATCATGTCCTCACCTCTCAGTTACTAGTTGCTAAGCCCACATAGCAACTTCACATCTATGAACACTCAATAGGGCTTCATACACAAAGAATAGTCTCAGAATTCAGGTGCACAAATGGAAAATTAGCCATGTTACACCTCTCAAGGCCCTACCCAGTTGACACTCCACAGAAAGATTCCTTCCCAACTCCCCAAAAGTCAGCCCTCTTATACTCACCAGTTGTAGCACTTACAACCCATTTAAGAAATTGTTATACCACACATCCCTTTCCTCGCTTACTGTTCATCCTTGCACAAGAGAGTAAGGACCATAAGTGCATATCTGTCTTTGGCCCCCATTATCCGTGGTACAGGACACAATCTTTCTTTTCAGCATCAGAAGGAACAAGTGGTTTCTATGCATCCTAGTGTAGAGGTTTTTGAACCATGTTTGCTCTTCTCCCCATCGTAAATGCTCTCTATATAACCCAAAGAGCAAAAAAGAACGCAAAGTCAATGCCAAATACAACGTGTTCCTCCTGGAGTAGCAGCAAGGATGTGTCAGCAAGTGTTTTTGTAACTCAGCTGCATTGTAAAAAGTTGGAGTCCTCTGAAAATGATTTGCATGACAAATGTATTCTTCTATGATCTTGAGAGAATCCTACTACCTACAGTGCTGTTAGCATGTGTTCTAAGACTGAGTCAAGCTTTCAATTTTCCATCCTCCAGTCATAAACCTAGCAAAGCTGTTTAAGAAAGTGCCCACCCATGAAGTGTGGCCTGGGGGAAATATAACTGGAAGATTTCACTAAGGCAGCTTAGAAATTTAAAACAATACTTAACATTGCAACAGATGTTATTTGCATTGCTTGGCAGCAAAAAAGCCTAGATTAAGATACTGAAGGAGGTTTTTACTACTTTAAGAAACACTAAGTTACACAAATATCAGATTGTTTAATTGAAGAAAGTTCTCAAATGTAAGTCTGTTGGCCCTCCACTTTACGTTTCCAGCCCTCTAATTTGTTCATAAATATTTTAGGACCAATTGACAGAAACCTGTCTTATATCAGTCTAAGTGGAAACAAAAGAAATTGTCTGAGTAACTGAAAAGTTCAGAAAGGCTGTGAGTCATAGCTGGATCCAGATTCTGAGGTCAGGTGTTACGGGACCTGAAATTTTCAAATGCATAAGCACAGTAGTACAGAACTATTGGTGGACCTCTATCAAACCGTTTGATCTGATACAACTTTACCTTCTTTCTACCATTTCCCACACCCTTACTAGCTATGTCTACACTTACTCTTTGGATTTCTGCTTGAGTATTTTTTGTATTTCTGCTTTGGGTAGTTCTTGCTTGGGTATTTCTTATATATTTCTGCTCAAGCAATTATTCTAGGGTATAGCATACATACTCATGGGTCACTCTTGGACCTACCTTTAGAAGGCTGCTGGGATAAATCGAGTCGTAGATCTGAAAACAGCGTGGTGGGGGTGGGAGGGTTGGTTCTGAGGATCACCAGCTTTTTACTGCTTAATTATTGAGTTGAGGCTGGGAGTGGCATAACCACTTCCAGAGATAATTCAGGTCAGTCCCTCAGTCAGGCGTGGGAAGGACAACTCATCACAAGTTAAGGGCTTAGGCACATGAGGGGGCCCACAGGATAAGAGCCAGTTCCAGGGGAAGCCATAGCATCACTCAACCACAACACTGTCCGAGTTGCCTGGAGAAGCCCAAATATCATACTACCCAGCCTGCCACCTGCCCTAAGCAATGCAACCCTGAAACTGCACATTTTGCTCCTGCCAAAACTACAAAGCCTACAGAAAAGCAATAGACTTCCACAGCTGATTTAGCAATGAAGAGGAAGAGAGTTTCTTGGCAGAATGGGGAAATGTAGGGGAATGTGCTACACTAAGAAGCTTATTGCTGAACCCACAATTGATCGGCAGCCTTGATGGGGGAAAGGAGGGCAACAAAGCCAAGCTCATGAGACTCTACACGCAGGAGTCCTTGTTTGCAGAGTTAGATAACTGACTTTTAAAACTGTGGAGCCCTCCCCTCAGTAAAAGTTCATAAGACAATTATGCTGTGTACCCCCCAGAGCCTGGCTGCTCCTTTTCCCAGGAAACCAGTGCATGAAGGGCCCTGAACAAGGCAAGGACTGGAAAGCACAGATGTTGGAGATAGGCTGCACAACTGCCTCAAGGAACATGGTAGCTAATTCTTTACAAAGACAAAATTGACATTCAAATCGTGGTTTTTAAATTTTTTGGGGGGAACAGTTATAGTAGATGTGAAAAGTGGTATCTTTGCAAGTTTTATACCAATTTAGGTGAAAAACCTGATCAATGTTATTAAATAACATCAACATGATTCTTCCATGCATTGTCTTAATTCTTAATGTGTTTGAAATTACTTTAAAAATCAACATCTGATTTAATAATCTAGGGGCTCAACATCCCCATTTTCCTGAAAGTCTTTCCACACATCCCCATCCCAACCTACAGGATCCCATGCTTCCCCAAACCATCGTCTCACTTTGACTGTCACCTAGGAGGCCGAAAAGTCACCTTGTGTCATAATTTAATCACTTGATAAATTCAGAATGAGGCCCTGCATTTGACTTTCAGTAATTTCAGCCCTACAGTTACAGGAGCTAAGACTCTCTCCCAGAGCACACTTGGACACTCTTAGATCGCTTAAGTGGCACTTGAACCTCGAGTTTGAATGCCTCAGCTCATTCTTTTATCCTTCTGTCCAGGGACATTAGGAGCAAACAACATCTCGTTGCAGTCCTTAGCTCCCCCCAAAAGAAAAAACACACAAGGATATAGTTACTCAGCTCCTTGCAGCTAAGTAGTTGATCAGGATTATCCAGAGCCAATGACAAACAGACCCACCACGGACTATCTGTGCCCCCTTTACTACTAGAATTTTTAAAAGATTTTATTTATTTGAAAGACTTAGAGAGAGAGGTAGAGACAGAGAAAGAGGTCTTCCATTCACTGGTTCACTCCCCAGATGGCTGCGATGGCCGGAGCTGCGCCGATCCAAAGCCAAGAGCTTCCTACAGGCCCCCGACGTGGGTGTAGGGGCCCAAGGACTTAGGCAATCTTCTACTGATTTCCAGGCCATAGCAGAGAGCTGGAGTGGAAGTGGAGCAGCCAGGACTAGAACCTACACCCATATGGGATGCCGTTGCTTCAGGCCAGGTCTTTAACCTGCTAGGCCACAGCACCAGCCCCTATTAGAAATTTTTATTAGCATCTTTAAGTCTAGTCCTATTAGAAAGCCAATTCTAGAAACTATAAAACCAATTTGTTAAAGTCATCCTAAAAATTCTCTTCCCCGGGGCATAAGTTTGGCCTAGTGGTTAAGATGTCCACATAACAAATCACAGTACCTAGGTTTAATTCCTGGTTCCATTCCTCTTTCCAGCTTTCTGCTAGTGAAGACCCTGGGAAGCAGCAGCCATGGTTCAAGCAACTATGTTTCTGACAACCATATGGGAGACCTGTTTTGTAGTGCTAGCTCCCAGCTTTGGCCCTATTCTCAGCCATTGCATGCATTTGGCGATTGAACCAACAGATGAGAAACCAAGTTTTTATTTGTTTGATTCTAATTTTTTTTAAAGTTTTCTTCTGCTAGAACCATCTCAGGACAAAACTATTCATCAGACTTTCCCAGAGCAACAGAAATAGGATATATATAGGGGTACTTCAAGAAGTTTGTGGAAAATTAGAAGTATGAGTTTATTTTGCTACAGAGTTTCCATAATGCCTATAAATTGGATTTCAAAGATTTTCTACACATGGATAAATCTTGAAAACATTATGTTGAGTCAAAGAAACCAGACATGAAGCCACAAGTTGTGTGACCCCATTCATCGAAGACATCTAGAACAGGCAAATCTACAGACCAAAGTAGATGAGTGGTTGTCAGGCAGGGAGGTGAACAGGAATACAGAGTAGCTGCCACAGAGGGGGCCAGGTTTGTTCTACAAATGATAAAAACAGCCTGGAATGACTGTGATGGTCAAATAACCTTGTGAATATACTAAAAAGCACTGAATACTTTAAGAGGCTGAATTTTTTTGTATGAAAAATTCTATTTCAACCACACAAGAAAGACTAAAAAAACTAGACAACGTGTCTTGGCACATCAAATCTCTTCTAGCACAAGGGAATTCGGACTGCTCAACTTTGATCACTTCCTCCCTCAAAGGCCAGGATGAACCAAGGAGGTTCTAGCCACAAATGAAATGCTATGTTAATTATTTAAGAAGTTATCCATAACCTTGCTTCTCCTACAGCTTGTTTCCTTCAAACCACCATTTCCCAAGCCACTGTTGATCAACAATGCACAGGCAATTTGGAAGCATGGGCTAGGAAAAAAAAAAGTCCATAAAAGCTTTCCTTCTGCAGGATTTCTGGACTGTCTTATCAGGCTAAAGAGAATTGTGATTCACTAAGAAGAATATGGGATAGAGAGCTATTTCTTCAGTCTGCATACCCCCTGGCCAGGAACATTCTTTAAAATATTCATAGAAAGTGACCTGAACCACTCTCCAGCACTTACTGGCTCTTCACTTCTTTGGTTCTGAGATCTACCAGGAGAAACAGGACATTCTGGCATCATGACGACTTTGCAATTTTTAGATTTTTATTAATTAGAAAGGTAGAAATAAGAAAGGGATCTTCCATCTGCTGGTTCATTCCACAAATGCCCCCAACTGCTAGGGCTGGGCCAGGCTGAATTCAGAAGTTTTAACAGGGTATCCCTTGTGGGTGGCAGGAACCCAACTCATCAGTCCCAGGGTGGGCAGTAGCAGGAAGCTGAATCAGAAGTAGAGTGCCCAGGACTCAAACCAGGCATTCCTATGCGAGATGCAGTTTTCCCTGCAGTGTGTTAACTGCTACAAACACCTGCCCCACAAATGCCTTGGTTTCTTGTTCCTCGCTTAATTTAGTACTGAGTAGGATTTCTGACCTCATCTTTTGTTGGCTATGTTACCTAAAGTAAGTTCCTGGAGTCCCTCTGAGACTCAGCTTTCTACCCATCAAATGGGGATAGTCATCATTCAAAGCCACCATCTTCTAATCAAAAATGTTAGAAGAATTAAAGGAGAACCAGAGTCTAGTGCCTAGCACAGCAACGGGTATGTGGCTAGTGCTTACTGACTGCACATTATTTTTTTTTACCAAGTAAATGCAAGCACTCCGAAGTTCATAGTAAAGTGAGGCAGGATTCTGGCACAGTGCTAAGATGCTGCTTGGGAAGCCCACATCCTCTGCTACACAGCCTAGGTTCAAGTCCCAGTTTCACTACCCACTCCAATTTGCTACTTATGCACATCCTGCCAGGAAGTAGGCAATGGCTCAAACAGTTGGGTCCCTGCCACCCACATAGGATACTTTAATTGAGTTCCCAGCTCCCAGCCTCAGTCTGACCCAGCTCCGATTTTTAGACATTTGGGGAGTGAACCAGCAGATGGGAGCTCTCTTCCTTCTTTTCTGTTAAGAATTTAAGTTTGTAGGAAGTGAATTGAAATTTTTCACACTAAATTCTATTAATAGTTTTCTCTTAACATGCACTTATCCATGAAATTTTTGAATACTCATTTTATAAACCATTCACAAAGAACTAGTCATGTAACTTTCTGACCACCATAATGCTGGCATGGTGCTATGCCTATGGCAGATTTTTAAATAAGTATTTGTCATTCAACACCATATAGGCCCACACGCCCTGGGCCATACAAATTCAGAGTGGACTGCTCCCAACAGCGTGATGATCATCCATGGGAAGAACTCTGGAACACACAAACCATGCCTGCCCAGATGAATTGCCATCAAATTCTCTGCAAAATATAGCCCTTTGATTAATGATCTTTGGCCTTGTTCTTGAAAGATGTGAATGTTTCAAATCCTTAAGGACACTAATGATATGAGGCTGCCTTTCTAACAGACAGATCCAAGAAGCACAAAGCAAAGAGAAGCAGTCCAGAGCCCAAACATCCAGCACAGGAGTAAGAACACCCTCTTTATGAGGTGTACTGGTTAAGAACCTGGACTTCGGAAAACCAGATGCCTTGGGTTTGAACTGAGCTTAGCCAAGTGTGACCTTGAGCAGGTTCTTGACCTCCTTGGGCCCATTTCCAATCTGATCACTTGTTTCCAGCATGGTCAGAATGAAAGTTGACAAAGCAGAAGTGCTCAGAGCAATGCTTAGCCAGTATTTTGAGTACTTGGGAGCTATGTTTATAGTAGTTATTCTTTGTATCATACACACTTTTAGCCCTGTTCAAACTGTTATCTAACAGTCCTCTAAATTCAGTTAAAGAAGGAAAAATTAGATGGAAGAAACTAAGCAATACAGAAGGAATTATGGAGGGGGGACCCTTTATTCATAGAAAAAGTTTTTTATTAGTATTAAAGGGAATTTAAGGCTCCGAGTTAAGTTCTTAATTCCTGAGTGAAGTGGTGACTCTAATGATGTACTTTGAGCTGCACGACTAGTTAGCACCTTCCCTCTTCATTGGAGAGCCATGAACTCTGCTTGCTCCCTAAGGAGGGCCATCTCCAGCAAGAAATTGCTGTATTTGTAAAGAAAATAATGACCATGATAGAAAGACTTTTACTCCACATCCATACAGTGACAAAATTGGACATCATTACAAGGTTTGGGCAGCCCAATCCTCAGCAATAAAACCTAGAAAAACATCAGGAATCCTACGAAAACCACCATAGGACACCAATCTAAGCCTTCACGCATACTCTGGTGTAGGTGGTCTCGCAGGTCTTTGAGATCCTCAGCCTAAGTACTTTTGGCAGAACCCTTTTCTCAAAGTCTTACATAGAACCCAAACCCATCGGTACAAATATACTGCTGAGACCCTCTGGGCTCAAAACACAGGATGGCATCTCCTTTCACCCAGCAGTAGCCCTTGAACTTTAAAAAAAATATTTGAAAGGCAGAGTTACAGAGAGAAACAGACAGATCTATCCACTGGTTCATTCCGCAAATGGCTATAGTAACCAGAAATGGACCAGGCAGAAGCCAGGAGCTCCATCCAGGTCTCCCATGTCAATCAAGAGGCCAATGGACTTGGGCCAACTTCTGTTTTCCCAGGTGCATTATCAGGGAGCTGGATCAGAGTTGGAGCAGCCAGGGCTCAAATCAGAGCTCACACAGGCTTCTGTGATTCCTTGTAGGCACCAGCTTAATCTGCTGTGCCTCAGTGCCAGCCCTGCCCTTGAACGTCTGACTCAGCTTGCTGCTTCACTTCTGATCAACTCCCCACTAATGTGTCTGGGTAAGCAGTCGAAGAGGGCCCAAATATATGGGCCTGCCACCACATGGAGGACTTGAATGTAGTTTGCTAATGGTTTCATCATAGCCAAGCCCTGGCCACTGCAGCCATTTGGGGAGTCAATCAGCAGATCAAAGATCTGTCTCTCCTTCTGTCACTGTCTTTCAAGTCAATCAACACACACACACACACACACACACACACACACACCCCTTGCAGGTCCCACATAGTCCTGAGATTCCATGAGCCTTCTGCCTACAACATGAACTAGGATAGTAACTGACATATCAAGGAGCACACGATATTGCCATAGAAAAGCCAGTGATTGTCTTCAAAAGACTAGTCACTAAACACAGGAACTTTAGAATTATGGCATACCAACTTCCAAGCTGCATTTAACTAAATATTGCTTTTCTTCCAATCAATGGACCTTCTTGAGGAGTATCATATCAGCTCTAGGCAAATGGAGGAAACTATTTTCTCATATTTCAGTTGTGATTTAAGTAAATCTGTAACCTTATATGCTTGCTAATGTCTCAGTCTAGTAATTCTTTGTGGGGGTGGGGGAGCAGTGTCCTGTGCACTTAAAGATATTCAGCAGCATTTTTGACACCCACACATCAGATGCCTGTTACAACTCTTAAGTTATGCCAACCCACATTGCCCTATGTCCCTTGAGAAAAATAATCCCACACCAAGAATTCTGTTCAAGATTGAGACCCTCCAGACCATTTCCTATAGCAAGAGGGAATCTAAGACATAAGTCTGACCATGGGCACCACGGTTTGAGGTCCTTCCATTCATTTTGATCACTGATACGTGCTGCTGAGGACCTGCCATTTAATAGAACTCCTATTCAGCCTTCTGAGGTCCCCAGGCCCTTGGGTCATGCCCTACCTGCATTGCCACCTTGACAACCTGCATCCCTCCACCAACCCAGCCATCATCCAACACCTTAAGTTTTGTCCAGACTCTTAGGACTTTGTATCTGCTTTCCCCTTGTTTAGAAATCCCCTTCAACTCATCCACATACAAGGTAGCCTTCTGTAGGAAAATTATTTGACAAATGAATTGCCCGGTGTCAACTCTATTCCCAGGTTTCTGGGTTTGCTCAGATGTAGCTACCTCCACATGAGGATGATCTGTCACCTCTGCATCCAGTCTGCTCCTCTGCCTCTTCCTAGACACTGAAACTCTTCACAGGGTTCTTTATGCTCTGTATCCACTACATCTGCTAGAAGAATTTAGTAGGCTAATATTTTCCTATATTTATTCAAATTCATATGTTGACCGTTGCAGTATTTTTAAAAAGAAAATCCACACACCCGGGAGACAATAGCAGAGAAACAATCCACTGAAGAATCACCACAAGTGAACAATAAAATTTCAAGATAAAATGTAAAGATAGCAAAACAATAGATCTCAGGTTGGAGAAATGAGTAATCTACTAATTTCAGTTCTACTGGCTTTAAGATTGCTGGAAACAAATAACCACAGTTGAAGCTAATTTTGAGCTTTCTCTTCAACAGCTTTGTATGAGCCAAAGCACCATGTATTAGGCCAAATCTCTGCTGGCTTCTCTAAATTTGTGTCCAGACAAATTGCAACATCACACCATCCAGTGGTCACTGCGAGTCTGCTTTTAACAGGCTGATTGATTTTTATAATGTTCCAGGCAATTTCAAGTTGTCAGTAAGAACTAATTCTGTCTCGTTACTGCCTTCACTCTTGGCAGCTCCGTGACCACTTATTGGTTTTTGCCTTCATGTCCATTTTCTCCTGCTAATTCCAAAGCCTTTCCCCTACCTCTCCAGCCCCATTCAAAGGTCTGAAGGTATAATCAGAGAGCCCCCTAGCACAGTTACAGGTGAAAGCACCAGCAATCCTTAGACTCCAAAGTTGAGTCCTAAATCCCATACCCCATGAAACCTGACGCCAGACCAAAATCCATCAGAGCCTGTAATGCTGTATTAATCTGACAACTCTGTAGTTGAAGCTCTCTCGAGTTGATATTAAACCAAGTTGTCAATCTGTAATTGAGGAGTTCCACACTCTGCATCACATGCAGCTTGGGAATAGAAACTGACTGGCACCAATTCGACCTCTCCATATGTATCTCCATGCAATCTAAAACAGGAATCGTTGATGAACTCCTTTACTCAGAAGCCATATGGCCGGTGGGGCCTCACAATCATCTGAGATCAACAAGTGCAACATTCAGTGGCAGAATTAAGCATATCCCAATAAGGGCTCACATAGGCAGAATCAAAATTTTTGCTATTAAAGAGAAACAGCCGCGATTACTTCCATTTATACCACACACACCAGGGGTCTTTAAAGAGTTCAAGGAAATTCATCATATGAAAAAGCTATTCATGGATTTCAACGTTTTTTTTTTTTTTTTTTTTTTACACCAAAGTAGTCTTATAGTTTATTTTTCCATGAACTTTTCCAAGTACCTTCATACTTCTTAGACAGCAGAAACTGCTTTAAGACCCACATTCTACTAAAACACTTGTGCACAGCCATAGCTGGCCACATATAAATAAGATGTTCTATGCCTTTTCCCTAGTTGAGGAGATCTATGTTTTGAGAGAAACATAAGGACATATCCTGACTTACCAACATTATATACGTGATACCATACCCCACGTGACTACCAGGAGCCGCACATTATTCTTTAAATAGAACCACTAAGATACGTGTCTGCCCTTCAACAACTCAAAAAAGCAACTAAGGCCCTAAAAACTGAGACAGTGCCATAAAAGACCTATGGACTCCAGGGGCCCATGGAGAAAGCAGCCAGTGATTCAGCTGGAGTTGACTGCCAGGGAGAACCCCGTGGAGGAAACAGGAGATAGATGGGCCCAAGATCTGGAGGAGGTATGCCTGAAAGCTAGGAGAGGATGGCACCCCCAGAAGAAGATATGGCTGCACAACACTTTATAGAATGGGTAAGGGATAGCCAAAACCAGGCCTAAGGGAGAGGCAGGCTGGGGAAAAAGCCAGGACTTCCAACAGAGAGGAGATCAATCTCTGAGCAATCAGTTCAGGTGACCTTACTATTTTCTTCATCATGACTAGACTCGACAAGCTTCTTCCCTACTTCTCAAAGGACTTTCCTTAGAAAACTTACAACTATAAATTCTTTCTCTGCCCCTTTGAAGTATACATAAATCTTTTTTAAAGCCCCTTGCTGGCTTTTACAACCCATGAATGTCTGAGAGACCTGGGAATCATCTCTTTGAAAAGCAATTGAAGGACATAGCATACCTACCTTCCAGTTTCTGTGGCAGCTTGGGACCTAACTTCTAGGCACCTTCCTCCAAGACAAAGCTCCCTCTCCTCGTAAGCTAGACAGTTTACTTACACTGCAGGCAAAGCCAACCAGCACACAGATGGGCTAGGAGCAACCTAGGACTAGGAGCTCCCTTAAAAACCTCACACTCTGCTACAGCAGCGTTAAGCTCAGACTTGGTTCTGACCTCTCTTCCCTATTGCAATAGCCTTCAGTAAAGCCTCCCTTGCCTGGTTCACATTGTCTGACACAGTTCTCTGCTTTGATGAAATATTCTCCCTCTGACATTCTGTATTACCCTTCAGCTATTTTCTAAATTGTCTCCCTCTACAGCAAAAATTTCTTCCAAGACTTGTCCCTGCACATCATCTCTTCCTCACTGTTCCACTCCAACTTTAAGATGTATTTATTCTAAAGGAAGAGTGAGAGAGCTAGACCTTCCACCTACTGGTTCACTCCCCAAATGTCTTCAACAGCCAGTGGTAGGCCAGGCCAAAGCCAATAGCCAAAATCTCCATCCAGGTCTCACACATGTGTGGCAGCAACCCAAGTACATGGGCTATCATTGCCATATCCCAGGTACATTAACAGGAAGCTGGATCTGAAGCATAGAGTAGCAAAGACTCAAACCAGGCACTCTGACATGGGCTAACAGGCATCCCAAGCAGCAGATTAACCCACTGACAATTCCTTTCCCCTTCTCCAAGTTTGCCTCCACCAAAACTTGCCCCCTAGATAACCTCTGCTTGTTAAATGCATGTCCTTGTCCTCATTCTACTTGACCAATCAATGAGCCATCCTCTTGGAACATACTCCACTTCCAGCATCTCATGCTGTTCTTCCGACTTCCGGCTGCTCCCACTAAGGCTCCTACTCACCCTCTTACTTGTAGATTTTGGACAATCACAGAATTCAGACATTAACCTCTTCTCTACATCCATCCACCCCAGGTGCTCTCATGCAGTCTCACTGCACTCATTATGATGTTCTGACCACATTAGGTTTGCTACTTCAGTGTGGGACTTGTGCTTGAACTCCACACCTGCATTACCACAGATTATACACAACTATTAAACACTTGCATTGCATGCCCTCACAAGCTCCTCACATTCCCTCCCAAGACAGCTCCTTTCACCATTATAGGAAAAGGCAACTTTTTTTTAATGTGCCAGATAGAGTTAGTGAGAGAGAGAGACAGACAGTGAGAGAGACAGAGAAAGGTCTTCCTTCTGTTGGTTTACTCCCCAAAGGGCTGCCATGGCCGGCGCTGCACCGATCCGAAGCTAGGAGCCAGGTGCTTTCTCCTGGTCTCCCATGTGGGTGCAGGGGCCCAAGCACTTGGGTCATCCTCCACTGCCTTCCCGGGCCACAGCAGAGAGCTGGACTGGAAGAGGAGCAACCAGGACTAGAATCTAGCACCCATATGGCATGCCGGCGCCACAGGCAGAGGATTAGCCAAATGAGCCACGGCCCCGGCCGAAAAGGCAACTCTATCCTTCCAGTTGCTTAGTTTAAAACAAAGTGAAGGGGTGAGGGTTTGGCCCAGATAGGATGCCCATGTCCCACATCAGAGTGCCCGAGTTTGACTCCCATCTCACCTCTTCATTCTAGATTCCTGATGAAGCAGATTCTTCGAAGTAGCAGGTGATTGTGTAGTTAAGTGGGTTCCTGCCACCCATGTGGGAGATTGAGATTAAGTACCCAGCTCCTGGCTTCAGCTCTTCATCATTGTGGGCATTTGGAAAGCAAAACAATGGGAGGAAAATGGGTGTGTGTGTGTATGTACTCACATCTCAGATTTCAGTAAGTTTTTAAATCGAAGAACCACCCTTGATTCCAGTATCATGTAATTTTATCTAATATTGCCATGACATCCTGTGCCTTAGTCCATTTTGTGTTGTTGCAACAGGCTATCTGGTGCTGGGCATTATATAAAGAAAAGAGGTTTGAGTCATGATTCTAGGAATTGGTAAACCCAAACAATGTGGCATTAGTGTCTGATAAGGACTCTGGCAGAAACAAAACCAGTCGTGTGCAGAAGGGCCACACGCTTGAGCAAGGAAGCTAGGGCAGGGAGTGGCAGGGCTCACTGGTTCATAACAACCTATTGCAGGAACTAACCCACACCTGCAAGACCTGACCCACTCCTGAGAAACAGCACTTACCATTCGTGAAATGGAGACCCCGGGACCCAACTACCTCTCACCAGGTCCACTGCTTAAATCTTCTACCACTACACTGGGGACCATACTCACAGCACAGGAACTCACTGGGGGCAGGGAGAGACAGGGGAGCCACACCCCAGTCATAGCATCCTGCCCAAACACTTCACAATATGAGAACACCCAGAATCTCCTCAGTTCTACACCACACCTCTGACCACGCTGGCCTAAGCCATCACTTCCTGCCCGATTATGACTGCAACCTCAGGGTAATCTCTGCTTCCCTTCCTGATCCACCTGTGCCCCTTCTTTGCCCAAGTCTATTCCTATCACTGCCAGTGGGCTGACCCTCTTCAAAAGCATACCACTACCTCACTGCCCTGTGCAAACTCCCCTAAGGTATCCCATCTCTCCCAGAACACATCCCAGCTCACTGAGGGCATGATCTCAGCCCTGCAATGGTCCAGGAATCCTCAGATGCCCTGGCTTGTGCACTGATGCTGGCTCCTCCAACTCTCTGCTCCCTCCACCCCATTCATTCTCATCTCCTCACTCCTCAAGTACACAGGGCCCTCTCGCACCTCAGAGCCTTCATACATGCTGTTCTCTCTCCTGGCACACTTTTTGTCACTCAACCCCATCACTCTCCACACTGACAGCTTTGCAGCAAGGCCCTATCTAACAACCCTATTCAGCATTGCACCTGCTCTGCCCTGCTGGATTTTCCACCCAAGCTCATCTGTTTTTCTTCTTTACTGCACAGCTCTCTTGACTGTTAGCTCCAGGAGAACAGAGATCTTCTGTTCTGTATCCAGTCATATCCCTAGTCACTGGGACAGTGCACAGTGCCTGGTGTATGCTCAGCTATGAGCAAATGGAGGTAAAGTATAAGATGACTCAAAGAGGACAGGGAAAATGGGAGGTAGGGATACCAGAGGTGAGGCCAACACACAGGTCCAAGTGAGCAAGAGGGGGGTCCTGAATCCAAGAGTGATGGGACAGAGGCATCTGCTCCTCTGGGGGTGGGGGGATGTGCTCAACCCTAATTGGCAATGGAACACTTTGGAACTAAAGTATCTTATAGTTCTGTTGTTCAAAAGCACCTGCTGGGCTGGCACTGTGGCACAGCGGGTTAAAGCCCTGGCTTGAGGTGCCGGCATCCTATATGGGTACCGGTTCTAGTCCCAGCTGCTTCTCTTCTGATAAAGCTCTCTGCTATGGCCTGGGAAAGCAGTAGAAGATGGCCCAAGTGCTTGGTCCCCTGCACCCACGTGGGAGACCCAGGGGAAGCTCCTGGCTCCGGATCAGCACAGTTCTGGCTGTTTGCGGCCATCTGGGGAGTGCACCAGCAGATGGAGGACCTCTGTCTCTATTTCTTTGAAAGAACTACAGAGAGAGGTAAAGTAAATCTTTAAAAAAAAAAAAAAAGACCACCTGCTTTAGGAAACACAAAATTTCTAACACTTGAGAAAACACTGCGCTATAGCTGGACAAACCCAAGTCAAAAAAAAAAAAATCAGTGATTCAGGATAGGGTGGCCACACGTCCTCCTGGTTATATAATAGCCAGGATCATAGACACCCATGTGTGATGTCTCCAGAAACACAGCCAAACTAACCTGGTAAAGATACCTAGTTTTTTTTTTTTTTTTTTTTTGGACAGGCAGAGTGGACAGTAAGAGAGAGAAAGGTCTTCCTTTTGCACCGTGCTGATCCAAAGCCAGGAGCCAGGTGCTTCTCCTGGTCTCCCATGGAGTGCAGGGCCCAAGCACTTGGACCATCCTCCACTGCACTCCCGGGCCACAGCAGAGAGCTGGCCTGGAAGAGGGGCAACCGGGACTAGAACCCGGTGTGCCGGCACCAAAGGCGGAGGATTAGCCTATTGAGCCACAGCACCGGCCCCTAGTTGTCTCTTAACAGGAGACTGGGGATAAGGCAGCCTGGTTGTGCTGACAGGTAACAAGCTAACTTCTCTCCAATCTTTAAGAAGCACTGTGCACTTTACACTGGCTGCTACTGCTCCAAATAAGAGCACAACAGTGAACCAGTGGAAGAACAGGAGGCTGGGGTGGGCAACAAAGTTCTTCCCTCTTAAGGCTCTGCCTTTTTATCTGGAAACAAAAATTTTTCCTGAAAACTGCTACCAGATTCATGGGTCAGTGTCACATGGTCATTTTCAGCTGCCGAAGAGGTTAGCAAAGGGTAATGCGGTTATTAAAACTAACCTAGCCTTCGTAATTCACCCATAGGTCTGGAAGAAAGACCATCACAAAGGTTAAGAGACCACCACCCTACCTGAACATAACAGCCAAGAAACTGTAGCAATGGCTGCCAGGGATGGGGTCTAGCAGCTTGAACAGCCATCAGCAGGACTTGATGGTAGACAGGATGCACTTCATCACTGACTGCCAGGCAGAGCTACCTCGAAGTGTCATGTTGAGAAGTGCCAATGACATACAGGTGAGATCCGAGCAAAGAATGTCACGCTTTATTGCTGTGACCGTGGTTAACATGTCATAAAGGCAGAGCAAGCAACACAAGAGCCCTGGATGGCAGGTCTTTTTCTAGCTGGCAAGTCCCCAACTTGACAGATGAAGTTCAATGCATCCTGGTCTGATGGCAATTCCTATTTTCTTCCCCAGAGGCACTAATCCCACACTGCTAGGCCTGTTTCTGCTTCATCAGTATCTGAATGTCATCTGCTCTCATTGAGGAGGAAAGCATAAAGCCCTGGAGAGGCACAGGTGGGTGGAATCACACATTCCTCCTGACAGCTGATTGAAGCACAAGAAGCCCTATGCTGTCCTCGCCAAGTTCTAAGTGGGAGGAACTGTACCATACACACAACTCTTGAACAAGAACTTGATAAATCGACTTGCAAACTTTCTATCTGAAAACTTGTCTCAACCTGAAAGCCCAAGTATTTCTGCACCATTTTTAGTATCTATTTTTATAAACCATTTTTCAAAGGCACATAAGTAGTCTTGAGTGTTCCATTTCCAAATCCAAGGATATTTCATGCAAACTTTGCATCTTCCTGGGCTATATGAACCCAAGAAAAACAAAAGCATTTCATTCATTAAAAGGTCTGGATTGCAAAGGTTTGTGCTGCTCAAATGCAAGCCCCACGACAGGAGGGGCTTTTGCTGGGTTCATGGATTCACTATCTCCAACACCCAAACTGCTGCGTCCTCACCAAAAACATTCAATAAATAGCAGTCAAGTTATTCACAGAATACTCCACCTTCTTGTGCTTTCGTCCTCCATCGGTGTCCCCTTGAAAATGTACCCTCCATGATCAATGCCATGACCAAGGTGAGAAATCAACTCCGATTCCCCATCACAGCCTTTGAAGTCCTCTATAATGTAGCCCTAGTTTAAGTGTCACCCCTGGGCCCTTCACATCAGCCATATCTGACCCCACTCTTTTCTCATGGGGTCAGGCATGGGCACACTTTGTTTCACCATGTTCCTTCTGCTTGGTAAATTCTACCTCACTAGACTATATTCTGTACTCAGAATTAATGCTAAAATCCCTTGCGCCTGTCTCCTATGTAGATGTCAAACAAGGGAGGTGTGCTCAACGAGTGCCACAACCTAATAGGGATACTCCTATTTCCATCTTCGTTATAGATGAGGCTCTATCTTTGTGCCACAGCCATTCCTCTAGCTGTGCAATCCACCCATTCATACAAATGCCCAGGTCTCATCAATGGAAGCATGCCTCCTGCCTCCTCCCCCAGCAAAAAAGGAGGCAATGGATGCTAGGGCAGGCAGCTGCTGCCACGAACAGCTCATAAGACGTTTCAAAAATTCACAGCAAAATTGAGTTAAACTTTGGTGCAAAACAATTGAAATCCGTAAATTTTCATAATATGCACTCCCATGAACATTTGATATTTTTTCAAGTATTTGGAAGGCACAGTGAACAAGAAGGAAACAAAGTGAGAAAAAGATCTTTCACCCACCAATTCACTCCCCAAATGCCTGCAAGAGCTAGAGACAAGCCTGACCAAAGCCAAGAATTCCCATAGGGTACATGGGCAGCAGGGATCCAAGTATCTGGGCCATCAAGTGGAGATGGGACTCATTGCAGGCACTCTGACATGGAATGCAGGCATCCCAAGCAGGGGTTTTAATGCACTTTGCCAGAACACCCACTCCTTCATGAACTTTTTGAAGATTCTCACAGCAATGAACACCAAGGCAGCTACAAGGGCATAAGAAATGTGAGCAATGGCACAGTTTTAAATCAAAACAAAAAAACCTGCTAAAACACAGAACAATTATCTGTGCTATGAAATTCTTGGTATCTGTCTTGGGTCCTAGAAGAATTTACAATCAGCACAGGAACTCTCCACAGGAGCCCACATCCACTCCTACTGGCTTCAGTACCCATATCATGGACCCACCGCACAGGGCGCCCGCAGCACGGAGGAGCAGAATAGGAAAACGAGGTAATTGAAAGGGGATCCCTGCCTCCTGGTTTAGATCTGCATCAGCCCCTCGCCCACCACAGGAAATTTGGCTACCCAAACCGTTTCTCTTTGTTGGGAACAGTGCAATTTCACCCTTGAGAGGGAATAAATAAAATATGGGCATCACACACACCTGATTTTTCATTGGGTGAGCAGAATGGAAATCATTTGAATGTGTCCCTCTGGAAAAAATAATCAATTTTTCATAGACTTGTTATAGGTTACATAAAATATATTACACACATTTTTTTTTTTTACAGGCAGAGTGGACAGTGAGAGAGAGAGAGACAGAGAGAAAGGGCTTCCTTTGCCGTTGGTTCACCCTCCAATGGCCGCCGCGGTCGGCGCGCTGCGGCCGGCGCACCGTGCTCGTCCGATGGCAGGAGCCAGGAGCCAGGTGCTTTTCCTGGTCTCCCCATGGGGTGCAGGGCCCAAGCACCTGGGCCATCCTCCACTGCACTCCTGGGCCACAGCAGAGGGCTGGCCTGGAAGAGGGGCAACCGGGACAGAATCCGGCGCCCCGACCGGGACTAGAACCCGGTGTGCCGGCGCCGCAAGGCGGAGGATTAGCCTGTTGAGCCACGGCGCCGGCCTACACACATATTTTTAAAAGAAAATGGCTTTTTAATGATACTTAAGATATATGGCAAGGCAAGAATTATTTAAAATGTGTTTGAGGCCTCAAGTTTGGTACTGCCTGCTTAAATATAGATGATTTGGATAAGCCTGTCTTCTTGGGATAAGTCTAAGACCTAGCTCATCTTATTATAAGGCTAATAGGGAGGAACTTGGTATTCAGGTAGCTAAGTAATTGGTGTAAATTCTCCCAAGATAGTCAATCCCCTAAACTACTAGGACTTAGCAGCTATCCATTGGCCTGTGTGCATTTAATAGCTACTGTTAACTTGGAGGCCATCAAAGCAGCATTCTTACAGAAAAATCCCGCACAAAGCAGAGCAAATGCAGTTGCTCCCAACAGAAGTAAAAGCACCTCTCCTACCGACACTTTCCGACCAGTGCACCGAAGCCAGGAAAGTAGACGTAGCATCCAAGTGATCTGGGATCTCAATTCCTTACCATCGGAGATTGGCTCAGGTTTTTTGTTGTTTTTGTTTTTGACAGGCAGAGTTAGACAGTGAGAGAGAGAAAGGTCTTCTTTTTGCCATGGGTTCACCCCTAAAGTGGCCACTATGGCTGGCACATTGCGGCCGGCTTGCTGCGCCAATCCGAAACCAGGAGCCAGGTGCTTCCTCCTGGTCTCCCATGCAGGTGCAGGGCCCAAGGACCTGGGCCATCCTCCACTGCACTCCTGCGCCACAGCAGAGAGCTGGACAAGAAGAGGAGCAACTGGGACAGAATCCAGCGCCCCAACCGGGACTAGAACCCGGGGTGCCAGCGCTGCAGGCAGAGGATTAGCCTAGTGAGCCACAGTGCCAGACGGCTCAGGTTTTATGAGCAACTGGCTCGATTTTCCACGTTAGCTGGCAAGCTTTTCACAGGAACACATCTCTACTCCAAGAAAAAGACTGCTCTGTGCCTCAGTCTAGCCTCTTTAAAAAGACTTAATCTAGGTCTACAGGGCACAGGTGAAGAGCTTAGAGGACAAATAACTGGGCCACTGCTGGCAGGTCATCGGTGCCCCTTCTAGGGTACAGGCTCTCCATTTATCAGTTCTTGCCGACTCAGGGGTTTTCTCCACTCTGCTAAATACCGATGTGCTTAGCACCTAACAGGCATTTCATACACACTTATGAAGGGATGGGTGGACAAGAGAGGACAGTGTATTAAAGCTGCTTAAAGCAGATCCAGTATTTGAAGATTCAAATTTATTCAAGGGGTGGGTGTTTTGCCTGGCGGTGAAGACACCAGTTAAGATCCCTGTGTTCCCTATCACAGTGCCTAGGTTCCTCTTCCCACCTCCAGCCAATTTGCAGTCCAACTTCCCACCAACACAGATCTTAGAGGCAGCAGTGATGGCTCAGATAGCTGGGTCCCTGCCACCCACATTAGACCTTAAGTTGAGTGCCCGACTCCAGCTGAAGTGAACATTCGGGAAGTGAACCAACAGATGGGGTGTCCATCTCACTCACCATCTCAAAAAAATTACCCACAAGACTCACTGGACTTCCCCTCCCACTCTGCAGCAAGTTATCTCAACACTCCTATACTTCTCTGTGCAGCACCTTGCTCCAAGAAGCCATGAAGACATTAAACATCACCACCGTTGGAGTTCACTGTGTGGCTCAGAAGACCAAAGACCATGCCCAGAACAAAGCCCACATCCAATGTCTGACACCAAGATTCAGGCCTCAGGCAGCAATTGCCTAAGGAAAGGTCCCATAGGCCCAGGTTGGCTGAGCAGAATGCTGGGGGCTTTAAGAAGGGCATTGAAACTAAGGGGTGGAGGTGGCACTTCAGAGAGCTGGAGACAAAGATTTAGAAGCAAAAGCAAGCATCATGTGTTGTGATAGCTCACGGCCTCATCCAGAGCTGTAGAAGATTGGGCTCATTACATTTTGGGCAGGACATTCAGAGGGACGAAGGGCTAACAGGATGCCCAGGAACTCCATTTGTTACAAAGCAGAGTCCTGGGGTGGGGGGGGGTCTCAAATACAAGACACAGGAGTTCCTTGAGTACAGGGAGAACTCACCCCAGGATGCCTTTTGAGAGCAGGCTCTTCCTGACGTTGAGTTAATCATGTCATCTGCACTCAGCTTCTCAATATCCCATCTCAGTGGCTCCCAACTTCTGGGCCACAGGAGAATGCAGAGGTCCCTGAAGTCTTATTTTAGCATTGCCTAGAGAGCAGCAAACGACTTGATCCCAGTATATTGCCACGATTTTTTCTAATATAGATACATTGTGAAACATCAAATGCAAATTCATGCAAAAGCAAAACTCGAACTGCCCCAGGCACCAGCCTATGGCTACACATCCAGTCACTTGAACAGTAACCCATATGTCACTGGCTCCAATCTCCCCTTGCCATTCAACCAGGGCTTCAGCCTCCAGGAAAATGCCTCCCCCTGTGGCATTTCTAGCGGTTCCCTGGGATTCTGTGCATGTACAGAGACATCGTCCTCTCCCAGGAGTCGCGGGGTGGTGGCGCTTTGCTGCACAGCTACATCACCCAGCTCTTACCTGGGCCCACCAGACCAAAGCTGCAAGTGTTTTCCACGGCACAGGAGGAAACGTTTCACACTTTTTTTTTTTTTTTTTTTTTGACAGGCAGAGTGGACAGTGAGAGAGAGAGACAGAGAGAAAGGTCTTCCTTTTGCCGTTGGTTCACCCTCCAATGGCCGCCGCGGCTGGCACGCTGCGGCCGGCGCACCGCGCTTGTCCGATGGCAGGAGCCAGGAGCCAGGAGCCTTTCCTGGTCTCCCCATGGGGTGCAGGGCCCAAGCACCTGGGCCATCCTCCACTGCACTCCCGGGCCACAGCAGAGGGCTGGCCTGGAAGAGGGGCAACCGGGACAGAATCCGGCGCCCCGACCGGGACTAGAACCCGGTGTGCCGGCGCCGCAAGGCGGAGGATTAGCCTGTTGAGCCACGGCACCGGCCTAACGTTTCACACTTTTGAGCTGCTATTCCCAAAATGGTCATATTTGTGCCACAATATTTTACTGAGAAATATTTTTTAGAAAAATAACTCTTCCAGGTTTTACTTACAGCCCCTAAACTATAAACAAAAACTGCAGTATTTCAACATGAATTCAATGGAGATTGTCTGGGAGGAAGACACCAGGGACAGATTCCATGCTGCACGGTACAGTACACAGTCGACCTGTCCATGGTCTCCTGTCAAAATGCACACTCAGAAGAAACACCCAGGAGTACAAAGAAATGCAAAGGTTCCCACTACAGACTGTTCACAGGAGTCAGAAAGGAGGAGAAATATCTACTAAGAAAGGTTTAATTATGATATCATAAAATATAGGAGGCTGTTAAAACCAATGAGGTCGGCCTGTAAGTATTCCTGCAAAAGGTCGGAGATCTATTGTAAAGTGAAGCAAACTGATCAGAAGACATTGGTATAGCAAGGTCCCATTTAAAAGTAAGAGGGGAGATGTACTTGGATATGTATAGACTGAAACTTGGCAACTGTTCTCCCTGTCCAACAAGGCACACTCTCCTACTGCTCAGATGCTTGATGGAACCAACCTGGGAGGTTCTGAGACATAGGGACCAGAACCCGTGATTGGCCAAATGTCTTAGAGGAGACAAGGTCGAAGAGGAAGCAGTGGATGAAGATGCGCACCTTGCCAGAAAGTGGAAGAAAGGAGGTACAGGGAGTTTTAGGAAGGGCAGATAGAGGGCCAGCACCACGGCTCACTAGGCTAATCCTCCACCTGCAGCACCAGTACCTCGGGTTCTAGTCCCGGTTGGGGCGCCAGATTCTGTCCCAGTTGCTCCTCTTCTTGTCCAGTTCTCTGCTGTGGCCCAGGAGTGTAGTGGAGGATGGCCCAGGTCCTTGAGCCCTGCACCCACATGGGAGGCCTGTGTCCTGGCTTTGGATTGGCACAGCGGCCATTGGGGGGGTGAACCAATGTCTGTCTCTAACTCTGCCTGTCCAAAAAAAGAAAAGGCAGACAGAGATCCTATAGCAATGGCCCCAAGACTTGGACCATGGTAGAGAAAGCTGGGCAGAGCAGAGTTTGATCCTGTTTGGCTGTATCACACACTATGTCTGCCAAGTAAACTCTTCAAGACCTAGAACTTCCGTGAGGCATGGGGATATGCTTTCTTTTTTGCTATCCACAAGGTGAGGGCAAAACAGTTGTTAACGCATAAAAAAATTGTGAGAGGCACATGAAACTGTCCCAGGGGTTACCTGTGCAAAATGAAATTAGTGGACTTTGTTATAAATGCATTATATGTTAACTCTAACAAACATGTGTTTAACTTACACTCAGGACCAAGACTAGGGTGGGTGAAGCTAACAGGACAGCTGGGATACAACATTTAAGCAAAAACTTGTTCTCAGGGTTTTATACACTCAGAGGCAGCAAGTGAACACCCCTCTAAGGGACTGCCTCCTTAAGTTCTGCACCCCAGTTCATCCTGCTGCTTCACCCCAATCCTGGCCCTGCCTATCCTTTATCTTATGACTGACAGTTCTGAATCTCACAGAAATGCAGGCTAGGATGCTATCTGCCCTAGCCCACACACATTTCACTGGCCCTTCTCAACTTCTGGGAAGTTGAGTCAGGCTTTCTCATTCCCCTTCTCCAGATGAAAGGCCAAGGTGAACAGACATTTCCAAGATCACCTTCCACACAGGTGCTAGCAAACTCAAGCCAGTGCAACTCCCTCCAATGACTGCCACCCCCTAGTGTTTCCATGACAATAGACCCAAGACAATGGCATTCTCTTACCTCTGAATCAATCAGGGAGTCAAACTAACCCCTATAATCCTAATTCTTGTCAGATAAGGCCCTGCATCTTCCCTCACCCACCTCAGAACTCCTCATCAGCTGCAGCTGATGAAGGCAGGGCCTATGAGCAGGTCCCCGGCTGTTGGGTAGCAGCAGGTGGGCACCACAGGAACTCTTTGGGCAAGCATTTTTGCAGGTGATAGTGATTTAAGAAAGCCAGTCATTCCCAACAACCATTCCCATAGCTACTAGTGGTCAGTGCTCCGGCATCTTCCAAAGGAGAGTAGAAAGGAACACTTACAACAGGAGTGTCCACTAGCCTGGTGCTCAGCCAGGTGGCCTCCAAGTTTGCTTAGGGAGTTCTGTTCAATCAAACCCTCAAGTAACCTGTTCATCCAGCTGTGCTTTAGGGCACTGGCAAGATGCCAACACTGTACTTTCTACCAGTGCCTTTTTTAAAAGGTCGTCCTTCCGTTGGTTCACCCCTCAAATGGCCACTATGGCCAGTGCACTGCGCCGATCTGAAGCCAGGAGCCAGGTAGTTCCTCCTGGTCTCCCATGCGGGTGCAGGGCCCAAGGACTTGGGCCACCCTCCACTGCCTTCCTGAGCCACAGCAGAGAGCTGGACTGGAAGAGGAGCAACCGGGACTAGAACCCAGATTACTGGCACCACAGGTGGAAGATTAGCCTAGTGAGCCTTGGTGCCAGCCTACCAGTGCCCTCTTGAATCCCAACTGATCCCTTCTTAAATTTTAGAACCAAGAGATTGACAAGACATACTCACTGTGCAGTCATGATTTCTTTGCCAATCTCGCCCACCCCTGGCAAGATCCACCCAGTTCCTGTTCACCTATGCCTCTAGGCACAGGCTCCCTCTTCCCTCTAGGCCCAAGCTCAGGGGCCTACTTAGACAAGGCTTTGCCTCCCTCTTCTGTTGAAAGGAAGAATAACGCACAGCAAACAAGTGCTGAACCTGAGAAAGGAAACCCCCTACCCTGGAATGTTTACATACGCTCTGTAAAGTGGCCCTAAAGAGGGCAGGTATCAGCACTGTCCATGTTGCACTCGCATTAACACTCTCCAGCAAAAGTCAACTATAAATCAGATCAGATCAGGAGAAATTGCACACCCACCCGAGGGAGCAAAATCAATGGATTGAGTCTTTGGTCACTGGACTAAGAGATTCAAGATTGATTTTTTCCCCCTTTTAGTAAAATATGAAACTCCCTGGTAACTTGAAGTATTATTGAAGTCCCGTATCTTATAAGGATTTATGTGGCAAAAGCATAGCAATCTACCTAAAAACCTTCTTTCAACAGCTTTCAGATGGCTGCATCTGCGTGCTCTCATCAGGTGATGATTTTTAAAAGCATTAACCCTACAAAAGCAAGGGGGGGTAGGGAGAATGTCTTGCCAAGTACCAGGGTTCGTCAATCACAAAATTAAATATTCCTTTGAAAATTCAGTTATGGCCTAATCAATCACGACCTCGTGCAATAATATTCAATGATCTGAACAGAGTTTGAAACTTCTGAAAGGCTTTATGTTGCCCCGATTGTACTCGAGAATGCAATGCTGCGTTATATGGGATCTTTGTTTTGAAGCTGCCTGCGCATTGTGGAATATGGTCTAAAACACTGCTGGGCACATCTTACATCTGGGCCGTTTACCCAAGTCAGCTCCTCTGATCTATGGCGACCTTTAAAAAGATTCATGGAAAGTGAAACTTAAAGTATATTTTGGAGCAAAAGTGAAATCCATGCTCAAGGTTTTTAAGTATGTTTTTATTCATTTCAAAGGCAGAGCAACAAAGAGGGAGATAGAGATCTTCCACTACCCAAACTTCAACAGCCAGAGAGACACCCATGGGGAGGGGGACTAAGGGAGGAGCAGAAGGCGAGGGGGGGAGGGGGGAGGGAGAGAGGGAGGGAGAGAGGGATCCACAATGGGGGGCGGAGAGGGAGAAGAGGACCAGAGATTCACCTACATAGATTTTCCACATGCTAGTTCATGCCCCCAGTTCCCCCAGACATCTAGGGCTGGGCCAGGCTGAAGCCAGGCACTGGGAACTCAGTTCAAGCTTCCCACTTGTATGGCAGAGACCCAACTATCAGTTATCACGGCTGCTTCCCAGAGTATGCATTAGCAGGAAGCTGGAATAAGGAGCGAAGCTAAGACTCAAACCCATACACTCCGATAAGCAATGCAGGCCTCCTAACTACCACACCAAACACCTGCCCTAAGTTTACCTTTTAATTCCATTTTCCATGCGTATTTGTTTAAAGACTTATTTATCTGAAACTCAGCAATACAGAGAGGGAGAACTCTTCCATCCACCAATTCATTCCCAAAATGGCTGCAATGGCCAGAGCAAGGCCAGGTTGAAGCCAGGAGTGTCCTCCCAGTTTCCCTCATGGCTGCAGGGACCCATGCACCTGGGCCTTCCTCTGCTGTCCTCCCAGGTGCATCAGCAGGGAGCTAGAGTACCTTCACTCAGTAGAGAGTCTTCTCTCAGCGAATGGTTCCCCCCAGGAGCACACACATTAGATTAGAGAACTCACAGGAACACACAAGCTAACAAGGAGCCATCTTCCTTCTCATTCCTCACGAAAATCGAAAAATAAGTCACTTGCCTGAGATGGCAGCACAGGTATGCAGATCCAGAGAGTAGAAACTTCGGGCCTGTGAACTTCGTGACTGCACCGCTTGGTTAAAAGAGTTTATTTAAACAACAGAGTGACAAAATAAAATGGGGACAGAGGTCTTCTACCCTCTGGTTTACTCCCCAAATATCCCCAATAGCCAGGGCTGAACCAGCTAAAGCCAGGAGTCAGGAACTCCATCTAGGTTTACCTGTGTGAGTAGCAGGGGCCCAAGCACTTGGACCATCTTCCACCGTCTTCTCAGCAGAATTAAGAAGGAACTAATGTTAGACACCAAGCAGCCAGGACACAAACAGGGAACGCAGCGTCACAAGCAGCAGCTTCGCCTACTGCATTGCAACGCTGAACCCACTTCTCTTATAAAGGCTCCACCTGCCCTATACCTAAGGCCCGCATTGCCACGGGCTAAGAATCACGTGGGAAGCATGTTCAACGCAGCCTCCTAAGCCCCCGCCAGGGAGATCCCGACCAGCTGGGACTGGCCTGGCCCCAGAAGTTGCCTAACAAATAACCCAGGTGATTTTTATCATCAGGGCACATTAGGAATGGTCTCAGACCAAAGGTCAGCAGGGCCAGGTCGTGGTTTTGGCTTCGTTGGCCACACAGTTGCCATGGCTGTGGAGGCTGTAGACGCTCAAAAGCAGCAGAGACCAACCGCAAATGAACGGGCACAGCTGTGATTCCACACGCTATTTAAAAAACAAGTGGCAGCTGTGGCTTGCCGACTCCAACCATAGACTGTTCGTAGCCCTATTTTTAAAAGACAATAACCCTTGCTCTTTGTCACTGCACTAAGGTTGATCTTAAACAGGCATCTGATCTACACAAGCATCCTCCAAACACCATGAAATATCACTCATATGCAGGAATAGTCAAGACTGGGCCTTCCCTCTCTCCCCAGGCAGCATCACTTTTAATGTTTGACCTGGATCTGTGACCTCCTCTGTCTACACAATGGCCTGACCTAGAGGGAGGACATGAGGACAGACACAGATAGACAAGCAAAGCTTTCTACCAGGCCTATTAGTAAGTGTGGCCGGCAGATTACTAGGTTGGTGTCCGGGTGACCTGGTGCACACACAGCTCCTCCCTGTGACTCAGCCACACTAATGCAAACACCACGCTGAAGGGTTTTCTGCAGCTGTAATGAAGATCCCAAATCCGCTGACCACTTCTCTGGTGGGCCTGATCAAGTAACTGTGCTGTCTGAACTTGAGTCTAGAGAGGTCCCAGAGACAAATAAGAGAATCAAAATGGGAGGAAGATTCGATAGTGGGGAGAGTCTCCACCGTGTGTGGAGAGAAGGGAACGGCAGGGCAAGGAATGTGGGGAACGTACAGGAGCCGAGGGTCCCCAGCTGGCAGCCATCAAGAAAAGGGTCCCGCATTCGGAGAGTCCATGATTGTCTACAGCCCTTGTCTCTTCCGTTGAGGAACAGTGGTTTTTTTCCTCATACTATTTGTTGAACTCTTTGACTTAGACTAGGGTTAACCTTACAATCATTAAGTAAACTGCAAATAGATCTCTGTAAAAATTAAGGGAATGGGAAAAGGAGGAAGAAGGGGTCGGAGTGTGGAGGGGGGGAGGGAAGCATAACTATGTTCCTAAAACTGTACATATGAAATACATGAAACCTGTAACTCAAATAAAATTTAAAAAGCAAAGAAAAGGGGTCTTGGAGCCGAGGTTGTGGTGCAGCAGGTTAAGCCACCACCTGCAACACCAACATCCTGCACAGACGCCATTCAAGTCCCGGCTGCTCCACTTCCTATCCGGCTCCCTGCTAACAGCCTGGGAAAGAAGTGAAAGATGGCCCAAATGGATGGGCCTCTGCCACCCATGTGGGAGACCTGGAAGAATCTCCTGACCCCTGGCTTTGGTCTGGCCCAGCGTTGGACACTGAGGCTGTCCAAGGGGTGAACCAGTGTATAGAAGATCTCTCTCTCTCTCTCTTTCTCTCTCTCCCCTCTCTCTGTAACTCTGCCTTTCAAATAAATAAATAAACCTTTAAAAGAAAGGAAGGAGGCCCTAGTCCTACATCTGTAAGGAAAGGAGTTCTTCTAACAATGGGCTTGGAAGAGGATCCCAAGTTCCAGATGAGAGCCAGAGCCCTGGCCAACCCCTTGCCTGAGCAGACACAGAATCTAGTCATGCCGTACCTGGACTCTGACCTACAGAAACTATGAGATAAAAATGTACTTCAGGGGCCGGCGCTGTAGCACAGCAGGCTAAGCTACAATCTGCAGCGATGGCATCCCCTACAGGAACTCCAGTTCACGTTTCTGCTGCCTTGTTCCCAATTCAGCTTCCTGCTAATGGCCTGGGAAAGCAGAAGATGCCCCCAAGTGCTTGGGCACTTGCTACCACATAGAAGAATGGATGCAGTTCCAGACTCCTGACTTCAGTCTGGCCTAGCCCTGGCCATTGAGGCCCAAAGCTGTCCCTGCATCCCGAGAAGTCATAGCTCTGGCCAGCAAATGCCCTCCCAGGGCCCCTACTTTAGGACGCTCTTTTTCACTCCCTCGTGAAAACAGATTATGCTCCATTGATTCCAGAGAAGTGTTGGATCTGCTGCTCTCCTGTGAGTCTGCCCCTGTGGACTGTGTGAAAAGTCACCCATCAGCAGAGATGACTCCGCTGTGGAGGTGAGAGCCACTGGCTCCTGCGAGCACTTGTGGCAGCCAGTCTCATCGTCCTCTAATCTCCCGGGGCCAAGGTTCAGCGGTGGGGAGAACTGGAGAGAGTGAAAGTGACAGTGGAATTTCTATTGGCACAGGCTCCCAAGCAGCCTTTAACAGAGATGTTTAATTGATCTTTATTGAGCAGAACATTCCTTCTGCTTATTAAAGAAATGATCGCTCTTCCCCCTGGTTTTATCTGAAGAAGTTAATAGCCGCAGTTTTCTGTTACAGCAGAGATACTTAACGACCGGGAGACTATCATAAATACAGTTTATTGTCCAAAATACAAGCCATGTTGTAATCAGCGTTCCCCATTAAGGCTGCCTTGTTTGCATCTGTTGATTTTCAGGGGGGCTTTTCCCAGCTGACAAGTGTGTTGTTCTTGCTGCTCAGGTCTGCCGTCCAATTAACAAATGCTGAAGGCAAAGTGATCTGTGAGCTTTTGCAGACCCTTGAGGATATCATAACGCATATCAGCATAACGCATATCATAACGCATAACGCAGTTGCTCACAGACAAGGCCTCAGAGCTGAGCCAGAACCACACACGTTGCAATGAGTACCGTGCAGGTTTAAAGGGACTCACTTCGTACAAGACTCAGAGACGCTCCCAGGATTCACGACAAAAACAGCCACCACATGGGAGCGATGAAGAGTGGTTGAGAGGAAAAGTCATACCTTCCAAGTTACTTTAGCTCATTAAAAAATTTATTTTATTTTATTTTGAGAGACAGAGTTCTCATCAACTCGTTCATTCCCGAAATGCACGCGACAGTCCCTGCCAGGGCTGAAGCCAGGAGCCAGGAACTCAATCCGGGTTTTCCACATGGAGGGCAAGGACCTACCACTTGAACCATCACCTCTGCCCCCCTGGGTCTGCATTAGCAGGAAGCTAGACGCAGCAGCAAAAGCCAGGGATGGAACCCAGGAACCCTGATGTGGAACGTGGGCGTCTTCACCACTAGACCAAAAGCCTACCTCACTTCAGTGCACTTTCAGAGCGCTTTATTGATGCTGGCATTACTCCTTGAAATAACATTCAAACACAAAAGGCAGATACCATTTCCACTTTATAGCTAGGCACTCTGGATTAAATGCTTTACCACTAGAAGAGCAGATTTGTCAGTAAACTAGAGGCTTGCACTTATTGCTACAGTAAAATATTTGGGAACTTGTTCAAGAGTTAGGGATTTTCTGCTCCTTCTTCTGGCCACTGGCCTTGCCCACCTGTCACCTGACACTCCCTACATAACCCTCAAAGTTGCTATCTTAAGAATGTTAGAGGGCTGGCGCTGTGGCATAGTGGGTAAAGCCACTGCCCGCAGTGCCGGCATCCCATATGGATGCCGGTTCAAGTCCCAGCTGCTCCACTTCCCATCCAGCTCTTTGCTTTGGCCTGCGAAAGCAGTACAAGATGGCCCAACTCCTTGGGCCCCTGCACCCACATGGGAGACCCAGAAGAATCTCCTGACTTTGGATTGGCACAGCTATGGTCACTGCAGCCATCTAGGGAGTGAACCAGTGGATGGAAGACCTCTCTCTCTCTGCCTCTGCTTCTCTGTAACTCTATCTTTCAAATAAATAAATAAATATTTTTTAAAAATTAGGCAACATGGCCATAATTTCTAAACTAAATTTGGAATCTGGTAAGTGAAAATACTGGGGGTCTGAGGTGGACAACTGGATAGAAATTTTGAAACCAGGACTGTTGAGAAAAATATGTTGAGATATGTTGAGATCTAATGCATGGTTCTAACACATCCCCAAGAGGAGGGGAAAGGAAGAGAAGCACCCACCCAGAAAACAAACATGGAACGACGCCCAGAGGATACCTACTCATCCCCTGCATGGTATTTTCTACAAACCTCCAGGACTGTGAACACATCACATCAATTGGTGCAATCCTCACCACAACTTTATGAAGCAGGCACCATTATTATCCCCCATTTTACAGACAAGGAAACTGAGGCACAGAGAGGTTCAACAAATGGCCAGGCCATGAACCTGGTATATGCAAAAGTTGGAACTGGACTGCAGTCTCCAGTCTGGGAGTTCTCTGTTCCATTTCTCTGGTAGGGGTTGAGTAGGACTTGTCTCCCTAACACACATGTTGATGTTTAAACTCTAATGGCTAATGGACTAAGGGTGGAGACTTGGTCTAACTATGGCATCGCCTTCTGGGAGACCTTTGGGGGCGTGCCCTCAGAAGGTGGTTCTTGCAAGATTATGAGGTTGTTAGAGCTCAAGTTCTCTGTTTCGTGGGTCACCATGTGATCCTTCCTCCTCACCAGACCCCAGACTATGGGGCGGCCTGACCCGGAACCGTCGCCCCCAAATAAAAACCGAAATCAACTTTGGCCTCTTCTTTCCCCAAGATGCTGCTCTCAGGTGCTTCAGGGTAAGTAACAAGCAGCAGACCCACACAGTTCCTCAGCTGATCACCCACGAAAGCTTCCACGATTGCTCTTAGAGGCAGCATCAAAGACGGAGTTGAGATACGGCATCCAGGTGTGAAGAGGTGAGGAACAGCAAGCTGAGAAGCCTGGGAGGGGAGGAAAGCTGTCCATGGAAGAAAGAGGCACCAGGGCCAGTGAACCAAGGGTCCTGAGGCAGGAAGGCCTCTCCCAGGGGCTGCCCCCCGGGACCCCCAGCTGGCCAGGAACATGGGTCAGCTGCTAGGTGGCCTTGGGTTCGCACATGCATGTTGGCCCCTCAGGACACTCCGGGTGCGCATAGGGCCAGTGGGGCATAATGGCTGTAGAGTCAATGGCTCACTCCCTGCCCGGTGGTCATTTCTCCAGGACAAGCAGAGAAAAGACTTCAGATTAGGATTCGGGGAGGCTCGCCCTCCTCCCTCAGGCCCAGGTTTGCGCCTTCTTGGCACTGGCATCATTTCGACCTGGATGATTCTTGGCTGGGCTGTGGCAGGGTTGCCATGTGCACAGCCCCCCTGGCCTCTGCACACCGGCTGCCAGTAGCAGACTGCCCATTTGTGACAACCACAAGTGTCTCTAAACACTGCCAAATGTCCCCTAGGAGACAAAATTACTTCCTTTCCCTATCAGAGAAACAGAAGATGTTACATCGTGACATTTATTCCATCTGCAGAAAGTCGCAATGGTTTATGCAAATGTTCTACAGCTGGGATGTGCACTGGGCTGCCTTGGAGGAGCCCTCTGGCTTGCACAGTGTACAATCTGCCCGACTGCACATGGCAGCCCTCCTCCCCTTCTCTCTCTCTCTTCAAGCTTGAAAAGAGAAAGAGGCAAATCTGCCCTCCCTTGGCTCATTCCTTTCTACCTCATAAACTTCTAAGATGCTAAAAGGAATCTAAGAGCTGACAGTTCCATCAAAATTCAAGCCTCCTGACCCATACTCAGGGTAGGATTTCTCCACCCTGGGGTGAAGATTAAGAAAATAAAACCCAGGCTGAACCTTCTGACCTCCTAGTCTAGCCATTCTTCTGTGACAAGAATGGGGTGCTAATAACAATTTTTTCTCTCTCATTGCCGAAGCAATAGATAAAACAACTTTATAGCTGCGTTCCTTTATCCCTAAAGCAGGCGGTATTAATTAGGAAATAAAGCAGGGACAGGGTGTGCATTAATGGGCTGCTAATGCCTGCCCCCCTGGCCTGAAGCCAAAGGCCCAGCAGTGTCCACGTCCAGCAGGTGCTCTAACAGCCAACTAAAGTGCATCCTGAAGCTGCTGCTTTCTCTTGGTCAGGAGTTTTTTCAATTTAAAAAGTCATAAAGTCTCCAAATAAGCAGAGGCTTGTTTTCATGCGCAACTCCCTCTCTCCTCTTGCAATAAAAGAGAAAGCCACCCGCAAAAGACGGGGAGGAATAGGAGGAAAGGCCTTAGCGACAGGGGCTGACACTCCGCTCCGCGAGGCCTCCTGTGACCCGTCTGCTGCACACAAGTGGGCCTGTGTGTGAGCTTAGTGGCCCATTTTCCACCTGCGCGTGCGCGTCCACGTCCATGTCCACGCGGGAGAGGACAGCACGCTGCCCTTCCTGCAGGAGCCTCTGTTTCAGCACTGGTTGTGTCTCCGAATCAGATCTCCCCTGGACACCTGTGGAATTCAAAAGCCCCCCGCTGTGTTTCCCTGGTTCCCTCCCAGAAAAATTCCCCACCCTATGCTTTAACAGGTTGCAGCTGTAAGTCAGTTTACTAACTCGTTGCTTCTCCATTAGTTTTCACAGCCTTCACCAGCAAGCTGGCCTCCATCAGTTTCAGCTGGAGAAAGGTTGAACCACACGTGCACAGAAAGGAAGACTGGGATCCACAGGGGACACAGAAACCAAAGTTACACCTCCCCCACCTCTCTCTCTCTCTCTCTCTCTCTCTCTCTCTCTCTCTCACACACACACACACACACACACACACACACATACACACATGAGCCAAAAGTTGCACAATAAGCAGAAAGATCCGGATTACACATTATTACACATTACAGCCTTGTCCTGCCCCAGGCCCCACCAATCACAAAGCATCCCGCTGACGGGTCAGGTACTGTGGCTCACTTGCAGTGCCAGAGTCCCATATGAGCACCAGTTCTGGGTCCTGACTGCTCTGCTTCCAATCCAGCTCCCTGTTAATGCTCCTAGGAAGGCACTGGAAGATGGCCCAGTTGCTTGAGCCCCTGCCACCCATGTGGGAGATCCAGATGGAGTTCTGGGCTCCAGGCTTCAGCCTGGCCAAGACCTGGTTGGTGGACTTTGGGGGCGTGAACTAGCAGATGGAAAGCCACTCTGCTTTTCAAATAAATAAATAATCCTTTTAAAAAAAGGAAAGAAAGAAACAGCAAGTGGAACAGTAGAGACAGGGCAAAGGGCAGGAGGTGAGAGGGCAAAGGGTAGTCAGAGGTTGTTCAATGGCCCTGGGGTTTCAGTTTTGCAAGATGAAGAGATGCACAGCTCTGCTGCATAACAACTTGTACACGGTTAATGCCACTGTGCTACATACTTAAAAATGGCTAAAATGGTCATTTTTATTTTTTTCTATTACTATAAAAAATATGTCCAAAGAGCACAAGGTAAAGGTTAGAAGTGAATTCACACTGTGGAGTCTCTGTCTTTGGAGATTTAAAGACAAAATTCCATTTTTCTGGGCTGCTGAAAACACAGTACAACCAGAAGTACCAGAGAGTGAACAGGGGGCAACTCAAGGTCCCTTCTGGACTTAGAATTTAATGCCTGTTTATTGAGACCCTCTTGCTGCATTTGCTCAGTACTACATCAGGATGGAGTTGTTCTGTGCGCCCTAAAAGCTTATGATCTAAGAAGACCAGAGAAGCGGGTGAGACATAAAAAAGTGCCACAACAATGCAATGGCTTTAATCAGACTGTCTTTGCTTTTCTTTGCTGATAAGTCACTGGCTTTAAATTTAATATAGTGTCATGTCTTTATTTTTTTTAAGTTTTCGTAAAAGATCATATAAAGATTTTCTTCCATGGTAAGACTTTTATATTGTATTTTTCTTAAAATGGAGTATGGTGCATTTACCCTTCATCACATGATTGCTTGTAACTCACCTTGCTTTATTAAGAACACTGCTAGAGGCTTCTGTGCCCCTAGCAATAAAAATGTATTTTCAGGCCCATTCAAACCAATGAGAATCTGAGTTTTCAGAGCCCAAGATAATGAAAATTCTCTAGATCGCTGTCTTTTACTACTTTTAATCTGTTAACAGACCCTGAGTGTCTCACATGAAAGGTACATGAGTGTGAATTGCTATCATTAATAGCATTCTATTCAGGTGACTCTTGATTATTCCAATTTTTCACAAATTTGGACACTTTTACTGCCTCTATAACATCTCTAGGGGGTGAGAAAGAAAAGGGATCTGTGTGATTTATTTCTCAAAATATACACAGAAATATAATTGCACATACATACAAGAATACCTAATAAATAATGGATGAGGAATGTTCCAGCGCCAATAAAAGAACTGCTCATTTAGAACAACACTTGTCACAAAATGCTCCCCTCTTTTAGGGATAACCAAAATTTGTGGAAATCCAGGAGGTTTGAACAGTGAAAGTTTTGACTACTTTCATGGATAAGGTAGCCGTTGTCTCCCATGATTGCAAAAAAAAAAAAAAAAGGCTCCAACTGAAATCCTCCTTTTATGTTCACTCTGTGAAATGTGACTGTATGTCTTCTCCCATCAAGAGGTGGGAATGGGGCTGGCGCTGTGGCACAGCAGATTAAGTAGTGGCCTGCAAAGCCAGAATCCCATGTGGACTCCGATTTGAGTTCCAGCTGCTCCACTTCAAATCCAGCTCCCTGCTAATGCACCTGGGAAAGCAGCACAAGTCCATTGCCACTGCATCCATATGGGAGACCCAGCTGAAGCTCCTGGCTCTTGGCCTCAGCCTGGCCTGAACCAGCAAATGGAAGATCCTCTCTCTCTGCCTTTCAAATATATAAACAAATATTCTTTTTTTTTAAAAAAAGTGGGGATAAAATGTATTAGTATATCAAAATTTATATATTTTATATTCCTATGATCCAGGATTTACAATGATTTGACTTGCAATTTTTCAACTTGATTGGTGCAAAAAGTAATATGCATTCAGGAGAGATTGTACCTCAGATTGTGAATTTTGACCTTCAATGTGCTGCAACTCGCAGTCAGCCCCACGATTGCCAGGGAAAAGAACAGATCCGCTACAGAGCACTATGTTGGTAACCCAGCAGGTTTCTGCAGGTGAGATGTAATAAATGCATCTTTGCCTTAACAATATTTTCAACTCACAATAGGTTTATTAGGACATAGCCCAACTGTAAGTCAAGCAGCAACAGTATTTGTGGACAATTCTCTAAAGAAAAAAAAGATTTAATGAAAAAAACAGTCCAAAGAATAAGAAAAGAGAAAAAAGAAAGTGTGGGGGTCAACTTGACACTAACAAGTTCCACAAAAGTATAAGGGAAAGTACAGCTGGTTCTTTGTATGGTTTGATCACAATGCATTATATGATTTGTATAGACTTGGAAGAAAACAAAGCATTAAGATTATCAGTAGGGAACAATGATAGAAGATGTAGCTAGGGCACGAAACCACTTTCCATGTTAAAATGAGTGGCAGGACAGCCCAAGAGGTGGATATGTAAGCCCAGTTAGGGCTTAGAAGCAGGAAGTATTCAGGCACAGCCCCTGGGTAAATACTGACCTCTCCTAGGAGACAAACAGAGTAGAATCCCAAGTGAGCAGAGGCAAGGCTGGGTGTGTGACAATACCTGTGTGTGAATGCAAGCAAGTGTGCCTCTAACCTTCAGGAGCTGGAAATGCTACCTCTTTCGTTCTTCTCAACATCCATCAGGGTAAATAACTCAGAGCTGGCTCCCTTAGGTTGTCTCATCACTCCATCCATCCATGAAGCTGACAGTCACCTGTTGGAAGTAAATTCCTCTCCCTGGTCTTTACAGGCACTGGAGAGGGTGAGACCACCATGGGTGGGAAGGAAAGCAACTTGGCAACAGCCAACAGTTAAGCCATGGCAGTGAGTTTATCAACTATTCCACGGGGTGAGCTCAGAGCCCAGAGTCAGGGAGAAACAGGTACAAATCTGAATCCAGTCCTCGGGCACCTCTCATTGCAGAAGCCTCTCGATTTTCGCATTTCACCAGTGGAGGGTAACAAAATAGGCATCCCAAAATATGCCATGTTAGTACAAGAATTAGGTTGAGCTAAAGGCATTTAAGAAAAAAAAAGTGTCAGAAGGACATTCTATTTGCCTCTTTTCTTCCTGAAAACAGGTGATCAAACACTACCATGGGAAAGATGCCCACCCTGAACCAGCGGATGACAAGCACTCTTTGGTCTCCTGAGTGGGGAATCAGAGTCAAGCGTGCATTCTATATGAACAGATCTTGCCAAAATAATTCTTATCTCCTTAGCCTTTCCACATAAGTCCGTTGCTTTTCTACAGTTGCTGCTCTTTGTCCAACCTAATAAAAAAGCATTTAGGTTTTGCCACTTCTTTGGTCTTCGTTTCCTTCTAAGGGTTCCCATGTCACATACAACCTAGATGTCTTTCTCCTGTGGATCCATCTTACATCAATTTAAATCTTAGGCCCAGCCTGGATCCTAAGACTGGAGGTAAAAGTTTGTCTGCTCTACACAGGCAACCTCATTCCTAAGAACAAGTTGATTTTCATCTGCTTCTCAAAGAAACAGCAGTCTCTCCCAATGCTAGAGAAAATATTGGCCACGTTGGCTTTCCAAGAAACACTAAGTAGATCCCCAAAATGGCATGGGTCTAGAGGATTTTTCAAGAAATTTAACCATCATGAGGATTTTTTGTTATCTGATGCACTGATTCAAGTACAAACCTTCACATAACTTAGGATCAGAGGTACTGAGAGATAAGAGGCAGGACTGGCAGATGAATCAAGGGGCAGTCTCTACAGTCAGTGTGGCCTGCTAGAGAAAGGGGCCTTCCAGTCAGTGGATACTAGAGAAGACATTGGCTCGGCCCTGTTTAGGCTCAGATGCCAACATCTCTCCTGCATCTTCACATTCTCCTCCTCTGTTGATTCCTTCCCATCACACTTGAATAGTCCACAGTGGGGCAGGCTGCCCTAGTGGTTAAGACATGCCCACATCCCACATCAGCATGCCTGGGTTTGCTGCCTGGCTCCAAGTCCTGACTGCAGCTTCCTGCTAATGCAGAACTTGGGAGGAGAGAGGTGATTGCTCAAGTGACTGAGATCCTGCCGCCCATGTGAGAGACCAAGATCTTGAGCCCCCAACCCAGCCCCAGGCATGGCAGGCACTTGTGAAGTGAGCCATCAGATGCAAGCTCTGCACGTGTGTGTGCGTGTGTGTGTGTGTGTGTGTGTGTGTGTGACTCTCAATCAAATAAAAATTTAAAAAATAAAGGAGGCTCTTCCCTGAGAGGAGTGCCCTCCCTTGCCTCTATTCTCTGGGTCCCCATCTGCCTCTCCCTTCTTCCCTCCACCATCGGATGTCTTGGCTAGTCTGTGATTGCCTCCCTAAGTCCTCTGTGACCCACTGCTCAAAGGAACTGCTCTCCTTGGGGCACTTGATGCTTTCTTCGCTGACAAGCCCAGCGCAATCCTTCTCAATGTTTATCTTTCATGACCAGCCAGCAGAGGGCACCACCTTAAACAATGCCTCTCTCTTGAGTGTATTCCTGCCCTCCCCACATTTCCCCCTCCCTGGCCATGCCCCCCCTCCAAGTCTCTGTGCTCCTTGAGGTTCTTCAACAGGTCCCTGCCCTCCTCTCACCCGCACCTTATTTCGATTACCACTGAAAGCTGTCTTTATCCAAGCCCACACTCTGCGGTTTTCAATCTGAGAACGTGACTCCCTGTGAAACCACTCCTTGGAAAGATCTCAGCACCTTGAACTCAACTTGTCACTGCTAGTCACCAATGCACACAGCGTGGAAAAGCTGAAGGCCACACAGGATGCCAAGACAGCCTAGACAGGCACAGCAGCTGGCAGCCACGGGCCCACACGCCTGGACGAGCAGAGAAGAGGTGGTGAGGCCCCAGGGAGCAGCCACGCGGAGGGCGGAGCAGCCACCAGTCCCAGCACACAGGGAGGAGAAACCTGCTTCTCCCTCCCTCCCAGCCCCCTCCTCCTGCTCACTCTTTCCTTGCAGACTCCACCTGGAGGAGGCAGCAAGGAGCTGACAGGCGGGTTTTGCAGGAGCAGCCCCCGATCGATCGCAAGCAGCGCAGTAGACAGGTGGGGAGTGCACACAAAGCACGCAGGCAACTGCAGCACAAAACCCACTTCTTCCTGCATTTCCTGGGCAGGGAGCAGCCTGTCTCCCCCTCACCGCTAGCCTTGGCCTTTCCCTTACCCCGTCTCCCACAACCCATCCTCCACCGCCAAGCGGCTTCTGCACTTCTCTCTCCCTCAAGGCACCGCTGTCGCGCACCAGGATTACTGTGACAGGGAATAACCATTCTCTGTTCAGCTGTCACCTCCAGGCTTCCATCGAATCTGATCTGCCTCCACACTCCAGCCAGAAGGACTTTCCCCAAAGGCTTATTTCCCACTGCTCCACTGCTCAGAGTCCTACCATGGCCCCTCATCATACTGAAGGTCAAGACCGGAGTCCACAGGGGCGTCACTGCCTCCCCCCGCCCCCGGCCTCTTGTCTTGTGACCACCTCCTTCACCCTGTTCTCCAGCCTTCCTTGGCGTCATCCCTTAAATCCCCCGTGGCAGCTCTGGGGTCTGGCCCATCACATGGGCATCTCTCTTTCTGCATGGAGCACATTCTGTTCTCCTCCCTCTTCTGACTGCCCCCAGCTCACATTGGCCTTGATGTCAATTCTTCTAGAAAGCCTCACCCAGCCCCCCTCAGAGGTATCCCTCTACCCTGGCACCTCCCCCAGTTGGGAGGCTTACCAGATTCGACAATTAAGTTGTGCACCTCTAACTGTGCACCCCATGTCCTAGAGGCCAGTGCCCTCTGCAGCAGTTTGACCCAAGATAGTGCAATCATGGGTTTACATTTCTCACTAGGGTCCCAGTCCCTTGAGGACAGTGAGCCCATCAATATTGTTCCCCCATTCTGCCTAATGAGTTACTTGCATGAGCCACTTGGATAAAGAGATGAAGGATGATTGATGATAATTTTTTTAAATGTTTATTTGTATATTTGAGAGGCAGAGAAACAGAGATCTCCCACCCACTGGTTCACTCCCCAGATGTCCACAACAGCCAGGGCTGGGTGGAAGCCAGGAGCCAGAAATCCAATCCAGGTCTCCCACGTGGGTGACAGGAACTTCATCACCTAAGTGATCAGCGGTGCCTCCAAGGTCTGCATTAATCAGGAGTAGGACCAGGAATGGAACCCAGGAACACAGCTGAAGGATGCGGGGATGTGGGGATGTGGGCATCTCAACCCCTAGGCTAAGAAGTCCCCCCGGCTCAGTTTTGAGAGCGCCTCACAAAGACATAAAGTTAGCTTCTTGCATTCCTGCTGCAGTGGTTGAAATAATGACAAGGCCAGAAGGGTGGTGCCAGGGATGCTTCAAGGGATACATATTTTTTTTTTTACCTTGGGATGGTTTCCTAACCCAAAGCTTAAATCTAGCTATTTGCAGATCCAGTACCCAAGAGCCAGATAAGTAACAAATACAAGAGAGGTCAGCAAGAGGGAAGAAGGCCAATTACAGCACACCTTGCCCAGAGAGGAAGCCTCTCCTGGTCCCAGACAACTAGAATACACACCCAGATTTTCCACCCCTTCAAGCAAGCTGCCTCTCATGATGTTGTTCATGTGGCTTTGAATTCAGTACTCATAACAAATATTCGTTGGCACCAACAAAACACAGCTATGAGTTCATTCAACAACAGAATCAACACGCATCTCCAGGCGGAAATCCGCTCACCCTGGAAACCTCAAGCAGATGCTGACTCCGTTTCCAGAAAACTCTAGTAGAGCCTCTACACTCACATGCCTGGGGGGATCTAGGAAGCCTTCCTTAGTGTGCTTGGAAGAAAGTGTGTCAGTATCAGCCAGGCAAGCAGGTCAATTGTTCCTGGCTATCATCTGCTGAATATCACTTGCTGATGTATGGCCAGTCAACAGTGGGAAGAGGCTGAGAAGAACAAGGTGCCCTCAGGGCTGAAATCCAGCAGGTACATACCTGTGCTGTGTACCAATTGTTTACCTATTTATCTAATCCCTCTGTGTGAGAGCAGGGATAGAAGGGTGGGAGGAGAACTTTGCTGCAGTCTCCCTCCTGTGGCCATATGGAAGAACTGCAGGCTCTGTAGGGTTCCATGCCCTTCATTCAATATTTTGCACACCACACATTAATTCTCTTAAGAGAAAGTCCCTTAAAAAATGTCAAAATTTCCTCTCACCTCTCTCCCTAATCCCTTTTCTTGATTCAGATCTCTGTTCAAAAGCCTATCTCTAAACCACATGAGTGCCACAGAAAGCAGAATTTATTTAACAAGCTACTCAGGCTAATACACTTTAGATGGGGTTGGCCCCACACTCAGTTCCAAGGATGGGCTCTGATTTATTCCAGCCACTTAGCTTATTCTTCCTCACTGGTTCAGGAGTGAGAACCCGACCTGAGATGTTCCAGTCTGAGCAGCCCTGGCATGGGCATGGGAAGGCAGAGTTACAGCCCCGTTGTTCTCACTTGGGCAGTGTGGTATAAAGAGCCCAGCAGGGGCTGCACTTGCTCGTGAGGTTCAGCAAGCAAGCTGGGAAGAGGCAAAGTCATGGAGCCCTAGGAAGGTGACCCTTTGGAGCAAACCTGATCCGAGGCTGGCCCTGCCTCTGGACTTCTCAGTTTATCACCCCATAATCCCCTTATTATTATTACTTCAGCAAGTCTGGATCAAGTTTTCTAGCTACCGTGACCAACAAAATCCTAATTGTTGTTCTGCTTGCCCCTGATCCACAAGACCCTTGCTTGTGAAAGACATTGACCAAATTGCTGAATATGTGCTGTGGGGGAACAGCAGGTGGCTCAGTGGATGAGCAGACTATGGGCCAGGTCTCAATTTAAACCAATCTCTTTAGAAAATGCTTGTATCCCGCCCTAGATTTAAACGCACCCTCAGGCTGGTGTCGTGACACAGCTGGTTGAACTTCCACACTGGCATCCCATGTAAGCACCAGTTTCAGTCCTCATTGCTCCACTTCTGATCCAGCTCCCTGCTGATGTGCCTGGTAAAGCAGTGGAAGGTGGTTCATGTGCTTGAGCCACTGCACATACATGGGAGACCTGGAAGAAGCTCCTGGCTTCAGCCTGAGCCTGGGCCCTAGCTGTTGTAGCCACTGGGGAGTGAACCAGTGGATAAAACATCTGTGTGTGTGTGTGTATGTGTGTGTGTAAAACTCTTTCAAATAATAAATAAATCTTGGGACCAGCATTGTGACATACCAGGTAAAGCCACAGCCTGTGATGCCAGCGTCCCATGTGGGCAACAATTCAAGCCCCGGCTGCTCCACATCTGATCCAGCTCCCTGCTAATGCACCTGGGAAACCAGTGGAGGATGGCTCAAGTGCCTGGGCCCCTGCTATCACATGGTAGAACTGAAAGAAGCTCCTGGCTCCTGGCTTCAGCCCAGTCCAGCCAGCTATCGTGGTCATTTGGGGAATGAATCAGTGGATATCCCTCTCTCTCGCTCGCTCTCACTCTCACTCTCTCTGTAACTTTGCCTTTCAAATAAATAAATAAATCTTTCCCAAAAAAGCATCCTAAATACAAAAGCATTTTCTCCAATGTGTTTTATAACAGAATGTTTGTTACCTGAATTTATGCACCTGCTCACCTGACGTTTCCCAAGAACTCAAAGTTCTCTGCTTTAACCCTGGACTTCACACCTGAACAAACTATGAATTTTAAACTGGGGGAAGGGAGCAAAAAGGATGGGTTCGGCCTCTGGCCGCCTTTAACTCTCCTGGATGAGATAATCTATCTCCCCTGGGAACGACCTATAACTTCGTACATTTCTTAGATTTTAACTTCAAGTTTCATTTCTCAGGCATTTAAGATGCCTTTGGCTTTATACCTGACTAGATAGCAGCCAGGGTTTTATTTTTCTCCTGGGGACTATTTTGCTGAGCCAGAGCCATCAGAGGAGACTTTAAGTCTAGGCTGTTACATAACATCTTTCAAAGTATCATCGGACTCTGTGGTTCATGATCTGGTGATTAGATTTAAGGTATGTGTTGCCAGATGTCTATACTTCTAAAAATATTGAGAGAGAAACAAACTTGATTGGACAGGGAAGGAATATTCTACAAACTGAATTGCCCATATCCTGGACAGGAGATTCTTTCTCCTCTTTTCCTCTTTCACCAAAAAGCACACTTGTCCAGACTATGATTCATATTCTCACAATATTTTTGTTACTCCTAGGGTTCCTGGACTATATAAAGTTCTTCCAAAAAGCTTATAGAAATCAGAATTAAAAGATAAATTTATTTTGGTCCCTCTTTCTCTGTCACTCTTTCAAATAAATAAATCTCTTTTTTTTAAAAAAAAAGGATATTTATAGGATCTCAAAGTATCTTTCTATAAAGTACTTACTCATTACAAAGAGAAAATAGCTTAACAGTGGACAAACCTTATGAACACCCACTTCACCAAGACAACAGAGGCAATTATTACCAATCAGACAGATGGACACCAGGTGCCTCCTGCTGGGAGGTACTGAGCACACACTAACTTGTGTAGGACCCCTGCCAAGAATGCATCACCTGACAAATTAGAACATGCCCACACCACGTCACATTCTGCACATGCCTGGCCTACACACTTCACAAACTGCCAATAATGTGAATAAACAGGTTGAAGAACTACCTCATAATTAGGCAGAGAGACTTAACAGCTCAGATAATACCTGACAGTGGATTGGATACTGGATGTTGGATAATGGATAAGCTGGAAAGAAAACAGCTGGGATGGATGTCACTGGGATAACAGGCAAAACTTGAATATGGACTCTAGATTAAACAAATTGATTTAAATAATCGTACTGTGGTTATGTAAGAGAATGTCCTTGTTCTTAAGAAGCAAATACTATTTAAAGTGGTACAACATCTCTAACTTGAATGATTCAGGGTGAGGTCTGGTGGGGGAATGTATATATAATGAAGCTGAAAGTTAATGATTGGTGAATCTGGGTGAAGTATAACCAAGAGCAGGGGAGTAAGAGAGAGGGGAATAAAAAATCTCTCTGCGGCCAGCGCCGCAGCTCACTAGGCTAATCCTCCACCTTGCGGCGCTGGCACACCGGGTTCTAGTCCCGGTCAGGGCGCCAGATTCTGTCCCGGTTGCCCTTCTTCCAGGCCAGCTCTCTGCTATGGCCCGGGAGTGCAGTGGAGGATGGCCCAAGTGCTTGGGCCCTGCACCCCATGGGAGACCCGGAGAAGCACCTGGCTCCTGGCATCGGATCAGCGCGGTGTGCCAGCCGCAGCGTGCCAGCCACGGCGGCCATTGGAGGGTGAACCAACGGCAAAGGAAGACCTTTCTCTCTCTCTCACTGTCCACTCTGCGTGTCAAAAAAAAAAAGAAAAAAGAAAGAAAGAAAGAAAATCTCTCTGTGTCTCTTTTCTCTCTCTCTCTGCCACTCTGCCTCTCAAATAAACAAATCTTAAAAACAAACAGCCGAAACAAAACAGGAAGCTGGAATCTACTGCAGACCCAGGACTCAAACTCAAACACTTTAACAGGAGATGCAGGCACCCCAAGCTGATAGCTTAACCACTAAGCCAAATACCTGCCCCATCTTCATCTTGCAAACTTTCTGATAGTTCAAAATTATACATACACTTGATAAATGATAATGATAGATATAAACAAAATAAACACAATTCGAAATAAATTGATAACCCAGCACATGAACCTAAAATCCAGCTTCCTCCACTGCTCTTAGCAGAATGTATAGAACAGTGGTCAGACGGCCAGCACAGATGGAGTCTACGGACTTGTTAAGCAGACTCTGTCTGCATTCCTATTGACTTCAGTTACTGTTCAGCTTGAATGAAACACTGTACACTTCCTTTAACTTAATGCTCAAGGTTCAAATCCCATACTTTTCCCCTGGTGAGGCCCAAAGTTTCCCAACAAGTAGGTGAGGCTAAATTCTCTGTAACCGTGTAGGGGCAAGCCTTTGGCCTAGCGGTTGGGATACCCGTATCCCATGTTTCAGTGGCTGGGTTCAACTCCCAGCTCCACTCTCAATTCCAGCTTCCTGCTAATGCACATCCTAGAGACCATAGGTGTGGCACAAAGAGATCAGGCCCTTGCCACCCTGGATCCCGGCTCCCGGCTCCCGGCTCCCGGCTCCCGGGCCAGGCATCTGGGGAGTGAACCAGTGTCTCTCTGCCTCACTAGCAAATTAATTGAATGATTTTTTAAATAAATGACTTCTTGCTTCCAAAGTAATGTATATATATAATAGAGATATATATAAAATACATATTTTGTGTATGTGAACTTTTCCTAATATGCCCAGTTCCTTGTTTTCATCTCCAGGATTTCAAATACCACAAACCCTTGTCCTGTCACATCAAATGCACTATTTCATTCTTCAGCTTCTTTAAAAAAAAAAATTCCAAGAAACCTTTGTTCATTGCTGGCTTTTCTCTCTCTCTGCCAGGATCACTTTGATCAAGATTTCCCATCCACTCTGGAATAATCCAGGGGTAATTAGGACTCCTTACCTCCTTTAGCCCAAAAGGAGCCAATTTATCACAAACTGTCAGGGATTCCAATTTTAAATTACCAAGAGCCCAATTACCGACAGAGGCGAGGAATCGTTTTTCCAATTAAAGTGATTGATTTCTGAGCACATTCGGTTGCATTTCACTTTTTAATTATGCTCATTCCAATCAAATGTGTGAAAATTCATCCTCGTCTTATTTTCCTTCCAACAAACATTAATCACGGGTGAGACAAGGCCAGACCAGGTAATGCTTCTGGCAGAGTGGGGCATCTACTCTGTCTGGGAGTCTTGTCCATGTTTATGGATCTCAGCGGCTCCTTCAGTTCCAAGGGGAAGGCAGGAATCGTTATTTGCTGCTTTGCATGGTTCACCAATGAGCCAAGTTCAGGTGGGTGACAGAGCAGCGAGTCCTTGGAGAATCACAACTAGCAGGAGAGCGAGGACTTAGGGACAGAACCCAACTCTGTTTCTTGTTTAAAGGACAGAACCGCACTACTGGAGACAACACGGTGTGCAGAGATAAAAGTAAGGCACATAGAACAAATTTCTTCTCTCTCATTTGGGTGGCATTACAACAACTACGTGTCATAAAGAATTTTCAGAGAAAAATAAAATTGTAAATTCAACTTGGGGAAGTACAACCTGGAGGATCTCACGGATCAGGGGCAGCCCCTCGCGTGGCCTCACAGGGCCCCCAGGACTCCGGCTGTCTACCTTACTCTCAGTCTTCAGCCTGCTCTAGCTCCCGCAGCCCACGGCCCCAGATGCCTGCACCCTTATCTTCCACTCTCCAGATGGCAACAGTCCGTTCCTTTGAGACAAGCAAAGGTCAAGTACTTCGCTCGGATGGATGCTTCCCAGCTGTCTGTGCCCAGAACCTTCCGCTGTGGCTAGACCACATTGCTTATTCCTCGTCTGTAGGCAGTTGCTGAGCGCTCTCCAAAAGCTTTCAGATACATCTGGGCAACCTCCAAGACTTGCTATTTCCCCATTCAACCAAGGCTTACAGTTGGCCATGTTAGAAAATTAAATTGTACTGTAGACTAAGCCTTTGGAAATTGAAAAAAAATCCATGTATGTGGTTGTATGAGGGTACTTCAAACCCTCTGTCGAAAATGGAATTCCAAGATTTGTTTTAGTATTAAAAAAAAAAAAACCTTGAAATGTGTAAATCGGTATTCCATTAGATACATTCCTATAAATTTCCTGAACATCCCTCTTGCCTTCTGCCTATGCCAAATTTAGTCTGCTATACTCAGGAAGGACAGCATGACCTATGACCTATGAAAGACTTTATGCAAGAGTTTGGGATGGATGTTCAGATACCAGGTGGGGTACCTGCATCTCAAGTTGGAAGACATGGGACCCGATCCCAGCTCTGCTTGATCCCAGCTTCCTGCTAATGTGCACCCGGGAGACAACAGTAGTTGTGTTCCTTCCACCACATGAGAGATGAGGATTGAGCTCCTGGCCTCTGGCTGCAGCCTGGTCTAGCCCTGGCCATCGCAGGCATCTGAAGAATAAATGGGTAGACAGGAGATCTCTGCCTATCTCTGTCTCTTTGCCTTTTAAATGTATTTTTTAAACGTTTTAAAGATTTATTTATTATTTATTTGAAAGTCAGAGCAACAGAGGGAGAAGAGAGAGAAACATTAACTCGTTCACTCCCAAAATAGCCACAATGGCCTGGTCAGGGCCAGGCTGAAGCCAGGAGTCTGGGGCTCCGCCCTGGTCTCCAATGTGAGTGTCAAGAGCCCAAGGACTTGGCCATCCTCTTGTCCCTTCCCAGGTTCATTAACAGTGAGTGGATCAAAAGTCAAGCTGGGGCTGGTGCTGTATCCCATGTGGGAACCAGTCCCAGCTGCTCCACTTCCAATCCACCTTCCTGCTAATGCGCCTGGGAAAGCAGTAGAGGATGGCCCAAGTGCTTGGGCCCCTGCATCCACATGGGGGATCTTAAAGAAGTTCCTGGCTCCTGGCTTTGGACTGACCCAACCCTGGCCATTGTGGTCATTTGAGGAGTGAACCAGTGGATAGAATATTCTGCCTCTCCCTCTCTCTCTATGTAACTCTGACTTTCAAATAAATAAATCTAAAAAAAAAAAAAAAAAGTGGAGCAGCCAACACTGGAATCAGCACTCTGAGATGCCAGCAGCACTTGCACCATGCCAAGCCCTAAATTTTTTTTTAAGTCTTCCTTCAGTAGGCAATTACTCAGGACCCCATAAGGGCGAGGCAAAATGCCAGCTGGATTAAAGAGCCCCGGTTCCCTCCATGCTGCTTTATGGGGAAGGCAGAGAAGCAGTTACCTCTTACCACAGTAAAGAACAGAATGCAGACACTTCGATGGCTCCAAGTTGGTAAGAACTCAGAAGACAAATGGAGCAGACACAAACAAGGTGAGGAGGAGGGGGCCAGCAGGTGACTTGTAGGAAGGCGGGTCTTACTGAGTGTGGGCAAATGCACGTCCCAAGAACCACAAACTCAGGAGAGAAGTTAAAAGACCAGGCCAGATGCTACACGGTGGTGACCACCAGGGCTTTCTCAGGAATCAACTAGAAGCACCGGGGAAGGCAGGGCCACTGACTATGGGAGGGACTGAGCGGGCTGACATAATCTGGGACCTAATCCCACAAGCAGAGAGTCAAGACAGGCGGGGCCAGTACAGATGACGGCCAGGCTGGGGTGGGGAGGCTGGCACTGAGCACTGCTGTCATTCCACCCTGACACTGAGTTCAGGGATTGGCTTGTGCCACCATACGGCTTCCTGCGGTCATTATTCACATCCTGATCAAGCTCTTATTCCATTATTTCAACCCCCCCCCCCTTTTACAGACCAGAGGATGGAGCCTGGCAGCCTCAGACCTGACCAGGGGACCCTATTAATGGACACAGAGCCAGGATGATGAGAAATCGGTGAAGTCCTCATTATGCAACCAAATGAAACAGCTCAAAGCTGTCCTGCTGGCATGTTCCTGGGGCAGTGGGACAGAGGTCACAGAACTTTACACCGGGAGCTGCAGTGGAAGATGGTTTGCAGATAACGTCCATGCCCAAAGCAAAAGTAAAGCCCCCAGGCAGCCCTAAACCATTGTTAAAAACTGGATGTGTTGGTGGAAAAGGCTGGAATAGAGCTTCTTATGTTCGAACAAGAAAGGTGAGAGACAGACTGGGGGACTCAAGGTAGCAAGGTTTAATGGGGTAGGGCATCTTTCAGAACGAATGGGCACCTCTCCAGATGGAATCTGAGAGTGCCCAGCCATTCAGACTGGGGTAGCAAGGTTAGAGTTTAATGGAAAGAAAGCACCTGACAGGCCAGGCATCCCAGCAAAGAACTGAGAGCTGAGCTCAGAGAAATGCACCTGGCCGGCTCTCAGGAAGGCGCTGAGAGCGAATGGAATCCAGTCCTTCCTGCCGTTTCTCCTTCTCTCCACCCTCTTCTCCTGGACAATGGCTTGCTGGGTGTGAAATCCGTAAAATTCTTCCCAAGGTCTCATGACCCAATGTTACCAGACTGGGTAGCCCACTTGGCGCTGGGCAGAGAGAATTCTCCTAAGGTGTCTTTCCTGTGGGGGTGGGGGAGGTGAGACCACCTGTAAAGTTACTGGGGTCTGGGGCAGAATTTTGAAAGTGTGCTTCTGCCGCTCTTTCCTTTCTGCAGGTCCTTTGTTTTCCTAAGGCCCCTCTCACACACATGGGCTAATTTCTAATCTCCTCCCTAACAGATGCACAAGACTCAAGTCTTACATCCTCAGTTGAAATGAATTCCTTTTATCAGGACAAGCACCTTATCCAGCATTTAAGATACCACTTAGGATGTCCACATCCCATATTGAGTACCTGGATTTCTCCCAATTTCATCTCCTTCTAATGTGCTCCCTGGGAGGCAGCAAGTAACGGCTCCAGTACTTGGGTCTCCCATGTGTGGGAGACCTGGGTGGCGTTCCTGGCTCCCAACCTCAGCCTGGCCCCACCCCAGTTGTTGTGGGCATTTGGAGAGAAAATCAGCTGATGGAAGATCTTTCTGTCTCTCCCTCTCTGAGTTTTTTTATTTTTTCTTTTAAGATTTATTTATTTATTTGAGAGGCAGAGTTATAAAGAGGTCTTCCATCTGCTGATTCACTCCCCAAATGGCTGCAATGGCCAGAACTGGGCCAATACAAAGCCAGGGGCCAAGAGCTTCTTCCAGGTCTCCCACGTGAGTGCAGGAGCCCAAGCACTTGGGCCATCTTCCACTGCTTTCCCAGGCCATTAGCAGAGAGGTGGATCAGAAAAGGAGCAGCCAGGACACAAACCAGTGCGCATATGGGATGCCAGCACCACAGGTGGAGGCTTAGCCTATTATGCCACAGCTCCAGCCCCCAGAGACTTTCAAATAAACAAAAATAAACATTTTTTAACAACTACTCTTGGTGCCAGTATTGTGGCAAGCAGGTAAAGCCACCACCTGCAACACCACATCCCATGTGGGCACCAATTCAAGTCTTGGCTGCTCCACTTCCAATCCAGCTCTCTGCTAATGTGCCTGGGAAAGTGGTAGAAGATGGCCAAGTGCTTGGGCTCCTGCCACCCACATTGGGGATCTGGATGAAGCCCCTGGGTTCCACATGGCGCATCCGTGGCTGTTGTAGCCATTTAGGGAGTGAACCAGTGAAACAGTGAAGCAGTGGATGGAGATCTCTCACTCTCTTCCTCTCCCTCCTCTTTCAAATATAAAAAAAACTTTTTTAAAAATTACTCTTATCAGACACTATTTGTAGACCCAAGTTTTCCCACCATAAAGTTTTTAAAAAGAACGATTTGTCTCAAACGCAGGTAGAGAAACTCACTGACAAGGGTTCAGAGGTCAAAGGACTTTAATGTTCTTCAAGAAGTCAACATCAAACACCCACAACAGGAAAAAGACATCTGGAACTCAGTGCCCCTCTTCTCAGAAACCACAGGGAAAGCAGCCCAGCGAACAGAGAAGGGAGCTAAACGGACTTTTAGTTGAACAGCATCATTGTCAAACAAAGAACAAACCAATCAACCTTCTCCCCTACCCACCGAAAGGAAAATACAAGCGAATTGCAAAACTTCTAGATCCTTTGCCTGGAGCAGCTTGACAGAGAGGAGAGGAAGAACAGAGAGGGGCACACATATTGCTAACGTAGTGCTCTAATGAACAAGACCAAGGATTTAACAAATTCTAAGTCCTTACATGGATTATGGAGAACCATTATTATTAGAAATAGAAATGCACAGAGATACAAACTATGTGTATTAGAAAGCAGATATTGCTATACAAACATACATAGTGTGTCATTTTTGTCCCTCTGTGAGAATATCAGTATAAAGAAAGAGCTACAGTTTGTGCTTTTGTGTACAACTCCTCCTCACTGCTCACCAGTCAGCGTTGGTCTTGATCAACAGGGCCAGAGTCCAGGGGCCCCCTGCTACCCAGAACCTAGGATCTGGGCTGAGCAACTGGAGGGCCTCACCCGCCCTCTAGACACAGTGAATTACAGCTTGCATAATTAGGTCCACAGGCAAGTACTAAGATCTAGTTAGAAAAAGTAGCAGCAAAGACAAAATGAGCTGGAATTTGTTAGAAAGCAACAGAGAGATTATTTTCAAAAAGCTTCCAGTTTTAGTCAGAATAAAGGTGGCCATTGGCCGGTGGTCCCACCAGTGCTACTGTCTGAAGAAAAAACAATCTATAATGAGCATAGTCATTGTATGTTAAGTTGGGTGGCCACTCCCCAGTTACTTTCTGTTTTATTCATGGTTCAAGGGCAGGGGATACACTGGTCAGGGTGTATTCATAGCTGATGCATCTCCAAAAAATTTTTCATGAAGGATGCTAGCTTCTGAACGTCTTCGATGGTGACAGCATTATAGAGAGAGACCCGGACGCCTCCCACGGACCTAGAACAACCAAGGACACAAGTATTAAGGGCAAAAGCATCCAAGTTAGCGTCTAAAATAACTTTCTGCAGTCACTTGCTGAGAGTGCCACCCAAGACTGCGGTGCCCAACCTCCCGTCTGAAGCCTCTGTGTCTCAGTCACTGGGAAATTATCCTCTCCCCAGTGCAGGCCAATTACAATGCCCTTTAACAAAGGGGACAACAGGCGGGAAGAAAAGCTCAATGGGACCAAGGACCAAGACAGTGATGATGCCCACCAGGCTGTTCACGGGCCTGCACCACAGTGCCAGCCACATGGCGGCAAGGTGGCCAGCTCCGGTGAGGACATCTATTAACTGTTCCACGTGACATTCAGCCGGAGTGACAGTGGCCAGATCTGAGAGACAGGAGCTGGCCTCAACAGAGATGGCGGCATGGCAACCTCTGTGCTCAGAGAGAAGTTTAAGATTTTCAAAGGTGGCTCCACTGTCCCTCAGCCAGGGAAGCCGGTTACGGTTCCATAAACAGCCAGAGGAAGGCGGACCCCGCGGTGACCGGTTTCCTCCGCAAGTCCCACAGGTGCTGCTGCGAGCTGAGTGGGCTCCTGGATCCCACACTGGAAAGCCGACAGCAGCTCGCTGCCGCCCCGGCGTTGGCCTGCCCTCACCTGTGTCCTTTCAAGGAGATCATGTGGAGCTCCAGGGCTTTATCGAGGAACCGTTTTTCTAGAGCTTCGTCCCCCTTGGCGTTGCCGATGCGGAATGGGATATTCATCATGCTTCTATTCCGGGGCTCCACTGGGCAGCTGAAAAACACGCGTCCTATTCCAGCTTGCGCTTCTCACTAACAAGGCTTCAGTTTTGGTTTTCCTTAAACATTTTTCTACATGCGCAGATGAGATTAATATTAAATACACACGGTCTAACGAAGACATAATTTATTTAAAAAGAGAGCGGACTTTTCCCTATGCAACTGTGGGTGAGCATTCTGTTGTGTGACTTAATTTCCACAAGCCTCCGTTTCCTTATCTGAATACTGGGAATACCAATAATACCTCTGTTTCAGACCAGCTGTGACACACCCACGGTACAACATACATGATGCTTCCAACACACGTCAGCCATGCAGCAAGTCTGAAGCACTCTTTCTCTGTGAGGCTACACAGACATAATAAATTGGTCCTAACAGCAGCTGTAAGACTCAAAAATAAGGAGCAGCAGCTTTTAAAGGACTGATCATCTTCTGTTGTTCCAAGCTGTGTGGCCTTTGGCAAGTTAATTTTTTTAAAAAAGATTTATTTATTTATTTGAAAGTCAGAGTTACACAGAGAGAGGAGAGGCAGAGAGAGAGAGGTCTTCCATCCACTGGTTCACTCTCCAATTGGCCACAACTGCTGGAGCTGCGCTGATCCGAAGCCAGGAGCCAGGAGCTTCTTCCTGGTCTCCCATGTGGGTGCAGGGACCCAAGGACTTGGGCCATCTTCCATTGCTTTCCCAGGCCATAGCAGAGAGCTGGATCGGAAGCGGGACATCCGGGACTCGAACCAGCGTCCATACGGGATGCCCGCACTGCAGGTGGCAGCTTTACCTGCTACACCACTGCGCAGGCCCTGGCAAGCTACTTGATCTTCCTCATCTGAACAGTAAGACTTATGAAACCCACCTCAGGCTGTTGGGAGGATTCAGTAAGTCAGTACTTACAGAGAATTTCTGTGGATGTAAAGAAACCTAAGAACAGGTGGAATACAGCACTTGCTTTTTTTTTTTTTTTTTTAAGAAGTATTTCTTTGAAAGGCAGAATGACAGCAGCAGGGTGCAGGAGAGGGTGGAGAGAAAGAGAAAGAGATCTTCCACCTGCTGGTTCACTCCCCAAATGCTCCCAGCAGCCAGGGCTGGGCCAAGCTGAAGTCAGGAGCCAACAACTCCACCCTGGTTTCTTATGTGGGTGGCAAGAGCCATCTTCTGCTGCTTTCCCAGGTGCATCAGCAGGGAGCTGGATCAAAAGCAGAGCAGCCAGGGCTCTAACCGGCACTCTAATATAGGAAGCTGCTTAACTCACTGTACGACACCAGCCCCCAAACTCATTACTTTTTGAAGCTGGTTGGTCTTGTGACTTGCTTTGGTCAGGAGATTGCAACAGAAGTGACTGTGCAATCTCTAAGCACAGGCCAACAGGCCTTGCAGCTCTTTGAGCAAAAAAAAAAAAAAAAAAAGGTTATTGTTTTAAGCTATTAAGTGCTCCAGTGTTCTGTGATGCACAGAAACAGACTGATACAATTTAGAGGCTGGAGTTGTGGCACAGTGGGTTAAGCTGTAGCCTGCAATGCTGGTATCCCATATAGGTGCCAGTTTGAGTCCTGGATGCTCCACTTCTGAACCAGCTCCCTGCTAAAGCACCTGGGAAAGCAGTGGAAGATGGCCCAAGTACTTGGGCCCCTGCAGCCACCTGGGAGACCTGGATGGAGTTCCAGATTCCTGGCTTTGGCTTGGCCCAGCTCGCATCATTGCAGCCAGTTGGGGAGTGAACCTGCAGGTGGAAAATCTCCATCTCTCCCCACCACCTTTCTGTCTCTCCCTCTCTGTAACTCTGATTTTTCAAATAATAAATAAATCTTTTTTAAAAATAGAGATAGCTGATGTAAGTCAAGACTGTCTGGAACATATGAAATGTTATTAAGTATCTGTTGAATACAATAAATTCATCTTTTTATACCCAACCCTTTGCATTAAGACACACACAGGGACTCACAAAAAGGAATGAATTTTTGTCTATGAAAGCCAATATTATTTTCCATCGACAACAGAAGGAGATAAATGGAAGAAGAGCCAACAAGTCACTCTAGAATAAAAGAAAAGTACAACACATAATAACACTGTCATCTCTTCCCCTTGTCTCAAGTAGATCCTATTTTTATCTTATACTTCCAAGGGATGGCATTCATTAACGTTAAAGAGCAAATAAAAGCAGTGTGAGAAGCCTCCTGAGAGCACAGTCACAATTGCTGTCACAGTTAATAGGAGTCAAGTGCATACCTCCCGGTAGAAGAAAGGCAAGAAGCAGGACGAGTACATGCAGCAGACTTTGAACCTGAACTCCAGGGCCCCGCTTTCCATAAGTCGGTTTTGTGGCCGACATTTAAATTCAACACTCAGTGGCTATCCTGAGATTCTGCCACCTCAGCCTCCCAAGGCGAAGGTCCATTTCGAGAGGCAGAGCAACAAAAAGTGTATTTCATTTAAGAGAGAGAAGTTTAAAGCAGCAGAAATTAAGAATCAGTATTCAGAGTTCATCCCCCTCAAATTTACCAATCCTGTCCTGAAAGTGGAAGATATCACAAAGCAATAATGTCCTAAAAGCCAGAAATCAAAGAGAAATCACCACACTTTTATGTAGCTGCCTGCCAGGAGGGCGCCTGGAAGACGCCAAGGGTCTGGGGAGAGATTATGAGAAAAGACTGCTCCCAGTCCACCCAGAGGTGGCCCTGGAGGGGACCACAATTCCACCCGAGAAGAGCTGAGACAGCAAAGGGCTGTGGAGGAACAGAGAGCAGAACAAGGAATTTTGCGGAGAGAAGGCTGACAGGTTTCCGAGCAGGGCACGTGGGAGTGAGGACGCAAGGAGAAGGGCGCTGTGGCAGAGAACTCTCTGCCGAGGCATGGAGGGCCGTGTGCATGCACGCTTGCTGGGGTCTGCGCTGGATCCTTGAGCAACGAGAAACAGTCAGGCTGGCACTACAATACGAGATCTGTATTTTAGAAAAATAACTACAGAGGCAGGTGAAGCCACTGCTGGTGATGCTGGCATCCCATTCGTGTCCTGGCTGCTCCACTTCCAGTCCAGCTCCCTGATTAAGCGCCTGGGAAGGCAGCTGAAGGCGGCTCAAGTACTTGGTCCCTGCCACCCAAAGGAGAGGCCAGGAAGGAGTTCCTGGCTCTTGGCTTCAGCCAGGCTCAGACTTGGCTATTGCAGCCATTTGAGGAGTGAATCAATCGATGGAAGATTCTCTCTCTCTCTCTCTCTCTCTCTCTCTCTCTTTTATCTATCTGTATCTCTGTCACTCTGCCTTTTAAATAAAAATCTACAAAAAAAAGTAAGCCTGAATTTCATCACATGTAACAGAAATACAGTGCAAGCCACACACATAATTTAAAAAGAACTACAGCACATAGAGGGGACGGCAGGATGAAGAACTTGGAAGGCGGAGGAATGACCTTCTAGAAAGTTCTTATGAAGAACTTTCCAAATCAAAGGAATCAGAGCCTGTGAGCAAGCTGGAGCACTGGGGGGCTTCGAGCACAGGTGGCACCTCCAAGGCCAGCAGGACACCTGGGCACGCACGAAATGCGTGGAGCAGGCCGGTGCAACACGCACTACCGCCTCCCCTGGTCAGATACTGAAGGCAGAGGAACAGGAAGGTACTTCACAGTGTGGGAAAATAGAATGAAAGAAATCATTTTACTTTTGCACAAGCAGTTTTTGAAACCCATGCGTTTTTTTCCTAACGTGCATTTACCACGAACCTTTTGAAGACCCTTCACATGCACGGATCTCAACATTTTTTGGCATCAAAGTAAACATCTTTGAGTTCTACATCTCCATGACCTTAGTGATGTTCCTTTGTAAGCTCTCCCTTTTTGCTTGGAATCCTTGGTCGCCCCAGTCAAAGCTTCTTTCTCTCATGTTCAGAGATATATGCACCGTGGAATGAGAAACTCAAATTTGTACAGATCTTCCAACATCCCTATACTGGCCCCAACACTGGGTGAGCCATACTGACCACCCTGGTGGGCTGTATTTGGCCTCCACTCCCCAGTTTTTAAGCTCTGGATTCCCCATGAAATTTCAGAAGCAGGCAGGGTCTGTGGCCTGAATGGACTGAGGGCTAAGGTCAACTGAGAGGTTCAGTTTAGGTCCCAGGCTTGTGCTCGGTCAAGGGTAGAGCCTCCAATGCCTGTGGTGAAGCATGGAGGTGGAGGATGCCAATGGACATCACTGCAAGAGCTGCTCCATGGGTCTCCATAGACATCTAGGAAATGCTGCATTGACAGAGTTAACCAGGGGCCTTGACTCTTGGCTTCCTGCAGCCCACAATGTGCTCCTGTGCATGACCCCCAGGAGGGAGTCTTCCAGGAACACAGCTTTCCCTAAGCATATTTGATTGGAAAACTGTTCCCATTGAGAGGGTTAGAGACCCCCCCCCCCCAGAAAAACACTGGGTCTTCTGAAGGCTTCAAAAGATGGGGTGGGGATTATGTGGGAAGGCACGCAAGAGAGGCCCAACTCATGCAGGTGAAGGCGGCCAACAGAAAGCTGCAGGCCCGGTCAAGCAGCTGCGAGCCTAGAAGACCTGAAGGGAGAGAGAAGCCCACAAACACAGACACAGGCCCCTCCTTACTGCCTGGTCTGCTTAATAAAAATACTTTTAATGTGCACACCACTGTGAAGTCTACAGTGAAATCAGGAAGCTGCTCATGCCCTTCACACAGAGGTGACTATCACTAACAGACTGGCATGTATTCTTCAGTGGCTTTTAGATACATAAACACACGTGCATGTGCATACATGTATACACGGATGATACAGGTGTATATACGGACATACACATATGAGAAATAAAACTAAAATATAAATTTTGGTGTAAAAATTTGAAATGCATGCATAGTTTTTCATGAACTCTGTGAAGATCCCTTTTAGGTATAGATTTTGAAACTTCTGGCTCCCAAATAAATCGTTTGAATCCATCTTTCCACAACCTCTGAAGTACCCTTATACATAAGCAGTCACATGCCGTGGAACAGCATTTGAGTCAAGGACAGACTGCACCTCCAGCAGCAGTCCAGTAAGATGACATCATCAGTACCGCCACAGCCATCTCAGCTCAGCTGGAGCCTTGGGCTGCCCCTGGGTTTTCACCCCTCCATCCTCCACTGAACTTGTCGATACATAAAAGCCCTTAGTCAAGTGAGTTTTGATGAATAGTGCAAACTTAGGTCCAAATTTGAACTCCCACCAAAAGCATATTCCTTTGCACCAGATGTTACAAATCTTTTTAATTCCCATTGATCAAAGGCAAAATCCCTTCAGTTTTAATCTGCATTTCATAAAGAACCAAGGAAACTGAGAATCTTTCATTTTTGTTAGCCAGCTGTATTGCTTCTGAGTTGTTTAATCACACTGTTTAGCAACCAACTCCTGTTCCTGTTTTTATTTGGTTACTCTTTTTCCATTCATTTGCAGGTTCTTGCTTCCAATTCCAGCCTCCCACAAATTCACTTAAGTGCTTGGGCCCCTGCCACTCACATGGGTGACTCAGACTGAGTTCCTAACTCCTGGCTTTGCCCTGGCCCAGCCCTGGCTGTTGATGTCATCTGGGGAGTGAATGGAAGACCTCTCTCTTGTCTGTCTTTCCATCTGTCTCTCTGATTTTCAAATAAAGTGAAAATAAGTAATAATTTGAAAATATTTTTAAATTTATTTTTGAGTTTTAATTCACATGGTTTTATAGTATTACACTGTATATTAAGTTCATTCCTTAACATTTTTCTATTTTAAAAAATTTCAGCTATCCTTTTGCATGAACCTGAGCAGATGAGAATTTGCACTGATTTGCAGACGCGTCCTAATTCTTGTGGCTATTATGAATGGGCTCCTTCTTCCTCATTACAGTCTTGTTACTTCTAGAGTGTGGACCCGCAGCCGACCCTTACACCTCATGCTGTCAGGGATCACAATCTGATTGGATGGGTCTTAAGTTTTTCTGTTGATTCTTGAATCTTTCATATAGAAATTCACTTCATCTACAAACCAATTTTTGCCATTTCTTCAGTGCAGTAATTAAGGAGCAGCGTGGGCCCAGGGAATGAGCGCCTGTGGCCTATCCCCTGTTCATACCCTGGCTGATGGCTCCTCCCAGTGGCAGCCTGGACCTACCTGTCTGTGCCTCTGTGAACCGGCTTCAGGTCTTCTTCACCATTATCCATGCTGCTTTCTCTCTCCCTAAGTTGATGAAGGTGACCTCACAGCAGGATATGGAATCTGTCAGTGTGCTCAATAAAAGGGCTGCCTTACAAGCCAGGGGATGCAGAAGGGGTGCATCTTACAGAAGGAAAAAAGAGCAGGGTCGGGCATCTGGAACACCTGCATCCCATACTGGAGTGCCTGGTTTCAAAGCTCGGGGGAAAAAAAAGGCAGAAGATTCCCAGCGTCCCCTCTACGCCTTCTTATCTTGTTCCTAATTCCCTGGATTCTTTCCCTATGATTTAATGCTTGTACATCTCCTGAGAAACATATGGAGCCAAAAGCAAACAGAAAAGTACGTGTCTCCTCTCTAATCACTGCTAAGAGCTTCCATTTACGTTCAGGTTCTGGGTGCCCTTTGGGAGTCAGAGAAGGTGACCCACTCTTCTGGGTACCCCAGGATCCCAGAGTGGGTGCTCAAGAGCCATTGGATGGATGGATGGATGGACAGGTAGATGGATGGATGGACAGATGGGCAGATGGGTGGAAAGACGGATGGATGAAGGAACAGGTGGACTAAGCAAGTCTGCATGCCTTTCCAGACTTCCCTTCCAAGCCAGCATGAGCCATCCTCACCAAGCAGCCCATCTTCTGCTCCTTAAATACGCCATACTTTCTTCCCTCACAGCCTCTATGAATGCCATCTCTGCCTTCCTAAAATTTCCTGAAAGTACTTCTTCCTGCTGCCTATTTGGACTCACATCCAAGGCTCAAGTTCAAACAAAAACCCTCTTTTCCCCTCCTACCAAACAGTAGCTCACTGTTCCAAGCTCACACCACATTCTTTAGCCCTTGGCTCCGAGCTCCTTGGCCAAACTACTACCAACCATGCATGCTAAAGTGGCTCCAGCGTCCTGGCTCCCCCTCATACATGAGGGCCCAGGATGGAAGCTTCTCTGGGACTGAACCCCCCCCCCAGGCTGCACTTAACTCTGTTGCATAGAACCACAGAGTGCATCCCTTCACCCAGATGGCACACAAGAGAGAAGTCCAAAGGCCAAGGCATCCAGCCAAGGTTTTCCCATCTCCCCCTGTACTTGTAGCTGCAAGGCCATTGCACGCCAAGAGCTCACAGGAACAGGGAACAAGTAAACACTGTAAGGGCGGCGGTAGCAGGAACACATTGCTTTTTCTAGGCTGTCCAAAATGTATGCCCCACGAGTGCTGATGGAGCTATGCTAGCAAGTTTTGGTCTAAATATAAAACCTAAATAAGGACTGAGGTGTGGTTTTTTTCTATTCCAGTGGCCCACGAAATTCTCAGAGTGCAAATACCCTCATGACTGCCAGGCACATATTTTATTTTTACAATGAACAGAACTCCACAGAACAATGACCATTATGGATGGGGGTCCTGACACGGTAAATGAGCATGAATGTTTATGCATGTGTGTTTATACACACACATGTGCACGTACACACAGGCCCAGACACTGCATCAAGCCTGGCCTCCATCTGTGCCCACACAGAGGGAGAGTGAAGAGCAAACAAAGGTTTCACTTCCACGCATCACAGGTATTGCTCCAGGCACCTCACACATGGCATTTGAGCAAGCAGTCTGATATAGTGGGCAGAGTGGTGGCCCCCATGTCCATATCCTAACCCCAGATTCTGCAAATATAACCTCTTTGGAAAAAGGGTTTAGGGGCCGACGTTGTGGCACAGTGGGTTAAGCCGCTACTTGCAGTGCTGCCATCCCACAGCAGAGTGCCAATTTGAGTCCTGGCAACTTCAATTCTGACCCAGCTTCCTGCTAATGCCCAAGTGCTTGGGCCTTTGCCACACATATGGGAGACCCAGATGGAATTCTGGGATCCTGGCTTTAGCCTGGACCAGCCCCAGCCATTACAGCCATTTGGGGGATGAACAAGCAGATGGAAAATCTCTGTCAGTCATTCAACCTTTCAAATAAATACAGAAGGGAAGGGAAGAAAGACAAGGAGAGGAGGGCTGGGGAGGAGAAGGGAGAGGAGGGGAGGGGAGGGGAGGAGAGGGTGGGGAGGGGAGAAGAGGGGTGGGGAGGGAAAAGGAGGAGAGAAGGGTCTTTGCAGATCTAATTGCAGCAAGGAGCTCTAGATGGGATCATCCTGAATTATCTGGGGGGCCCTAAGTGACCTGTCCTTGTAGAAAGACACATGCAGAAAGGAGGCCACGTGAGGACAGAAGCAGGGATTGGTGATGCAGCCAGGAACCAAGGACTACCTAGAGCCATCAGAAGCTGGGAAGCAGAAATGGATTCTTTCCTAAAGTCTCTGGAAGAGTAGAGTGCTAAGGACAGCCTGACCCCCCACTATGGACCTTTGGAACTGGGAGAGGAAGTTTTATTGTTTGAAACCACCAAGTTTTTCATCCTTTGTCATGGCAGCCCTAGGAAATGAACACAAACCCCCTACATTTCCACAGTCCTTACAACGCTGGTCCAGTGGTCTAGTCAGATCCATTAGTCTTGGTCAAGACACATTCAAGTTGTGTCATCCCAGGCCGTAACCACTTCCATTCACAGACCACAGTCCTGAGATAGGAGCACCTGTTCTGCACAGGGAGGCTGGGGTGACACACGGAAGCAGAGGCCACCCCCTGCACGGGACACAAGACCACCCGCCCTTACCAGCACTTTCACATCTCAGAGAACAGTGAATGTCCGATTTTCACAGCTATGCAGCATGCACAGTTTTAAATTCACGAGAGACAAAATGTGAGATGAAATTAATCAACTTACACGTAGAATCCTTGCGAGTTATCAATAATTTCATAAATCATTTGAGACTTGATGGTGCTGAGTTTCTTCATGGCAGCTGCCCCACCATTGTTTTTAATCCACTCCAGGACCAAGCCCATGACATAGATGCTAAAAGGAAGAGTTAAAAAAAAATTCTGTGTGTGTGTGCACTCCAGTTTGCAAAAGGGGACAGTCGTGCAAGCAAACATTGCACTAAAACACACTTAAGGATATATTAGAAACAGACAAGAAAAAAGCAGGCCACATGTCAGCAAAAGCACAGGATGAAACAGGCAATGTGGTCAACCCAAGCCAGACCCCTGGAGGCCACTCAGAACAACAGGCTTGGGAGCCAGTGTTGTGGTACAGCAGGTTAAGCTGCTGCCTGTGATGCCAGATTCCATATGAGTCCCTGTTCGAGTCCCGGTGCTCCACGTCCAATTCAGCTGCCTGCTAATGCACATGAGAAAGTAGCAGCAGATGGTCCATGTGCTTGGGCCCCTGCACCCAGGTGTGAGACCCAGACGGAGTTCCAGATTCCTGGCTGCAGCTCTGCCCAGCCCTAGCTAGGCAGCCATGTGGGGAAGAGAACCGGCAGATGGAAAACAGCTTGCTCTCTGTCTTTCTCTTTCTCTAATTCTGTCTTTCAAAGAAATAAACAAACAGAATTGGAAAAACACCTCACTGGACTGTTAGCACCTGAGTCCCTCCCTCTTCAGCCCATGCCCCAGTGTACACTCCTCTGGACACCGGCACACACCTACCTAGCCCCTCCACAAAGCATCATCAGGCCCCCTCCCAGTGTTTCCTCTTCGATCCCCAGAATCGCACGATTAAATCCCCAGGATTTAAGGGAGTGTACACACTCCCTTAAATTTTAATCATTTCCTCCTTTACTGTGTGCCTCTGATAGGGACTCCATACTCTTATTACAAGGCTAGGAGCACAGACTACTCATCTTTTCTGGCCCACAGCCCTAGCTCAGAGCCTTCCCCCTGGGAGAGAAGCAGTGTGGCACAGTGTTACAGCCATCAGCTACCTGCCACAGGCCTGTTTCCAGCCCCGGTGCTGCCTCTCACAGAGTACCCAGGAATCAGAGCCTCAGTTTCCCATCTGGAACAAGGAGACCCACTTACCCAGGGTGGGCACCTGGCATTTTACCTGCCCTGCTCTACCCTGTCACCCAACATGCAGGCCCAAAAACGGTCCCTTGCTCACTGATCTCAGAGCTGTGTATGGGACCTAAATGGACCAATGAGAAGCTTCCCTGGGATTTTCTGAATTGGGAGTGAGGAAGAAGATGCAACTGTGAGACCCGCAGGGAAGATGTTTCTAGCGTACGTGTGAAGAGGGCTGTCTGAAAAGGCTGAAGGCAACATTCCAGCAGAGCAGCAGGGGTTAGACGGGGAAGGCAGATGGCATGGGAGTGGCATCCTGGTACCCAGGGGCCCCGCTGCACCCAGTACTTCCACAGCTTTGGGCCATCCCATTCTGGGCAGGAATTTCAAGTTCCAGCGAGGGTAGCTCATGGACTCTGCCAAGAGTCCTCTTCCCAGCCAGAGGCCTGCCAAGGGAAGACCCTCACAGGGACTAGTTCGTTCACGGGTCCAACCAGGCAGGCCAAGGACCCAGGAGCTTCCACCTCCAGGAGGCAGCAGAAGCTGATGCTGGGCTGCCCAGAGACGCCTGGGCAGAGAGCAGCCAACAGCCAACAGCCTTTCCGGCAGGTGCCCAGCCTTGCTCCCCACACAGGGCTGGGAGGAGAAAGCAAGGGTGTTGGTGGCAGAAAGGGAAGAGAGGGTGGAGTGGTAATTTACAGGCTCAGATGTGGCCCCCTGGACAGACTGACAAGTCAGAGGGACAAAGATGGAAGAAAGCAAAAGAGAGAAACTCACACTTACTGAAGTCCACAGTAATAGCTTTATTGATCACAATAATCCTGAGGTCACAGTCACTATTATCCCATTCTACAGATGAGGAAACCAAGGTTCAGAGAACTTAACTTACCTGAAGTCACTCAGCGAGTGGCTGATAAAGCCAGGATTCCAACCCCTGTCTGGCTAACTTCACGGGAGCCCTCTGGTTTGCCACGAGCTGCAGCAGCCACGAGCTCACCAGCTTGTGGGGCGAGTGGGCTGTCACCAAGTCCAGCTACTGCAGGACACGCAGCACACAAGCACAGAGAACGCTGTGCACCCCTCACTGATGTAGGACGCTCTAGATCCTCTATGTAACCCCAAACTGTTCTTCTCCCACCTCTGCCACCTGCTCCCCACTGGGGAACCACAGAAACGCCCTGCCTGGCTACCTGATCCATGCAGAGCCACTGCCAGTACTTGTAAGAGGCCCTGCTTCGTTTTTCGCAGCGGGGGTTCCAAGCTGCTATTTCTCCAGCCAAATCCAAAGCCGAAGCTTTGCCCCAGCCAGACCTCAGGGGCTGCGCTCACTGGCCACGCCCTCTTGTTTTCTTATGGGATATGAACAGGCAGGGGCAGCATGAAACCCAGCCACTTGTATAGACTGTCCAGAGCCAGTCCCCAGAGCCCGAGTCTACGAAGCCTCAGCAAGGGGCAGAGGCTCAAGTGAGCAGAGGTTGTCCTGGAGGCCAGGAGACAGTCGAGTGGCCTCACCCAGCCCTGCGCACACCACGGATGTCTGACCCCTGTGACTCCTCAACGCAAGGCCCTCATTTAGTACTAACTCATTTAGTACTAACTCATAACCCAAACCTCAAAAACAGAGGCCCCAAGATGCTAACGCAAGTTGGCTACTTGGCCCCACTCCAAGTTCAACACTTTCAATGATTTAAGCGCTCACTTCTAAAATTCCATCTGCAAACACAACAGGATTACCACCTAAGCCTGTCCATTTGTTCAGTGGAATACTACACAGCTGTTAAAAAGAAAAATAAGAGGCATTTGAGTCCAGCTTCCTGCTAATGCAGACCTTGGAAGGCAGTAGTAATGACTCAAGTAATTGGGTCCCTGCCACCCACATAAGGGCTCCAGATTGGGTTCCTGGGTCCTGGTTTCTACCTTGGCCTTTGTGGGCATTTGAGGAGTGAATAAACAGAGGGGAACTCTCACTCTGATAATTAAGTTAGAAGCAAGAATACACATACACACACACACACACACACACACACCAGAAAACTCTCCCTGGCTTTTGGGAAAAGTTTGGCTCTGGGATGAACCTCTGGAGTTGATGCTGTGCCATAAGTTTCTCCTGAGCCAGGGAAAGCAACCACCGGGTTGGGCACTTTTCCCAAGACAGCTCCCAAAGACGGGCCCAGGACAACCCCTGTCTGAAGATTTCAGGACTCACACTTCTCCCACCCCATGCAAGGGGAAGCAGCCTGAGGCCGGCTGATCCCAGGAGCAGGCCCACAGCTTAATGTGCAACCCCTCTTCTCACAGGTGAGGTGGCCTGGGTGCATGGATTCTTTTTTTCACATTCTTCTTAATTTCTTCATCTCATCCTATGGCCAAAGCAAGTTTATGCTCGTTAGCCACAAGTTAGCCATAAGTCAAAGCAACGTTATGGTTCAGAAGGGAAGTTTGGGCATCTTTTTCCCTATGTGTTGATTGGGGTTAGGGTGTTCCACTGAGGGGTTAAAGAGAGCGATGCTGTGGTCCTTTATTCCGCCCCAGTTCACCGTTTCAGGCTGCAGGCAACTATCTGAAGCCCAGTTTTCCAGCAGGGTCACTCAAAGCTCCTACGGTCTTTTGTACAAAACTAAAATGACGCAGGAGAGCAGGTTTTCAAGGTCATGTACATCACTCTGGGCATCTCAGGAGCCCTGCAGTGAAAGGCGGGGAGGGGACTGTATAGATCTTTATGTCTCCACGTGGACGCTGTTCTCACCAAGTGAGCTCCAGCTGTCTCACCCTGAATGCCAACCCTGACACAGGAATGCACACATCTGGGGTTCTTCCGCAATCACACAGAACAGAGCTTTTCAACCTTTCTCTTCTGTTGGGGTCAAAGAAAGCAAAGCAACCTCCAGAGGGTATTCTGGGGGGTACCTTGGGATCAGAAAATACTGACTCTCTTGTCTTTCATTTTCTGTATTTACAAGATTCTCATCATATCACAAACACTGCTACCCCAAGCTGACCTCGGTTATTCACGGTACCCACCCATCTGGGGAAGAAACTGTTGCCTCATCTGTCCTGATTTCTGGCTCAACCTGTCCTCAGGCAGGAATGTTCTCTGGAGGGGCCACCTGCCCCAGAGGACCCCTGGTCCCTACAGCCATGGGGCTCGCTGCCAGGTCAACGCCTGGACACCTTACTAGGACCTCGTTTCTGGACCTCCATTCACCTTCCACTAGACAGAATGGTGTGCTTCCTCAGTGGTCCCTCAAACCGGCCCTCACCCTGATACGAACAAACACCTATCACTGTGCTCGTCAGCTTGTACAAGTGTGTCTGGGACCGGCACTACAGTACAGTGGGTTGAGATGCCTCTTGCAATGCTGGCATCCTATGTCAGAATGCTGGTTTGAGTCCCAGCTGCTTCACTTCAGATCCAATTTCCTGCTAATAACATGCCTGGGAAATCATTGAATGATGGCTCAAATATGTGGGGCCCTTGTACCCACATACCCATATGTGGGAGACCAGGATGGAGATTCTGGCTCCTGGCTTCAGTCTGGCCCAGCCCCAGCTATTGCAGCCAGCTGGGGAGTACACCAGCAGATGGAAGATCTCTGTCTGTATGTCTTTCCATCTCTCTGTCATTCTGGCTTTCAAATAAACAAATCTGCTTTTTTAAAATGGTTAAGATGATGAGCTAGGTATCCAGAGTATGCCTCTCTGGACCCTTATCAGAACTCGCTGGTCTTCAGGCTACACTTCAGGGACAAAACTTCTTTGTGTCCTCTTACCTTCTCACTTCTGAAGCCCCAGGAGCCCTTGGCCTCCCCATGAAAGATTCATATAACTGAGGCAGACCCTGGCCTCACCTTTTTTTTTTTTTTTTTTGACAGGCAGAGTGGACAGTGAGAGAGACAGAGAGAAAGGTCTTCCTTTTTCTGTTGGTTCACCCCCCAATGGCCTCTGCGGCCAGCGTACCACACTGGGTAGTGAGTCGGTGGTTCCCTCTGGGTCTGGGCTGAACACCTGCTTTACCAGGTGCTGGGTCTCATTTTGTCCCCCTGACCTCTGCTCAGGGACTGGGGTGTTCTGAGGGCTGACTCTGCAGGTCATCTCTAAACTCCACTCTGGCAGCCCGGTTGAACATCAGGGGTGGTGGGCAGGGCTGAATCCTGTGTCCTGCTCACCTGTCTTGCCTCTGGAGTGTGGGCAGTGGGAAAACACCAGTGGTCACTGGCCAACTGAGGAAGGCAGAGTCGGGGGCCTCAAGTGCAGGGCTCCCGGAGTGGGTGCTAAGGTGCAGGCTCTGCTGTAGCAGGCATGGGGAGGTGGCCACGGTCACCTGTTAGAAGGTGAGGCCATGGCCGGCGCCATGGCTCAATAGGCTAATCCTCCGCCTGTGGCGCCGGCCAGGTGCTTCTCCCGGTCTCCCATGAGGGCACAGGGCCCAAGGATTTGGGCCATCCTCCACTGCACTATTCCAGTCCAGCTGTCTGCTCTCTGCTGGACTGGAAGAGGAGCAACCAGGACAGAATCTGGCGCCCCGACTGGGACTAGAAAAAAAAAAAAAGAGGCCGGTACCACGGCTCACTAAGCTAATCCTCCACCTGCGGTGCCGGCACCCCAGGTTCTAGTCCCGGTTGCTCCTCTTCCAGTCCAGCTCTCTGCTGTGGCCCGGGAAGGTAGTGGAGGATGGCCCAGGTGCTTGGGCCCTGCACCCGCATGGGAGACCAGGAGGAAGCACCTGGCTCCTGGCTTCGGATCGGCGCAGCGCGCCCGGCCACAGCAGCCATTAGGGGAGTGAACCAACGGAAGGAAGACCTTTCTCTCTGTCTCTCTCACTAACTCTGGCTGTCAAAAAAAAAAAAAAAAAAAAAGGAAGAGAGAGTAGAATGGTAACCTAGCAATGGTGTTTAAAGAAGCGTCTGGGAGGATCTCAGGATTAGATAAAGTTGTAAGCCTGGAGGCTGGTGACGCATGATGACATCCTGGTGGCTCTGTAAGAACAGGCAGAGACCAGGACACAAGCGCACCTCCTTGTCTCTCGCCTTGCAATGCCCCGCAGCACTTCAGAACTCTGCCACCTGGAGCAGCCCCAGACACAGCCCATTGACCCTGAGCCAGAACCATGACCCAAAATAAACTTCTCTGAGAAAGTAACCTTTTCTAGGGGACTTCCTTGCAACACAAAACAGATGCACACATACCTACACCCTTATACAATACGTATCTCATCTCGTAATCCTCACAACAACCCAGTGAGGACAGCACTATTCCTACTCCTAAAGGAACCTGCTGCACAGACAGGTGAAGGGATTCGCCTAAGGCCACACAGCAGTTAAGAAACGGAACCTCTTAGGCAATTGTCAAATCCTAGGGACTGTGACAAAATACCTGAATCTGGGAAGTAAGACAACGCAGCACAGAATGAACTCACAAGGCAGCCTCCCACTCAGCTAACAAAAATCAGGGACATCTGCAGATGGGGTTAAAAAAAAAAAACAGAAAAGCATTCCAAGCCAGTGTGTTTGCTGTCAGGCAGCCCGCTCCACACAGGCTCAGCAGGCAAAAGAAAGGAAGGCGAGGGAAGCCCAGCCTTTGCAAGCGCTTCCTCCAAAGCGGCCCTGGTTGTTTGCGATGCAGCCCACGGCTCTTCAGCTGCAGACAGCTCTGGGGTTAATGGTGAACCACAGGGCCTGGAATACTAAGGTCAAAGAAAAACAACACCCCCGTCCTCCAAAAAGTAAAGGGCAAGAAGCAGAGTGATCCATCAGAGGACAGAGGGTCAAGAGGGAGAGGTGGGTCGAGCAGAGGATCCTGACGGGACATGTGGGGTGAAGAGGTCACCAGCTCATGCAGACACTCGAAAAAGCCACCTCCGCTTTGATGGGGAACCGTGAGACTCCATCCCGGGGTTACCTGAAACACGGGGGCGTGTTGTACAAGGAGTTGTTTGTGGCCTGCACTTTGTACTCCAGGACAGAGGGGCACTCTCGGAGGGCGAACCCCAGCAGGTCATCGCGGATGATCACCACCGTGACTCCTGCAGAGCCCACGTTCTTCTGAGCGCCAGCAAAAATCACACCAAACTGAGAAAGAGAAAGACGTGACATGACAGAAGCACCTGGGCAGTTTTCATCAACACACACAAACTTCCCGACCTCTTCCGCAAGCACAGTTTTCTCTACTCCCGGGCAGACAGCATGGCCTGTTCTACAGGCATCTCCTCCTGGACAGCAGAACTGGATGGCAGCGCAGGCCACGATGCCACCTGGACGATCCATGCACCCACTCCCATCCACTTGGCATATGTTTCTTAAAGATTTATTTACTTTTTTGAAAAGCAAGGTTACACAGAGAGAGAGAGAGACAGAGAAAGAGAGAAAGAGAGAAAGGTCCTCCATCTGCTGGTTCACTCCCCAAATGGCCACAATGGCCGGAACAGGGTCTGTCTGAATCCAGGAGCCAGGAGTCAGGAGTCAGGAGCTTCTTCTAGGTCTCCCACGTGGGTACAGAGACCTAAGCACTCAGACCATCTTCCACTGCTTTCCCAGGCTATTAGCAAGGAGCTGGATCAGAGCTGGAGAAGCCAGGACTCGAACTGGTGCCCATATGGGATACAGGTACTGCAAGGGGAAGCTTAACCTACCATGCCACAGGGCAGGCCCCTGTACATCTTTCCACATGCAAACCAGTCCTGGAAATGGGGTCTCTAACCATCCATGGCAACTAAGAGAAAAGTTTGTTTTATGTTTTTTATAACTGTTGGAAATTACAAAAAATGTAAAATTTATTATTTTAATATTGTTTGAATTAAAATCAAACTAAATATTTGAAACTACTGAAATTTTAAATTACTTAAATATTTTGTGTATAAAGGAATAATCAGAAGGCACTGAGAAAGGGACTGCTATGACAAGAAGCAATGGGACATGCTGCCATAGGGGGAGCACCTTTAAAAAATATTTATTTATCTTCATTTTTTATTAGGAAGCCAGAGAGACAGAGACAGAGACTGAGAGAGAGAGAGAGAGAGAGAGAGAGAGATCTTGCATATACTGGTTCTTCCCAAATGTCTGCCACAGCTAGAGCTGAGTCAGACCCAACCTGGGTCTCCTACATGGGTAGCTGGGACCCAAGTACTTGAGCTCGTACCACTGCCTACCAAGGTCTGCATTAGCAGCCAGGTGGAATGAGGACTGGAACCAGCATTTGAACCATGGCCTCTAATGCAGGATGCAGTTGTCCCACGTGGCATCTGAACTGCTACACCAAATGCCTACCCCAGGAAAAGAAATTTTTGAAAACAACAAACATTTCAAGATAACTTGGGAAATTTTGTTGTGCAAGATACAGAACACTCTCCCATATCTCTTCCTGAAACCTCTGGGAAAATCCAGTGGTGGGTTGGGGGCAGGATTTACAGTTGACGTTACTTAGAATTGCCAGGGCCTGGAGAGAAAAAAGCAGACTACAAATCAAGTATGGTATATCCACAGAACGAAATATGTTATTCCACCTTAAAAGAAAACAGCTTTAACCCACATGTGACAACGGATGAACCCTGGAGATGTCACACTAAGTGAAATGAGCCAGATACAAAAGGCCAAGTATTGCATCACTCCACAGATAGGAGACAGCAAGTAGAACAGAGGCTGTGGGGGCTGAGGTCCTAGAGGAATGGGGAGTTAGTGCTCAATGGGCAGAGCTTCAGTTCGGGAAGCTGAGAGTCCTGGAGATGGATGATCGGAATGTTCCTAATGCCAATGGGCTGTACACTTAATGCCGAAACAGTACATTCTATGTTACATATACCTTACCACACCTTCTATTAAAAAGGCAGATTACCGCTCGGCTCAATTGTTTTCAACACCTCAACCTCTCTCCCTTTGTTGTATGCACCGACCTCCTACAGCGGCCCTGCTGCCCGGCTTGGTGACCTACTTTTAAAGTCTACGTGCCCTGGCAATGTGTTAAGAGCTGAAGTGGGCCTAGGGCAGCAGAAAATGGGGGGTGGGGGTGGGGTGTACTCCTTCACGCAGGTCCTGTGAGCTTGGATAATCTGCATCTGATAGTGTGCGGACTATCAAGGCACTTCAGTGTGACCCTTTGAAGTACCACTGTCACTGGGCTGGGACTGTCAGGACTTAAGCATTTTGACAGCTGGCAATAAGCAACAGCCAGCCTGCTCGCTGACAGCTGCCCTGGCACTAGAGGCCCAAGGACCCTACATCCCTTCCTGTTCCTATACTTATTAAAACATCCAAGCAAGCATTTGGCACAGCAGGTAAAACACTGGCATCCCACAATGGAGCGCCTGGCTCCAATCCTGGTTCTTGCACTTCCAATGCAGACCCCTGCTAATATGCACCCTCAGGAGGCAGCAGATAATGGCTCAAGTGCTTGTGTCCCTGCCACCATGAGGGAGGCCTGGATTGAGTTCCAGGTTCCTGGCCTCAGCCTGGCCCAGGCTTTGCTTTTGTAGGCATTCAGGGAGTAAACCAGCAGAAGGAATATCTCTATCTGTCTTCAAAGTAAAATGAAATCAAATACAAATTGAATAAACAAATGTCCCCAAAGAAACAGAAACACCACATCCTCCTCCCATCTAGTTTCTTCTTACTGTACCTTGGAAACGTCCACTGGCCGGGAGAGGAAGTTTGAGGACATGTCACACACCAGGATGGCCCCCTTGACATCAGGTACGAAGTCAAACTCCACGCCGTGCACTGTCTCATTTGCGCAATAATACACATAGGAGGCATCTGGGTTAAGGTTCCAGGTGCTTGGATCTGGGATTTCTGCCACAGAAGACAAGTCTGAGACCTCCTTATTCTCCCTGTTCCTTGGGTAGATGGGGGTCTCCCCAGAGGCTAACACCTCTCCCCCCTCAGTGAGGACTAAATGACCCCAAAGCACATCACAAGCAACAGCAGCTGACCAGTACTCCACGGCCATCATCACCACCAGCATCCTACAAGGACGACTGATCCCGCCTGTTGACTGTTACTGGGTGCACACATGGCACAGTGGATATCGGGGATATTTTCTTGTCACTTTGCATCCATTAACCCTATGTCCAGTGACGGTCCTGCAGTTCCCTCTGGGGACCTCAGCGCTCACTCTCGGCCCATGTAATCCAACTCCCAGCCCTCACTCTCAGCCCATGTAATCCAACTCCCAGAGGGAGAATGTGACAGGCACAGTGACTGTGACTGATGCCAAAGGGATCTACGAGTCTGTTTCAAGGAATGCTCCAGCGAAGGCACTGCAACTTGGGATATCTTAAGGTCAGAAGCTGCATCAATCATCTCCCAAGAAAGAGGGGGCATCTTTTCCTGGACTGTGGAGCCCCCAGGGAGGAGACTGGGAAGGACGCCAGGAACTGAGGACATTAGGAGAGCCCTTGATCAAGCCATACCTAAAGCCAACCCAGCCCCTGGGTTTTTCTGCGAAGTGAGTCTGTGAGTACTCCTTTTGCAGAAGCTAGTTAGTAGTCTTAACCAGTACCGCCACCCATTCTAACTACTGACAAGGGGAGGGGGAGGGGGCTCCCTTGCCAGCATTTCACTGTCCAGCTGAGCTCCCCCAGCGCTTACTTGTGTAACTCCCCAGTTTAGGGTGGACAATATTGACGGTCCCAAACTTCTTGGCTTCTTCTGCAGCCTTTGCTGACCAAGCTCCTGTCACCACATAGTCAGCACACCTTCCTGGTTTCAGGCCAATCAGGTTTAACGGGACAGCACTGAACTGGCCACAGCCACCTCCTTGCAGAAAAATCACCTTGTAGTTGTCTGGAACGGCTCTGGGTGGAAGAAAGGGGTACAGTGAATGCCCAGACTCGCCAGGTCAAAGACGGGGGATCAGTGCTGCTTCTCCACGTGCTGACCCCTCGCTAGATGTCCTGCAACAAACGTGGTAATGTCCCACTACTGCTTTGTCTTCACTAATTCAATCCCGTATCTATGCACTCCTTGGACAATTAGTTCCTGGGGACTATGCTGGAAGCCTACGTTTACTGTTTAGACAGCAACTCTTCCTCCTTTTCTTAGCCCTTTAAGGCACCATCCCTCTGCCATTCCTAGTCCACATGGTTCAACCACAGCCAACCCCAGCTCAACAGATGACCCAAGCTGGTCAGCGGAGTGTGGTTCTAAGCCCTCTGCTCAAACTTCTGGGTGAAAGAAGCTGTTTCTACTGAGGGAAAGAAAAGCCTTGTAGCAGCTCATCCTATAAATGGAAATATCACTGGGGGCCACAAGGTGAAGCTAAGACAAGAGAAAGCAGAGCCCAGAAATGAAAGGTCTTCCTGACATCACCTGCGCTCCTAAATCACTCTGGCACGTTGCTGCTCTACAAGACAGCACATTCCCTGTGTCGCCTGTGCCAGTGACTGGGGCTTCTGACATTTACAACCAAAAGTCCTGCATGTTCAACATCACACCATGAACAAGGCAGATTAGGGGAACCCCTCAGGGAAGGGATCTCTGATAATGTTGCAGGCCTGGTCATGTAATCACTTGCCTGGTGAACATCGAGATTCTTGTAAAGTTCTTTGACTCCAGATATGGAGTCAAAATTCAGATGATGATTAGAATGGCTACAGGCAACAGAGGGATGCACCCAGAGGAACTCGACACAAGCCTCAGGTTAAGGCCAGAGCTCGGGATTAGGTATAAGAAGGCAGATGGCCAGACAGACAGAGCACCAGCATAGACACAAAAGTGAAATTTATAAAGGGCAGGGCAAAGGGGTAGTGTCTTGGGGAATAGGTGCTGTGTAAGGAGACCTAACCAAGCAGTTCTTAGCAGCAGAAGACTATAACAAGGCTATGAAGTGGATGGGAGGGGAAAACCAGAGACATAGACATAGGGGACAAGGTAGGAATTTAGTTAAGAGAAGAGAGGATAAGGGTGGGCCCATCTGAAGAGGCTCAGAGACATGTGGTCCAATGCCACATCTACAGGATTCTTGCTGTGCCTGTGACATGGGACCTGGAAGGCAGACTTGGGTGTGTGATGTTAAGCAGATAATCACCGCTTCTGCACTCTTGCCTCTCTACAGACACCTATAGATGCCTACTGCTCCTGACAAAAATCTTAAGTCCCTCCATCTGGTCATTTCATCAGGGTACTTAAAAAGCTAAGTAATGAAGTAATCAGTACAATTCCGACCTTGTCAATGGAATAATGCAAGGCTGGACTCTACTAGTAAACATTTAAAACATTAATGGTTATCCTTGATGGTGGGGTGATAGTTTATTCTAGTTCATAAGATTATTTTTCCTAAGCATTCTACCATGAATATGCATTACATTTTGGAATAGAGAAACAGTGGTTCTCAGGGTGACCCTATTCATATGTGTGTCTGAATATATAACAACACATAAAAGCTCTCTTCTGAACAGCAAACTTTTAAGAGTAAGGTAGTTCTGGGTAGACAGGCAGGGCAGACAAAGTAGGAGGCTGCGTTTCAGCAGCCACCCCTGGAATTCAGAACTCCTACTCACAGGAACTGTTAACCTAAAATGTCTTCAGTGTCCAATACAGCAGGACTGACTGCAGCCCAGTGCTGGATTCAATAATCCACCAGCCCAGCCAGAACGCTCCACAGGTGGTTTGAGGCCCATACTTAAGAAACTCTGAGTGCTCACAGTTAATTGTGCTGACAAAGTATATTTTTTGTCATTTAAATCCCTTTCAAGCCAGTTTAAATACCACAGTACTGAAACAAGATATAGTGATTTCCACTCTTTGGAAAAATCATCACACACACACACACAAATATGCAGGCTAGGGAACAAGTAAAAAAACATGTACTAAGAGTAAAAGATTAGTTTTAATTCTGGAGTATTGCAAACAAACAGCAGAGTGTAGCAGAGAATGTAACGGATACAAGTTTATGGATTATCAAGCAAAAGTAATGCAATAATGTCTTTTTTCAAACTTACAACAATTCCCGCACAAGATTCTCTGTGTTGTTAACAATCTTAGCAAAATCTGAGGACCTATGACTCATTTCTGCAGAAGAACAAATAAACAACAATAGTTCAGAACCAAACAAACAGAAATAACTACAAAAATGTGTAAGCAAACAGCAAAGGGAACTTGTAGTTGTTTTGCATTCAAATTACAGGCCACAGTTCACTGGGTTAAGGGGATGATCCAAATGGATTTTCACAGTGCAAACATATGAGCCAACTGTTATGGCACAGTGATTTTTCAAGTGGTATATTCATTGAACAAGCCACTTATTAACTCAGCTTCAGGTTCACTGTGACTCTCTGTACTACCTCTTTCTGACAAACAGTAATCTAGACACAGTGTTACCCTTTGGGACAAGAGCACTAAATCCCAAGCTAGGACCTCACTTCACAGAAACCTAAGTGCATGTCCCAAACCCACAGGACAAGATTTAGCAGTTAACCCTATATGGGCTCTTAACATCTAGTAGCCTGGGGCTGGTGCTGTGCAGCAACAGGTTAAGATGCCACCTGCAAAGCTGGCATCCCAAAAGGCTCTGGTTCGAGCCCCAGCTGCTCCACTTTCAGTACAGCTGCCTGCTAATGCTCCTGGTAAAGCAGCAGAAGATGGCCCAAGCACTTGGGCCCCTGCCACCCCCATGGGAGACCTGGATGATGCTCCTAGCTCCTGGCTCCTGGCTTTGGCCTAGTCCAGCCCTGGCTGTTGCAGCCATTTTGAGATACAAGATCTCACTCTCTGTCTTCTTCTCTCTCCTTGTAACTCTGTCTTTCAAATAAATTTTTTTAAAAAAAATACAGATTTTGAAACTTGAAAAAAAATGCCAAAGAAAGTAAATTTTAAAACTCAAAAGGCCCTCTAAGGTCCTCTTCTCCAACCATGTAAGGGAAAGAAACTTAGCAATAAAATCATTAATATGTAAGCTCTTCATAGAAAGCCTGTGTGCTTTTTAAGAAGCCTGTGGGGCAGGCATTTGGCACAATGCTCGGAACACCTGCAGCCCATGTCAGAGTGCGTGGGTTCAAGTCCCAGCTTGGCTTCCAATTTCAGCTTCCCTCCAGCTTGTTCCTGGAGGACAGCAAGTAATGGCCAGATACTTGGATCCCTGCCACCCATACAGGAGATTCGGACTCAGTTCTGGGCTCCTGGCTTCAACCTGGGCCAGCTGTGGTTGTAGTGGACTCAGTCCCAACTCTACTTCTAATTCCAGTTCTCTCATAATGTCATATCCTGGAAGGCAGCAGGTATGTCCCAAATACTTGGGTCCCTACCATCCATGAGGGGCACCCAGTATGAGTTCAGCCTGGCCCACCCCTGGCTATTGTGGACATTTTGAGAATGAACCAGCATATGGACGATTTCTCTGTCTCTGTCCCTCTGCCTTTCCAATAAATAAAAAAAAAATTTTAAAGAAGCTTGTACTTAAGTATAATCAAAACAGCAAATTGAATGTGAAGCAATATTATAAATGTTGGGGGCCACCGTTAGGCAATGTACAGTATCTTCTGATCCCAGATGCTGTGCTTAGCAGAAAGCAGAAACTAATTATGAAACGGCAAGCTGAGATATCTAAACTGCTCACCAGCATTGGTGCTGTTTTCAAACCGTTTCTATCTACCATGCAACCACAAAGTTATTAAAGTTTAAAAACACACTCGTATCTACAAAGGCCTACCGGAAGAGCCTGCAGAAATCCTAGGCTTGATGCATTTAAATCAGTTCCCTTTGAAACTCAAACACTCACAGAATCCAAAAGTAAATCTTACCAAGGACACTAATGCCAAGTCCTTTGTAGTCTAGTAATTCTTTCTGTATTTCTAACAATACCTAGGAAAGAAAGAAAAGATGATTTCAGTATGTCATGCATGCACAGCTTCCCTCTGGACATACAAGCCAGGGAGGGAGAAGGGGAAGTCCACCCAGGAGCCCATTAAGTTCCAGGTTCTGTCCCCTCACATTCCAGTCCCCTCCTCCCCCTTCCCACAGAGCCTCACTGATGCAACTTACACACAAGTTGAGCAAGAACTTAGACAACCAGATTGGTGCCAAGAAACACGGTTTCCAAAGACATAAATTCACTGATTCCCTAGAAAATATCCCCTCTACAAACCCCACCTGTCAGTAGAGAAAGCATAATGTTCTGGGCTGAAGAAACAATAAAATAATCAGGCAGGTCCAAATGATGCAGATAACTTCAACTTCCCCATCTCTGTTGGTCTCAGAGCTGGAATGGTACAGGTGTGGTGGGCAGGCCGAAGGAAGAGCTGGCTGTGCATTAAGATCTGTCCCCGGGGGCTGAAACGAGGGCAGCCAAACCCTGAGAGCTGGGCGTGGAGACAGACCCGAGGAGGTTCGTTATATATTGCATTATGCTGTTCTGTCCTTTGTGAATGTGAGGATTTCCATGTTAATAAGAGAAAAAAGAAAAGCTATAAAAATGAATATTAAGCAAGTACAAAAGACTCTGGATGCCAGCATCGCACCAGAGAAAGCAGACAAATGGGAGATCTTTTTCCTTAAAAACACAGTAGCTAAGGAGGACGACCCTGAAACACAACCTCAGCGTGGCTGCCACTTGTTTGAAAGCACAGGATTACAGGAGCGGGCACTGTGGGGCTGCCAGTTAAGCACCTGGGACACCTGCATCCCATATCCAAGTTCCTGTCCCTCTGCCTCTGATCCAGCTCCCTCCTAATGTGCCTGGGAAAGCAGCAGAAGGTAGCCCAAGTTCCTAGTCCCTGGATGGAGTTCCCAGCTCCTGGCTTTGGCCTGGCCCAGCCCTAGCAGTTGCCACCATTTGGGGCAACTCTCTGTGTGTGTGTGCCTCTGCCTTTCAAACAAATAAATTTTATTTTGAAAAGTATTCTATTAATAAATTAGACAAACTATGGCCTTGACAAGATGGTTCAAGAATGTGGTTTTTCTTTAGCTGCTGAATGCTATGAACAATGGCTGATCAAGTAAATGAGAGAATTCTTTCACCTGTGACTGAATCCTCTCGGAGCTCATTTTAAGACTTTGTCTTACAGACAGAAATCCATCTGTGAAAGTTTTAACCAAAACCATTGCAAAGAGATTTAAAGACATCTACCCAAAAAACACACCTCCCCACCATATAGTGGGTTTTTTTCAAACTGCACAAGGTAACCGCTTTGGTACCTCCCTATAAATTCTTTTCATAACATAAACAGACCAGAGAGAGATAGAAAAAAGAGTATGTTATAGGTAATTAGACCAAACATTACTTCATAAGGCTACTATTATAATTATACACCTGTAATTTGTCATTTTTAAAGATACATTTTTTTCCCTATAGGTTGCATCCCTCCCCCCAAAAAATAAAGTTTGAAAGCCGCTCTCAAAATTACAATTCAAGTACATCAAACAGACATGCAGAAAGCAACATCTGCACCTTCCCTCCCTGGGGTTACACTCAATCTGAGGGGAAAAATTCTCCCCAGGAAAATAAATAATAAGTAAATGACTATATTATCCACCTCAACCTCTATTCTAATAAATTCGTAACCAAATGCACAGGCACCAAATTCTTAGACACGGCCGCGGGGAGGGGCAGTCCACAGTTCTGTCAGGAGTGTCCCCTAAAATGAACTGTAATAACAGGCCCTGCTCTCCCAGCTCCGGGCGCAGCGCCCCGGAAAGCGCGCGTCCTCTCCCCTCTGCTGTTCTAACATTCTCTGCTCTGCAACACAGGGGAGGCTCTGTGCTGCGAGATTTCTCCTCCATCCAACAATAGACAATTGTGAAGTCCTTGGCTGTGACCCACACTGCTACAACATACTATCGGCTTTATCCCGGTTAGAAAAACACAAACACGACAGCAAGGGCGGCCGCCAGTAAGGCAAAGGGTTCAAGGCCCACCCCGGAATTCGCCTTTCACACAGCTGGTGGGGGGAGGAGAGGAGCTGGAACCTGGCCGGGGTCTAGAAGGCGGGGACTGAGTTCCTCCTGCACTTGAGTTTGCATTCTCTGGTCACGCTCACTCACTCCATCCGCTCCAGAATAAAGTGAACAAAACTGGCCTAAGCAGCCCGGTATCTACCTATGTGAATACTCTGATGACTGCAAGGGACGGGCAGGTTCAATACACAGACAAAACAGAGGAGACGAAGGCTTTAGGCAAGCGTGGGTTCTGGAGGGCAAAGCTTAACTGCAGACGTTCGAAGCCACATTTCTAAACACCACGTTCCCAACCACACGCGCGGGCCCTCCGTTTGCAGTCCCCTTCTGTTAACGTGCTCCACGGTGGTACACAAATCCATCATCCACTCAGTCCCAAGTATCACCCCTCGCTGCTACGAGTCCATTCATACATCCACTCACTCCACACTGTCCCGGCTCGCAGCTCTACTGCGCGAGGCACTTCCTTCTCGCCCCGGGGCCCCGCCGTGGCCCCGGAGAAGACACAGCCCGGGAGTCCGCAGGTGCGAGGCACTGGCAGCACAGCAAGCCCCGGAGGCCCGAACGGTGCACGTCCCGCACAGGCAGCAGGTTCCAGGGGCAGAAGCACGGGCACCCGTCGCCGAGCTTCCCTCGCCCGCTGCAAACTTCCAGGAGCTCCCGCGCCAGAGCTCCTGGAGAGGGCGTCCACGTCGGGGCCAAGCGCGCGGGGCCACTCGCGGCGCCCAGAGCAAGAGCGCAAGCCCGCGCGCGCGCTTTCCCTCACACCCCCGGCACGCGCTCGTAGGGTCTCACCGAGTGCGGAAGCTTGGCGGGCCCCGGCCCGAAGTTGACAGTCTGCCTCGGAGAGTCCATGGCGTGGCGTTGTGGTGCGGCGGCGAGTCAGCTACTGAGGAGCCACGCGTGTCCAGTGGGTGCCCCCGGGCCGCGCCGCGCCAAGTGTGCGGCCGGCGCTGGCAGCCTTCCTTCTCCCCACGCCGAGTCGGCGTCCATTGGCCCACTGTAGCTGGCCCCGCGCTGATTGGTTCGCAGCGGGGAGCTCGCGTCCCCGTTGGCCACGCTCACGAGCCGAGTCCGGGAGCAGTCACTCCTCGCGTTTTGTATTCCAACCCCTTTTCAATCAATGCAAGGCGCGGGGGAGATTGCACCAGCTTCCTTGCTCGGCGGAACGCCCACCAGAGATCATGAGTGGGGGGAAGAGGCTGCCCCTGCCGGCCCGCGATCCTCCCTCGGGCGGCCTCGCTTCCTCCCCGCCAGCCCCCTGCCCCTCTGGACGGGACCCGGAGCTGCCCAGCAACGTGAGCTCCCCCGGCCCCATCCACCCACCTCTCCTCCATCAGACCCGGGACTGGCATCTGATACTTTTGTTCCAGAGCCATTAGTAATTAATGCACGAAACGTTTCTAAGCATGCGAGCCAGCTACCCCAGTGGAGAGGTGGGGCCCCTAGGGTGGAACTGCAGCTACTGAAGACTGGGCCGGAGGGTGGCGGGTGGAGCCGGCCCTTTGTGCTTGCACAGGGACCCCGAGTTTCTGCAAGTCAAGAAAACGGGGGAGGGGCACTGTGGACGCCCCCCCCCCCCAACCCGGCGAGTGCTGCAAAGTCGCTGACTCTTTATTTCCTTCTTGGTGAACCGAGGGAGCCAGAACCTGGTTCGCCCGCGCTGATAAGCTGTGAGTTTTAGAGACACGAGGAGACGCTCGCGGCAACGCGACACCCGCTGGGCGCAGGGCCAGAGCTGCTCCAGCTTTCCCACCCCAGCTCCCTTCGCGGAGCCTCACGTGGGCTCCCGAGCGCAGGGAACCCCCTTCCCTGCAGGAAGGAAGTCGCTTTGAAGTCTGGAGCCTCCTCAGTTCTTTTACGTGCGCCTTGCGTTCTGCTCCTCAAGTTAACGTAGTTCGTTTCGACATAAGAAAATATTATTTCTCCAGGTGTCTGAGTAAAATTGTTACACCGAGAGTAGGTCCGGTGCCCGTGGTGCCCGTTCCGGGACTGTCACCAGCCACATCGTCAGCTACCCCAGTCAGAGAAAGTTTGTAGTGTGCTGTTGGGGGCTCTGGCATTGTGTCCTTGCTGGGGCTTGGTGAGCTGGGATGAGGCCCGGAGCAGAGACGCTTCTCTTGGCTAGGGGACTGGAGGGCGAAGTTTCTAGAAAAAACTGAAATGTACAAGGTCACTGCCTTCCTTAGCACCTTGCAAAATTGAATGAGGAGGGCCTGGCCTTGTTATAGCAGGTAAGGCCTCTGCCTGTAGCCCTGGCATCCCATATGGGCACAAGTTCCAGCGCCCCACTGCTGCCCCACTTCCAGTCCAGCTCCCTGTAATGTGCCTGGGAAAGCAGCAGAAAATGGTTCAGGTCCTTGGGCCCCTGGACCCACGTTGAGAGACCGGAGAAAGCTCCTGGCTCCTGGCTTCCACCTGGCCCAGCCTAGCCATTGTGGCCATTTTGAGAAGTGAACCAGCAGATGGAGGCGCTCTCTCGCTCACTCGCTCTGTCTCTGTCTCTGTAATTCTGCCTTTCAAACAAATTTTAAAAATCTTAGTTTTAGACCCATAGCAGCCAACCCCCCAGGGGAGTAAGGGAGCTACCTTCACAACTGCTGGAATCCCTAACCCCAGGTACTCCCACAGTCCCAGGGGGTAGGCTGGGAGAAGGGACCGCTAGTCCTCTATCTGCTAAAAACATGACTGGGTTGTCACCATTCTCTAGGTTTTCATGGCTTCGCTCAATTAGCTCTGTACTACTTCTAGGTCCCAGAAGGTTGGCCGAGGTGGGGTGGCTCTGTTTATTTACTTGAAAGTCAGAGTTACAGAGAGGCAGAGAGAGAGAGAGAGGTCTTCCATCCACTGGTTCACTCCCCAAATGGCCGCAATAGCTGGAGCTGGGCCAATCCAAACCCAGGAGCCAGGAGCCTCCTCTGAGTCTCCCATGCAGGTGCAGAGGCCCAGGGGTCTGGGCTATCTTCCACTGCCTTCACAGGCCATAGCAGAGAGCTGGACTGGAAGTGGAGCAAGCTGGGACTTGAACCGGTGCCCATATGGGATGCTGGTGCTGCAGGCAGCAGCTTCACCTGCTATGCCACAGTGCTGGCCCCACGCATCAACGTTCTGAAACACCCTTGTGTGCTCTGTGTGAAATAACAAATGAAAATAAAAGCCACTTCCCACCACCTCAAGAACTAATCATCTCTATTTGCATACCACCAGAAATAACAAAGATACCCCAGTAGCAAAATTAATAATTTTTTAAAAGCCCATTTCCTTGGAGTCAGCATTCTTGCTCCAACTTAGACAACAATATATAGTCCCAAACCAGACCACTAACAGATGCACTCAGATTCGTTCATCAACATTCAGTCATTCATTCAACCAATATTGCATTCTTGCCACACAGGAGGGAAAAAAGGTCATGGGCTCTGCTGTCCTGGAGCTTCTCGTGTTTGGTGTGTTTGTGCCGAATCATTTCTTACAAGCATCTTCTTTTCAATGAGGCCTGCCCCATCTCCCATCTAGTACTGCCTCTTCCCCCTCCATACATGTGCCTCCGATCCCTCTTACCCTGAAAAACATTTCTCTTTTTGCCAAAGCATGAGTCACCTTCTAACAGGCTATACCCGTATATTTACTTCATCCATTACATCTGTGCCTGTCTGGTGCATACGAATTCTGTGACAGCCAAACTTTTTTCTTCCTGGGTTTGTTGATATGTAAAACATAGTGTCTTGCCAGAGTAAGTGCACAGTGGAGGTTTGTTTTTAAAAAAAAAAAAAAAAAAAAAAAAGAATGAACTTACAAATACTGGACTATTGTGATTTTCTTACAGTTGAGAGGTTTGTTTCAAAGTTGAAGCTTTGAGCTTGTGAGACAGAAAACTGCTTGCCATTATTTAAAATTATCTCCCAGCCCATTCAGCAATTTCAAGGGAGATTTTATCTTGGCTCCTTCCTCATTCCAATCTATTCTACCTCCATTCTGCTTCCATCCACTTCTGTCTCCATACTGTTTGCCCAGTCCCTGCACCCATGATTTCCAGACTTTGGGGCTAGTCTACTGGTACTGACCTTGCCCCACCAAGAAGCCATTCTCCAAACAGCAACCACAGTCAACTTTGTTTTTTAAAAACAAGTCTGTGCATGTTCAGTACAGGTGCATTCTTTTTTAAAAAAAATTATTTTTTTGAGAGGCAGAGTTACAAACAGAGAAAAGGAAAGATAGAGAGGTCTTCCATCTGCTGGTTCACTCCCCAAATGGCTGCAACAGCCAGAGCTTGGCCAAACTGAAGCCAGGAGCCAAGAACTTCTTCTGGGTCTCCCATGCCGGGGCAGGGGCCCAAAGCTTTGGGCCATCTTCCATTGCTTTCCCAGGCCACAGCAGAGAGCTGGATAGGAAGAGGAGCCACCACAACCAGCGCCCATATGGGATGCCAGTACTGTAGGCAGAGGCTTAGCCCAGTATGCCACAGCGCTGGCCCCCACAGTCAACTTTTTAAAACGTAAAGTGGAACTTGTAATTTTCCTGATTCAAGCCATCTATCAGCTTCTCTCTACATCCAGAGCAACCCCCCAGACTCATAACAGGACCACAACACCATACTTGACCAGGTTCTCCATCCTTTCGATTCAACCATTACCTCTTTCTCGTGACTGACTGGTCTCTGCAGTACTACTTCGTAATTGCCCACCCCCACATTAGAAGGTAAGTTGCTGGAGGATCTGAGACCACCTCTGCCTTGCTCATTGCTGTAGCCCCAGCACCACACAAGTGTGGGACAAATAGTCTCATGAACAGACAAGGCAGAGAGAAGAAAATAAATGAAAATGCAACAGTCTTTGTTGCTTGGGGAGAATGTATTATTTCTTCAGCATTTCCAATAATGAGCACTTAAAACTTGCTAATCATGTTTTGAAAAGTTGGTAATGTCAGTAACAGAATGGGAGTGGATTGGGGTCAGATGATCCTGAAGCCCAGGGAAGACGCTAGGAAGCCACTTTGCAAACTTTGAGAGCCTGTGGCTGCCACAGCCTGTCTACCTACAAGCTTCTTCTGCTGAGGCTGAACGCCTTGTTGGGTACTAACATGTCACAATGCGATTACAATTCTAGGCCAAGGTTTTCAGTGATGAGTGACACTGCACATGGAAGATTGCTACATCATTCACTTCTATTCAATCTGCATTGGATCCACTTCCCTATATTTGCAAAACCACTCAAAAAGTCCACCTTAGACTTTGGCAAGGTGCATGTTGCTAAAGGGATATATTCTGCATTAGTAAGAAGAAATAGTTGGAGGGCAGGCCCAGGCATAGGGTATGTTTGTGTCCCAAACTCACAGAGCTGGAAGGAATCATGGAATGTCACCTAGAATCAGCTGCCCACACATCCTGAGAGCCAATCTCTCCCAACATTGTCCTGGGGCAGTGGAGAGGAAATATGAGGCTCCACTGTAAATCAACATAAAGCCATTCCCAGAGCACTGTCAGAGGATTGGGTGGAGGACAGCAGACACGAGGGACTGCATGGAAAATTTTCAACAATAACACTTTGTACTGATCTTGCATAGCCCAGCACACAAAACTCACGCTGTCCAGTAGAACTCTGAGGTTATAGAACAGCTCGGTGTCTCCAGGCTGGCCTCGCTTGTCTCAGATCTCTAAATGTGAATAAACTTCCTCAGACAGCTAACGCTGACTAACAAATTTTAACCACATTCACTGACCATGTGGAATTCCGGAGCCCAAAGAAATTCTGCATGCATTCTAAATTCAAAGGTTACAGACCCAAGTACTTGAGCCCTGCACCCACATAGGAGACCTGGATGAAGCTCCTGGCTCCTGGCTTTGGCCTGGCTCAACCTTGACCATTGTGGCCCTCTAACCAACAGATGGAAAATCTCTCTCTCGGCAACTCTTTCAAATAAATCAATCTTTAAAATGATGTCAAAGTGTCAGTGTAGTCGTGTACATCCTCATGGAAGGGAGCCTGATCAGAAAAACACAGGCTGAACCTGATCAATCAGAGCCCTGGGGAGTGAAGGGTGTGAGCAGTGGAGGCAGTTGCACAAGCCTGTGGCGTGCCCTGCCTTGCCCTGCTGCCTGGAGACGAGGCCACTCCCTCAAAGTAGAACACTGCATCCTCTCCAGAGCAGACACAGACTTCAAAGATCGTTCATTCCTTGGACTTTTTACTGGTGAGGTCCTCCTAGCCTGCCAGTCCCAGATTTCATGCATGGTGTCTTTGGCAATGGTGGTTGCCAGTGTTCTTTGTAGACCCACGGTCTCTTTCCACCCCAAGCTAATTCTCTCCTTTTATTTATTTATTTATTTATTTTTTGACAGGCAGAGTGGACAGTGAGAGAGAGAGAGAGAAAGGTTTTCCTTTTCCGTTGGTTCACCCCCCAATGGCTGCTGCAGCTGGTGCACTGTGGCCAGTGCACCACGCCGATCTGAAGCCAGGAGCCAGGTGCTTCCTCCTGGTCTCTCATGTGGGTGCAGAGGCCAAGGACCTGGGCCATCCTCCACTGCACTCCCGGGCCACAGCAGAGAGCTGGACTGGAAGAGGAGCAACCAGGACAGAATCTGGCACCCCGACTGAGACTAGAACCCGAGGTGCCGGCGCCACCACTAGAACCGAGGTGCCAGCGGAGGATTAGCCTATTGAGCTGCAAGTCCAGCCAATTCTCTCCTTTTAAAAGATCTGTTAATCACTAAGTTAGCAGTTGCCACTGTCCTGATCTTCAGTCTTTCCGTGATTGCTGAATGCCATGGGGAAATGTTTAACCATTTTAGGAGTGTGGCTTGCAGAAGCTGTCTGATCGCAGTAAACATTGAAAACGTGTTTATGTAGGAGACCCAGGGGTGCAAGATTCTTTTTCCTGGCTTTTTGAACTTGACACATTTGCACACAGTTTGGGTCCCTACAGAAATGTCTCATACTTTGTCTTTGTTTTCCAAGATGACCTTAGGGAGCAACACAGTTTTTTGTTTGTTTGTTTGCTTGTTTTTTGACAGGCAGAGTGGACAGTGAGAGAGAGAGAGAGAGAGAGAGAGAGAAAGGTCTTCCTTTTCCGTTGGTTCACCCCCCAATGGCTGCTGCAGCTGGTGTGCTGTGGCTGGTGCACCGCGCCGATCCGAAGCCAGGAGCCAGGTGCTTCCTCCAGGTCTCCCATGCAGGTGCAGGGTCCGAGGACTTGGGCCATCCTCCACAGTTTGTTGTCCCATAATTGTTTTCTCTTTGCTAAGTTTTTCTGACATAAATGTAAAATATGATCACTTTTAAACAGTCAAATATTACAGAAATTCCCTTCTTAGCAGAGAATATCCTAATCCTCAAGGATTATTTTAGTCAGGTACTGAGTATGCTTTTTGAATAATACATGTACATGGTTCAAAACTCAGGCATTTACAACAGCTAAGATACAAATCAACCCAGATGTCCATTAGCTGTTGACTGGATAAAGAAATTATGGTATGTATACACTATGGAGTACTACTCAGCTGTATATATATATATATATATATATATATATATATATAAACACCATGAAATCCTGTCTTTTGCAACAAGATGGACAAAACTGGGAACCATTATAGTTAGTGAAATAAGCCAGTCCTTCGCTGTGGTGTAGCAGGTAAAGCCACCTCCCACAGTGCCAGCATCCCATATGGGTACTCATTCCACTTGAGTCCCAGCTGCTCCACTTCCAACCCAGCTCTCTGCTATGGCCTGGGAAAGCAGTAGAACATGGCCCAAGTCCTAGGGCCCCTGCACTAGTGTGGGAGACCTGGAAGAAACTTCTGGCTCCTCCCTTCAGATCGGCACAACTCCAGCTGTTGTGGCCAACTGGGGAGTAGACCAGCAGATGGAAGACACCTCTCTCTCTCTCTCTCTCTCTCTCTCTGTGTGTGTGTAACCCTGACTTTCAAATAAACAAATAAATCTTAAAAAAAAAAAAGCCAGTCCCAAAAGGACAGACATTATCTGTTTTCCACGACCTGAGGCAACTAATAGAGTACCTAAAATGTAATGTATTGGAGTGAAATGAACATTTTGAGATTCGATGATTGTTTACAGCCCTTGTCTCTACTGTTGAGGAACACTATATTTTTCTTTATACTATTTGTTGAACTCTTTTACTTAGTGTAGTGTTACCTTTATGATCATTAAGTAAACTGAAAGTCGATCTTTATAAAAATTAAGAGTGGGAATGGGAGAGGGTGGAAAAAGAAGGGTTGAAGTATGGGCAGGAGAGAGTCAGGTGAGAAGTATCACTATGTTCCTAAATCTGTATACATGAAATTTGTATAACTTAATTTAAAAAAAAAATCAGGCATAGAAAAAGATGCACAGTGAAAAAATGTCCTTGGACCCCCATCATCTGGGTCCCACCCATCCCCACTAATATCCACTTTCTTCATCTCCTTCCATATCTTTCCACTGCTTCCTTAGTATATATGAGCAAATGCAAATAAATACTTATTCCCATCATCTTTCTTATATGCAGAGAGGCATATCCTATGCATTTTGTCTTGCATTTTTATATAACAAATGTTAAGCATGTTTTTATTTAAAATGTAAAGAAACCAGAAATAATTGGCCTTAAGCACGTATGTGCGCACCCCCCACACACACACACACACACAGGTCTCAGTCAGGCCAAAGCCAGGAGCTAGGAGCTCTGTACTCGTCTCCCACATGGGTGACAGGGACTCAAGCACCTGGGTCATCTGCTGCTTTCCCAGGTGCAGTAGCAGAATCAGCAGGGAGCAGCACCGGAAGCAGAGGAGCCAGGACTAGAACCTGCACTGCAACATGGGATACCAGCAGCATAAGCAGCAGTCCAACCCACTGTGCCACACAGCCATGGGATCTCTTCTTGACCATAGAGAGACGTGGAATGACCCGCGCTCACTGCCCGGAAATGCACCCCTGAGGTCTTCTAACAGAAAGTGTCAGAAAGCCAACTCCAGCCAGCTCAAGCAATCAAGAAACAAACCAGTTCGTGGAACCTGGAGCCAAGTCCCAGGGTGAGTGCAGGAAGTTAAGTGCACTTCAGGAATAACCCAAACGAAAAACCCCAAATGCTGTAAGACATGCACCTCTACATAAGTCTCCTGCCTTAGCCTCTCTCTTCAAGCCCTTTTATTTGCTCAAACTGGTGGACTTTTTGGGCTTAAAGCCATGGCCAGTGATCATACCCTTTGCCATCAAGGAGGAAGAAAGTGTTGTCTTCCCTTGTTTCTGGCTCTTGGAAGGACGCCAGTGCCTTTGGGCACACACCCACTCCTGCACCCAGGGGTGCAGAGCCATAGAACTGGCAGCACCCACTGAACCACAATACTGAAGAAAGGTAGCCGCTGGGAAGGCAAACATTATATCCACCTCTCCCTTCCCTCTTCCTCTCCATAGCTCTGCTTAGCAACCTCCTCTCCATCTTTGATCCGACTCCTGAGATGTTTTGCTGACATGCAGAGCCTCTCAGACTTTCCAGCTCATCATCTGTGCAGGTGCATGACTTGAAAACTTAGAATCAGTTACTAGCCTGCAGAAACCCAAGTTTCATTGGAAAATCAATGATTAACATTTTATCCTGAACCAAGAAGCTATATGATATTACAAAAACAAGTTTTGGCCGGCGCCGCGGCTTACTAGGCTAGGCCTTGCGGCGCCAGCACACCGGGTTCTATTCCCGGTCAGGGCACTGGATTCTGTCCCGGTTGCCCCTCTTCCAGGCCAGCTCTCTGCTGTGGCCCAGGAGTGCAGTGGAGGATGGCCCAGGTGCTTGGGCCCTGCACCCCATGGGAGACCAGGAGAAGCACCTGGCTCCTGGCATCGGATCAGCGCGGTGCGCCGGCCACAGCGCACCAGCCACGGCAGCCATTGTAGGGTGAACCAACGGCAAAAGGAAGACCTTTCTGTCTCTCTCTCACTGTCCACTCTGCTGTCAAAAAAAAAAAAAAGCAAGTTTTACTTTAAAATCAAGAAACCCTGTTTCTTTGGATTGGACAAGACCTTAAATGGCTGAATCCAGAAGATCATACATCACTGCGTCATGTTTACTATGCAAGAACATTTTATCTTTCCCAGAGCTTCAGCAAACAGTCCAGCCTTGCTGCATTCCCTGTGATTTTGACTTGGTTAGAACTTTTGTTGCCTTTTTTAAAGTTTATTTTTATTGACTTGAAAGGCATACCATGCAAGAAAGAGAGAGAGAGAGAGAGAGAGAGAGAGAGAGAGAGATCATTCACCTGCTGGTTCACTCCCCAAACTCCCACAACAGATAAGGCTGGACCTTTCCAAAGCCACAGGCTCAGAATTTAAATGAAGTCTCTCATGTAGGTAGCAGGGACCTAAGTACTTGAGCCATCATCTGCTGCCTCCCAGGGTGTGCATTAGCAGGAAGCTGGATCAGAGCAGAGGTGGGACTCGATCTCAGGCGTTCGGATATGGGCTGTAAAAATCTCATTCCACCACAACACCTGCCCCTAGATTGAACTTCCGAGATTATTTTTTTTTTCTGACTTGGACAATTGAAGAATTTTTTCACTCCTTCCTTTCACAAAAAAACTACAGACTGTTTCTTCTGCAAGGATATCAATGATGCTTATGTTCCATTTATGAATTTCTTTGCCACAGGTATTTTCAGCCATAGGATTCCAGAACTTCCCAACACCCCTCCAGTTTCAGACTATATGAACACGCAGTAGTGGACATTCAGTGCTTTTCCCTCCATAAGAATGGAGGCTCTTGAGTTTTGAGCTGATTGCTCAGTGGCCACAATTAATGGTTTCAGATCAATTCAGAATTGATCCCCTGACTCAAGTTCTCTCCCAGAAGTTTTAAAAATTGTGGTAATAAACACTTAACATAAACTTTATCATCTTAACCATGCAGAAGTATACAGTTCAGTAGCATTTTCACTCTACAACAAATCTCTGCTTCTCCTTCCCTAGACCCTAGCAATGATCATTTCACTTTTTTTAAAAAGATTTATTTATTTACTTAAAAGTCACAGTTACAGATTGGGAGGGGGGTAGGCAGAGAAAGAGAATTTTCCATTCTCTGGTTCACTCCCCAAATGGCCACAATGGTCAGGGCTGGGCCAGGCAAAAACCAGGAGCCAGGGGCTTCATCTGGGTCCCCCATATGAGTGCAGTAGCCATCTTCTGCTACTTTCCTAGGAGCACTATCAGGGAGCTGATAGGAAGTGGAGCAGCCAGGACTCTAACTGGTGCCCTACATGGGATGCTGGCACTACAGGAGGCAGCTTAACCTGTTGTTATAGTGCCAGCCCCAGTATTTTATTAAGGTTTATTTGAAAGAGTTACAGAGAGAGATGGAGAGACAGAGAGAAAGATCTTATATCCACTGGTTCACTTGCCAGATGGCCTCAATGGCCAGGACTGAGTCAAGCCCAAGCCAGGAGCTTCATCCTAGTCTCCCAGTCTTTTTCTGACTGGTTGAAGGTCCTCAAGATTCGTTCATTGTGAAGTAGTTGTCAGAATTACTTTCCTTCTTGGCTGAATACTATTCCACTATATATGTAGACCACATCTTCTTAATCAATTCTATCAGTGGACGCTTACATTGCTCCACCTTTTGGCTATTGTGGATAATGCTGCTAGGAACATAAATGTACAAAAATCTTTAAGACCTTGCTTTCAATTCCTTGGGATATTTACCCAGAAGTGGGGCTGCTGGCTCATATGCCAATCTTATTTTTATTAAACTTTTGAGAAATTTCCATATTATGTTCCACAGCAGCTGCACCATTTGGGTTCCGGTTGGTGTCCCAGCTGCTCTACTTCCAATCCAGCTCCCTGCTAATGGCCTGGGAAAAGCAACAGAAGATGGCCCGAGTGGTTGGGCCCCTGCTACCCACATGAAGACCTGGAAGCAGCTCCTGGCTCTTGGCTTTGGCCTGGCCCAGCCCCAGTGGTTGCGGCCACCTGGGGAGTGAACCAGCAGATGGAAGATAGATCTCTCTCTCTCTCTCTCTGTTACTCTTTCAAATAAATAATTTTTCAAAACTTCTAAAAAGAGTACTGGTTGAATTTACTCAAGGCTATATGTGCTGTACTTGGAAACCTCCTGTGCAGTGTGCATTCCATCTGACATTTTCCCAGGTAGGACATTTCTGTAGCGCTCACCAGGGTTAATGCACTGAACTCTAATGAAGGCATAAAACCACTCCAAATAATAAATGCCAGTTATATTAAAATGCCCTGATTTGAACTATGTGGAGTATTTCACATTATTAAATTCTCAGGGAGTTATTAAAGTCTATAAAAAAATAAAAAGAGGTCCTTTCTTGAAGGTTAAGGTCTACATTGAAGTTCAGATGACTTCCTCTTTGCTTTGATTTGGTTCCGGCTCAGTCAGAAGGGTCTCATTTAGCAAGCGGGTCGAGTCCACCTCCAGAACAATCTTGGCTTCGTGCTCTCCAGGCTGTCAGTCTCTTGGCCCAAGGTCCGGAGTCTATGACTTTTGAACTTCACTGGGAGAAACCCATTCTTGTGAGGGCAAGCCTGCTGCTGTGGGGCCCTCCCCAAAGCTGGCAGTAGTCCAAGGCGAGCTGAGGCGTGGGACGCTGCCTGGGCAGCTCTCCCCAGAAGCTGCCGCTTCCCAAACCAGTAAATGCGAGCCCACCTCTGCGAGCTGCACCTGCCTGTCCTGAGATAAGGCCTCCTCTGCTCCAGGGAGCACCTTCCCTCTCGCCCTGGAGCTCTATAGCTGTTTTCGGTTTCCCCCTGCAGTCTCTCCCAGACCAGAGGCCTCTGCTGCAAGCCTGGGGCCCCTGCTGACACAGGAGGCTAAGGGACCGCAAGAGGGGTGCTTTCCCAGAGAGGAGACTCTCATGAGTCTAAATGTCCGTAAAAAACAGAATCAAGAAAAAAAAATATGTTTCATAGCATCACTCTGGCTATGCTAACCACTCTTCACAAAAGCCATCAGCTCGGACCAGGAGGGTGAGATACTGCTGCAGCTGCTCTGACATGTAGCTCCACTCTCGTTAACAAAGTGATAATAAATATTTGTGCAGGAGAGACACAAAAGCCCACACAGCGCATGGGGGACGAAACAGGTTTGGAAGTTAACAGACCCTGTTCCAACGTAGCTACCTGCAGGCCCCTAACCAAGCCCATCAGTGTCTCTTGGGCCTCACTGCTTCTTTAAAAAGCATACCCTTTTACCCTTCTAGGTTTGCAAGGCTAGGACTAATGTATACAAGCATCTCCTCTCTTGTATACAAGGTACTAATGTATACAAGCATCTCCTCTCTTGTATACAAGGTACTAATGTATACAAGCATCTCCTCTCTTGTATACAAGGTACTAATGTATACAAGCATCTCCTCTCTTGTATACAAGGTACTCGACTTAGGTGAAGTCTGACTTTGGTATAAAGAAATTAAGCTGTTTAGCAAACTAATTTTAGTGTTTTCAAACCCTACTTGTTTTTACCACTTAAGACACTGAAGTAGGATTATCTAGCTTTAAGAATTTGTGGTCTTTTAAAAAAGAGAGAAAATCCTTGGCTACACTTCAAGGATTCCGAGAATCATCTTTCGAAGACATTAAATAAACCAACAACTCTTCGCTGATCTCTCAGGAACAAAGTTAATGATTATTTAGTCTATAGGAGGTGTCCTCTATTTTTACAGTAGCTAGGTTTTTTTCATTGACACTGATTTAAAATTTACAAATTCTGACACAAGAGCATGGGCCTCAGGCTGAGCCCGCTCAATCCCTGTGGTACATTCTGTGCCTTGGTGAGCAACCAGGCACACCCTGAGTGCCTTAAGTCACAACGCAGTCTTCTCGTTCCTTTCTGCCTTTTTGAGGAAATGACTTTTAATAATTCTGAGGCAGAAGTATCTATGACAACTCGGGTATTCAGTATCACAAACAGAAGTTCAAAAGGAAAATCTAAAGAAAATCGCCATAAGCGTAACTGAGAACTGAAGAGCTCAAGAAAACTAGGCAGTGTGTGAAGGTAAAAATGACCTGTGGCCATAAAATAAAGCAGATGGGCAAAGATTTGCACTGTCCACAGCGGGCAGCCAGAGCAGATGTTTGAAACTGGCCAGCCAGTGTTTGCAAGCAGCAGCACATGGCCCACATGTCCACTGTGAAACACACTTAGTGGGCTGCAAACAGAATTTTCTTTAATGGAATGAAATAGAACAGCAAATCAGATGGAATCACTAGAAGTACAGCAGGAGCTGCTGATGAAATTTTCCACTCATTGTATGTGCACAAGAGGCAGGTGGGGCCAGGACAATTACCTCGTACATTTGCTTTGCAGAAAATATAATTTTTGCTGTGGGTTTCAATTTTTTTAAACAGTTGGAATATACTATGTAGGCTACACCAACATATCAGGGTGCAAAACTCTGAGAGGAGGCTGTGTTATGAAACCCATTTTTCACATAGATTAAAAAAAGGAGACAGTTTTGAATAAAAACTGGACACAGCATTAAGGAATATATTATGCTTTTCATTTGCCAAGTTTCCTATAAAGAGGAATTTAGAAAATTACTTGTCATACATAAAAAAAAAAAAAACTTGTTTAAAACAAAATACCTAGAAATAAATCGAGTGAAATGTGAAACATCCCCTTTCATTCCATTTCCAATACAACTGCTTCGGACAGGCACAATCACTGTCAAGGGTTTGTTCTCTGTGAGTCAGTTTTCTAGGCATGCCAGACGCACACATATGCACTAAACCTATGTAAACAGTCGTAAGCATATTAAACAGTGGTACATGCTTATTGTACAACCAGTTTTTCTTATTATTACATCATACAAATACGTTCATGTCCACAACATAGAGCCATAATTTTCATCTGCTGCAGAGTACTTCATGGTAGGAATTCATAAGTACTAATGCAACTATTTGTGTACAACCACATTGCTTCTAATTAGTATTTATTTCAAAAATGTTTCAATACACATTCTTGTATGTCGCTCTTTGGACACTTAAATAAATACAGCTTCAGGTTGCATGCCTGCAATCAGAGTTCTGAGATCAAAGGTTAAACACATTTAAAATATTGATTTACAAAGAAAATGGCCAACCAAAAAGCTGCGTCAACTTACACTTTTTTTTTATGCTATTGATTGATTTATTTGAAAGGCACAGTTACAGAGAGAGAGAGAGAGAGAGAGAGAGAGAGAGAGAGAGACAGAATCTTCCACTCCTTCCACTCACTGGCTCACTTTACAAATGGCCCAAAGGCCATGGCTGGGCCATGCAGAAGCCAAGAGCATAGAACTCCATCCTGGTTTCCCACATGGGTGGCAGGGGCCCAAGGACTTGGGCCATATTCTGCTGCTTTCTTAGGTGCATTAGCAGGAAGGTGGGTTGGAAGTGGAGGAGCTGAAAATGGACTTGGTACTCCAATATAGGAAACTGACAATGCTGGCCTCAACTTAAACTGCTTTCAACAATGGCTCAAAGTATTACCAATCTTTCAATATTTATCATTTCAACTGAAAAATATCACTTTAATTTTCCTGAATGCTTATAAAGTTTTTATGCATTTGCTATCCATATTTCCTCCTTAAAAATCTTTAGATTCTTTCTCCAGTTTTTCTTTGTAGGTGCTCTTTATATAAATTTGTTGTGATGCAGTGGGTTAAGCCACCCCTTGGGATGCCTGTATCCCATGTCAAGAGTGCCTCATGCAAATCCTGGCTACTCTACTTTAGATCCAGCTTCCTGCTAAGGCACACTGTGGGAAGCAGCAATGAGGCCTTGCCACCCACAAGGGAGACTCAGATGGGAGTTCCTGGCACCTGACTTTGGCCTAGCCCAACCCTGGCTGCTGTGGGCCTTTGGGTACCGAATCAGCAGATACAAACTCTGTCACTATGCTTTTCAAACAAACAATAAACACTTTTTAAAAAACCCTTCTTGAGGAACCTTTCTCTGAAGGGAGGAAAGAACTTCCACTTTGACCCTGTCAGAATAAAATTGAAGTTAGCGAACTCAAAAGGCTTCCATAGCCTTGGCAACTCATGACTAGAGCCTAGGGAGATTACTGACGCCATAAACAAGAGTGTCAAATTGTTAAATCAACATCAGGAGTTACTGTGCACTTACTTCTCATGTGGGATCTGTCCTTAATGTGTTGTCCAATGTGAAGTAATGCTATAACTAGTACTGAAACAGTATTTTACACTTTGTGTTTCTGTGTGGGTGCAAACTGATGAAATCTTTACTTAATATATACTAAAACGATCTTCTGTATATATAGAGATAATTGAAAATGAATCTTGATGTGAATGGAATGGGAGAAGGAGCGGGAGATGGGAGGGGTGCAAGTGGGAGGGAAATTGGGGGGGGGGTTGTCATTGTAATCCATAAACTGTATTTTGGAAATTTATATTTATAAATAAAAGTTTAAAAAAATCTTCTTATATTATGCATTTCTCCAATCTTTTGTTTAATCTGACATCCAATTTTGCATAGATACCAGCACACTGGCTTTTGCATGGCCTGCTTACTAAGCTTTCTCACTGGTAGCAATGGCAGCCCAGTAGATCATTATAGGTTTCTTTGTCCAAAACTAAATCTTTTAGTCACAAACTGTGAAGTCTTGCCTCACTTTCATCAAGTACTATATTTTTGTCTACTGGGTCATAAGAATTTTTCACTGCTTTTTATCTCATTTGCTTGCTGTAGATTATAAATGTAGACAGCTAAGGGAGCTACCTTCTATTTCTTGATTGTCACAAGTACCTGGGGGTGTGGAATTTATGAGTGCTTTTCCAGCATGTGAAGATGGCTATGTAATTCTTTAATCTTTTAATTTAGTTACAGTGAATTAGTTGACTCACTCTTGCATGCTATTGTATAAATTCTAATCTAAAAATTATATACAAGGAGGCTTCAAGAAGTTTGTAGAAAATATGTATTATGAAAAAACTATGCAGGGATTTCCAAAGTTTTTTTGCAGCAAAATAAATTGTACTAAATTGTTATGTCATATGTCTGGACAAGATCTCATCTGAGGAATTCAGAAGGGTAAGACATAAGTGTGAAAAGATACCCTTACAGAGAAACAAGAGTTCTCCTAAAATTCAAGCAAGAACCAATGACAATTTAATGGTGATGCTGCATTGCGAGAGTGGTGAAATCACACATGCTGCACATGAAGTTTACAGTGACAATGTCCCAAAGAACTCAGTAGCTGACAAGTTGGTGATTCATTATGAGAAGGAATGAGACAATACTGGAGCAGCTAGTAGCAGCAGAACACCCGCATCAATTTGTGGGGGGAAATTAAGCTTGCTGATGCCCTAATTGAAGAGGACCAAAGATAAACAGCAAAAATGATAGCCCACAGCAAATACATCTCAACTAGGTGAGCTGACGCAATGACTGAAATAGTGGGGCAGACTTGCTGTCCAGCGGGCTGCAGACAGAGCACAGCTCCAGTGGAAATTTCCCACAAGTGGGATCAAGATCCTGAGGCATTTCTTCAAAGAACTCTAACAGGAGTGAAACCGGTATTACCAACATGATCCTGAAGAGAAAGAACCAATATGCAGCTACCAAGGGGTGGAACTGGTGCGGCTGAAGCGAAAGTGAGTCAGTTAGGAGGAAAGATCATTCAAGTTTTGAGGGATGTTCAGGCATTTTGTTTGTTGACTTTCTCGAGGGCCAAAGAACAGTAAAACCTGCTCATGAGAAGAGTGTTTTGAGAAACTTAGTCAAAACTTTCACAAGAAAATAATGCCCCAGAAATCTTCACTAGAGCCCTTCTGCACAACGTTCCTGCTCATTGCTCCTCCTGATTTGACGCCTGTTGACTTCCACTGTTTCCTAATTAAAACAACAATCTTTAAAAAGCACCCACTTTTCTTGTTACTAATGTATTAAAGACTGCACTGACGTGGCTAAAAGCTCAGCACCTCAGTTCTCTATGGATGGACGGAATGTCTGAGATGATCACTTAACCTTGATGGAGCTCATGTTGCAAAATAATATTTACATCTTTTAATTCAATTTTCTATTACCATACTGAAGTCCCCTTGTGTATTTTACTATAGTGCTGAATTCAAACTGGGAGTTTTATTTTGGATTTTTGCACCTACTTTTAGTTTCCTTGTGCTGCCTTTGTGCAGTTCTGGTGTCAGGATTATGCTGGCCAGATGGAACAAATTAAGAAACTTGACATCTTTTTCCCATCTTCTGAAATAGTTCACAAATATGTTCCTTAAAGGTTTTTCTATATGTCGTCGTATTTTTAAATGTCTGAATCATTTATTTTACTTGAAAGGCAGATCTCCCATGTGGGTAGCAGGGATCCACCTATTGGCCAATCACCTGCTGCCTTCTAGAGTGATTATTAGCAGGAAGCTGCAATCAGGAATGGAGCTGGGATTCGAACTCAGGGGTTCTGATACTATATGGGTGTCCCAAGCAGCATATTAACTACTGAAACAAGCCCACTCCAGTATTTTTTTAATAGTTCTTACACTATTTTTTCAATTTCTCTCAAATGTCTGGTTTATTTGCATTTTATACCTCATTATTATTATTTTACGTATTTGACAGGTAGAGTTAGGCAGTGAGACAGAGAAACAGAGAGAAAGGTCTTCCTTTTTCCGTTGGTTCACCCCCAAAATGGCCGCTACGGCCGGCACTGCACCTATCTGAAGCCAAGAGCCAGGTGCTTTCTCCTGGTCTCCCACGTGGGTGCAGGCACCCATGCACTTGGGCCATCCTCCACTGCACTCCCTGGCCACAGCAGAGAGCTGGACTGGAAGAGAAGCAGCCAGGACTAGAACCCGGTGCCCATATGGGATGCCGGTGCAACAGTTAGAGGATTAACCAAGCGAGCCACAGCGCCAGCCCACCTCATTAATTTTTACAATCTATATTTCTTAAAAGGTCACACTTCAATTAGCTTCAAATTTATTGGTATAAATTACAGGAAAGCATTTTCAAAAAGTGGAATTAGGTTTGCAAGAGGGACCTTTGGCCTAGCCGTTAAAGTGCTGGCTAGGATGCCTGCATCTCACACCAGAGTACTGGGTTTGATTCTCAGTTCTGGCTCCTGACTCAAGCTATCTACTAATACGTATGCTAGGAGGCAGAAGTGATGGTTCAAGGAGTTGGACTCCTAACACCTACACGGGAGACTTGAATTGAATTCCTTATTTCAGTTCCCTGGCCACTGCAGGCATTTGGAGAGCAAGCCAGTGGATGGGAAATTCTAACCAAAAAATGTTGAAAGGGTCAGTTTATAGTGGTGCAAGGAATGTTTAAAATGCTGCAGTTTTCCATGCTATTCATTTCTCATGAACTTTTGAAAACCCCTTGAACAATCATATTTGGAATCAGCTGCAAACAGTACTCATTATAATTTCAGTCCCAATTTCAGAGTGAGCCTGCAATAGCCAGGGTTGGGCCCAGGTAAAGCTAGGAGTCCAGACTCAGTTTGAATCTCCCCTGTGGGCAGCAAGGACTCAAGCACTTGAGCTACCATCTACTGCCTCCAAGAATGTGCATTAGCAGGAGGCTGGATCAGAAGCAGAGTTTCCAGGACTCAAACCAGGTACCAGACTGAAACAGGATGTGGGCATGGTTATTATTATTTTTTAAATATTTTATTTATTTATTTGAGAGGTAAAGTCACAGACAGTAAGAGGATGAAACAGAGAGAAAGATTTTCCATCCACTGGTTCACTCCCAAAATGGCCGCAATGGCCAGAGCTGTGCCAATCCGAAGCCAGGAGCCAAGTGCTTTTTCCTGATCTCCCATGCAGGTGCAGGGGCCCAAAGACTTGGGCCATCTTCTACTGCTGTCCCACGCCATAGCAGAGAGCTGGATTGGAAGAGGAGCAGCCGGGATTAGAACCGGCGGCCACACTGGATGCTGACGCCGCAGGCAGAGGATTAACCTATTGCACCAGGGCCCTGGCCCCGGTCATGATTATTATTTTAAAAAACCCTTTCATTGATCAAAATTTGCTTCTTACTTGATTAAATTTTATTAATATCTTACTTTTACTTTTGGCCTACCTTATCTTTTAGCTTCTGAATTTTTTATTTCATCAGCTTCTAGTTTTTCTACTTTCAGAAGTCAAAGTCTATAAAATCTCCATCAACGACAGATTTAGCAGAATCTCATAAAGGAGTAGTTTTTTTTTTTCATTTCATACAGTTTGCAATTTGTTTTGATGCTTCCTTTAAATGTTATTTAGATTTAAAAAATTCTAAGTTGACATGCTTTTTCCTCTTATACAAAGAGAATATCATCCATATGATCTTCATATTTTTCAAGTATTTTCCCTCCTAATAATCACTTTTATAAATAGTCTACAGGTTTTTCAGAGACTACACTTTGTACTCCTGATGTATACAAAGCATCTGATAGATGATGCCTTCTGTATCTTGAACTACTGAAGGATGAAGGGGATAGGATTTAAAAAAAAAAAAGATTTATTTATTTACTTGAAAGGCAGAGTTACAGAGGGTGGGAGTGGGGACAGAAAGTTTTTCTATCTGCTGGTTCACTCCCCAAATGGCAGTAGGGGTTGGAGCTGGGCCAATCTTAATCCAGGAGCCAAGAGCTTCTGCCAGGTCTCCAACATAGATGCAGAGGTCCAAGTATCTGGGCCATCTTCCACTGCTTTCTGAGGTGCATCAGTAGTGACCTGTATTGGAAGAGGAGCAGCCAGTACCCAAACCAGCGCCCATATGGGATGGGATTCCAGTTCCACAGAAGATGGCATTACCCACTGTACCACAGCACTGGCCCCAGAGATCTGAGTTTTTAAATTACTATTCAGCTCTATCAATTCTTTTTCTTTAAAGACTATTTAAATGACATCAAGGGAGGGAAGAATTTTCTTTTTAAGATTTATTTGAAAGAATGACAAATACCTTCCATCCATGGTTAACTCCCCAGATGGCTTCAACAGCCACAGCTGTGCCAGGCTGAAGTTGGGAGGCAGGAACTCCAACTGAGTTCCCACATGGGTGACAGGAATTTGAACTGTCATCTGTAGCTGCTCAGGCACATTAGCAGGCAACTGGATCAGAAGTGAAGTAGCCAAGTCTTGCATCAGCACTCTCATGTGGGCTGCAGGTATACCAAGTGGTGGCACAATCTACTATGCTACACCAATCCGCCACTCTGTGAATTCTAACATTATGTACAGATTCATGCTGCCATCAGCACTGGGATCAGAACAACATTCATCATCAAATCTTTCTCCACCTGTTACTAATCAACCCCTTCCCCCCGACATCTGGCAATTATTGACATATTCCGTCACTACAGATTTGTCTTTTTGAGAATGTCATAAAAAGTGGAATCACAGTTTTTAACCTACTGAGACTGGCTTCTGACACTCAGCCTATGGCTTAGAGCTCCATGCAAGCTGCTACATGTATTAACAATTCATTCCTTCCTATTGCTGAGGAGCATCTACACACTGATGCACACTATTCATTCCACAAAATGTTGGAAGACAATTTGGTGATTACAAATACAGCTGCCATAAACATCCACATACAGGTTTTGTGTGAACTGAGACTTTCACAGTTCTAAATATCCAAAGGAGGAGATTCTGGATCACATGGCATGCCTTTGTTTAGCATTTTAAAAAAGTACCAAAGTCTTTTGAGTGACCAAGTCATTTAGCATTCTCATCAGCAGTAAGAATTCCATTTTCTGTGCATACTCACCAACGCTTGTTATTATATTATCTAAAGCCAATCTAGTAAGTACATAGTAATAGAGCTACTGATTTTGAAGAGATGTATCTCTCATTATAACTTATCTGTCCATTTCTCCTTCAATTTCTAAATTTTCAATCTATAATTTTGAAATGAAGCTTTAAAATTGCAGATACTCCTGTAAAATCTGTGACAACATATTTATCAGCCAAAAGGAAATTTTTCTTTGTCACATTTAGTAGTTTGCATCTTTGGTTCTATTTAGTCTTAAGTTAACAGAGCCACTCCTGCTTTAGTTAGCATCTGCCTATTATCTTCTTGTCTGTGTCTTTATAATCTTCAACAGTGTTTTAGATGTCTTTTGCAATAGCACACAGTGGGATTTTGTGTTTTCATTCAAGCTTAAGGAGTGCAGAATTTAACTCATTCATGCTAATTCTGAGAAAGCTTGATCTTGTCACCTTGTGGATTTTTCTATTTATCCTCTTCATTTGCTATATTTCACTGGATTTTGAAGATTTATTTATTTATTTGCAAAGCACAGTGACAAGGGAAAGAGGCAGAGACAGAGAGACTTCCATCCTGGTTCATTCCCCAAATGGCCCAAACAGTCAGGTCTGGGCCAGGTCAAAGCTAGGAGCTAGGAACTTCAGCCCAGTCTCCCACATGCATGGCAGGGGCCCAAGTCCTTGAGTCACCTTTTGTCTTCCTAGGTGCATTAGCAGAAAGCTGGATCAGAAGTTGAGTAGTTGTGACTCAAACCAGCTGATATGGGATGCAAGCATATCAAGTGGTGACTTAATCCATTGTGCCACAATGCCTGCCTTCACACTTCATATTTTGTCCTTTTGAAGTGCAGTTTAGGTGATCTTCAATCAAACCTAAATTTAATAATTTTAATCTTCAACTGAATTCATTCTGCTTTTTAGCTCATCTTCTGATTTATTTTCTCAAAATGTTAATTTCCAAAAACTAAATCTGTTTTTGTCACATCCTATTCTTTACAGATATAATATCCCTATGAAAATCTTACTTGTACTAATTTTAAGATTTCCTTTAGTAACTACTTCTTAAGCAGGTTGTTTCTTTAAACTTCATGCCTCCTTTTACGTTAATGGTTGTCTTCATTTCTGATGATTTTGGGTGGACCACATTTATAGATGACAGCCCAAGATCAAAGCTTGACATGCTTTTCCTCAACCAAATGAGAATTCCAGTTCACTTTTAAGAAACTCAAATCTTGGTTACAGGCCCCTGAGGTGATGATCCAGGGGAGACGCAGGTCCCCACAGCCAGTGTGGGAAACAACTCCAGTTCCTCCTTGCAGCTACTGTGGAGCTCGCCCTCCTCCCAGCGCTTCCTGCATTTCAACAGCCGCTTTCAGGAGGAGACGCTCCCGAGCTGAGTGGAATAGCTGAGCTGCTCCACTCTTCAGTTAACTGGCCCTTCATTAATCTGCTTTTTATCTTCTAGAAATTCCACACTGTTCACTTTCTGGTTTTCCAAGTTTGCTACTAATGTATTTTTAATATTTCTCCAGTCATTTCAATGAGATTCTGGAAGAGTAAAAGAATGTGTTCAGTCATCCATGTTAAACTGTAAGCTCCAGCATGTAGTTTATAATCAGAATTTTTAAGGCAATCATTCATCTCCTATCTTGCTGATCCTCTGAAAATCAAGTGTCACTCTCTTGATATTAGGGAGTATTCTGTAAATACTCATTTAAAAATTGTACTTATTCTTGGATACAGTACTGGATAGGCAAGCAAGAGTAATTCTTAAGTACCAGTCATTATGGGTGGATAGAAAGCAGGATGACAAGTCTTTCCAACAGCATCAAATCTGAAACTTTTTTTTTTAAGTCCCGAATGCATACAGACTGTAAATATTCTGGCAAGCACTCAACAAAGGTACACATTAATCCTTGGTAAAGGAACACACTCATAACCTTCTCTGAAGGAATGAAAATGCTGTATTCTAATTAGGTGGTGTTGCTTCAAATACAGTACTGAAAGTTCAGCAATCATTGAACTAAAAGTGTACACAGTAAGCAGCAAAATATCCAAAATATGAAGTGATTCATGAAACATGTAAAATATGGAATATTTTAAAACTATACTTCCATGAGTGTATCTTAAAAACTTGTGGTCAGGAAAACTAAGCACATCAGGTTTAAACTCATTTAACTCCCAACTCCTCCCACACGCTATCCCTCCATACTTAGCAGAATCCTCTAATCTTTACCAGTTCAGTATCATTTTCATACCTTTGGCAATGTGACCTCACCCATCTTTGATTTTAATTCTTATCCATATTTCTGTTCTCTAGATTCTCCAAGTTACTTATCTAAGCATTTTTCACTGGAAAACAAAATAACCTAAATGTCCACCTGCTTAGATCTTTTTTTTTTTCAGTTTTAAGAGCACTAAAGCAGCTCATGCTCCTACCTTATCTGAGATCATGCAACATAAATGTGTCTCTTACTCTTCCACTGGCCCCTGCCTTTTGCCCCATAAACATTTAAATCCTGTAATCTTAAAAAAAATCCTCTAGTTAACTCCATTTCCTTTTCTCACCCAAATTTTTTTGAATATCCAAATTCACTATCCCCTCATCTTACTGCACTCTAGTTTTCTTATCAATCAATTTATGGAACTGCTTTCACCAAGGTCATGCAGGATCTAACCACCAAAGTCCAAAGGATACTTCCATTCTCTGTAATATGTCACTGTATTCTGTCTTCTTCTGGAAACTCTATTGCTTGGCTCTTTCTGAAAATCCTTTGCTTATCACTTAAATCTCTTATCATTTAATCTTTTTATTTAAAGTCTGCATAATTCTGTGTCTTATCTACTTCTAACTACTGCACATATGTAATGACTTTTTTTTTTTAAAGATTTATTTATTGATTTGAAAGTCAGAGTTACGCAGAGAGAAGAGAGGTAGAGAGAGAGGTCTTCCATCCGATGGTTCACTCCCCAGATGGCTGCAACGGCTGGAGCTGCGCCGATCCAAAGCCAGGAGCCAGGAGCCAGGAGCCAGGAGCCATGAGCTTTCTCTGGTCTCCCACGCAGGTACAGGAGCCCAAGGACTTGAGCCATCTTCCACTGCTTTCCCATGCTGTAGCACAGAGCTTGATCAAAAGTAGAGCAGCCAGGTCTCGAACTGTTGACCATATGGGATGCTGGTGCTTCAGGCCAGGGCATTAACCTGCTATGCCACAGCGCTGGCCCCTGTAATGACTTTCAAACTTTTCTGTCCTCCTGTCTTTGCATTCACATCCAATCATCTACCCGTCATCTGCTCCAGAATTCACAGGTGCTTTAAAAATCAACATGTCCATAACTAAGCTCTCCTCCGCAAGGCAGTTCTTCACCCCATTTCTACCCTCCCTGACACCACCACCCAACTTTAGCCATTCAGTGCCTCCGCCTTCTTGACTTCGCACAAGCAATTACTAACTCTTGCTTATTTCCTAAGATTCAAACCTATTTCTCCCCTGCATCTTCACCTTATTTCAGACCACTTTCTCTTCTTGTTATTGTATAATTCAGAAGTTACAAATTGCTCTACAGAGGAAGCAACATTCAGTGCTCTGATTAAAAATCAAAGGCTGTATGCTAGCCACATGCTTGTCTTAGAGATTCAGAATGACCATTTGCCTAAAGCAGTCCTGACAAGTCCTACAGAAAAGAGATTTGCTGAATCTTCTTTCAGCCACTGTCCATAAAATCCTCCCAGTAGGGACAGGAGAGGAAGTGGGAGTTAAAAAAAAAAAAAAAGTGTGGAGAACTGGTTTCCCTGGTTTCCCAGGCTTTCTTAATCTGTCCTCCATACTGAAGCTAATGCTCTAAAATGCAAACCTGAGCACGTCATTTCTGGTCTTCACCAGTTCACTATTTCCTAAGGAAAAAGAACTAACTCCTTGCAACATGGACTATAAGATGTGCTGTGGAGGCCAGCATTGTAGCATAGTGGCTAAAGCCACCACCTGAAGCACTGGCATCCCATATGGGTGTCAGTTCAAGCCCCAGCTGCTACACTTTCAACCCAGCTCTCTGCTATGGGCTGGGAAAGCAGAAGATGGCCCAAGTCCTTGGCCACTGCACCCACGTGGGAAACCTGGAGGAAGCTACTGGTTCCTGGCTTCGGATCAGCAAAGCTCCAGTCGTTGCGGCCAACTGGGGAGTGAACCAGTGGATGGAAGATCTCCATCTCTCTATCTCTCTCTCTCCCCCTCTACTTCTCTCTGTGTGTAACACTGACTTTCAAATAAATAAATAAATCTTAAAAAAAAAAAAAAAGATGTGCTGTGGTGCCAACCATGTGGTGCAGTGGGTTAAGTCAGTATATGCAACACCAGCAGCCCATATGAGCACTGCTTTGAGTTCCAGCTGCTACATACCCCCAATTCAGCACCCTGCTAACATGCTGGGAAAGCAGCAGCAGTTGGCCCAAGTACTTGAGACCCTGCCATCCACATGGGAGACCTGGATGGAGTTCCAGGCTCCCAATTTTGGCCTGGATCAGCCCTAGCTGCTGCAGCTATTTTGGGAGTGAATCAGCAAATGGAAGGTGTCTCTCTGTCTCTCTCTCTCTCTCTCTCTCTCTGGAACTCTGCCTGTCAAACAAACAAATCTTTAAAAAAAAAAAAGGTCCGTTGTAATTCTTTCTCTTGGCTGCCTACCTGAGCCTCACCTGCCATCGCTGATGTTATTCCTGTTTTTGGTTCCCCAGACACAACAGACTCACACTCAGGTGCTGCACTTCCCTTCAGCTGTTCCCACTGCCTCGAGTATTTTTTTCCTTCATGTCTTTGTTCAGCAGCTTCTGCCTCCTCCTTGAAGATTTAGCTTGGGTATTCAGATAACCACTCCTAGATGACCTTCATGAGCCCCACAGCTCTAATTCTTCTTCCCAAACACTGACTGAACTTCCTAAATATTCCCATCATAGAATGTAACATACGGCATGGAGGCCTCTGTTTGTCTGTCTTCCCCTCTCACTCTACTGTAGGCAAAAAGCCAGGATTACATTTGGCGCATTATTTTATTCCCATAATGCTCTCTGAGATTAATGAGCTGACAAGTCTTGCAGCAGCCCTTCTGATAACAATCAAGCAGAAGCATCTAGGTATTTGATACTCCGGCTTTTCTCTGATCTCACTTCTAAGACATGCTCCAGTTGGACCTGAGAACTTACTATGCATGTTTTTCCAAGGCAAGATAACTGGGTTCAGAGAAGCAGTCTCATACTCATATGGTCTGCCTTCTTACAAATTCTACTCAGATGGGGTAGGAGACAAGTGTCCCCTCTGACAGCACCTCCCCTTTTGGACTTCTAGTGTGTCCACTGGCTTTTCTCTCAGCATCTTCCTTAAGTCATTCCTCTCTTAACAGAGAAAAGGAATAACTAAACAATTAAGAACATCAGTTCTGTTTCAAATCCCAGCTGTCCCACCTAGTTATGCTGTACAACCTTGAGCACTTCACATAACCTGTTCCCTCAAACTCCACATCCATAGAATGTGCATAATAGATACCTACCTTATAGTGTCGCTGCAATCCACAAACATGGTTAAGCACCTAGGGACACACATGGTTGCTGCTCTGGTTGTGAATTAGGATATGCCAACGGCTTCTGCTCATGTGACTTCTACTTTCACATTTAACAAAGGGCAAAATTATTCCACTGATTCACTCCCATTCCTTCCTGGCCCCCCTCCCTCCACAGAGTATTAGGTCCACGAAGGCAAAGGTTTTCCTTTCTTTACTGCAGAAAGACACAGCACCCAGAAAGCACTGTACATATCAGGCCTTCTGCAAATATCTTCTGAATGAATGGTACCAAGTGCCAAAAGGAAATAAAAAGTAGAGATAAATATCCCTTTAATGGCTTCTAATCCTATAGTTTAAGACACATGCCACAATGAAAACATGAAAATTTATTAAAATTTGAAGACAAAAACATAATTTCAAAAGACTTAGACCTATGTCAGGCGTGATAGAGAATGGATGCTTTCTGGAAATTCAAAATCAGACCCAAGAGTATCACTTTCAGAATGTTCTACTGAATTGGGCTGACTTTTACTTGTCTTGGATGAAAGAGTCACTATTCTACTTTCCTTCTTGACAGAAATGTATTTTTTCAAAGACTCACTTTTAACTGGGTCATTAACCAAAGAACCATTTCCCCTGATTCCTTTGCTTTTCCGGTTTACAGAAGAGTCAGAGTAGGAATGCTGGTCCTTCCCAGGGTGTTTCTCAGCAGAGTGTTTTGTGGTGTATTCACCTGTTTTGGCCATTTTCTCTGAAGATGATCTGCTATTCCTGTGCAGCTCTTCCTCTTCCCTGTGACTTCCGGTTCCGGAAATCACATCTGCTAGAGGAGAACATGTTCTAGCAAGGAACCCTTCAAAAGACTCCTGGTGCTGCTCAGTACCTGGGACTCCCACGTTGTCTCTGGAAGTCACTGGGGCCTCCGGAGTAGAACTTGGGACATGGAAGGAGTCGAGAGGCAAAGGAATTCTGGCATCACTTGTAATTTTCTGAAACTGAAGGGAAAAAGACAAAAGAACAAAATTTCAGTGATGAATAAAGCCAACTACTAAAAAGTAGAGTTCAAAATTTCAATGTTACTATGTGATTTTAATATTCAAACAGTCGGTTGATTACTCATAGATTTTAGGGTCATTTTTCCCCTAAATATATCTTGCCAAGTAATTCCCAACTTAACTAAGCTATATTGAAGACTAAGTATACCACCTTTCCAGACTTGTGTGCTTTCTGTAATTTTTGCCCATATCCTTTGACCTCATAAAAAATAAAACACTATTCCCTAAGAAAATTAACCTCTTTTCTAACCTCAGACACATGTAAGGACTATCCAGTTTTTAACTGGGCTGAGTTCTCAAGCAGTTAGTTCCCAAGCCCAGCCTGAGACTGACTGATGGGAGATGGAGGTTCTACACTAGGCTGGAGGAAAGCAGTGGGTGCTGGGGGAGTGTGTGGGCATTTAGTCTAGCAGTAAGTCAATGGTTAAGACGCCTGCCAGCATCCTATAGTACACTACCTGGGTCTGACACCTGGCCCCCGACTCCAGGTTCCTGCCTCCTACATGGGAGAGCTGCATTGTGTTCCCAGCTGGACACTTTGGTCTGAACCACTCCTGGCTGTTGCAGGCATCTGGGGAGTGAACCAGTGAAGGGAAGCTCTCCCTTAAATAATTTATTTTAATTAAAAAAAAGAAGAAGAAGAAGAAAGGAAGAAAACCAGCAAGGGATGCCTGTGACAGACAAGCTTTCCCCTCCTGCTCCTATAATCAACTGAATGCCTAATACTGCCTGTTGGTTAGGTCTGGATGACTTGTTTTTAAAAATTATCTCTAACAGTACTTGTACCTTCATTAGTGTTCCTTCATTGTAAGCTGACTGCATACAAATAGAAACCTAGATGAAATATGAATAGAATAGACATTTATAAAACTTAAAATATGGAATATTTTCTCTAATAGTTATTTATTTCCACATTGAGAATAACCTGTTTGAAGTCATAAATTTGCAAAAGAACTTCAAGTTTACTCACAATAATGCGGTATCATGAAATGAGTACAAATTTACTGATTTTAGTCTTGAAAAGGATCCCAAAGAGGCTTCTGACCCCAAGCGTAGGAACTATTTATTAGGGATGAATTATTATTTTCTCTCTGACTCAGTAAACACATTTTGCTAAACACAGAATCATTAAATCCTATTCTACCCACTTACTTGGATATTTTGCATTTGTCCTACAGCACTCTGCTTTTGTTCTGGCTTTTCTTCTTCAAGTGCTTTCTGCTCCTCCTTGGGTGGACTAATAGTAGAATTCATCTGGGGACGACCTAGTAAATTAAAATCTGACTGATCTATACCAGCCATTGTGGCAAGCTGCCCAAGCCTGGTCAAGAAGAGGGAAGGAGGAAAAGGCAAGGGTTATTATGACCACGTAAGAACAGCTGAGTTTTCCTATAAATATAAGCATGGTATCCTTTTAAAATCTTAAACCAATATCCCATTCCAGACCACAAACCTCCTCTGTCCCAGATGTTCAGACCTTCCATATTCATGCTCCGGGACCACGTCAGGTCATCTATTTATTTAAACATTCCTTCACTCCAACAATATAATAAGTACCACTGGACTTTTATTTCCTTAAGCATTACTCCTTTCCATTTTAAACACATTCTCTCTCTAGCACCTTCAGCTTCTACAATGCACCTGATGGCTCCTCTACTCATGGCCTCTCACCTCCATGCCCACACAACTCATCTTTACTAAACTTTTCCTCCAGTCTCCAAGAACGTGTTTGTTCCTTCCTTCCAGTGCCAACCTGTTCACTTACGAAACAGGATCCCATCAACCATCTACTGCTCGCTCACTCTCTGTCGCTCTCTCTCTCAGCATCTTTTTTTGAAAAAAATCTTCTGCTGAAAATTACTGATCTATTATATCTTTATCTACCTGCAGCTTAATAACACTTTTAATGTCTAGGATAAAAATAACTTTTATTCAAACTTACTTAACAAGCAAAATGAGTAAAAGGTAGGAAAATGCCTATGCATTCCTGAACATTTTCAAGTAAAACTACTTCCAAATGGTCTTAACCAAGAATTATACCTAATAATTATTTCATCTACAGGTTACTGTTTTATAGCGGGCTCTCTACCAAAGCAGGTTTGCTATTTTGCCTTTATTTTAAAATCAATTTCCCAATGGAAACAAAATCTAGTGTATTACTTACACTTTCATACTCAACATAGTTTACAAACGTTATGTAAATTGCTCAAGTTCCTCAGCAAACTACCACTAAAGTCATAGAGGGAAGAGTGCCACAGAGAGCAATGAACTAACCCAGCGTCTTTAAGGAGATCTAAGAAAGCATGGAACTTCTGGAAGGAATTCTCAATGCTGCCCAAAACACCTTCATCATCCAGGATCATGTTTGTCAGAGACTGTGCATGAAGGGCTTCAGACAAAGAGAAATTTATATTTCTTAATTGGGCATTTTCATGTTCCAACTGTAAAAGGAGATTGAACATATGTGACATGGATTTTTTTCACATTGTTATCAAAAGAAAACAGCACTTAAGTGACAAAACTAAAAATATTTAAGTATGTAATTAATTTGTAATTAATCTTACTCTCCACTAGTAAAATCACCACATAACAAAACCCAAAGACACTTGACAATATTTCTTAATGAACACTTAGGTAGTATATGAGTAAAATCTAGTTATTTCATTAATGATTTATCAAAACATCATATTTCTAACTAATTAAATTCATACCGGATCATTCTGCATTAGAACATTAGCTACTTAAAGTTTCCCTTAAATCAGAGGATGAAATACTGAGTCTAATTTGAGCAAAGCAACTTATATTTCTGCTGAATGTTAAGGATTAATTTTAGCCATCATAATATTTAATGTTAAATTCAAAGTCCTAAATCATTAGCTGTACAATTACCAACACTCTTTCCCTGGGCTTCTTGAAAATATCTATTCCCCTGAGTCCTCCTCCCCCTCATCAAGGATTCACTTAGAATCACATAAGCCAACTGCAGTTTCTCAGAAAGGACATTTTGTTCACAATGTTACCTTTTGCCTTATACAACAAGGTGCTCAATACTTATTGAATAAATGCCCTCCAATCCAATCCAATGCGCATACACTTTTGAAAATTTTTTCCTAAGCTCACCTTGTAATAATAAATTACATGCATGTAAAACTTTTAGTTTATGCCCTGCTTTCATGCACATGAGCCTAATTTAATCCTCATGGAATAGTTTTTTAACTTTCATCACAAACTCTCCACAATTTTCCATTACCTTACATTCATTTATTCATTTTCCTAATTCACTATCAGTCACACCAGCCTCTTTGATGTTACTGTTAATGCAATATAAGGCTAATAAGTATATTCTTAAATTGAAGCATCATAAAGAGAATAAACCACAAACATGAAAGCACAAGAAAGAAAACTCCATAACATTTACATTATTGGAGCTTTTTTTGGAATACGGAGCACATGACCATTAAATGTAAATAAACACAAGGTTAACATGCTGCAACAAATTTGAAAAGTATTTTTCTTTTAAAGTGTATAAAGTGTTTACGTATATGGCCTAAAAAAACAAGGCGTAAAATCTCTCATAAGAGAAAACTTTTCTTTACCTCACTGACTCGTTTGTCAGCCTTAAGCCTGATGACCCTTTCCTCCTTTAACTGCTTTAAGCATTCCTCCAGTTTTTCCTGGTGTGAAGAAACAGAGAAAATACTGTAATTGACATGACCCCCAAAAGTTTTTCTAGCTTACAGATCTCACCAAGTAATTAAACTTGTAATCGGGATTATAGTCAACTGTTTATTATTATGTTAGTGAAATTAATTACCAAAAATATCAAATTATCATATCACAAATTTATTTAAATCTCACTCTTTTTGAGATGGATGTGTAGCAATTTACTATTAAAAATAAATACATATAAATATACATAGTTGGTCAGAAATTAAAAAACTGAAGCCATGAAAATAAAATTATATTCTCATTTGTGGATGACTTATAATAGAAAGTCTTGCTAATATGCTTAACAGATCTAAATTTTGTAGCTACACATGAAAATGCATTAAGAAGTAAACACTTTTCAAACACTTTACAATATGCTAAGCACTGTTTTAAGAGTTTTCTAGGTTTTAAGTAGTTTAGCCATTAAAATCCTGCAAAGTAAATATGATTATAAATTCCACATTTTACAGATGAAAAACCTATGACAGAGAGCAGTAGAGTATCACAACATTAGTTATGTAGTAGAGTCACGCTTTGGATTCAAGAAGCTGGATGCCACTCATGATCAGAGAGGCGGCGGTCTCACCTTTCACTAAGGTCAGTAAAATAAAATAGACAACGGTAAAATGCCCTTACTGTAAAGAACTTAAAAGACTCTTACCTAAGGTTCTTGAAAACAGAGAACACTGCTTGTGATAAGAAGAATTCTAAAATGACCATAAAACTCCCTCCTCATTCAATCAAACACTAATCAAGGTGCTGTCACAAAGGAGTTTTACAGAAGTAATTAAGGCCCCCATACCAACTGATAGAGAGATTGCTCTAGTTGACCTAATCACAGCACTTTAAAAGGAACTCCTGAAAGGTCTGGAGTGTGAATGCCATTAGTCATGAAGGTGGCAACAAGGAGGGTGAACAGGGGGGCCTCAAGAAACTGAGAGAACCCCCTGACAGGATACAAGAAAAGGAGAGCTCAGTTATAACTGCAGGAACAGAATCATACCAACAACCTAGGAGGGGGAGTCTTGCCCGAAGCCTGAAGAAGCCTATCAGACACACTGCTTTCACTTTTACAAGACTGAGCAGAGATCCATCATATCCTGGCCAGAAGTTTGGCCTACAGAACTAGCAGCTAAAAACAGCTATTCTTAAGCCACCAAGTTTGTATTAAAAGAAAATTAGTGGAGATCCAATATGGCAGAATAAGGAAGGAGCTTACTGCTCCAGTCTTAGAACAGAATTTAAAAAAAAAAAAAGAGGAGGGGCTGACACTGTAGTGCAGTGAGTAAAGCTGCCTCCTGCATTGCTGGCATCAAATATTGGCACCAGTTCAAGTCTTGGTTGCCCCACTTTTTTTTTTTTTTTTTTTTTGACAAGCAGAGTTAGATAGTGAGAGAGAGACAGAGAGAAAGGTCTTTCTTTTTCCATTGGTTCACCCCCAAAATGGCCGCTACGACTGGCGTGCTACGCCAATCTGAAGCCAGGAGCCAGGTGCTTCCTCCTGGTCTCCCATGTGGGTGCAGGGCCCAAGGACTTGGGCCATCCTCCACTGCCTTCCTGGGCCACAGCAGAAAGCTGGACTGGAAGAGGAGCAACCGGGACAGAACTGGAGCCTGGTTGCTCCACTTCTGATCCAGCTCACTGCTATGGCCTGGGAAGGCAGTAGAAGATGGCCCAAGTCCTTGGATCCCTGCACCCATGTGCAAGAATGAGAAGGACCTCCTGGCTCCTGGCTCCTGGCTCCTGGCTTCGGATCAGCACGGGTCCTGCCATTGTGGCCTACTAGGGAGTAAATGAGCAGATGGAAAAACTCTCTCTCTGCCTCTGCTTCTCTGTAACTCTGCCTTTCAAATAAATTAAAAAAATCTTAAAAAAAAAAAAAAAGTGGCGAGCGCTCAGTCTAAGGGAAGAGATAGGAAGAAAATGGCAGAGGAAACTTCAGGCAAATTAGAGGTACACTGTGGACCTATATGGAGGGTATGGACATGCACAACTCGGGACCCCAGCAGCCCAGAGCCTTAGCACCAGCCTAGGAGAGTGAGGTAAGACCAGACTGCAGCAGCACAAGCCAGTGTGATAAAGCTGCAGGAAGGGAAGAGCCTGGTGTGTGCCCAGCTTGGAGTCCTGTGAGGAACACTGTACCTGCCAACCTAGAGGAGAAAAAAGAGGGTCACATTTCTCTCTCCCTGACCACCCTGCACTAGCATCCTGTAACAAGCTGAGAGAGGGCCATTTTGGACATATGTAACAGCTGTGCCAGCTTGTGTCTGCATGCCCAGCAATCAGCAGAGCAGAGATGACTGAGTCTGGCTGGGAGAACTGACAGGGTGCTGGGAGTTCATAATTGTGGGAGGCTTGTATGCCGGGTCTGTGAAAACACTATGGCTGCCTAGGAGAGTGCAGGGTGTAGTTGGGACTTTGGGCAGCTCCACATGCTCCGGCTTCCTGATTCCTTGGTGAGGGTCATCACTGTGGGATCTGTGCTCACACCATGGACTGCACAGATCCTTTGTGTTGTTCTTAGGGTGCCATGGACAAATACTGTACCCACTAGGGCTAATGTTCAGGCACTAAACTCCATTGAGGAGGGGAGGTGAGCAGGAGACTATGCCAAAAGAGCAGAAAAAACTTCGCTTCTGATTAAAAAGAGAGAGAGATTTACCAAACCCAACCTAGGTGTCACCTTGGTCACTCCCTTAACCCTGCAGCACTGAACAAAACTCCCTGGCCATACCCTCCACACATCTCTGGGTATTCACTGAAAAAACAGACCCTCCACTAAGCCACAGAGAAGTAGTCCAAAGATAAAAGCCATCATAGCAAAACAAAACAAAATAGAAACTAAAAAGAATCCCTAAAAATGCCAAATAATACACAGACCAATTCAAGAAACAAGAATAAGAAAGATAACATGATACCCCCAAAAGAACATAACACCTTAATAACTAGAATGTGAAGAGGAAGAGAAAAGAAATGCCAGAAATGGAATTCGAAAAAGTGACTGCAGGATTACTTAGAAGTAGTCAGAAACAAATCCACAAACAAATGAAACTGGAACTCATAGAAGAGTTTGGTAAAGTGGCAAGATATAAACTCAACACACAAAAATCAACAGCCTTTGTATACACAGACAATGCCACGGCCGGGAAAGAACTTCTAAGGTCAATCCCATTCACAACAGCTACCAAAAAAAAAAAAATCAAAGACCTTGGAATAAATTTAACCAAGGATGTCAAAGATCTCTACGATGATAATTACAAAACATTAAAGAAAAAAAAAAGTACAAAAAATGGAAAAAGCTTCCATGTTCATGAATTCCAAGAACCAATATCATCAAAATGTACATATTATCAAAAGTAATTTATAAATTCAATGCAATACCAATCAAAATATCAACAACATTCTTCTCAGATACAGAAAAAATGATGCTGAAATTCAAATGGAAATACAGGAAACCCCAAGTAGCTAAATCAATCTTATACAACAAAAACAAAAGCTGGAGGCATTACAATACCAGATTTCAAGACATACTACAGGGCAGTTATGATCAAAACAGCCTGGTCCTGGTACAAAAACAGATGGATAGAGTAATACAACAAAATAAAAACACTAGAAAGCACCTATAACCAACTTATCTTTGACACAGGAGTGAAAATCAATCCCTAGAGCAAGGACAGTCTATTCAACAAATGGTGCTAGGAAAACTGGATTGTCACATGCAGAAGCATAAAGCAAGACCCCTACCTTACAATTTTCACTAAAATCCACTCAAAGTGTACTAAAGATCTAAATCTACAATGCAATGCCATCAAATTATTAGAGAGTATTGTGGAAACTGCAAGACATTGGAATAGGCAAAGAGTTCTTGGAAAAGACCCCAGAGGCAAAAGTAATCAAAGCCAAAATTGACAAATGGGATTACATCAAATTGAGAAGCCTCTATACTGCAAAAGAAACACTCATCGGGCCCAGTGCTGTAGCATAGCAGGTAAAGCCTCTGCCTGCAATGCCAGCATCCCATTATGGGGGTGCTAGTTCGAGTCTCAGCTGCTCCACTTCCAATCTAGCTCTCTACTATGGTCTAGGAAAGCAGCCGAAGATGGCCCAAGTTCTTGGGCCCCTGCACCTGTGTGGGAGACCTGGAAGAAGCTTCTGGCTCTTGGCTTCAGATCAGTGCAGCTCAAGCTTTTGTGGCCATTTGGGGAGTGAACCAGCAAATGGAAGACCTCCATCTCTCTGTCTCTCTCTCTGCTCTTGGTAACTCTTTCAAATATATAAATAAATCTTTAAAAAAAAAAAAAGGAAACAAACAAACATTGAGCAAAGTGAAGAGGCAACTCTGCAAGACACTGGCATAGGCAAAGAGTTCTTGGAAAAGACTCCAGAGGCACAGACAATCAAAGCCAAAATTCACAAACGGAACTACAGCAAATTGAGAAGCTTTTGTACTGCAAAACAAATGCTCAGGAAAGCAAAAAGGCAACCGACAGAATGGGAGAAACTATTTGCACACTATGCAACTGATAAAGGAATAATAATCAGAATATATAGAGATCAAGAAACTCCACTGCAACAAAACAAACCATCCAGTGAAGAAATGGACTTAAACAGACATTTTACAAAAAAGCAAATCCAAATGGTCAACAGACACATGAAAAAAATGTTCAGGACCACCAGCCATCAGGGAAATGCAAATCAAAACCACAATGAGGTATTACATCATCCCAGTCAGAATGGCTTTCATACAGAAATCAACAAACGCTGGTGAGGGTGTTGGGGGAAAGGTACCCTAATCCACTGTTGGTGAGAATGTAAACTGGTAAAACCACTATGAAAGACAGTTTGGAGATACCTCAGAAACCTGAATATAGACCTGCCATATGACCCAGCCATCTCACTCCTGGGAATTTACCCATGGGAAATGAAATCAACAAATAAAAGTTATCTGTACCACCATATTTACTGCAGCTCAATTCATAATAGCTATTATACAGAATCAACCCAAGTGCCCATCAACTGAAGACTGGACAAAGAAATTATGGGATATGTACACCACAGAATTCTACAGAGCAGTGTAAAAAAAAAAAATGAAATCCCATCATTTGCAACAAAATAGATGAATCTAGAAAACATCATAGTTAGTGAAATAAGCCAGTTCTAATGGAAAAATACTGTATGTTCTCTCTGACCTGTGATAACTGATAGAACATCTAAAATGCAATTTATAGAAGTGAAATTGACATTTTGAGAAGCAATGACTTTGAATAACCCTTGTCTCGACTATTTAAGAACAGGGTTTTTTTTTCTATATTATTTGTTGAATTCTTTACTTAACATAGAGTTAATCACATGTGTATAAAGTTAATTGAAAATAGATCTTAGTAAAAAAAAAATAAGAATGGGAATAGGAGAGGGAGAAGGAAGAGGAGTGGGAGAGTGGGCAGGTATGGTGGGAAGAATCACCATGCTTCTAAAGTTTTAATTATGAAATGTATAAAGTTTGTATTCCCTAAATAAAAGGTTTCTGGGGAAAAAAATTAATGCACTACTCAACCTCCAGGTTCATAACAAAACAAAAATGTTATTTTAAGCAACTATTTTGGAATGGCTGATTGCACAACAGGAATTAAACAGACCACCTATATTTATTAAAAAAATAAAATACAGTTATATATTATAAAGGCTTCTGAACACTCCTTTAAAGGTTTCAGTTAATGGTTCAGTGTAATCCTGGATACATGTATTGAGGGGAAGAACTCCCAGAAGAGGAAGCTGGTACCACTTTATAGAGCAATCTCTACATTACATCAACAATTCTGTCTCGGAATTTATACTACAGAAATCATCAGAGATGCAGACAAAAATATCATAGGACTGTTTATATCTAAAAGTAAGTGAAAGCCACTCAGTTGTGATTGGCTTAAATAAAAACTTCAGGGCCGGCGCCGTGGCTCAACAGGCTAATCCTCCGCCTTGCGGCGCCGGCACACCGGGTTCTAGTCCAGGTCGGGGCGCCGGATTCTGTCCCGGTTGCCCCTCTTCCAGGCCAGCCCTCTGCTGTGGCCCAGGAGTGCAGTGGAGGATGGCCCAGGTGCTTGGGCCCTGCACCCCATGGGAGACCAGGATAAGCACTTAGCACCTGGCTCCTGCCATTGGACGAGCGCGGTGCGCCGGCCGCAGCGCGCCCACCGCGGCGGCCATTGGAGGGTGAACCAACGACAAAAGGAAGACCTTTCTCTCTGTCTCTCTCTCTCACTGTCCACTCTGCCTGTCAAAAAAAAAAAAAAAAAAAGCCGGCGCCGTGGCTCAACAGGCTAATCCTCCGCCTTGCGGCACCAGCACACCGGGTTCTAGTCCCGGTCGGGGCGCCGAATTCTGTCCCGGTTGCCCCTCTTCCAGGCCAGCCCTCTGCTGTGGCCCGGGAGTGCAGTGGAGGATGGCCCAAGTGCTTGGGCCCTGCACCCCATGGGAGACCAGGGAAAAGCACCTAGCACCTGGCTCCTGCCATCGGATGAGCGCGGTGCGCAGGCCACAGCGCGCCATCCGCGGCAGCCATTGGAGGGTGAACCAACGGCAAAGGAAGATATTTCTCTCTGTCTCTCTCTCTCACTGTCCACTCTGCCTGTCACAAAAAAAATAAATAAATAAATTAAAAAAATAAAAAAATAAAAACTTCATATCCATATGAGAAAACGTTCTATGAAGCCACTAAAAAACAGTGATGGGGCTGGTGCCATGGCTCACTTGGTTAATCCTCCGCCTGCGGACCCAGCATACCATATGGGCGCCAGTTCTAGTCCCGGCTGCTCCTCTTCCAGTTCAGCTCTCTGCTGTGGCCCAGGAGGGCAGTGGAGGATGGCCCAAGTGCTTGGGCCCCTGCACCCACGTGGGAGACCAGGAGGAGGTACCTGACTCCTTCCTGGCTTCGGATCAGTGCAATGCTGGCCATAGTGGCCATTTGGGGAGTGGACCAACAGAAGGAAGGCCTTTCTCTCTCTCTGTCTATAACTCTGTCAAAAAAAAAAAAAAAAAATCAGGGGTAAGAAAGGTCTTAACCAGAGTTAGAAAGGGTTCAAGAACTGTCTCCTCATAACCGTTCTGGGAATTTTTTGGGGTGGATATAGTCCATAACCCTGGTCAGGTTCTCTGATGTAGAAGAGTTCTCAATGACAGGGCAGTTTACAAAATATTCACAAGTGTGCACATGTGAACATGGTTTTTATTTCCTTCAATAAGTTTTTCATTGTTTTCAAAATTTTTCCCAGTGAACATGTATTTTGATATTCAGAATTTATGTTTGAAAATTAGGAAATGCTGTAAAAGTATCAAATTCTTTAGTACTTCACTACCAGTCAACCAAATTTTTATGGGAAAAGAGAAAATTATAAAATTATTCTAATTCATATTATGGTTTCAATACCTAAAACTGACAGCACAGAAATTCTACACAAAAATGCATTCAAACAATTCACGACTGGAAAAAGAATATATTCTTTTTCGACTGGTTCTCAGCAGCACATCAAAGCACAATTAAATGACACAGCTTCTCCCTCTAGTGGAGGAAGCAGAACATAATTTGTGCTCTTTAAAAGAAATAAGGAAATATGGAATTAAACAAATTAAAATTAACTAATATTTCACTATACAACTATGATGAACTTTTGAAGTCATTTTCCTTCCTGTCTTTTGTTTCCCCTCTACTCTTCTAGACATTGGCAAATTGGTTTTCTTCCGGCATATATCTCCCATTATTCTGTGTATCAAATTTTGTGCTGAAACTTTTCCCATTCAACATTGAATCATTCATGTCTCACATGGTCGGAGGATTCATAACCTTGACTTCTGAGCGGCCTACACACTATTCCACTGAGCAGGTGTAATGGTTCATTTAATGATTCTTTTATTTTTTTAAATACATTTTCATTTTATTGCAAAGGCAGAGAGAGACTGGATGGGCAGCGGAGAAGCTGGGACTCAAACCGAGCCCTCTGATAGGCAACGCGGTGTCCCAGGCAGCAACCTCACTGCAATGTCAAGTACCCGCCCTAATGATTCTTTAAAGGCAAAACATTTAGATTACTTCCAACTTTTCAGAACTGTAGGATAGGGGTCAGCACTATGGCATAGTAAGTTAAGCCTCTCCCTGCAGCATTGGTATCCCAAATGGGCTCAGATTCAAGACCCAGCTGCCTCACTTCTAATGACGCTCCCGTGTAATCACCTGGGAAAGCAGTGGAAGATTGCCTTCAAAACTTGGGAGGTATCTTTCCAATGCCTTCCTGAATGTGCAGTGGTTGATAAAAAGTATGATAAAGTCTGACTGATAGTCTTTTTCTAATCTATATTTTTTTCCTCTGGAATTTTTCTTTTCTCACCCTCTTGAAATTTCAGAGAGAATATCTATTTATCTGGGTTTTCATTGATCTTGCCAAACACGTGGGTAACCCTTTTCAATTTGAGGTCCAATATTTATTTCCCACTAAGGGAAATTTTCTCACTTGTTTTTAAAGGATCATTTCCTTCCACACATTTTTTTTTTCCTGTTTTGAGATTTCTTATAGTAACATGTTGGACCTCCTACATGTAACCTTCTACCATACCATGTCTGTCATGTTTTCCATTTGGTCTTTGTTAAATGAGAAGTTTTTTCTTGATTTCTACTGACTATTTTTCTTTTTCTTTTTTTTTTTTCTTTTTGTTTTTTGACAGGCAGAGTTAGACAGTGAGAAAGACAGAGACAGAGAGAAAGGTCTTCCTTCTGTTGGTTCATCCCCCAAATGGCCACTGCGGCTGGCATGCTGCAGCTGGCGCACTGCACCAATCCGAAGCCAGGAGCCAGGTGCTTCCTCTTGGTCTCCCATGCAGGTGGCCGGGCCCAAGCATTTTGGCCCTCCTCCACTGCACTCCCGGGCCACAGCAGAGAGCTGGACTGGAAGAGGAGCAACCGGGACAGAACCAGCACCCCAACCGGGACTAGAACCCGGGGTGCCAGCACCGCAGGCGGATTAGCCTAGTGAGCCGCGGCACCAGCCTGAATACTTTTCAATAATCATATTTCATAGTCCCTAAGAGACCTCTTTCTTGTTTACTGATAATTCCTTTATAGACAACACCCTATTCTTATTTTATACACGCTGTCTCTTTTTAAGCCTCTCTAAGGATATTAAGTAGTTTTTTTTTTCTAACATATTTCTGTTCCTTCAATTATCTCTGGTCCTACCAGGACATATTTTTAATCTTTTTTCTTTCCTGTCATGCTGTAAATTTTGCTAAACTATCAGGTGAATCATGCTACTTTCTATTTAAGAATAAAACAGTAGAAGCCCACTGGAAAGTCAATGTCTCACTTCTATACTTCTATGCATTAAGAAGTAGGTAGCCAGTTTTGAGAGGACATCTTCAACTAACTTTTTTTTTTTTTTTTCAAAGTAAAAGTGTCACATTTCATGAGAGTGAAGATGGGGCTGGGAGTCAACTCTTTCACAGACAAACCATCAAGGAACTCTATTTAAGTGACATTTCTAAGTCTCACCCTCTCTCATCTGCAGAAAGGACAGGATTCCATCTGATGGCTGCTCTGGTGCATACTATAGGTGCTACTGGTTTAGCTTCAGACTTTTCCCCCACTCTCTTTCAAAAACATTTTATAATATTTCCCACTCTCATGAATGGTGTGGGTTAACATACTTTAAAACTTTAGATACCAGGGCTGTGGCTGTGGCATAGCGGGGTAAGCCTGCAGCATGGCATCCCATTGGGCACCAGTTTGAGTCTCAGTTGCTCCTCTTCTGATTAAGCTCTCTGCTATAGCTTGAGAAAACAGAAGATAGCCCAAGTACTTGGGCCTCTGTACCTGTATAGAAGACCCGGAAGAAGCTTCTGGCTCCTGATCAGCTCAGCTCTGGCTCTTGTAGCCATCTGGGGCCTTTCTCTCTGTCTCTCCCTCTCCCTCTCTCTCTCTCTCTCTCTCTCTGTAATTCTACCTCTCCTCGTACTTAGTGAAAAAGCCAGTCCCAAAGGGATAAATACCATTTTTTTTCCCTCACCTGTGATAACTAATAGAGCACCTAACAAGCAATGTGTAGAAGTAAAACTGACACTTTGAGAAGCAATGACTTGAACAAAGCCCTTGTCTTGACTGTTGAGAAACAGTTTTTTCTTTTCCATACTATTTGTTGAATTCTTAACACATATGTTAAACATATGTGCATAAAGTCAATTGAAAATACATCTCAATAAAAAATAAGAGAGGGAATAAGAGAGGGAAGAGAAAGAGAAGTGGTAGTATAGGTGGGAGTGCAGGCATGATGATAAGAATCACCATGTTCCTAAAGTTAAAATTATGAGGTATATTAAGTTTGTAACTGTAAAGTTGTACAGTTCTGCATACATTCCTATGGACTTACTTCTAAGGGTACAGTTTAAGAATTTGCCATGGGACCCCAAGTCCCCTTAAGCTAGGTGGTAAAAATACCACCTTAAATGTTAAAGTGATCATATGGATAGGACTTAGTGTCTGAAAAGGAGGGAATGCTCCAACATGGGAAGCAGTCCATACAGCACTCAGGAAATAACAATAGCTTTAGTAGCACTTTGACTTCAGAATCAGCCCTTAAGGCATTCTGTTCTGGCTGAAAAGCATTTTCGGCATGGAAAGCCAAGACACTGTGGCAAAAAATGTCCTACATGAAGGACCTTGGTGGGTGAGACCCAAGTGGAAAGAAGTGGTCATCAGAGAAGGAGGTACTGTTCTCTGGAGGAGAGAACTTCCACTTTGCTTATGGCCTGTCTGATGGAGTTTGTGGATTCTAAAGGCTTCCATATCCTAGGTAGCTCATGTCAAGAGCCTCAGGTGATCACTGATGTCATACATAAATGCGTTAATTGTTAAATTTACAACAGGAGTCACTGTGCACTAACTTCCCATTCAGGACCTCTATCCTGAAAGAGTTGTATTATAATTATGTATAAGTGGGCCGGCGCCGTGGCTCAACAGGCTAATCCTCCGCCTTGCGGCGCCGGCACACCGGGTTCTAGTCCCGGTCGGGGCACCGGATTCTGTCCCGGTTGCCCCTCTTCCAGGCCAGCCCTCTGCTGTGGCCCAGGAGTGCAGTGGAGGATGGCCCAGGTGCTTGGGCCCTGCACCCCATGGGGAGACCAGGAAAAGCACCTGGCTCCTGGCTCCTGCCATCGGACGAGCGCGGTGCGCCGGCCGCAGCGCGCCAACCGCGGCGGCCATTGGAGGGTGAACCAACGGCAAAGGAAGACCTTTCTCTCTGTCTCTCTCTCTCTCACTGTCCACTCTGCCTGTAAAAAAAAATAAATAAATAATTATGTATAAGTGTTCACAAAAATATATCATTCCTGGGTGCTTCTTTAAAGTTAATTTTCACAAAAAAAAGTGAAATTAATGTCAAGATACAATGACATTGAACAGCCCCTTTTCTCAACTGTTGAGGAACAGTTTTTTTGTGTGTGCAAATTACTGAACTCTTTACTTAGTATAGAGTTGGTCTTCTGTGTATAAAGTTAATTGAAAATGAATCTTAGTGGAGAATGGGACTGTAAATGGGAGAGGGAAGAGGTGGGGGGATGGGAGTACGGATGGGAGGGTGGGTATGATGAGAAGAATTACTATTTTCCGAAAGTTGTATTTATGAAATGCATGAAGTCTGTATTCCTTAAGTTTTCTTTGGGGAAAAAAATTGATACCATATTTTAGTGAGTTCACAAACAAACAAGAGCTGAGAGAGTCCTCAGAACATCTTCAATCAGAAATTCCCTCCTTTCAAGTCCAACTCTGGTCCTCCCAATGGCTACAACCACTTGTATTTATTCATTTATTTTTGTTTGAAAGGCAGAGAGACAGAGACAGAGTACTTCTATCCACAGGTTTACCCCGAAATGCCAGTAACAGCTGGGGTCAGGTCAGGCCAAAACCAGGAGCCAGGAAATCAATTGGAGTCTCCCATGTAGCAGGGATATCACCCCTAAAAAAGGGACAACCATCCTTATATCATGGGAGGACAGGGCAAGAAGGTAGCATCTGTGAGCCAAAAGCAGGCCCTCCCAAACACTCAACTTGAGACTTCCCACATTCTAGAACTGAGAAATAAATTCCAAAGGGGGGAGGAGGAGAGCCAAGATAACTATTGCTGTATTTGTAAGTTTCACATTAAAAGAAAATTACAATGTGGACATTGTAGCACATAAAAAAATGACTCCCAAAATGGTATTTCCTTTAATATAAATTATCAGCTCTGCATTAAAGTTGAAATAAAATGAATACAAGGATACTTCAAAAAGTTACTAGAAAATGGAATTAAAATAAATTTATTTTGGAACAAGAAGTTTGAAATCTAATTTTTTTTCATAATATACATTTTCTATGGATGTTTCCAAGACTCTGATACACTATTTTTAAATATTTACTTATTTACTTAATTTATTTCAAAGGTAGACAGCAATCTTCCCTCATTTCTGTACTCTCCAAATGCCTGCAATAGCCAGGACTGAGTCAGGTAGAAACCAAGAACCCTGAACTCAATCCAAGTCTCCTACATGTATAGTAAGGACCCAACTACTTGAGGCCTCATTTGTTCCTTCCCAGGGTAAGCATTAGAAGAAACTGGAATCAGGAGTAGAGTCAAGACCAGAACTCACGCATTCCAATGGGCCAAACACCTGCCCCACACACAGTATTCTTGTGGGTGCAAAAGTTTGTTATAAAAACCAATTTTTATTTTCTATCTACATATTTATAAAAGTATAGAATGACATTAGATGGCATGTTTATAAAGAAATATACTGATGCTTCTTAAAATTTGAAATGTTTTAACAATGGAGAAAATCAATTATCCAAATTTTTTTCCATTTTTACTTTTATTAAAAATAGTTAAATATTCCTCTTATAACAAGAGAGTTCAGCTAGAGCAATCAATTTGCTGGTATATAAAGTAAGGGTGCTGAATCAGTTAATCATACATTTTTTAATTCAATTTTTCTAAGTTTATCATGAAGGTTCTCCATAAAACAAATATTTTATGATTCTAAATAAAGAAAAATATATTGCTGATGGCATGTTTTAGATTTTTTTTTCAAGATTTATTTATTTATTTGAAAGTCAGAGAGAGAGGAGAGACAGAGAGAGATCTTCCATCCACTGGTTCACTCCCCAAAAGGCCACAAAAGCCAGGGCTGGGCCAGGAGCCAGGAGCTTCTTTCAGGTCTCCCACATGGGTGCAGGGGCCCAAGGACTTGGGCCACCTTCTGCTGCTTTCCCAGGGCATTAGCAGAGAGCTGGGTCAGAAGCGGAACAGCCAGGTCTAGAACCAGCACCCATATGAGATGCTGGATGCTTCACATGTCCTTCTTTCACTTTGTTCTAAGCTAAGGAACCATTTGGGGAGACTGGAGTTAGAAGGCAGGGGAGAACTGCCTCCTCAGGCCAGTTGTTGAGAACCATTTCGTAAGCTTCTGCCAAACACCAACTACAGTTTGAAATACAACAGTATGAAGTATCTGTAAAATGTACAGCTCTGTACCTGTAATGCTTCTTGTTTTAAACTGGTGTTTAAAACAGGCACCTCATGAACACTTTCTGAAGAATCGTCAACCTCTTCGATTTCTGAAGACGAAGGACTCTCTACGGTCACAGTCACAGGAAACTTAGATTGCTTAAAGAAAGAGGACAAGACTCCATAAGTAATAATATAAAGCAAATATTGAAGGACATCTAATCAAAGTGATCTTGTGAAGTATCAAGCCATTATCTATAAATGTCTTCCCTTATTGATAACAAAGTAAACACTAATTTGTTATTGCCATGTTACTTTAAAGAACTCTGTCACAGATGGTATCCTTAGTATTTGGAATAGCCTACTTTATTAGATTTCCTTCACATAAACCAAGTGAGGAGCCAGGTTAAACATTTTCTCTCAGATAAATATTACACTGTAGATGAGACATTTATTCTCCATCACAAACACAAAAAAAATCTAGAATAAAATGTAACTTTCAGGAGGGAAATCCATCAGTAGGGAACTTAACAATTAGAAAGTCAATATAGCTTAACTCTGAACAAATCCTAGAACAGATTTTTTAATAAACCATGGACACATACACAACAAAAACTGACCAATCAGACACCTCATTTCCTCCTTCTTAAAACAAAATGTGGGCATTAACTACACAATTCTGTCAAGTTTCACTACCACTGGAATGTTGCTTAATATATTTTGCCAACATTTAAAAGGAAAACTACGGGCGCACACTGTGGCACAGCATGTCAAGCCGCCGCTTGGGTGTTCATATCCTGTATCTGAGCACCTGTTCAAGTCCCCCCTTTTCTGTGCTTACAAGCTAGCTTCCTGCTAATGCACTTGGAAGTTAAATGATTGTTCAAGTGCTTGGGCCCTTGCCACCCACATCAGAGACCCAGCTGGAGTTCCTGGCTCTTGGTTTCAGCCTGGCCCAGTCCCAGCTGTTGTGAACATTTGGGAGAGTTGATCAGTGCATCATGGAAGATCTTTCTATCCCTCTGTCATTGTTTTTCAAACAAAATAAATAAATCTTAAAGAGAAAAACAAAACCTGACTTGGTCTAAGATCAAAAAGCAGAGTGCTGGGATGACATAATTGTAGAAGTCGCTAGGACAGAATTTCTACTGCAAGCGGCAATCCCTGCAGTCTACAAAAATTCCTAAATGGAAGGATGAGATGTGCACTGCAACTCCTGAGCACACAGACGGCAGTACTAACACCCAGCATGCTCAGCACTCAATCTCAGCAGAACTATCTTCTATGGAGAATGTAGTTCCCAGGACAACTGACAAGGAGAATGGTACTCTGACAGAATTAGCTTGTTCCGTGGCCTTGCAGAGGGAGGAAGAAATGCTCTCAGAAAGCAGGGGCTCTGGAATTTGCCACTTTGACTTTAGGACCCAGAACCTGTATGTCCATAGGTACTTCAAAAGTTCATAAAAAATGGAATTAAGTTTATTTTGATACAAAGCTTTTTTTTAATTCATGCGTAGCTTTTTCATAACATGCATTTACATATTACATTTCCATTTTTTGAAGACCTTGTATATAGTCATCTCCAAAACATTTCTAGAAGCTTTTTTTTAAAAATATGAAATCTCCATGTGCTAAGAAGTGGAGGTCAGATTTGTTTCACTGGGCAAGAGCTGATCTGTGGACTGGAGAAGGGACTTTCCTTGTCTACAAATGAATCCACAAGACCCCTAATGTATGCAAAATCCACTCAACTACCCCATAGCATTGGGAGAGCAATCTGGAAAGTTTTCAATGAATTTATTTCAGGTGGAAAGGCATGTTTAATTTAAAAAGCGCAGAAAATGACTCTCCTCCATCTTTCCCATTCCAACCCCCTACATATAATAAACAGTAACTACATACCTGCAACTGATTAGATACATCCCGAGTTTTGAATAATGGAAAACCCCTGAAGAAAAAGCAATAAATTAGGTTATATTTTGATGAGAATATACTACCAGTTAACAAAAGGCAACAAACATTACTAGTAATAGGGACACTATCCATATGGAACTGTGTATAAAAATAACCTAAAAAATAAGGAGCCTGAACAGTCTACTAATGTAGAAAATTTAGAATTTGGCAGGATGGCATGGTGACAACTCTCTAAACTGCTGAGAGACACACTCAGTTCCTATCTTCAAGACAGTTGCTAAGATTTTCAGTTTTTTAAAAAAATATTTATAAACTAATATAAAGAACAGATTGCATAGACACAATTCTAAGAATATAATACTTCGCTCTCTCACCCCTCCTTCCTTTCTTATTTTTTTAAAGTTTTTGCAACAACAATTTTTAATTTACTTTGTAATCACAGGTTAATACTAAACAAGTAATATATAACAAATAATAAATAAACAGAGTTCAACAAGACAAAAGTAAAAAAAAAAAAAAAAAGTGTTCAGGGGCCAGCGCTATGGCATGGCAGGTAAGCTGCCGCCTTCAGTGCCAGCATCTCATAGAGAAACCAAGTCCAAGCTGCTCCCTTTCCAATCCAGCTCTCTGCTATGGCCTGGGAAAGCAGTAGAAGATGGTCCAAGTCCTTGGGCCCCTGCACCCATGTGAGAGACCCAGAAGAAGCTACATACTCCTGGATTTGGATTGGCCCAGATCCAGGTATTCACTGAGGCCATTTGGGGAGTGAACCAGCAGACGGAAGAGTGCTCTCTCTCTTTCTCTCATCTCTCTCTCACTCTGCCTTTCAAATAAATAAATAAACCTTAAAAAAAAAAAAAGACCAGTGTTCAGCAGGAATACAGATAAAGGTTAAAAACAATAATAAAATCTCAAGGAATCAATTCTAAAGGGTATTTATACTCATATTTAGCTACCACAAATCAGAGAAAATGTGATATTAGTCTTTCTGGGTCTATCTTATTTCACCAAGCATAATGGTCTCTAGATGCACCCATTTCATTGCAAAAGACAGGACTTTATTCTTTTTTTAATAATTGAATGGAAAACTCATTCTTTTGTTTTTCTAAGATTTATTTATTTATTTGAAAGGCAGAGTTACAGAGAAGCAGAGGAAGAGACAGAGAGGTCTTCCATCAGCTAGTTCATTCCCCAGATGGTTGCAATGGCTGGAGGTGTGCCAATCTGAAGCCAGGAGCCAGGAGCCTCCTCCAGGTCTCCTGCATGGGTGCAGGGGCCTAAGGACTTGGGCCATCCTCCACTGCTTTCCCAGGCCACAGCAGAGAACAGATCGGAAGTGGAGCAGCTGGTACCTGAACCAGTGCCCACATGGGATGCTGGCACCTCACCCACTATGACACAGGACCAGCCCTAGGATTTCATTTTTCATTACTAAGTAGTAGTCCATAATGTATGTAAATCACATTTCCTGTATCCAATCAAGTTGATGGGCATCTTTGTAGACTCTGTATCTTAACTATTGTGAACTCAGTTGCTGTAAACATGGGGGGTACAGGTAACTCATTCATATGCAGATTTCATTTCATTTGGGTATATTCCCAGGAAGGGGAAGGCTGGATCATATGGTAGATCTACTTTAAGGTTTCTGAGGAGTCTCAATACTGTTTTTCATAATGGTTGTACAAGTTTTTATTCTTACCAACAGTGTATTAGGGTACATTTTTCTCTACACCCTCATCAGCATTTATTTTTAGATTTTTGGATGATATCCATTCTAACTGGAGTGAGGTAAAACCTCATTGTGATTTTTATTTGCATTTTCCACATGGCTAGTGGGCCTGATTATTTTCTCTTATGTCTGTGGGCCATTTGTATTTCACCCTTTGAAAAACACCTTTTCATGTACTTTGCCCATGTCTTAACTGTATTGTTTGTTGTTGCTAAGTTTCTTGACTATATATATTACAGATATTAAGCTTTTACCACATGCATAGTGTGGTAGACATTTTATCCCATTCTGTTGGATACCTCTTCACTTAGTTGAGTATTTTCTTTGCTGTGCAAAAGCTTCCTAGCATGATATAATCTCATTTGCCTATTTTTGCTTTTATTGCTTGTGTTTCTGGGATCTTTTCTGAGAAGTCTTTGCCTAGATCAATGTCTTCAATGTTTCCCCTATGTCTTCCTGTAGTAACATTTTTAAAGAAACCTTTTATTTAATAAATACAAAGTTTATATGTACAACTTTAGGAATACAGTGGCTCTTCCCCACATGACCACCCTCCCACCCCAACTCTCATCCTACCTCCTCTTACTTCTCCCGTCCCAATCTTCATTAAGATTCATTTTCAACTAACTTTTTATACAGAAGACCAACTCTATACTAAATAAAGTTTTCAACAATTTGCATCCCCACGCACACACATATGAACTATAAAGAACTGGTTGAGAACAAGTTTTACAGTTAATTCCCTTAGTACAACTCATTAAGGACAGAGGTCCTGCATCGAGAGTAAGTGCACAGTGACTCACATATGATGTCAGTAATCACCGGAGGCTCTTGACATGAACTAACAAGGCTATGAAGAACTCTTGAGTCCATGATCTACGTCAGTGTTTAGACAAGGCCATAAGCAAAGTGCAAGTTCTCTCCCCTCTTCAAAGAAAACTAGATCATACACTGATAGCCCCTTCTTTCTCCTGGGGTCTCACTCACAGAGATCCTTCATGTAGGAATTTTCCCTTTTTTTTTTTTTTTTTTGCCACAGTGTCTTCTCTTTCCATTCCTGAAATACTTTCATGGAATTTTAAGCAAGACGCAAATGTCTTAAGGGCTGATTCTGAGGTCAAAGTGTTGTTTAGGGTGTCTGTCATTCTATAAGTCTGCTGCGTGGACTGCTTCCCATGTTGGAACATTCTCTCCTTAATTCTACCTATTATTATTACAAGACACTTGATCTTATTTATATGACTCATTTGACGCTTAATCCTATCTATATGATCAATTAAACACTTAAAATGACTACTTTAACATGTAAGATAGCATTCTCACCACCCAACTTAATGGGATTTGGGAGTCCCGTGGCAAATTTTTAGCTTTACTCTTAAAAGTAAGTCCATGGGGAAGTATGCAGAACTATACAGGTCCTCCCTCTCTTATTCCCACTCTTATTTTTTACTGGGATCTATTTTCAACTGACTTTAGACACATATGATTAATTCTATGTGAAGAGTTCAACCACCCACATTAAAGGAAAAAAATAAAAATAATAATAAAAAAGAAAACTTCCTCAACAGGCAAGACAAGAGCTATTCAAGTCACTGCTTCTCACAACGTCAGTTTTACTTCTACAAGTCTCCTTTTCGGTGCTCTGTTAGTTACCAAAGATCAGGGAACATATGGCATTTTTCCTTTTGGGACTGGCTAATTTCACTAAGTATGATGTTTTCCAGATTCATCCATTTTGTTGCAAAAAATCAAATTTCATTTCTTTTTAACATTGTGTAGTATTCCATAGAGCACACATCCAATAATTTCTTTATCAAGTCTTCAGTTGATGGACATATAGGATGATTCCATGGCTTAGGGACTGTGAATTGAGATGAAATTAGCATGAGGGTGCAGATAACTCTTTTATTTGCTTATTTCATTTCCCATGGGTAAATTCCCAGGAGTGGGATGGCTGGGTCATATGGCAGGTCTATATTCAGATTTCTGAGGTATTTCCAAATTGTCTTCCTTAGTGGTTTTAACAATTTATATTCCCACCAACAGTGGATTAGGATTTCTTTTTCATACATCCTCAGAAGCATTTGTTGTTTGTTGATTTCTATATGAAAGTCATTCTAACTGGGGTGAAGTGATACCTCACTGTGGTTTTGATTTGCATTTCCCTGACGGCTAGTAGTCCTGAACATTTTTTCATGTCTTGTTAACATTTGGATTTGTTTTGTAAAATGTCTATTTAAGCACTTTGTCCATTTCTTCACTGGATGGTTTGTTTTGCTGCAGTGGAGTTTCTTGATCTCTATATATTCTAATTATTGATCCTTTATCAGTTGCATGGTTTGCAAATAATTTCTTCCAATCTGTCACTTAGCTTTTCGCTTTCCTGCATATTTCTTTTACAATACAGAACCTACTCAATTTGCTGTAGCCCCATTTGTTGCCTGTGATTCTGGGGTCTTTTCCAGGAACTTTTTGCCTGTGCCATTGTTTTACAGAGTTTCCCCAATGCTCTAATAATTTCATAATATCAGGTCTTTAATCCATTTTGAATAATTTTTTTAACTTTTATTTAATGAATATAAATTTCCTAAGTACAGCTAATGGATTACAATGCCCCCCCCATAACTTCCCTCCCACCTGCCACCCTCCCCTTTCCCGCTCTCTCTCCCCTATCACGCAAATCAAGATTCATTTTCAATTATCTTTATATACAGAATATCAGTTTAGTATATATTAAGTAAAGATTTCAACAGTTTGTACCCACACAGAAACAAAAAGTGAAAAATACTGTTTGAGTACTAGTTATAGCATTAAATCACAAATGTACAGCACATTAAGGACAGAGATCCTACATGAGGAGTAAGTGCACAGTGACTCCTGTTGTTGACTTAACAAATTGACACTCTTGTTTATGGCATCAGTAATCACCCTAGGCTCTTGTCATGAGTTGCCAAGGCTATGGAAGCCTGTTGAGTTCACCGACTCTGATCATATTTAGACAAGGTCATAGTCAAAGTGGAAGTTCTCTCCTCCCTTCAGAGAAAGGTACCTCCTTCTTTGATGACCTGTTCTTTCCACTGGGATCTCACTCGTGGAGATCTTTCATTTAGGTCATTTTTTTTTTTTTTTTTTTTTTTTTTGCCAGAGTGTCTTGGCTTTCTATGCCTGAAATCCTCTCATGGGCTTTTCAGCTGGATCTGAATGCTTTAAAGGCTGATTCTGAGGCCAGAGTGCCGTTTAGAGCATCCACCATTCTATGAGTCTGCTGTGTATCTTGCTTCCTATGTTGGATTGTTCTCTCCCTTTTTTATTTCACAGGTTAGTATTTTCAGACATTGGTCTTGTTTATGTGATCCCTTTGACTCTTAGGGAAGAGATGTACAATTTGGGACATGCTCAAGCTGACTTGCCCCAAAAGGTAGAGTTAGAAACATACCAGGGGATTCCAATTCAATGCCATCAAGGTGGCATGTACCAATGCCACCTCACTAGTCCAAGTGATCAATTTCTGTTCACAAATGAATGAATTTTTATGTAAGGTATAATGTGTAAGGTACAGGGTCCTGCTTCATACTTCTGCATGTGGAAATCTGGTTTTCCCAGCACCATTTGTTGAAGAGACTATCTTTGCTCCAGTGATTGGTTTTATCTCCTTGGTTGCAGATACTTGGATTGATTTCTGGCGTTTCTATTCTGTTTCATTGGTCTATCCATCCGCGTTTGTACCATTATCAGGCTGTTTTGATTATAACTGCCCTGTAGTATGTTTTGAAATCTGGTATTGTGATGCTTCCGGCTTTGTTTTTGTTGTATAAGCTTGCTTTAGCAGTTTAGGGTCTTCTATGTTTCCAAATTAATTTCAGTATCATTTTCTCTAGATCCGAGGAGAATGTCTTTGATATTTTGATTGGTATTGCATTGAATCTGTAAATTCCTTTCAGCAATATGGACATTTTGATGATACTGATTCTTCCAATCCATGAACATGTAAGTTCTATTTTATTTCTATAATGTTTTCTAATTCTCATTGTACAGATCTTTGACATACTTGGTTAAATTTATTCCAAGTTATTTGGTTGTTTTTTGTGGCTATTGTGAATGGGATTGTCTTAGCAGTTCTTTTTGAGCTGTGGCATTGTCTGTGTATAAAAAAGTTGTTGTTTTTTGTGTGTTAATATTATATCCTGTTATTTTACCAAACTCTGAGTTCCAATAGTTTCTTGGTGAAGTCTTTTGGATACGCTATATATGGAATCATGTCATCTGCAAATAGGGATAGTTTGACTTCCTCCTTCCCCATTTGTATCCCTTTAATTTCTTTTTCTTGTCTGATGGTTCTGACTAAAACTTTCAGGACTATATTGATTAGCAACAGTGACCAGCCTTGTCTGAGCATCCTTGGGCATCCTTATTTGGTTCTGGATCTCAGAATCAAACTATTCCCCATTCAACAGGACACTGGCTGTGGGTTCATAAGTTGCCTTGAGTGTATTGAAGAATGTTCCTTCTATACCCAATTCGCTTAGTTTTTATCATGAAAGGGTGTTGTATTTTGTCAAATGCTTTCTCTGCATCTATTGAGATAATCCTATGGTTTTTATTCTTCAGTTTGTTAATACAATGTATGACATCGATTGCTTTGTGACTGTTCAACCATCCCTGCATATGAGATAAATTCCATTTGGTCCAGGTGAATGATCTTTCTGATGTGTTGTTGGATTCGATTAGTCAGGAATTTGTTGAAGATTTGTGTGTCTATGTTCATCAGGGAAATTGGTCTGTAGCTCTTTTCTCTTTGTGTCTTTTCCAGGTTTAGGAATTAAGGTGATGCTGGCTCTGCAGAAAGAATTTGGGAGGATTCCCTCCCTTTCAACTATTTTGAGTAACTTGAGAAGAATTGGACTTAGTTCTTCTTCAAATGTGTGGTAGAATTCAGCAGTGAAGCCATCCGGTCCCAGGCTTTTCTTTGTGGGGATGGTCTTTATACTGATTCAATTTATGTCTTGGTTATGGGTCTGTTTAGGTTTTCTGTGTCTTCATAACTCAATTTAATTAGGTTGTATGTGACTAGGAATATATACATTTCTTCTATATTTTGAGGTGTGTTGACATACAGTTCTTTTTAGTAGTTTTTGATGACTTTTTACTTCTGTGGTGTCTGTTGTTACATTTCCTTTTTAATCTCTATTTTTATTGATTTGGATCTTCTCCCTTTTTTTTGGTTAGTTGAGCCAATGGTGTGTCACTTTTGCTTATTTTTTCAAAAAATCAGCTCTTCATTTTGCAGATTTTTTATAATTTTTTTCTTTCAATTTCATTTATTTTTTCTCTAATTTTAATTATTTCTTTTCTCCTAGTTTTGGACTTGGTTTACTGTTGTTTTTCTTGATCCTTGGGATGCACTGATAGCTCGTTTATTTGATGCCTTTCTAATTTCTTGATACAGGCACCAATTACTATAACCTTTCCTCTTAACACTGTTTTTGCTGTATCCCTAAAGTTTTGATATGTTGTATTGATGTCTTCATTTGTTTCCAGAAAATCTATGATTTCTCTTTCAATTTCTTCTATGACCCACTGTTCATTTAGGAGTGTTTGTGTATGTTCTGAAGGTTCCTGAGTTGCTGATTTCCAGCTTTATTGCATTGTGGTCCGAGAAAATGCATAGTATGATTTCGAGTTTTTTTAATTTGCTGAGACTTGCTTTATGGCCTAGTACTGTGGTCAATCCTAGAGAATGTTCCATGCACTGGTGGGAAAAATGCATATTCTGTGGCTGTAGGATGGAAGGTGCTGTAGATATCTGCTAGGTCTATTTGGTCTATGGTGTTGATTACCTCTGATGTTTCCTTGTTGATTTTCTGTCTGGTTGATCTGTCCATTGAGGACAGTGGGGTATTGAAGTCCCCCATTACTATTGTTTTTGAGTCTATATCTCCCTCTAAATCCCTTAATATTTCTTTAAATAGCCAGGTGCCCTGTAATTAGGTGCACATACATTTATAACAGTCACATCTTCCTATTGAATTGATCCTTTAGTCATTATATTGGGTCCTTCTTTGTGTCTTATCATAGCTTTTGTGTTGAAATCTATTTGGCCTGCTATTAAGATGGCCCCATCAGCTCTTTTTAGGTTTCTGTCAGCATGGGTTATCTTTTTCCATCCTTTCACTTTCAGTCTATGTGCATCTTTGTTAGTAAGATATTTATTGTAGACAGCAAATAGATGAGTTTTCTTTTTAAATCCATTCAGCTGGTCTGTGTCTTTTAAGTGGAAAGTTGAGACCATTTACATTCAGGGTGACTACTGTGAAGTACTGGCTTTGCCCTGCCATGTTAGTGTAAATAGTCTTGTTTCTGTATTTTAGATTTTCTTTGTATTTTTGCTTGGTCATTTTCTGCCTTCATCTTTCATAGTGATGTTCCTTTCTGTGTTTCTGTATTTAGCACATCCTGGAGCATCTTTTGTAGGGCTGGGCCAGTAGTTACAAATTCTTTCAATTTCTTTTTGTTGTGGAAGATCCTTATTTCTTCTTCATTCATAAACACAGCTTTTTAGGGTACAGTATTCTGGGTTGACAGTTTTTTTCTCTTAGGACTTATAAAATATCTTGCCATTTTCTTCTTGCCTATAGTTTCTGAAGAGAATTCTGCAGTGAGTCTAATTAGATTTCCTCTGTGATCTGGCATTTCTCTCCAGCACATTTTAAGATCTTTTCTTTATGTTTTACTGTGGAGAGTTTTACTACATTGTGTCATGGTGATGATCTTTTCAGGTAGTGCCTATTGGGAGTTCTGTGTACTTCCGGTACTTGAATGTCTCTTTCTTTCTCCAGATTGAGGAAGTTTTCTGTTATTATTTCATTCAGAAGGCCTTCTAATCCTCTCTTTCTATGCCTTCCAGAATTCATAGGATCCATATGCTGGGTAGTTTGGCAGAATCTTGTAGATTTATAATTGTGTTTTTTAATTTTGTAATTTTTTAAAATTTGGTCTAATATTTCTAAAAATTTGTCTTCTAGTTCAAATATTCTTTCTTCTGTCTCACCTATTCTATTAAGGCTTTCCAATTCATTTCTGTATTTGTTCTATTGAATTCATTTCTAATATTTCATTCTGACTTCTCTTTAATATCTCAATTTCTTGGGAGCGCTTTTCATTTAGATAGTGAATTTGCTTCTGATTGCTCCTAAGTAATCTGATGATTAATTTTCTGAATTCCATTTCTGGCATATCCTTGATCTCTTCTTCTTCACCTTCTATTATTGAAGAGGTGTAGACTTCCTTATTCTTATTTAGGGTCTTTCTTTTCTTTTTCAGCATTTGTGAAATTTTCTTTTAGTCTAGTTGCTTTTCTCTTTGTGTCTTTGTGCCTGTGGTAAGCTATAAGCAGCGTACGTTGCAAGTTGACGTACACAGCCTCCCCTCCTGGAGTCAAGTTTACTTCTCAATCATGATGGGGCTTGGCTTGCTTTTCACTGGTGCATGAAATGAGCTCAAGCAGTCAATATTCAGGACTTCTTGTTGTATAGCTTGCGTTGTAGGCAGGAAATTACTGAGATGTTGTGGTCCACATTCATGGGTCAGGGGTGTGGTAAGGTGGCCCCTGCAGTTGATGGGTGTATGCCCATGAGGTTAATGTGGTAGCCCCCTGCTTACATTTGAAAATATAAACAATCAATATGGTTTCTCCCAGCCTGCTGCAGGTGCAGTTTAGGGAAGGGGGAAGATGTAGATAGACAGGGGCAAACCAACCTGTTTCTTCCCTTAAACCTTCTCTTTCTTCCCACATGGGACTTCAAATGCTGTTTGCAAGCTCCCCCTCCCGCTGCTATCTGCAGCTCTGTGGACTCAGATTTCCTCTCTAACCTGGTCTGTTGAGTGGGCGGCACCAGCCTCCCTGTTCTGCATCTCCACCACTTCTCTTCACAGTGGACCTGCCCAGTCTCTGCTGGACTCCTGGCTTCCCTGCATGAATTTCCCATAGCTCTACTGCCAGCTTGTATTCTCTTTCATTTTTAACTATTTTGCCTTGTGTGACTCAGATCATCCTGTTGTTATATGGCCATCTTCCCATTCCACTAGTAATCTGATGGTCTCCAGTCTTAGGTTTAGATCCGTGATTCACTGTGAGTTGATTTTTGTAAAGGGTGTAATAGGACTCATCTTTCATACTTCTGCATGTGGAGATCCAATTTTCCCAGAACCATTTGTTGAAGTGACTATCTGATCTGCAGGGAGTGATTTTAGCTCCTTTGCCAAAGATTAGTTAACAGTATGGTCTAATTTCTTTAGTGATATTAATTTTCTGATTTACAACTCTTTGTGACCAGAATAGATTTAAGATTAATAAATATCCAAAGAGATATGAAACTGCAAATTTATAAAACTAAAATATAAAGACTGGGGTCTCAGCACTACAGTTAATATAATAATAACTCACATTACCATTTCTGAAAAATTATAATAATTGTCTAATGAAGATTATACACATTGGTTTAGTGTAAGTAAATGAACAGACATGTTACAAAGTGCTTATTTCCAGGTGTAGTTAAAAAAAATTTTTTTTTTTGACAGGCAGAGTAGACAGTGAGAGAGAGAGACAGAGAGAAAGGTCTTCCTTTGCCGTTGGTTCACCCTCCAATGGCCGTAATGGCTGGCATGCTGCAGCCAGCGCACCGCGCTGATCCGATGGCAGGAGCCAGGTGCTTCTCCTGGTCTCCCATGGGGTGCAGGGCCCAAGCACTTGGGCCATCCTTCACTGCACTCCCGGGCCACAGCAGAGAGCTGGCCTGGAAGAGGGGCAACCGGGACAGAATCCAGCACCCCGACTGGGACTAGAACCCTGTGTGTCAGTGCCGCAAGGCAGAGGATTAGCCTAGTAAGCTGCGGCGCCAGCCAAAATTTTTGTTTTTCTTAAGCAACTGTTGGGCCCCAATATCTTGAACATCACCAAACCAAACATCTGAAAATCATATATACAAATTTCATTCACTTAACATAGCCAAAATTATAGTACAATAATTTTAAAAGATTCTGGCATATATTACTCTGAATCGTTACCCGCTAGGTAAGTAATTGGTTAAAATTAGTTAAATCTACTGCGATTCACTAAATGATTCACTAAAATGAGAGTTGAGCCAGCTGACTGAGCTAGATCCAGAGCAATCTGTCTGTTTCATTCATTTTTCCCTAAACTACTATGCTGTCGTTTTCCCTACTCCTGCATACCCAAATCCCTACTTCTGTCCTGCACAGCCTATTTCAACTACACATGCTTGTACTGAAGCCTTTTCTCACCAGCAGTGGAGACCACTTTGGTCTCTTCTTTACTCGCACAGGGTTACAACTTATAACACTTAGAAAGTAAGTTGAAACTCCTAAAGAAGCAGTTATTTTTCATTCTTCCTCCTTAATGGACTTTAGGCAAAAGCCAAGTATGAGTCATCTTTTCACTCTATATAAACAATGAGAACCTCTACATAACAGAAGTCCCAAAGTAAAGAAATGTGAATGACTAAGACAGAAAATACAAATACCTGGTCCTGTTTGCACGTTCTGCAGTACGCCATGGCAGGAAACCACACACACCAGGTGGCAGAGGTTCCGGAGCATAATATTCTTTACCAGAGCAGTGTTTTTTCCCAGTACTTACAGGTTTCTTTGTAGCCAATCCTATGTTTGAGAAAGCATTAAAGAATCAAGACGTACTATAAAGGCGTACAGATTACTTATTACATGTGCACACTCCAAAAAGAACTTGACAATCAGACTAAGGCCTTAAAAACAGGGTCAATTTTTAAAATATTGTTAAATCAGCCAGCAAAGTTTTAAATTAAGTTCTCAATAGTGGTAAGTTTTAACAAAATATGAGTATATGAAATGTGAACATATAAAAGTACATAAAATATATTCCAAATAAAGATTGTACATGATACACTTCATTTTATATCATGCAGAAATGCTCAGTTTACTGAGTCTCAGAACATCTTAGGCATTTGTAAATTTCAAGGACAGATACACAGACACACATATGACTGCCACACCAAGCCTCCTGCATTAGACCAAGAGTTCAAGTTAAGATTAATTTTACTATGTGACTACTACCAAAGTTACATGATTGAAGGTTGCTCAGTGGTAGGTGAGTCAATGCTACCCTCCTTTAAGTCTGTTGATCTTGAGTGCTCATTTGATTTTGCAGAAAACACTGAAGCATTTGGTGCAATGCTTAGGACAAGATTTGAGATGCGTACATCCTATATGGGAGTGCCTGGGTTCGAGTTCTGCCTCTTCTCCCAATTTCCACTTCTTGCTAATGCGCATCCTGGGAGGTAGACTCAAGTAGATGAGTCCCTCCCACCCATGTGGGAGTCCCAGATTGAGGTACTGGCTCCTTACTTTGGCTTGGCCCAGTTCTGGCTGTTGGACATTTAGGTCTGTCTTTCCGTCTCTCTCTATCTCTCTCTTTCAAGAAATAATTTTTTAAAAAAAGGAAACATAAAACAAGTTAAAACTTACTGGATGAAAGAAGGAAATGTAGAAATTTAGCCTTTATTGCAATACTAAAGAGTCAAGAATCTTTATATATTGAGTATTTGGTAACAAAAGCTAGATTTAAGCATTAATAGTTTACTTAAACCACATATTAAGATATAGGGCCTACTGTTTGCAGCACCAGCATCCCATATCATAGCGTTGGTCAAGTCCTGGCTACTCTGCTTCCAGTCCAGCTTCCTGCTAATGTGCCTGGGAAGGCAGCAGAAGATGGTACAAGTATTCAGGTCCCTGCCACCTATGTATAGCAGGGTGGAAATCCTTGCTCCTGGCTTTGGCCTAGTCCAGCCCTAGCTTTGGTGGCCATTTGAGAAGTAAACCAGAAAGTAGATTTCTATGTCCCTCTTGTGTTGTTTTGCCTTTTAAATAAATAAGTACATAAATCTTTAGAAAAATCCACAGGTAAATATGTGTATCTAATATTTCTGAGAACAAACAATACAGGTTTACTAAAGTGGTTATACTCATCCTTCCAAATTATTTCGCTATATAACACCTAGATCAATTTTTGCAGCCTTAGGATGGTATCTAAATAAAGTAAAAGTAGCAATACAGAACAAATACAGTGTAACTCATTGGTAATCAACACACCTTTGGATAAATTCACATGCCTCTTACAAGGTATAGGAGCTCTATTCACTTAGTGCTATTTTGTTTTTGTCTTTTAACCTAATTCCTTTCAAACAAAAAATGTTCCTATGTATTGTTTGTGTACCCATTCCTTCACTTTGATATGGAAATATATTTTTGATTAAAATCAACAGAATGTGAGATTAGAAGAAAAAATTTCTAATAAAAATTCCTATCTTCTTTCTGCATACTTCATTATAACATGGATGTGATACAATTCACATACATGTTTTAATCCCTATATTCACCACAATTTAAGTATACAACCAGACATTCAATTGGCTTACCTCTATGTCTCCAAATAACTGAGGCAAATACAAAAAGAACAAACAAAAAAGCCCAAAAACAAAATTACTGTTATGATAGCTCAGTGAGCTTGTCAACTTCAGTCACATTTCCTTTTCTTCATTGTGCTAAGAAACAGGTTTTTGCTTTTATTCTTATCTAACACCCTATTACATACCACTAGCTACTAATATTACAGACTTCTGTTTAACATTATACCAAAACACCAACCTGGATCGCTTTACATGATATGAACTTTTTTTTTTTTTTTTGACAGGCAGAGTGGACAGTGAGAGAGAGAGACAGAGAGAAAGGTCTTCCTTTTGCCGTTGGTTCACCCTCCAATGGCAGCTGCAGCTGGCGCGCTGCGGCCGGCGCACTGCGCTCATTCGATGGCAGGAGCCAGGTGCCAGGTGCTTTTCCTGGTCTCCCATGGGGTGCAGGGCCCAAGCACCTGGGCCATCCTCCACTGCACTCCTGGGCCACAGCAGAGAGCTGGCCTGGAAGAGGGGCAACCGGGACAGAATCCGGCGCCCCAACCGGGACTAGAACCCGGTGTGCCGGCACAGCAAGGCGGAGGATTAGCCTGTTGAGCCACGGCGCCAGCCATGATATGAACTTTTGAAATAATATATAACTAGTGTGATGTCACAAATCTCAACTTGTTCTTTACATATACTATTTGACTGACTACTAATGTATCAGTGTTCTAAAATAAAAATAGGTGGACAAATCCTATGCCTTTTAAAAATTTAAAACAGTCATAAAAATTACTATTTACTACAAACAAGTTGGTTAATAGTAAATCAAAACCATTTTTCTTGGGGCCAACACTGTGGTGCAGGTGGTTAAGCTGCCACCTGCAACACTGCCATCCCACATGGGCACTGGTTCAAGTCTCTGTGACCGCATCTGGGAAGGCAGCAGAAGACGGCCCAAGTGCTTGGGCCCCTGCCACCCACATGGAGGCCTGAATGGAGTTCCTGGCTCCTGACTTTAGCTTGGTTCAAACCCAGCCATTACATTCGTTTGGGGAATGAACCAGTGATGTAAGATCTTCTCCCTCTCTCTCTAACTCTGACTTTCAAATAAATAAATAAATCTTTAAAAACTTTTATCTTTTAGTAGTAAAACAAGAAATTGTATTTCTGGAGCTGGCAATGGTACCATTTAAAAAATTATTTAATATTGATGTTATTTCCAAGTTTTTACCAGTCTAAAATACTAACCCAAAAATTCAATAAAATCTTGTGAAGGTATTAAAAAGTCTAACTATGAATCATGTAAAATTTTAATTTAATATAGAGTAAAAAATGAATGCCAAATTATATTTAAGCTACATGAAATTATATTTATAGACAATAGGAAGAAAGGAAAATGTAAAGATTGTTTGATAGGATGGAATTGGAGATAGCTTCCATTTTTATTTCCCCTGCCAGTCTAATACAATATTTTTATAAAATTTAATCACAACTCTTCACTCAACTATTTCTTTTAATTGTGCTAAAAATAATCTTAAATTTTCAATCTCAATCATTTTTAAGTGTAAAATAACATTTTAAAATTTCAGGTAGCGTTCAAACATGAGGTTGTTTACTGTTAATTGTTTGGTGGTTTTAATGTATCTTGCATATAACTAATGTCACAAATTTTTTTCTAAGAAATTGCCAGATTATAAAGATTTATTTTGTTTCTTTTATATTAGTCCCTATGATTTTACTATTTCAAAATGTTCAGTTTCATATTAGATTTGGCTTAATTTATTTTACTAGTCTTTTCATTAATTCTTATGAAAACAAGGTTATGTGTGACTAAAGGTGTTCTAGAAAATAAAAGTGAAAAAAATCAGTAGAACTAGATAACACCAAATTTATATACACAGAAGAGTGTGAAATTCATGTTACCAGTTGCTAAAGAGGTTTATAAAGATTTTTTTCATTACAATTGATTGTAAAATTAAAAACTTATTTTTTTACATGCAGATTAACCACTATTTGGAAGACAGCTATGCTTACCACTATACCACCAACGCAATTAACCACTATTTGGAAGATTAAATATACCTTATACCAAACATTTAGAAAATATCTTTCTAAAATGTTCCATTCTAGAGCCAATAAACTTGTCTGTAGCATTGCTTTATAATAATTTTATGGTTTATGGGTTTTTTCCACCACTGAAGAAAGCAAGATGTTATCTGATTTAATAATTGTGGATAAGAATTTGCAAAGATGGAGGGAGAAACATGAGTTAAAAATGAAGCTTGGAAAATATTTTGTTTCCTAACCCTATAGCAAAAACGATAGTTCTTTGTTAAAAAAAAAAAAATTATGCAAAAGTATGGCAAAAGTTGCCACCAAAGTACATCCCAAATTTTAACTGCAAGAAGTAATCATCAAGCAGGAAACATTCAAAATGATGACTCTTTTATGAAAAATAAACTACAGAAGTAGTTAACTTATGAAATATTAGCACCTCTTTCCTACTGATTTCATTGATCATTTCTACATTCCATAAAGTCTCACAACCTGTGTAAGAACAATTCTAGTTCTCGTAATATGCATGTAGTCAATACTGTCGTTACCGTCAATACCCCAAATGAGATGAGATTTTAGCACACTGGGAAACAACAGGGTAATAAGTTCTAGTAGCAGTAAAAAGCCAAGACAGAAAGGGTTACCAATCCTAATAGTAGCTTTTCCTTTTCGGCCACTTCCTAGGATTATAGTTCTCTTTTTCTGTCTGGCAGTTTTGGATGGTTCTTTTACTGACGGAGAAGTTATCCACTGGTACTGAAAGAGATAAATATTGCATTTCAGCTAAAAGTAATTTATGAGGTCTGATCTTAACTGAAAATTAAAGATAATATAAACAAATAAAAGGTTTCCAATCTGCAGTTTGGGGACCGCAAATTAAATAATTAAATAATATTTTCAAAGCAGTAAAGCCATTTACTTTGATTGAAAACTTAATTTTAAATGGCAGAACAATGCCTTGGTAATTTTTTAAAAAACAAATAGAAGAAAAACAAGAATTAAAGAAAAATTCTTTCTACAGGACTAAAACATGTTATACCTCTGACTTAGCACTCCTTCCATTCTGGAGAACTTTTTTGATAACTGCTTTCATCATAGAATGATCTAAAGTAAAATGAAAATTGAAATTATAATATTTGTTTCTCAATAAGTGGCTGCTGCTATTTAAAACCAAGTCAACTGATTATGACTTTTCCCATAAAATTAAATATGAAATCTGTTATGTAACAATATATGTATTTTCCCCTTCAAACATCCAAACATCTTCCTCAAAAACAAGACCAAAGTTTGCCCCAAATGGTTACTATTCTGGCAACAGCATAGATCAAATCTAAACGCTGCATCTGAAGTGGCTTTGAATACTTCTGCAAAAGAAAACCAAGAGCCTGGGCATGCTCCAGACATCCAGATACCTACAAGGCACTGAGCTCATATGAGTATAGACAAAGTTGTGAAACACTTTGAAGCTGCTTCTCTACTCAGCCTCCTCCTCTCAGTACACAGTACCACCTAGTTGTACACAAAATCATCTATGACTCCTTATTTCTGTTTCCTTCACACCCGAAACCTAATCTCTCTATAAGTCTCATTAGCTATCCCTTGCTTCAAACACTTTTTACTGCATCCAGTATTCTACAGTAAATAAGCCACAAGCACTTCTTGCTTGGACTGCTGTGATAGTCTCCTAACTGGTCTCCCTGTTTCTCCCCTTATCCCTTCTCAGTAAGTCACCAGAGTCTATCCCGCTCAAGCTCTCCCATGGCTTTTGACTCTTTTAGAATAGTCCAAGTCCTTACTCTGGCCTTCAAAACCTCACGAGATCAGATCCCTGGCCAGCTGTCTGATGTCACAGCACACCAGACTCTCCCTCACTCAGTGCTCTATGATGGCCTCCCTGCTTTTCCCTAAGTACTCCATGCCTGGGCATTCATTGCTTCTACATCCTAGAATGTACTTTCCTCAGCAATCCCATGGCGTGTTCCTCTCTCCACTGAGATTGCTGCTCAAAAGTCACTTCTGCAGTGAAGAGGTCCCTAAAACTCCATCTAATATAGCCCCACCTGGTCCTGTGTATCTTCTTACCTTAAAGCATTTTTGTACTTTATCTACCTAAAAGTACTTACTGTGTAAGTACCATTTGTATCTGAACTGCCCCACCAGAACAAAAGCTCCATGAGGGCAAGACTGTCCAGCTGGTTCACTACATGCTTAGTGCTCAACCCAGTGTCTAGCACACAGAAGTGCTCACAGATTGTCAAATTATCACATGAATTAAATATTCTTTACAATAATTCAGAGGTTCCACAAAAAGGAAATAATGTTCTTGGTAGCAGCAGGCTTATTACCAAGGTTCACCTCTATTTAGATGAACAACCAAGAGCAATTTACAAATAAAATTTATTTTAATGTGTATCTGCTAGAAACAAAGTTATACAAGATTAGAAAAGTATAAATTTAGGAGAGCAAGCATACTAAATTATAAAATATGTCAATATAAGAACAAACTCTGCTTTGCTATTCATTAATCAACAAGAAAAAAGTGTCATGCCATACCAATGAGTGGATTTCTTCTTATATCCAGAACAACGAGAGTTCTGTTAGTTTCAACGGCCTCAAGTAAAGCTTTTGCTCCTTCATTGGTGAGGCCACACTGTTGCAGGTCAAGCGCTTTTGAGGAAAGACAAAAGATCATTTGCTAACTCTGTACTGATTTAACATACTGGTGGCTCTCATTTGTGCCTGGAAGATTCCTGTACAAAGACTATTTATGTAAGGTGTTCAATCTCAGGCATGGGAAAAATAAAACCAGAAAAGTGTATGCATAACATAACTCCAAATCCAAAAAACAAAAATGACTTTTTGGATGTACCATAATTATCCTCCCATTAGTACAAATCAACCAACAACAGTTTACAATTACAACACTGAAAAGTAACTCTACATAATGTACGGAAGAGAAACATCACAGAATGAGTATTAAACGACCAAGGATGCTAATGGCAGTGTAAGTATAATAGGCAAAAGATAAGCAGAACTCAGAAACTGCACTGTTCTCTTCTGATAATGAACTAGAGTTTTAAGTGGCTCTAAAAAAACTCATTTTGGGGCCAGCATTGTGGCACAGTAGGTTATGATGCCAATTGCAAAACTGGCATCTCAAATCAAAGTGTTGTTTCAAGTCCCAGCTGCTCTGCTTCTGATCCAGCTCCTTGCTAATGTGCCTGATAAAGCAGCAGAAATTGGCCCAAGTGCTTAGGCCCTGCTACCCAAGATGGAGTTCTTGGATCCTGACTTCAGCCTGGCCTAGTCACCATTGCAGACTTTTGAGAAGTGAACCAGTGGATCTCTTTCTGTGTTTCCCTCTTCCTCCATTACTCTTTCAAAATAATTGTCTTTAAAAAAAAATTTTTAAAGGGAAAAGAAAATAGAGTAAATGTAAGAATTGCTAGTTTCCAAACAGAACAAAGAAATCTAAGGCAATATAAATATTATATGCAAAGAATGTGTGAATATAGACCTGCACCGGGGCTCACTTAGTTAATCTTCCGCCTGCGGCACCAGCACCCATATGGGCACTGGTTCTAGTCCCGGTTGCTCCTCTTCCAGTCCAGCTCTCTGCTGTGGCCGAGGGGGGTGAGGGTGGGGGGTGGAGGATGGCCCAAGTGCTTGGGCCCCTGCACTCGCACAGGAGCCCAGGAAGAGGCACCTGGCTCCTGGCTTCAGATCGGCACAGCGCCGGCCGTAGTGGCCATTTGGGGGGGGTGAACCAACGGAAGGAAGACCTTTCTCTCTGTCTCTGTCTCTCTCTCTGTCTATAACTCTACCTGTCAAATAATAAAAAAAAAAAATGTATAAATATACATTATATACTAAAAACCTATCAGGAAAGAATGACGGTCAAGGACTCTCTCAAAAAAAGGTTAACGGCCAGCATTGTGGCATAGTGGGTAAAGCTGCTGCTTACAGTGCCAGCACCCCATATAGGTACTGGTTCTAGTCTGAGCTGCTCCACTTCCCATATAGCTCCTTGCTAATGCACCTGGGAAAACAGCAGAAAATGGCCCGAGTCCTTGGGGCCCTGCACCCACATGGGAGACCCGGAATAAGCTCCTAGCTTTATATCAGCCCAGCTCCAGCCATTTGGGAGTGAACCTGAGCATGGAAAATCTCTGTCTCTGTCTCTCTGTTAACTCTGCCTTTCAAATAAAATAAAATAAAAGCTCAAAAAAGAGAACAAATGTTCATGAAAGCTAATAATTATCAGGGTAAATAACCTACTCACAGGGACAGCGCTGTGGCTTAACAGATAAAGCCGCCACCTGCAGCGCCGACATCCCATATGGGTGCCGGTTCGAGTCCCCGCTGCTCCACTTTCAATCCAGCTCTCTACTATGGCCTGTGAAAGCAGAAGATGGCGCAAGTCCTTGGGCCCCTACACCCATGTAGGAGACCCAGAAGAAGCTCCTGGATTGGCACAGCTCCTGCCATCGTGGCCAACTGGGGATTGAACCAGCAGATGGAGAACCTATCTCTCTCTCTCTCTCTCTGCCTCTGCTTCTCTCTCTATGTAACTCTGACTTTCAAATAAATAAATAAATCTTTAAACAGAAAAAAAAAAGAAATAACTTACTTAGTGGCAGGCATTTTGGCTTAGCATGTTAAGTTGTCACTTGGGACACTTAATCCCATATCAGAGTGCCCGATTCAAGTTCCAGCTACTCTACTTTCAGATAGAGTTCTGAGCTATTGGGTTGGCCTGTCTGTGGGCATTTGAGGAGTGAACCAGGGCATGGAAGATCTCTTTCTTTCAATTAAAATTATTTTAATCTACTTGTTTAATCCCAAAGAGATCAAAACAAAAATATCAGTATAATAAAGATTACATAGAGGAAAAATATGTCATGTCTTGAAGCACCATTACATTTCAAAACCCCATGTTATGAACTACATGTGTGTGTTCTCCCAAAATTCCTGTGTTGAAACTCCAACCCTCAATGGGGTACTTGTAGGAGGTAGGGCCTCTGCAAGGTGATTAGGGTGAGAAGAGGTCTTGAGAGTCCCTACGAAGGCCTGGGCTCAGCCCCAGCCATTGCAGTCAACTGGGGAATGAACCAACGGATCCAAGACCTCTCTCTCTCTTTGTTCCTTTCTAACTCTGCCTTTCAAATAAATAAATAAATCTTAAAAAAAAAAAAAAAGAAAGGAATTTACCTGAACAAAATAATGAGAGATGTGAACAACAGTGTGTATCCAAGAATTGTCTGTAACAGTTGAAAAGCTGGAAATAACTTACATATCTAACGGGAATAAAGAAGCTAAGGGTACTATAAAGTAGTGGAACTTTTATCAATGAAAATGATGTAATACATATAAGTTTACTGATTTTGAAAAATCTTTACACTATATTAAGTGAAAACTTTTATGTTTAAAAAGCAATCCTACTTGTATATATATATACATGAAGTTTGAAGTTTTAAAACAAAGTTTACCCAAAGTTTATGAGTGCAGGGCTCACACATGCAACTAGTATGGACTACAAAATGGCAAAACACTTCTGGAAAGCAATTTGGCAATATGCATCAGCAAGTCTTTAAAAATATGTTGTACTAAATTATTCCACTTTTAATAATTGAATCTTGCAGAAGTAATTCCAACATACACACAGGTGTAAACATGAGCTATTTATCACAAAGCTATTCAAAACAGTAAAAGCACAAACTGTCGATATTGAATAGCTTGGAATTAAACTATCGTGCTTCAGTGTAATAGAGTACTATATGATAGATCATTATGCAAAAAAAGCAGGGTAACAAAATACATTAGAACTCTATTATTGTAATCTCTAAGTATACAAATACAGTGTTCACTTTGGTAATATATACAAATAATCTATAAAGAAAAAAGACAACGGCCGGCGCCGTGGCTCAACAGGCTAATCCTCCTCCTCGCGGCGCCGGCACACCGGGTTCTAGTCCCGGTCGGGGCACCGGATTCTGTCCCGGTTGCCCCTCTTCCAGGCCAGCCCTCTGCTGTGGCCCAGGAGTGCAGTGGAGGATGGCCCAGGTGCTTGGGCCCTGCACCCCATGGGGAGACCAGGAAAAAGCACCTGGCTCCTGGCTCTTGCCATCGGACGAGCGCGGTGCGCCGGCCGCAGTGCGCCGACCGCGGCGGCCATTGGAGGGTGAACCAACGGCAAAGGAAGACCTTTCTCTCTGTCTCTCTCTCTCACTGTCCACTCTGCCTGTAAAAAAAAAACACACACACACACTTTAAGCAAACCTTTAAGGTTTGTAGTACCTACTACTCAAACAATACTTTATACATTGTGTGTCTTTGTGGGTGCAGTCTGTTGAAATCTTTACTTAGTATATACTAAGTTGGTCTTCTGTATATCAAGATAATTGAAAATGAATCATGATGAAGAATGTGATGGGAGAGGGAGTAGGAGATGGGATGGTTGCAGGTGGGAGGGAGGTTATGGGGGGAAAAGCTGCTATAATTCAAAAGTTGTACTTTGGAAATTTATATTTATTAAATAAAAGTTGAAAAGAAAAAAAAAAAAGACAAAATATATGCACACATACAAAAAAGAACAGTAGTTTTCTTGTTACTCTACATTTTCTATAAAGAATACATGTAACATTTATAAAAGTTTAAAATCACAATAAAAGCTAATAGAAAAAAGGATTTTAGAAAAAACTTACGACATTATTGAGCAAAGAGCTAAGCATACTTAACATTAAAAATGCACTATTTTCAACTTTAGAAGTTCATTAAACTTACCCCTAAGCCATAAATCCTCACTAAGGGAGTCCGCAAAAGCACGTGCGCCCAGGTCCCCAATGAGCGTGTTGCAATTCAGTGTGATGCGCCGCAAGCCAGCCATGCCGTCGAGATCCGGTCTCCTGTAGCGAAGGCTCTCAGCCCAGGTTTCTTCATGCCGTCGCATTGACTGATACTTTAAAAATTTAACAGATGAAATTAGAACACTGGAATAAGAGGGAAACTAATTATGGCTGATTATGTCAGAGCTTTACATACACACACACACAACCAACCATACATGCCAAGAGTCAACCTAAGGGATTAAATATGAAATTTTGCTTAAGTGGTCCAGTGACCCAGATCCTAGTCTGCCACTGACTAGTTATGTGACTAGTTGCTCTGTGACCTACTGCTCATTAGCTACATAAATTGACAACTTATTAATTTAGAAGAATTTTATTTTTCATATCAGCCAAGTCAAATAATTGGTTTTAAATTCTATCATTACCAAGCTTCTGAATTCTGTAATTCTATCCTCCAGTGGTTATCCAAACACTTGACTGGACATCCCACAAGTAAACATGCTTTAGCATGTATCTTACTTACGAATAAATTATATACAAGAAGTTCTGCACATATATTTTGTGCACATTATAAACTATATAGAAACAACAGATATTTTTCAAATGACACAAAAATCAATACAGCATTCTAATATTTTTCTTTTCCTAATTCAATTGATCTTTCATACTTCTTAGGATATGCATCCTAACTTTAGAGCCCTGAAATCCCAAAGTCAGTTTGATATGCCTTAAGAAGTTGATGGTTTGATTTTTAATTACAGGTACTGTCTTAAAAATATTTTATAATCAGGTCTCTATATTCGAAAAGTAAAAAAAAAAAAAAAAGCTCAAAACAGGAACCAGACTTCAAAAGAAAAAAAATATTTTGTTGTCCCTCTACATCTTCAAGTTCTGTATCTATGGATTCAACCCAACCAAGAATCGAAAATATTCAGGAAAAAGTTGCACCTGTACCGATCTGTAGACTTTTTTTCTTGTCATTATTCCCTAAGCAGCTGTAACAGTATAACAACTATTTACACAGCATTTACACAGTATCACGTATTGTAAGTAATCCAGAAATAATTTAAAATATATGGGAGATGTGCACAGGCTATTTACAAATCCTAGGCCATTTTATTCACATAAAGGACTTAACATTCACAGGATCCATGGAGGGTCCTGGAACCAAGCCACTGAGGATATCAAGAGATGACTGTATATTCTTGAACAACAAAAGACTCAAAGTTCCAATGCAACGACACTTTAAAAGGAAAACTGTTAGTGTTATTTTTCTATCAAGAATAAACATAGGGGCAGGCATTTGGTGCAAAAGTTAAGTTGCCTGAAGATGCCCACATCCCATATGTCAGAGTGCCTGGTTCTGGTCCTGGGTCCTCTGCTTCTGATCCAGCTTCCCACTAATGTGCAACCTGGAGGCAGCATACGATGGCTCAAGTACCTGGGCCCCTACCACCCACATGGGAGACCCAGATGGACATCTAGGCTCCTGGCTTCAGCCTGGACCAGCCCTGGCAGTTGCAAACATTTGGAGACTAAACCAACAGATGGAACATCCATCTCTCTCTCTCTCTCTCTATCTCTCTCTCTTCCAAACAGATTTTAAAAATTTTAAATTTAACAAGAAAAATAATTGTATAAAACCATTAATAAAATAATAGGCATGAGTAACAAAGCACTTATTAGCACTATTTAATACAAATCACTGCGCTTAATCCACAGAATGGTAGATGGAATAGGTTTTCCTCCTTTTTTTTAAAGATAACTAATCTGATCTTATATTTTTATTTATTTATTTAATTTGAGAAGCAAAGAGAAAGAGACATACAGATGACAGAGACAGAGAGAACTTCCATCTCTGGTTCACTCCCCAAATGCCGGTATTGACCTGGGCCAGGCCAGGCAGAAGCTGGGAGCTAGGACTCAATTGAGGTCTCCCAGGTGGCTGGTAGAGGCTATCACCTCCTATATCCCAGGAAGCACATTAATAGGAAGCTGGAATTAGCAGCTGACCTGGGATTCCAACCCAGGCACTCTGACAGGGGATGGGGCTTACCAAGCAGCATCCTAACAACTAAGCCAAATCACGAGTTTTCTTATTTTCATTTTACAGATGTAAAAAGTGAAGCAGAGCAGTTAAGTAATTTTTCTAAGGCCACAGGTATTCAATGGGTGAGTTAAGTTTTTACCTAGGCATGTGGCTCCAGATTTCAGACCCTCAACCATTATCTATCCCAGGGACCAGTGGCTTGCTCTGAAAAGGCCAAAAGTAACCATTTTCAGTTTTGCAGGTCATGTAGCTTCCCTTGCAACTACTTGCCTCTCCAGAATAGGAGGAAAGTGGCCATAGTTACTGTAAAGCAATTGGTATGGCTATGTCCCAAAGAGACTTTGCTCATAAAAAAATAGTTGCTGGACTGGGTTTGGTCTGCAGACCATAGTGCCATAGTTTGCTGCCCCCAATCTGGCTACCAAACACTAAAAAGGCTTCCCATCCAATTATTAAGTAATTTTAGGTCTAAATATAGTAGTTATAACCATTATAAAGGCATAATGGCATCAGTGAAATCATTGTTTTAAAAACTAGATTTACAAAATGTTAATGGAATGATTTTTATTAGTTTATTAACTATAGCAGTTTGGCAAGCTGGAATTCTTACTACTCTGCAAAGTAGTGTTTATCCCTTTAACTACTAGATATGCCTTCATCCCAGGATGCACTTGTCTCATACTGGGACCAGCATGCATGATAAGACCTTACCCCATTTGTATATCCGATTAAGGTACCATGCCTTACCTCACAAAAGAGGTTGAGAACAGGACAGAGCTCTCTCTTTTCATCACTTAGGGGTACTGCTGAGAAGTACTGATCTTGTACCTCTTTCACAGGCAACCCTCTGGCCCACTCATGATGGTTATTTTTCTGTGTGGGGCAGCCTTCATTCACACATGAATGTATGTTTATTCCCTCATGTCAAATAAATCCTTTTCCTATCTGTGCATGTCACTGTCACTAGTATCCACTTAAAATTCTTATCTCTGTATGCAGCAAGGATCTAGAGTAAAAATTAAGATGCTTGTGCCCACCTCAAAAACAAGGTTCATGGGGCCGGTGCTGTGGCACAGTGGGTTAAAGTCCTGGCCTGAAGCGCCAGCATCCCATATAGGCACTGGTTCTAGTCCCGCATGCTCCATTTCCAATCCAGCTCTCTGCTTTGGCCTGAGAAAGCAGTAGAAGATGGCCCAAGTCCTTGGGCCCTTGCACCCACGTGGGAGACCCAGAAGAAGCTCCTGGCTCCTGGCTTTGGATTGGCGCAGCTCCGGCCGTTGCAGCCAACTGGGGAGTGAACCAGCAGATGGAAGACCTCTCTGTCTCTACTTCTCTCTGTAACTCTTTCAAATAAATAAAATCTTTAAAAACAAAATAAAACAAAACAACAACAAAAAAACCATGTTCGGGGCCAGCGCTGTGACACAGTGGGTTAATACTCTGCCTGCAGTGCCGACATCCCACATGGGCACCAGTTCTAGTCCCAGCTGCTCCTCTTCTGATCCAGCTCTCTGCTATGGCCTGGGAACACAAAGGAAGACAGACCAAGTGCCTGGACCTCAGCACCTGCATGGAGGACCCAGAAGAAGCTCCTGGCTTCGGATCAGCTCAGCTCCAGCCATTGCAAGTCACTTGGGGAGTGAATCAACACACGGAAGACCTTTCTCTCTGTCTCTCTCACTGACTGTAACTCTACCTCCCAAATAAATAAATAAAATCTTATAAAAAAAATTGTTCATAATGTATTTTAAATCTAAGAAAAAATGTACTACCTTTATTAAGCAGCAGAACCCCAAGATGAAAACCAGTCATTTTTCCTTTCAATACACTGAAACTGCAGTCACCAAATACATCAAAAGATAAAAATAATTGTCTACTTATATCACGTTAATGTGCTCTAAGCACACAGTATATTTTCAAAAAAGTCTGAATATAAAGTCACCTTTAAGATCTTGGCCAGGTGATCTGCTCCCTGCCATGTCAGGTTACAGCCCGTGAAGTTGACTGTCTTAAGAGTGACAGAGTTCTTTACACCTTGGCAAATTACTGAAAGGAGAAAAATCCACAGACACAGTAAAACAAAGAGTCTGCACAATCTAGTCAATCTCGATTTATTCACTTTTCTTACATCTATCCTAGTAGTAATTCTTAATATCACTATCTACAATCTTCTCAAGCAATGGATGGATTGGTACTTTCTAAAATGTTAGTAACACTTAACAATAACAAAGTGTTACTCCAGTTTACTGCAATAGTTTAATTCTTTTTAGATGCTAAAATTGAAAACTATGAAGGTTAACAAAACTCATTACCAATCACACAGTAAAATACTATAAACTTCTTGAGACATTTGAAAGCATAGGAAAATCTAAAAAACATAATATTCTTCCTATTTTCATTTCCAAAGACATACCCTGATCTTGATTATCAATCAATAATTTAAGTGTCAAGTATAATGCCAGAATTTGGTTGGGTGCTATTCCATACTATGGCACCTGATACTATATACCAAAGCAACAGAAAATAGAAGGCCCCAAACTCAGTCTCCTCAAATTGAAATGTAGGCTCTCTTACCCCTCTAGACCACTATTGCATACAATGAACCCTAATTCTTTGGGAGCCCAACCAAAAGTCACCTTCTGTGATTACTTCTGTGACCCTCCACTACATTTGCTTGCCTTTAATGGAAAACACCCCATCGCATATATTTTCTATTTTATCACATCCCACAGTACAATAAAGCTGACTGCACACAGATGCTGTAACTATTTAAAGATAATGATTATTTTCTCTATACATCAACTATTTGCTCTTCCCCTAAATATTTCTTGAAGAAAAACCTTAAAAGATGAACAAACATTAAAACAAAAAACACAGAGGACCAAACAGCATATATTTGTGTTGTTTGTGGCTTAACCCAACCTTAAGATAAACGAGCTCACAGGGTACTCAGGATGATGAGCTTTATCGGACCATGGTCTGAACAGGCATGGGGAGAGTCTGGACAGGGGCAGCAGCAGGCAGAGGGACAGACAGGAATTAATGTGGCATTTAAGGAAACATGAGACCAGTCTGATGGGATGAGAATTAAACAAGATTTTAACTCACTTTCTAAACCTCCATCTCCAATTGGACAATTTGCAAGAGACAGGTGTACCAACGTGGTCGATTTATTCAATCCCTTTAATGGGGAGGAAAAAGTAAAAAATGTGATGAGTTTTTTTCCCCTAAAAGCAACCACCAAATATCTGCAGGCCATACTCAGACAGCTTACCTTTGTTAAGATAGTTAAATCTCTCTCTCTCAGGACTAGTCCATTTAGCTCCAGGTTCCTCAGCACACTCGATGCACTTATGCAGCCTTTAAGAGCTTTACATAACTGGAAGGTCACATCTTTGGATCTTATCGCAGGAACCCGACTTCTGCAAGCCTTGTTGATATCAGAACCTAAAGCAAAGTTATTCTAAAATAAGTGATTTCATTATAAAGTTTAGCACTAAAAAGCATCCATCCTGTACTATGGCACAGAAATGACCCATGTCTGTAAAGAGACACATATAAACTCAAAAGAACCCAAGCATGAAAACACAAACTATGTACATAGAGTCTTCAGGAAGCAAGCAAGCTGCACCCAAAGGAGAGCTTCAAGATAACCCTGCAGTTGGATCTAAAAAGATGGGGCTACATGGAGTCAGAGTGGGTGATGCATTCACCAGAGAGAGCAGCCTGTGCAAAGGCAACCAAGCCTGACACCTGCCGGGCACTGGAAACAGTGCAGGTGGGGATGACCAAAGCCAAGCCAGGCAGTGGGAGAAGACTGGGAAATTAAGTGCACCTTGGAGAGAGCTGTTTATCTCACAGGTAATGAGGACCAGACAACCACTGGGAATCCCTGGTAGGTGAAACAAGGCAGGGTTAAAAAGAAAAAAAAAAAGGTGGGGGGAGGATATGCCTGACAGATAAAGGAATAAACACAGAATGGCACCTGCCTCACACAGATTAGGACTAAAAATCACTCTCAGAGCTAACTGGCCCCATGATCCTTAGCAGAGCACAGCTCAAATTTCAGTGCCTCTGTATGTATGGAACACAAGGTGGGCAACCGACATGCACTGGTCCTCTGCATCCAAAGCACTTGAAGTATTATCTTAAACATATCTTTTTGTTTTAAAAACAATCACTCAAAAGAAGTAGGCAGATGAACTGAGAGACATTGAGTTCAAGGGCAGCAAAGACAACTAGGCGCTTCTGTAACAGTCCAGGAAAAACCTACCAAGAATGAGCCAGCAACATCTAGGAGGTTCAAATCCATACCCTAAATCCACTGGATACACACGATAAAGGCTAAGCAAAGTGTATCTGAAGAGAAATGGTGTGTAATACAATTTTCTTATATTCAGCATAAAATGTTAAGCCAGATTAAAGAAGCTAACATTCAGTCTAAAGTATGTTTATCTTTAACTTCTGTAATTAAATCAAGTCCATTGGGAAGTATAGAAGTATAGGACCTTTCCCACCCCTCAAGGAGTTACAGAAAGTAATGATCTATCTTCAGCAACGGGAGGGCAAGCTGTCCTTGCAGAAGTGGTAACAGATGACGCTCACTCCATAATAGCCAGGGCTAGACAAAGGCCAGGCCCGCAACAAATGGTCAGGTATTTTAATAAATCAACAATCATTTCTGGGGCAGGTGCCGTGGCTCACTTGGTTAATCCTCTGCCTGCGGCACCAGCATCCCATATGGGCACCAGGTTCTAGTCCCGGCTGCTCCTTTTCCAGTCCAGCTCTCTGCTGTGGCCCAGGAGGGCAGTGGAGGATGGCCCAAGGGCTTGGGTCCCTGCACCCCCATGGGAGACCAGGAGGAAGCACCTGGCTCCTGGCTTGGGGTCAGTGCAGCGCCAGCCACAGTGGCCATTTAGGGAGTGAACCAGCAGAAGGAAGTCCTTTCTCTCTGTCTCTCCCAGTCTATAACTCCACCTGTCAAAAAGAAAAAATCATTTCCTCTCTTGGATCTTCATGTCCTTTCTGTTGGCTGGTTATTTTCTCAAGTTATAAACACAATGCCATCTATTTAACAAACATTTGTCAGAGGTGAGTGAATTAGTAAAGGGGTTGAGACCCCTAAATCTTACACTGGGGTGCCTGTGTTTGAATCCTGGCTCTGCTCCTCATTCCAGTTTCCTGTTAACGCACACCCTTGGAGGCAGCAAGTGATGGCTCAAACAGTTGGGCCCCTATCACCCACGTGGAAGACTCTGATTGAGTTACTGGCTCCTGGCCTCAGCCTGGCCCAGAGCTGGCCATCACATGTGTTTGGGGAAAGGGCAGGGTTGAGAAGAAACCAGCAGATTGGAGATCTCTCTGCCTCTCTCTCAATGCATTTCTTCCTCAAATAAAAGTGAATTTTTAAAAATGTTAAAGATCAGGACCAGCGCTGTGACATAACAGGTAAAGCCACCTCTGTGGTGCCAGCATCCCATATGGGTGCTGGTTCCAGTCCCAACTGCTCCACTTTTTTTTTTTTTTTACAGGCAGAGTGGACAGTGAGAGAGAGAGATAGAGAGGTCTTCCTTTGCCGTTGGTTCATCCTCCAATGGCCACGGCGGCCAGCGTGCTCAGCCAGCGCACTGCGCTGATGCGAAGGCAGGAGCCAGGTGCTTATCCTGGTCTCCCATGCAGGTGTAGGGCCCAAGTACTTGGGCCATCCTCCACTGCACTCCCGGGCCACAGCAGAGAGCTGGCCTGGAAGAGGGGCAACCAGGACAGAATCCGGCCCCCGACCGGGACTAGAACCTGGTGTGCCAGCGCCACTAGGTGGAAGATTAGCCTACTGAGCCGTGGCGCTGGCCTGCTCCACTTCTGATCCAACTCTCTGCTATGGCCTGGGAAAGCAGTGGAAGATGACCCAAGCACTTGGGCCCCTGCACTCATGTGGAAGACCCAGAGGAAGCTCCTGGCTCCTGGCTTCAGACTGGTTCAGCTCCAGCTGTTGCAGCCATTTGGGGAGTGAACCAGAGGTTGTAAGATTTCTCTCTATCTCTGCTTCTAACTCTGCCTTTCAAATAAATAAATTAATCAAAAAATGTTAAAGAACACAGAAAATCAAATTACATTTATTTAAAAAAAAGTTTAAAATATCTTTCAGGCCACATCTTCTGAATCTTCCTTTTGGGTAACCTATATTCTCCCATGCCTTCACACACCTACTTGTCCCCCACAAAGCCCAAATCCATGTTGGGCCCAGCCTGCCTGGCAGACACATGTAGTTGTGCTACAGGCCCTTCTTAAAACATTAAAAATAACCAAGACCCTCTCCCTACCCCTTATCCCCTCCTGCCGTGCCGGGTCCAGTGGAAGGAAGTTGTGAACACTGTCACCCAAGCCTGCTGCCCTCCCTCTTCTCACTGCCCGCCGGGCCCCACCCATCCTCCAGCAGGTGAAATCCAGCCCTTCTGCTCCTTCCTTTGGGCCACTAGCTTACCCTCTTTGCAACTTTAACCTGCCTTCTCTACAGAGGCCAGAGTGAGCTCCTAAGTCACAAGTCCACCTTGTCCTTCTGTGTTTCCCCACCATCGTCAGGATCAACTGAACTCCTCGATGGGACAAGCAAGACTCACACGTCTCCAGTCTTGGCTCTTCCCCAAACCCTAAATTCCAGTCTTGTACCCCAGCCTGCGTATTCTCCGCTATTTTTGAGAGGTCTGCTCAGACTACTCCTTCCTGTCCACCTGGCTACCCTCTACACAGTCTTCCAAAGGACAGCACCTCCTCTGGGAGGCCTTCCCTGAACCTCCCTCTCAGCTCTGTGTTCTAAGCCACAGACTCCCTTTTCTCCCACAGCACTGAGGCACAATGCTAGGAGTAGAGAACCTTTTTCTGCCAAGAGCCAGTGGATGTTTATTCACGGTCTTACAAAATTATCACCTTAAAACTAGCCTGCTATAGATTTACAGGATTTTAAGGCCTTCCCAGGAGGCCCAGACCAAATGACCTTGTAGGCATTATGCAAGCGGGACGTTCCCCACCCCTGTTCTACCTGCTTTCAGCACTGGTAGAAGGGAAGATACTTTAGGACAGGGAGCAGATCTCCAGCCGTGGGGAGCCGAGGGGCAGTGCAGACTGAGCTCATTCTACTGCCAGGACACTTAACACACAACCTGCTCTAATCCTAAGAACTCACTCAGAAGGGTGCCTTAATGCCACAGTTTACAAAACAACTTGCCTTGGGGCACGCAGAAGGGTTTGCCTTTAGAATTCAAACTCTAGGCTGCTTCTAACCCTCATATGCTTTCCACTATAGGACGTTACTCCTTAAAAATCTTTAACAAAAATCTGTCATTATTAAAAAGACATGAAGAATCAGGTGGGAACACACAAGGGAACTTGAAAAGCTGGTGGAAAATTCACAGTACCTTTTCATTCCATGTTCCCACAGACTTGGCAAAGCCCCCTTGCACATGTCAGGTGAGTCAGATTTCTTCCCACTCTACAGTGTTCCTGAATGACCGTGCAAGTTCCAAATAGTGATTATGCAGTTACAGATCAACTTAACCATGGTGAAGTTGCAAATACAGAATCTGCAAATAATGAAGATGTTCAAAAAAATGCAAAGTTGTCCCTGGTTGGCAGGAGATAGAATGCTTTTTTGTTTCACTGTATATTTTTCTTTTTTTTTTTTTTTTCATTTTCAACTTGTCTGTTTTTCTGCATTAAGCAGAAAAGGAGGAGAGACAATTCAAAACTTTCCTTGTCGAAAAGGAAAGAGGAACAGAGAGCATGCATTACGGAGTGCTAGCATTTAGCCTAGCCAGAGATGACCCTCGATGAGGACTGCAGGGAGCAGAGCCAGTAGTCCTCACCGGTTGATAACAAAGGCAGCCACAAAGAGTCCACACACTCCAAAATTCTACAATTCTCCCAGCCAACTGCCTGCAGGGAGCATCGGAGCTAACTCCTCAAGCCCACACCAAACATCCCCTCCCATAGCTTAGGCTGGATTCACACACTTTCACCTTCCCCAGATATCACCAACAACATCTTAACGTATGCTTAGACGCTAACTAATGACAAGTTGTGAGCCTCTTCCAGTACAATGCAGCAAGTATGATTTGAGCTCTATCAGGTACAAAATGCCATCCTAAGTGCTAGAATGAGTAACATTTTGTCACATGTCATGATTTATTTCATATGTTTCGCTAATAACCAAAGGGTTTGGATTCCTAATTATATCGTCTTACATTCGTAAATGCTTTGCACGTGTACAGCACTTTACAAAATTCTTATACACACGTTTTAAACATGAAGAAAAAGGCTGGGATGTATTGACACCCTAAACGCTTAATTCTACATCAAGCCAATTAAAGTCATTCAATAAAATAGGCAACGTCTGTCGGATATTCAATGCCATCCCAAACTCAGCTAAGCGCTCCGCACACGGGGAATCCTTGCAATCACCATGTAACACGGGTTGTGTGATTAAGGCCATGCCACGGACGAGAACGCCGAGACCGAGAGACCTAAAATGAATCGCCGAGTCACCCAGGCCGCACACCCAGTCTGCTGCACACCTTACCGGGGCAATGGGCACCTGAACTAGGGCCCAGGCTCCACCGTGTATCCAAAAAAAAAGGAAACCCGACATCGCAGCACTGGAGGCGGGAATTACAAACCTGTTTCCCCAAGCCACGGCTGGAAGAAGCTCTTGATGGAGATCAAGGGCAAATCTTTATTGATCTTGAGGGTGCTGAGGAGCGGCGCCCAGTCCACCATGCGGAGGCGGTCAGCGTTGAAGTCCAGCACGCCCTCCCGGAGGCAGGAGCGCACGGCGGGCAGCGGCACCGAGTCCTGCAGCGCACACAGGTACTCGTAGTGCGAGAAGAAATCCGCCGCGCTGTCGCGCCGCAGCTTCACCGAGTCAATCATGGCCAGACGGCGGCCACCGGGGACGCCGGCCGAGCACGCTACACCCACACCCCCCGAGGAGCCTCGCTCGCCGCCCGGCCCCTCGGCTCCCCACGGCCCGGAGGCGCTGCAACAAGACGCAGGCTCAGCGCCCCAGGCTAGGGCAGCCCTTCCCTTCGACGCCGTACTCCCGCGTCGCCTCCCGCCCCGGGGCCCCGGCCGTTAGCGCCCTCCTCATCCCTCGGTTGCGCGGGGCTTCGGTTCAAGCCCGCTGGCGGGCACCGGAGAGGGCGGTGCGCGCAGACGTCAGCACGCTCGCTGTGCGTCGGCACGCAGACCACGCCTTTCGGAGGGCGGAGCCTTGGGCGGGGAGGCTGGAGGGGCCCCGGGGAGGTGGCTCTTGGGATATGGGGTTTGCTTAACAAAGGGTTGCCTAATGAATCGATTTCTGGGCGGGCGTTTGGCCCAACGGCTCAGCCACCCGTTAAGATGCCCGCATCCGATATTGTAGTGCGAGATTCTATTCCTGGTTTAGCTGCCGATTCCAGCATCCTGCAGATGCACAGCCTCCCAGTGCTTGGCTCCCTGCCACACTCGTGGGGGACCCGGATGGAGCCCCCCGCTCCTGGCTCCATCCTGGCCCAGCCCCGACTGCTGCGGGCATTTGGGTAGTCAGCCAGCAAGTGGGCGCTCAACTCGTTCTCTCTGCCTCTCAAATAAAATTTGATTTAAAATTTTTAAAGTGAACTGTGTATGTGGCAACGGCATTTTAAGGATTCCGTCTAAACTGTGACGAATGTGTCTGCACGGTGCCCAGGACCGAGATGACACTCCGTAAGGGATGGCTGAGGACTGATTGGTCTGAGTGTTTCGTAGCTATTACTGTCTACAAATAACTCCTAATCTCTGTAGTTCCTACTTACACGGTTGTTGGCAAATTTATTTCATGAATCTGAGATTATACTGCGTTTCTATGAATCTTTTGTCTTGATGATGATAATGATGGCTAATTCCCTGAGGACTTGAACTCTCTATGTCTTAGAAGTTATTTAGGGACGGTGTAAGTATGTTTAAGAAGTCATTTTCCTGACATGTTCACAAGAGATACACTGTTTTATGTCTGCTCTACAAAACAGGAAACAGGCACAGAGCAGTGATGTTAATACAGCTCAGTTAGTGAAGAACCCGGATAACTGACCTCTGAGCTTGTATTTGGATCCAGTCTCTAAAACAATGATAAGGCCGGCGCCGCGGCTCAGTAGGCTAATCCTCCGCCTTGCGGCACCAGCACACCAGGTTCTAGTCCCGGTTGCCCTTCTTCCAGGCCAGCTCTCTGCTGTGGCCCGGGAGTGCAGTGGAGGATGGCCCAGGTGCTTGGGCCCTGTACCCACATGGGAGACCAGGAGAAGCACCTGGCTCCTGCCATCGGATCAGCAGGGTGCTGCGGCCACAGCGCGTCAGCCGTGGCGGCCATTGGAGGGTGAACCAACGGGCAAAGGAAGACCTTTCTCTCTGTCTCTCTCTCTCACTGTCCACTCTGCCTGTCAAAAAATAAATAAATAAAACAAACAATGATAGCCCTCTGCTCTGTGGTTCTATGTATAGCTTTCTGTCCCACCACTGCATTCAGGATACCCAACTTACTGCCAAGTGTCTCCCCCACATCTCTTCTCTCTCTCTCTCTCTCTCTCTCTCTCTCTCTCCATGCAGCAGGCTGGAATAATAATGTAGTGATACTGGAATACCCACCAATCAGCTATGACACCTTATCGTTCCTGTTGAAGAGCTCATACCAGTGTAACCATCATACCACTCACAACTACATCCTAACTGACACTGAGGAAACCATTTTTTTTTTAATTTGTAGTCATCATTGCAATATCTCAGTTGCATACGTAAGTAAACAGCATAGGACACTGTACTATGTTTTCTGATACTTAATTTACTGTTGCTTTTGCTAGGTTCATCCATGTTGACATATAAAGCTATAGTTCATTTCTTTTCCCTGTTGTATAGGATTCCCTTCTAGGAACTTACAGTTTATCTGTTTTTTCCAATTTTCGGTATGATCTCTTTGTTGTACATCCAGCATCACTTAATGTGATTGTCCTTCACTCTTGGGCTTCTCTTGCTCACCCATTTCTAAACACTGTGGCAACTGACAAGTGCAGCTGCTCAGGAAGCCTTTATCATACCAATTAATCTTTTAACATGTTCGTTTAAAATGGACTTTTCTTAAGCTTACTTATTGTCAGTGTGGCAAGATGCCTTTCAAGGCTTGTCTAATAATTTCTTCTCTCTCTACTTGAATGTAATTATGCCTTCTTAGTAGCGTCAGTTCCCCTTTCAACATCTGGGGGGTTCCCCCACGTGCTTCCCTGAACACTGGGAGTGAGCGTGGACTCTGCACAGGATCTCTGGGATCCTGACAATACGGGCTCACACGTGGCCCAACATGAAATGCTGGGGAGTACCATGCTACTGGGAAGTATAAGGGATGGGCTCTTCACCTTCAGGGAGTCTATAATGAGGGCATATTGGATCAGAATACAGTGAAATGATACCATTTTACCTCTTACTCTCAGTACTCTACTCCTGGTCCTTCCTAATAATGTGATATCCAGACTTCCCAGCCAACTCACTTTTCCGTTGAACCAATTCTAACATTGATCTTCTCTGCCTGTTTCCAGAGCAGGTGGATCCAGTTACAGAGAATGTCAACTGGATTAGCAACAACTAGTTGTAACTGACATCTGCTGTAACTGACAGGCAGTTTCCATTTCTTTTATACACTCCCTTCCTTAGGGCTATTTACAATGGTTATTCCAGAAGTCCTCCACTCTTCTCCTGTCACTTTAGACTCCATTCTATGTCCCTAGTTTCCTACCCAAAGAGAACATCTTTTATTGCAACAGTGAAGTAAGCTTTTGGACACAACCTTCCTTGTCCTTTTTCCCGTAACTCGAGTAGCCTTCTGGTCCATGCTCTGTAATTCAGCCACCACTTTCAAATCCTTTGTGACTTCCTGTTGCTCTTAAAATAAAGATACAACTGACAATGATGTAAAATGTAAAACGCATTAAACATACTGTTTGATCAGCAGGCATTCTTTTCAGAACAAGACTTTTGATGACTTATGTTCTGGAAAGTGCTCCTTGTCTCACTTGCATTGGCACTTCTAGTAGCACTAATCTAAAGGGCACAATCTCTGCAGTCTCATCGTGTACCCCTGTCTGTCCTGTTCTCAGGGATCCAGGCCACACTGGCATCCTTTCAGTCCTGCCTACTTACAATGTGGCTTTGTCGTGTGGTCCTCTCTGCATGAAATATCCTTCCCTTCCGTCTGCACCTGATGAACACTCTCATCTCAGCTCCCATTTCACTTCATTAAGGAAGCATTCCGCTCTCCCTGACGCAACAAACCCCCCATCATGAGCTCTTCTGACGCCCTGTAACTCTCATTCGTAACTTATCATATTTCACTTCCATTGGAAAATAAATATGCACCACATGGTCCATGAGGAAGGAATCTGCCTTGCTCACTCTTGCAGCTGCAGCCCACTAGCCCTGTTACTATTTGATTCAATGAATAACAAAAGTATCCAATCGATGACCACGACCAGCAGTCTGTCCTTTATAGTTTATCCTTTGCAGCACTCCCTTCCTTCTGTTTGCATTACCATTATTTCCATTCCACCATTTATTATTTTACTCCTGGATTACAATGTCTGACTTAGAGAATAACGTATCTTCCTACTTTCAGACTCTCCCTACATCCTTGATTATAATTCTCAAGGTTTTTGTTTTAATTTTTTTTACAACTACTTCATTCCAAAACTTCCATGACATCCATTGCCAACAGAACACAGCCCAAAAATTAAGGTTGTATATAATTCCCTCAGTAATATTACTTTAATCTGCTTTCCAGCCCTGTTTATGTTTATTGAACTGTCTCAACATCTTTGTTCCTTTCAAGTTCTGCCTATTATAATATTAGATATTCTTTTAGTCACCCCCCTTACGTCTCCTTTTCTGGGAAAACTTCACTGAGAATCCAGCAAAATATAGTCCCCTTCTCTTCTTTGGACTTACGAGTGGTTTACTAAGACACATCTGCAAATTCCATGGGACATCTATGTCTTATCTTCCACTCTGGAATCTAAACTCTCCAAGAGCCAGGCTCTCTTGCTCTGTGCAGCTCTCAGCATGGTATGATTATACACACAGTCAACCTGATCAGTAAATATTTGGTGAATGAATGAGTAAATGAATGGGAACGTGTTCTCTGGCTCTTTCGCTCTTTTTCCACTTTTAAGGTTCTGTAGTTAGGGGCTATGTTTAGACAATGTGCTGCTTCATAGCAACACAATACCCAAGCTCACAGAGTTGCTAATAGCTGCTAAGAGCATCCCTCCACCTCCTTAGAACAGCCTGTTCTCTCTCAAGTGAAGAGAGGAGGATCTAATGTTTATGAAATATCTTTGTTCATTGGGCAGTGAAAGCACCAGGGCTGTACACTCAGTGAAATGCCTATACTGATTGTCATTTTCTCCTGTGAATAATTGCTGTCCACAAGATGTTCCTTTATAAATTTTCATCCCTTTTTTAGATTTGTTAAAAACAGTTTACATGCAAGGAGAAATCACATAGAAATAACTTTGCATTATATTTAATAAAAGTTTGGGGAGATGTCTTTATGTTACATTACCAAATTTACTTGGGGAAACTAACCCTGTGAAATGTGTTGGGCAGATAAAAAGACTTTAAGAATTCTCAAAATTTCTGAGCACCCAGTTGTTAAGGCCTGCTGATAGCCAACTTTATAACAATGATCTGGACCATGTTCTTTGTCAGCTTTTGTGGCAACAATGTTAGGAGACAAACCACTCCAGTACTCAGTGACATTAATAAGAATTCATTTTTCTTGGATCACCAGTTAGCTTTACAGACTGTTTTGGACTTCCAGATAGCTGGTTTTCACTCCATGCTTAGGTAGGTTTGAGGTCTGTGGGGAATCAGCTCCCAGCACACCTGGTAGCTGAACCGTGTTCATGAAACACAAGAGGTATGGCTTTTTGTTGAGGGTGACTGAAAACACAAGAGGTGAGTCCAACCATGCAGGCCTGTTGGAGCCCTAGCCAGCATTATACCTGTTCACACTCCATGGCGAAAGCATTTCGTAAGTCTATGTTGTATTTACAATGTGGGCAGATATTTAAAGCTGGCCAAACTCACAGAAGAATATTGCATCTTGGACAATGTTACCATAACATTTTCACAGGCATTCAGAGATCTGCTAAACCTCCTGCGAATTTGGAGAACTTTTTGAAGTTATAGAACAATCTGTGTGGGGAGAGGGGATTAGACTTTAGAACTCAACTATTTGGGCCAGTGCTGTGGTGTAGTGGTAAAGCCACTGCCTGAGGCACCAGCATCCCATGTGGGTACTGGCTCAAGTCCTGGCTGCTCCACTTCTGATCCAGCTCTCTACTATGGCCTGGGAAAACAGTAGATGATGGCCCAAGTCCTTGGGCTCCCGCACCCTCATGGGAGACCCGGAGGAGGCCCAGATTAGCCCAGTTCGGGCCATTTCAGCCATCTGGGGAGTGAACCAGCAGATGGAAGATTCTCCCTCTCTCTCTGCCTCTGCCTTTCAAATAAATAAATAAATCTTTTAAAAAAATAGAAATAAAAAAACTCAACTATTATCACTGCAATGTCAGGAAAGGAATTGATGATATGCCAATAAAATTAAAATTCTGAGGTTCATATGGTCTTCATTAATATGAGCATTCATTAGACTACTCCTGAAGAACTGTGATATAGCTTTACATGATTATATAATAAAACATAATTTTCAAAAGCAACTTAAGTACCTTAATTTTAGTATTTACCATTACTCTACAATTCCATTATCAACATTCTACCAGAATAGATAGACATTAGTGAATAGGGACCTCATTGCTAGCAGACTTGCTTCTAAAGAAATATTCAGGGCCATTCTTCAGATTATATCAGACAGTAATTCCAATCCTCAAAAACAAAATAAAGAGCACTAAGCAATTATGTAGGTTGTTGTAAAAAACAACATACTTCCAAATCCTGTCTTCTTTTTACTCTCAATTGATTTAAAAAGTAAATGCACAGACAATATATTTATATTGGGATTGTACACATACCGTATAGATATAAAGGTCTCTTTGACAATAACAGCACAAAGGAGGTAGTGAAAACAGAATTGCAGGGGCCTGTACTGAGGCATAGCAGGTAAAGTCACCACTTGCAGTGCTGGCATCCCATATGGGCACCTGTTTGAGTCCCGGCTGCTCCACTTCTGATCCAGCTCTCTGTTCTGACCTGGGAAAGCAGTGGAAGATGACCCAAATCCTTGAGCCCCTACTCCCACATGGGAGACCTGGAAGAAGCTCCTGGCTTCAGATTGGCACAGCTTCGGCCATTGTGACCAATTAGGGAATGAACTAGTGGATCTCTCTCTCTCTCTCTCTCTCTCTCTCTCTCTCTCTCTTTCTCTCTCTCTCTCTGCCTCTCCTTCTCTCTATATATAATTCTGACTTTCAAATAAATAAATAAATCTTTAAAAAGAAATCATTAAAGGAACAAATGCTGTTCTAAACAATATCCACTCGGTGTAGAAGGAAACACTAAAGGAGGAATTAAGGAACAATAAAATCAAGAAAAAATAGACACTGCGATGGGCATTTGGCATAGTGGTTAGGACACTGGATGCCCATAGCCCATATCCAAGTGGCTGAATTGGAGTCTTGCCTGTGCTCTCAATTCTGGCTCCCTGCTGATATACCCTCTTGGAGGCAGCAAGTGATGGCTCAGGTGGTTGGGTCCTTGCCACCCATGTGGGACATTTGGATTGGATAGTTGGCTGCTGGCTTTTGCCTGATATGGCCCTGGCTCTTACGGACATTTCGGGGGCAAACAGAGGATGAGATCTCTCTCACTCTTCCTCTCTCTGCTTCCCCTCCCCTTTCTGTCTTTCAAATAAGAAAAGAGAAGGACACACATAGAAAATAAAAGGCAAAATGACATACACAAATCCTACCATATCAATAATAAAATGAAATGTGAATACATTAAATAATACAAATAAAAGGTAGAGGCTATGAAATTGTATTTTTAAAAGCTGACTATGGGCCGGCGCCGTGGCTCAACAGGCTAATCCTCCGCCTTGCGGCGCCGGCACACCGGGTTCTAGTCCCGGTCGGGGCGCCGGATTCTGTCCCGGTTGCCCCTCTTCCAGGCCAGCTCTCTGCTGTGGCCCAGGAGTGCAGTGGAGGATGGCCCAGGTGCTTGGGCCCTGCACCCCATGGGGAGACCAGGAGAAGCACCTGGCTCCTGGCTCCTGCCTTTGGACAAGCGCGGTGCGCCGGCCGCAGCGCGCCGACTGCGGCGGCCATTGGAGGGTGAACCAACGGCAAAGGAAGACCTTTCTCTCTGTCTCTCTCTCTCTCACTGTCCACTCTGCCTGTAAAAAAAAAAAAAAAAAAAAAAAAAAAGCTGACTATGGGAGACATACTATACATTCAAAGATTCAAGTATGTTCAAACAAAAAGAATAAAAAAATTTTCACATGAATAGCAATTATAAGAATGCTGTAGTGGCTATACTAATACTATAAAAATAGACTTTAAATAAAAATTGTTATTATATATTGAGTGGTACATTTTATAACAAAAAGGGTTTATCCTTCAGGAAGACACAAAAATATACGTGCATCTAATGAGAGAGTACCAAAAATGTAAAAAAAGCACCTAAAAAACTGAAGAGAGAAGTGGGTAACTCAATGTGAGTTTGATACCTCAGTGCACCCTTCTCAATAACAGATAGAACTATGAGGCAGAAGATCAACTAGGATTAAGAGAACTTGAACCACACTATAAATTAACCCAACAAACATCTAGAGTTCTCAACCCAACAACAGCAAAACACATATCCTTCTCAAGTGCATTTGAAACTTTTTCCAGGATAGATAATAACGCTAAATCACAAGGCAAGAAATTGAAATCCTCAGACATCATTGGTAGGAATGTAAAATGGTGCAGCCATTTTGCAAAATTACTTTTCAAAATTGTAACATGAGAGTTGCCCTATTATCCATCAATTCCACTACTAGATGTGTACACAAGAGAAATGAAAACATGTCCATGGAAGAATAGTACATGAAAGTTCATGGAAGTATATTTAAGTATCAAAACAATGGAAATAACACAAGTGTCAATCTACTGATGAATGGATAAAATAAAAATCAGTAGGGGAACATTATTTAGCCATAAAAAGGAAATGAAATATCGGTACCTGTTATAACATGGCTGAACCATGAAAGCATTTTGCAAAGTTAAAGAAGCCATTCACAGAAGACTATGTACCATGTGATTTCATTTATACGAAATGCTCAGCATAGGCGAATCTGTAGGGATGTGAGCTAGATTAGCGGTTGCCTAAGCCTGAGAGGGCTGGGAAGAGTGAAGGACGACTGCTAATGTGCACTGGTTTGCTTAGGGATGATGACCGAGTCTTCTGCCATTGGATTGTGGCAATGGTTGCACTGCTGTATAGATAAACTAAAAATCATTCGATTATATGTACTAAATAGGTGATTGGTATGTGAATTTATGACTCAACAAAGATATTAATTTAGGATACATTTTATATTCACAAATTTGGAAATTCATTCAAAATTACTGACCTTAAAAATATGCTACCTCATAAAACTTACCCAAGAAAAAAATGCAGATTTAAATTTACATAAAGAGTTTATAGGCCTTCTTAGAGGCACATGTTGATGATAAGCAACCTTCATTTTCCCTAATCATGAGTCTCTCCTTGGAGCCTCTTGTGGACAAGGCTTTAAAAATGAAAGGCTGGGGCTGGCGCTGTGTCCTAGCGGGTAAGGCTGTCACCTGCAGGGCTGGCATCCCATACTGGTACTGGTTCAAGTCATGGCTGCTCCACATCCACTCTAGTTCTCTGCTATGGCCTGGGAAAGCACTGGAAGATGGTCAGATCTTTGGGCCCCTGCACCCACGTGGGAGACCCAAAAGAAGCTCCTGGCTTCAGATCTCTCTCTCTCTCTCTCATTCTCTCTCTCTCTCTCTCTCTCTCTCTCTCTCTTTTTCTCCCTCTGCCTCTCTGTAACTCTGACTTCAAGTAATAAATAAAATCTTTTTTAAAAAAATGAAAAGCTGGAGATTGGCAGGTAAAGTTGCCAACTGTGTTGCCAGCTCCCATATGGGTGCTGGTTCATGTTCCAGCTGCTCTATTTCCAATCCAGCTCCCTGCTAATAACCTGGGAAAAGCAGAGGAAGCTAGCTCAGGTGTTTCGGCTTCTGCCACCCATGTGGAATAAAGCTCCTGGCTTCAGCCTGGCCCAGTCCTGGCCGTTGCAGCCATCTGGGGGAATGAACCAGTAGATGAAAATCTCTGTCTCTGTCTCTCCTCTCTCTGTAAATCCAATTTTCAAATAAATAAATGAATCTTTAAAAAAGAATGTCTTAAAAAATATAAGCATCTGATGATCACACGGCAAAGCAATGATTGGAAATTATATGCTTCACACATATTGTAAAATGACTTGAAATCCCCACCAAAAAATTGTACTAATTTGTAATTGCAACATCTCTTCAACTTCCTCATGTGATGTGACCTTCATGTTCATCTGGCCTGGGGTCCCAGACCTTTGTTCATCCACTCCCAGACAAAATATTCCTGAGGTATTGTCTTAGTTTAACCTCAGGAAGGCTGCTCTACTTACCTCCACACCTCTCTTCCTAAAACAACAACCCTCTCGCGGTCTGCCTCAGAGAATCTACTCAAGCAAAGATCTAAACAAGGTATTTGCATTAGTGTCTCCTCAGTTATTTCTGTTAGGAATTGGTGCTTAATCAATAGGGAAAGTAGTAAAGCAAATTATATTATCTCCACTTTATGAAATGATATGAGGCCAATAAAATAGAAGAGAGATTGAGGGGACCAGAAGAAACGTCTTAGCAGTGCTGGGAGGAGAAGAAAAAGTTCCATTTCCAGGCTTGGACAGGAAATCTTTATACACAGTTATCCTTTACATGAGATCAGCAAATTGGGTCCAGGACCCCTCACAGTTCCAAAATCTGCAGGTGCTCAAGATCCTGATATAAAATGGCATAGCATTTGCACATACGCTACACACATCCTCTCACATCCTTTAAATTGTTTCCAGATTACTTGTACTACCTAATACAATGCAAATGCTATGTAAATAACTGCTATACTGTATTATTTAGGAAATAATGTCAAGAAAAAATCCGCACATGTTCAGTATAATTGCAATTTTTTTTCCTGATTATTCCTGATCTGTGGGTTGCCTGAATTTGCAGAGCCCACAGTTGTACGAGGGCTGTGTCGCCAAATGACTCTTGGGTCATTCTCCAGCCCAAGATAAGAGCTGAATTCAAGGCCTAGGAAATTTCCTTTGGGCTTGGGGCCAGCTCCCCTTTGACTGACTACCCATGCCAGCCATCAACAGCAGCAACACTGAGAGGACTCAAGGGCAAGAACACTTCCCTGAAAACTGTCATTGTTTTTGTATCCTAGGCAAACGGAACCAGAGTCCAATGGGCAAAGATCTGGTGTAGGTTGGGGTAGAGATGTGCTGGTCATGACTGGGAGAGCCCAGACAAGACCTAGAAGGAGCAGCCATCATGCTTGGAACATTCCACGCTTGGATGAGGCATGAGCACCTTCTCAGAGGGAAAGCTCTCCTTGCTGACTCCCTCCAGGACACCTGGCTTGATGCTTCACACAGGACAAAGGAATCAGGCATCCATCAATGATGAGACTGTTCTTGAAGCCACCAGATATAACCTAGAGGGAGATAAGGTGCAAAAGGGAAAGAAAGCTTGATTGATGCTTGAGTGGGAAGAGTAAAGGGAGTGAAAAAGAGAAAGTAAGGCAAGAGGGAAAGCAAGGGGATGTCCCTATTCTATTTAACATATTTCTCGTTATGTTTTTCCTTTCTACCACCAAACATGATCCAGGCCACGTGACTCTGCGCCTGACAAGGTTAATGTGCAGCACTTGGCTGCCATCTGGGCAGGAGTGTGAATGACTTCACAAGTCTATGTGAACACAAAGATGACATATGCGTGTATGGATGTTGTCAGAGCAGGCACTGGCTTGTTTGGGGAAGGTACCTTGGTGCTTTGAGGATGATATTGTAAGATCTAGTCCCAGAAGAAAACTGCTTGCTGGTAAGTATTGGGTTGCCACCCTGTGTTCCTCAGAAACTGGGAGGAGCCATATTAATTGTCCTCCAGGGCATTTGTAGATGATGGGAGCCCTGCCCATCACATTGAGCTTTCAGCAATCCTGGGCTTACTTTGGATTCCTATTAAGTGTGAGGTCAGAGTGTCCAAAAGCATCCAATAGTTCCCCAGCCTCACGTGCATTTCTGCCATCTGGAATAGAGCCTTGAAGGACTGACTGAGCAGAGTGACACCTTTTGAAGAATATTGCAAAAAAGGTAGAGCTTGGGGGCCAGCGCTGTGGCTTAGTGGGTAAAGCCACAGCCTGCAGTGCCGGCAGTCCCATATGGGTGATGGTTCGAATCCTGGCTGCTCCACTTCCAATCCAGGTCTCTGCTATGGCCTCAGAAAGCAGTGGAAGATGGCTCAAGTGCTTGGGTCCTTGCACCCATGTGGGGAGACCTAGAGGAAACTCTTGGCTCCTGGTTTCAGATCAGCACAGTGCCGGCTATTGTGGCCAACTGGGGATTGAACCAGTGGATGGAAGACCTCTCTGCTCCCGCCCCCCAATCTCTGCCTCTACTTCTCTCTGTGTGCAACTCTTCCTTTTAAATAAATAATCTAAAAAAAAAAAAAAAAAGGTAAGGCCACCAAGGACCAAGTTCAAAGTGACAGGAGGGCCTCTATGAATGCATAATGAAGGAAGGGCTCCCTTTAGACAAATGCTTTCCTGCATGCCTAAAGGGATGAATAAGTGGAGGGGCAGTGTGACCCATCCTTGCTTCCCCCACCCAACCCAGACTATTGTTCTGCCCCAGCTCTGGGACATGGACCTAGAAAAGCAACTGTTAGTTCTACCATAGAGGGCAAGCTTAGAGAATGAGCAAAATCTGGAGTCTAGGAAGATTAATTTCTGATTTTAGTAACCTGTTTAATACTAGTACATATCCATCATTGAGCTGAATATTTCCAACTTGAAGTTTAAAGACATCCGGTCACCCTTTCAGGTAGGAAATCAGGACTAGAGACCTCAGGGGATGCTGTGGTCGTCTTTGTGTACCTGAGATTTAAGGATTTCTCACCAAAGGAGAGTTTGTAACTAGAAAGAGCTCAGGGACTGGCCTGGCTTAGATAGGAAGTCTTTTCTGGATTCCATATTTTTGCATATCTCCACAGACACATATGTGATGAAGCAACCGGGATTTCTGAACTCAGGAAGCTGATGGGAGACCTGTCCCAGACGGGAACCATGTCAAAGAGAGATGCCCAGCCTTACTCCGCTTCAGCACTTTGCTTCCCTCCCTTTAACTCTAGACCATGGGGAAACACAAAAGAAAGAGTTGATTTGCTGAATAATGGTAGGGCAAGAGATTTTTATTGGAGAAATGTTTTAGATGCTCTGTGTCCACACTCAGGCCTCACAGGTGGTATAAACCAAGGATCATCATTCCACTTGCGCAGAGTTGCACCAAAAGCACAAAGGTACAGCAGCAGGTATCACTGATGTGGAACACATCAGAAATGGAGCTCCCTGGAATTAGGTGCCACCACACCTTATACCCACACCTATAGTCACACACCCAAAACAGGAATTGGCTAGCACTCGGGAGTAAAAGAAACACAGAATCTTCACAGCCCAGCTTCTTAGACCGCAGATTTCTTTAAATTAGCACATGCATGTAAGTGATTGTCCAGGCTGTCACTCATTAGTTTTATGTCAAACCCTATCACTGAAGTCCATTCAAATCTCTTCCTAGCAATAAATAAACATGGAAAATGGTTGCAGCTCTTGTTATAAATTCCATCTATGAAGCTAAGCCCAACACTTAAACTGGTAGGAAGGGAAGTCTACCTCCAGAACTTTTTCAAAAACAGTATACTCCATATACCCCAAGCTAGAGAGCCCAGCAAAGTGGCTGCCTTAAGGTGACCAAGTCTTATGGATGGGGATTTCCTCCTTATGGCAGGCTGCATTTTCCAAAAAATGACCAGAGCATAATTTTCCCATCTCACACTATCTTCCAGAGTTTTCCTAACCTCCTCCAGAAGTTGGAGTCTAGTTGCTTGCCTCTTCAATGGGGTGGAACATCCAGATGTCTTAATGAATAGAATGTAGCACACATGAATGTCTTCATTTTCTAAGGCCCTTGGGACAAAATGTTAACAATAGGGTCACTTAGAAAAACCAAAAATGTATTTCCTTACAGTACCGGAGGCTAAACACCCAAACTCCAGGCATCAGCAAAGTCAGTCTCCTTTTCTTGCAGGACCCTGGGGGCAATTTCTACAAGTCTTTCTCCTAGCTTCTGGTAGTTGCAGACAATCTTTGGCATTCCTTGGCCTGTAGTTCACCATTCCAGTCCCTGCATACACTCTTTCCTGCATGCGTCCTGTGTCCAAATTCCCTCTTCTTACAAGGACACCAGTCACTCCGTTGGAGCCCATCCTAATCAGTCTGACCTCCTATTAGCTTAATTACATCTGCAAAGCACTGGTTTCCAAATAAGTGTAGGCGTTAACATGCTAATGGGAACACCTGCATCCCCTATCAGAGTGCCTGGTTCAAGTCCCAGCTCTTCCTCTGCTTTCAACCCAGCTTCCTGCTAAAGTTTATCCTGGGAAGCAGCAGGTGATGGCTCAAGTACTTGGGTCCCTGCCACACATGTGGGAGATCTGGATTGAGTTTAATGTTCCTGGATTCTGCCTGCCCATGTCCCAAAGCCAACCAGTAATTTTTAAATGAATAGCTGTTCTTCTCTGATGGCTAAATTCATTTCCGATCTTAAAAACACATAAGTGAGACCATGAGCTTTTGAGAGTTTTATTGGGATGAGCTTGAAGACCACAGCATTAACTGGAACTACTTGATCCTAGAATCTCATGTGAGAGCCAAACTTAATACATCTGATACCGTCTATTTTTTTCAATCTTTTTTAAAAAATATTTAAGGAGGCTGTCATTGTGGCATAGAGGTTAAAGCTGCCACTTGCGACACAGGCATCCTGTACAGTCGTCAGTTCAAGTACCACCTGCTCCACAACCAATCCAGCTCCCTGCAAATAGCATGGGAAAAGCAGCCAAAGACGGTCCAAGTCTTTGGGATGCTAGAACCATGTGGGAGTCCTAGATGGAGTTCTAGGCTCCTGGTTTCAGCCTGGCCCAACCCTGGTTGTGGCCATTTGGGGAGGAAGCCAGCTTGGGCACCTGCTACCCACCTGAGAGACCTGGAAGAAGGTCCTGGCTCCTGGCTTCAGCTTGGCCTAACCCCAGATGTTGTGGCCATCTGGGGAGTGAACCAGTGGATGGAAGATATCTCTCTAGGTCTCTCTCTCTCTCTCTCTCTCTTTCTCTTTCCTTCTTTCCCCCTCTCTATATAACTGATTCACAGATAAATGAATAAATCTTTAAAAAGTCATTTGAGAGGGAGAGGAAGAGAGAGAGAAAGAGAGAAATAGGTAGGGAGAGAGAGAGGTATCACTCCCATCTACTGGTTCACTCCCAAAATGCCTGGGAGAGCTAGGGGTGAAGCTAGGAGCTGGGAAACTCAATCAAGTATCCAACATTGATAGTTGGAACCCAATTACTTGGGCCATCATCACTGCCTCCCAGGTGATTGAATTGCATTAGCAGGAAACTAGAGTCAGGAGCCAGAGCAAGGCTTAAAATCCAAGTAGCTCGATATGGGATATGGCATCTTAACCACTGAGCTAAGCCACCTCCCTCCACTATTTTTATATATAAGATTCTACATGCTACTGGCAATTTTTATTCAGCCTTATACATCCATCAGAAATGCAGACATTATGTGAATCACAAAATTAATGTGGGGGCCAGCACTGTGGTGTAGTAAGTAAAGCCTCTGCCTGCAGTGCCGGCACTCCATATGGGCACCAATTTGAGTCCCAGCTGCTCCACTTCCGATCCAGCTCTCCGCTATGGCCTGGGAAAGTAATGGAGGATGGCCCAAGCCCTTGGGCCTTTTCACCCTCATGTGGGAGATCCAGAAGAAGCTCCTGGCTCCTACCTTCCGACTGGCTCAACTCCAGCTATTGTGGCCATTTAGGGAGTGAACAAACGGATGAAAGAACTATCTCTCACTCTCTGAAATTCTGCCTTTCAAATTATTAGAAATATAATAAATAAATGAATGTGAACTTATTTTTTTAAAGATTTATTTATTTATTTGAAAGTCAGTTACACAGAGAGAAAAGGAGAGGCAGAGAGAGAGAGAGAGAGAGAGAGAGAGAGAGGTCTTCCTTCTGCTGATTGACTCCCTATATGGCTACAAGGGCCAGAGCTGCACCGAAGTCAAGAGCCAGGAGCTTCTCCCAGGTCTCCCATATGGGTGCAGGGGCCCAAGGATTTGGGCCATCTTTTACTGTTTTCCCAGGCCATATCAGAGAGCTGGTTCCGAAGTAGATCAGCCAGGACTCAAACCAGAGCCCATATGGGATGCAGCTTTACCCACTACCCCACAGCTCCAGCACCAATAAATGTGAATTTCATCAGCACAGCTCTTGGCCGAAGGAAGTAGCTTTTCACAGACTCCTCTTTATTGTGCCTGTTTTATTCTCATACTCACCAGTGTATACTAATGAATCAATTCTTTTTATTTTATTTTATTTTTTTGAAAGGCAGAGTTAGACAGTGAGAGAGAGACAGAGAGAAAGGTCTTCCTTTTCCCATTGGTTCACCGCCCAAATGGCAGCTACAACTGGTGCGCTTTGGCTGGCGCACTGCACCGATCCGAAGCCAGGAGCCAGGTGCTTCCTCCTGGTCTCCCATGCGGGTGCAGGGCCCAAGCACTTGGGCCATCCTCCACTGCCTCCCCGGGCCACAGCAGAGAGCTGGACTGGAAGAGGAGCAACTGGGACTAGAACCCAGGCTGCTGGCACCGCAGGCAGAGGATTAGCCAAGTGAGCCATGGCACCAGCCTCAATTTTTTTTAAAAATATTCTTGCTTTAATTTTTATTAGTTTTTAGCAGATTCAATGTGATTTGTAGATACAATTCTAAGAAGGTGATGCTATTTCCTTCTTCCCTCCCTCCCTCCTTCTTTCTCTTTCCTACCTTCTTTTATTCTTCCTATTTGTTTTAGTTTTTGAGACAACATTTTAAAATTATATTACAGTAAAAAGGCTTAATACTTCATCAGATAAGAACTTTAACAAGAACAAAAACACCCTAATGTAGTGAGACTATAGTCTATAGCTATGAACAATAGTTTATTGGATAAATAACCATTTTGTTCTTATTCTGTTCTACTTGCCTTTTACAAATGTAGGCTCCTCCAGCAAATGATTTCTTTCTCTCTGCATTCCATGGAAAGCCTACAAATGATGAATGCTAAATGGAAAGCGACCAAAATCCAAACTTGCAAATCTATGCCCTTGAAAGAGTGTAGCGGGAGTCCATCTTTTGTCTGCAGCCTGGGGAAAATCCTTGACTCTGTTGCTAGGTGGCAATGTTCCTTTACCAAAGAACAGATGTAAGAGCCTGCGGGTCCTTTTCTAAACAGAAAGCAAATCCCTGCCCTATTGCCTCTTCAATAGCAGTTTTGCAACCAGACTTCCGGGTGTCAGCCCACAAAGATATACCAGCAATGGTGGAAATTGCAAAGCTGAAGAGCACAAAACAAAAATGTCTTCCTCCCGGCCACAGTGCATGGCAAAACTGGACTGTCTAGGATGCAGTACATGGTTGCTTCCAGTAACTGTACTCACCCCCTCCACACAGGCAGCACAGTCTATCCCAGTCCACAGGAGACAAGTGTGATAGAATCCTACATGTGCAACTATTTCCAGTGTAATATTAATTTCACTCGGCACAAAACAGCTTAAACATTGTCATTATAAAGTATTTGTGTATGCAGGAACTTCAAAAAACTCATAAAAAAATGGAATTAATAGTATGTATCTTGTTTTAAAAAATTTAAATCTGTACATTTTTATAATATGCACATTCCATGAATTTTTTGAAGTACCCTCAGAAGATATATATATATATATACACATATATATAAAGAATTACTAGAACTTTTTTCTTTTGTTTAAAATTTTATTATTTTTAAAATTTCAGCTACAGAGAGAGAGAGAGCGAGACAGACACAGAGAGAGAGCGCCCTCCCAGAGGTTCAATCTCCAAATGCCTGCAACAACTGGAGCTTGACCAAGCCAAATGTAGCACCTGGTAACAAAATCTAGGTCTCCCATGTGAGTGGCAGGGACTCAGCTGCCTAGGCCATCCCTGCTGCCTCTAAGGTGTACAGAAGTTGGAAGCTAGAATTGGCGGTAGAGCTGGGACTTAATTACAGGCACTCCAATCTGGGATTCAGATATATATATATATATATATATATATATATATATATATATGTGTGTGTGTGTGTGTTAAGAACTGGCTTTGTAATCCTACGTGCTTTGCTGAAAAGCTCAGGTTGTCCCCAGTGCAACACTTTTGAGAGGTGGTGGACCAAGCCTCCAGCACAGGAACCTTCGGGGAACAAACCAGAGGCCCCAGTGTCGTCACAGCAGTGGTCAAGAGGGATGTGGTGGGAGGGGTGCACACTACAGTGACGTCCTGCGCCACGGAGCAGCCCTGGTACTGAGGAAGTGTTGTAGGAGGGTAGTTCCCATGCTGAAGGCAAAGTTCAAAGACAAGGCACCCAGTATGCTGGTCGGGTCTTTCAGTCCACTTACCCAGACAATGCTCAACATCCGAGGCTCGCTGTCCCCAGGTGGGGGCATGAGACCACAGGAAAGCTGTGGGATGGCTACCTTTGAAGTTAAAATAAGGCTTGCAAGATGAGATGGCACTGGAGCCTTGGTTGAGTCCCTAAGGCGTTCCAAAGCCCTGGATTAATCATCTCCTCCGAAAAGGCTGGGCCTTTCAAAAATTAAAGCCTCTCCATAGGAATGGTGATTCTGAAGCTGCTGGAGCCCTCTAAAGGCAGAGTGACAGAGAGAACAGAGATGAGTAGAGAGGGTGATCTTCCATCCTCTGGTTCACTCCCTCGTGGCCACAACAGCAAGAGCTGTGCCGAGCTAAAGCCAGGAGCCGGGAACTCCATGCAGATCTCCCATGTGGATGGCAGGGCCACAACTGCTTTTGCCAGGTGTATTCGCAGGGAGCTGGATCACAAGCAGAGCAGCTGGGATTCAAACCTGCACCAGACATGGAAAGCCAGCATTATGTGCATTTTTTGCAGGGGGGGAGGTTTCATGAGAATGATCACTTCTAGGGATCTTTTTCTTTCTAATTTTTTGACATAGACAAATGGCTGCTAGGGCCAATGCTGTGGCTTGGTAGGCTAAGCCTCCACCTGTAGTGCCGGCATACCATAAGGGCGCCAGTTTGAGTCCCAGCTGCTCCTCTTCTGATCCAGCTCTCTGCTTCTGGCCTGGGAAGATGGCCCAAGTACTTGGGCCCTTGTACCCACACGGGGGACCTGGAAGAAACCCCTGGCTCCTGGCTTCAGATTAGCCCAGTTCCAGCTGCTACAGCCATTTGGGGAGTGAACCGGTGTATGGAAGACCTTTTTCTGTCTATAATTCTCTCTCTCAAATAAATAAATAAAATCTTAAAAAAAAAAAAAAGACAAATGGATGTCTATCTAAGTGATTACCTGCAAATCCTCCCGCGCCTCCTCAGCACATGCTGAGTGAGAGAGGCTTTCTCGGTGCTCTACAGCACCTACAGGCTGACTGTCTCTCTGCAGGGGAGAAATCTGGTTGTCACTTCCTTTGCCCTTAGGCACCTCTCCTAGCTCATTAGCCAGCTTCCAAATGCTCCTGACTCTTTAAATTCATTAGTGGAGTCAGACACTAGTCTACTCCCTTAAACGGGATGTGGCACACCTTGAACTCTGCACAGACACAGCTTCGAACCAGCTTTTCATTTGAGACTAAGGAGGAAGCATCTGCTCCTCACTCTCATTGAGGCAGCCAGCACCCCAACATCTCCCTCCAAATTCCTTTACCCAGCTTATATGCTCCTCGTCCCTTTGATATGTTGTTCAGTGTGGATGAGGGGTGAGTTCTTTCTTTCTTTCTTTCTTTCTTTCTTTCTTTCTTTCTTTCTTTCTTTCTTTCTTTCTTTTTTTTTTACCAATAAATAGTGAGAGAAAAAGACAGAGAGAAAGGTCTTCCGCTGGTTCACCCCCCAAATGGCCGCTATGGCCGGAACTGCGCCGATCCAAAGGCAGGAGCCAAATGCTTCTCCTGGTCTCCCATGCGGGTGCAGGGCCCAAGCACTTGGGCCATCCTCCACTGCCCTCCCGGGCCACAGCAGAGAGCTGGACTGGAAGAGGGGCAGCTGGGACTAGAAAAGGCACTCATATGGGATGCTGGCGCCGTAGGCGGAGAATTAACTAAGTGAGCCACGATGCCAGCCCCGAGGGGTGAGTTCTGTGATTGTCTTTGAGATATTTGTTTTCAAAATTCATATTTTGGCCGGTGCCGTGGCTCAACAGGCTAATCCTCCGCCTTGCGGCGCCGGCACACTGGGTTCTAGTCCCGGTCGGGGCGCCGGATTCTGTCCCGGTTGCCCCTCTTCCAGGCCAGCCCTCTGCTGTGGCCCGGGAGTGCAGTGGAGGATGGCCCAGGTGCTTGGGCCCTGCACCCCATGGGAGACCAGGAGAAGCACCTGGCTCCTGGCTCCTGCCATCGGATGAGCGCGGTGTGCCGGCCGCAGCATGCCGGTTGCAGCAGCCATTGGAGGGTGAACCAACGGCAAAGGAAGACCTTTCTCTCTGTCTCTCTCTCTCACTGTCCACTCTGCCTGTCAAAAAAAAAATTCATATTTTGTTTCGGCACCTCACTTTGAAATGAAATATATACTTTACTTTGATTCCTCAGTCAAAACATTAGAGAAGCAGCATATTACACAAGAAGCATTTGTTCTTGTCATATAATCAAAATTCCACATCAGGCATAAACCTGGAATGTTTGCACTTGAAATCCTTGCAATAGCCATTCACTGGCTACGCACAACACTCATTTGTTACTTAGGTGTGATTCATGGTGGTCCCACAGAAATCATATGCTCCTTTGTTCCACCTTGGCGTCATCACTACCAACTCTTAGCAGGTAGGGCCCAGCTCTTCCACTTATCCCAAAAGCTTCCTGGGCTCATCCTCACAGGTTAAATATGTACTGAGCAAATTGACCGATAGGGTCCCCAGTTTGCTTATAGCCTCAAAAAATTAAAACCATTTATTTATTAACCCAAAAATAGATTATTTACATGTCACAAAAGCCATATAGTTATCACAAAAAAACTAAAGCTGCAGATAAAATTAACAAGTAGAAAAAAAAAAGCAGAGTTCCTCTCTCCAAGGATGTAGAATTGTTTTATTTGTCTTCTTTTTTTTTTATAATGATGTAATGACTCCTGCACCTCCCCACCTCAAATATTCCGATTTGTTTGGTACAAGGAATGTCCTGGACTCAGCATTTTCCAAAAGCTCCTTCTATAGCAGTAATATGAGGCAGAGTTTGAGAGATGATGCTCTAGGCACCTGCCGTTGACTTATTTCCCCCACGCTTTCTTCTTTCTGTATTTGTGGTTGGTTGGTCCATGCAGAATGGGTTGTAAAACTCAAGGGGAATCTACTGTAATAACTGTGTGTAAACATGAGAGGGACAGATCTTCTAATTACCAGTCCCTACTGGAAGGATGTTGCAACTGGCCACCCATGGTGTAGGATTGTTATACATGGGATGAGTTCACTCCTTTTCCCATGAGGACAGCCTCGCTGCTCCCCCAGGCCCTGTCTTTCCCAAGGTTAGTACTGTGACTACTCTGTTTTCCATGTGGTAAGAGTTACCACAGGGGAAATCACTGTGGTAGTCCAGGTTTCAAGGGCTTCCAAATTCACTGGCCATCTATGGGTGACACTGAACTTTGGGAAAGGGATCATAAGCGTCCTAGGGCTTATTTTGTGAACAGCTCAATTGTAAGGGTAATTGCATCCAGAAAGAACTCCATAGTCACAATCTTAGGTTCAGAAATGCCAGAGAGAAGGACTGAAAGGGTTAGGACCCATCTCCTTGCTTCCCCTTCTCCAGTGGCCATGCACCAGCAGCAGGTGTGTTAGTGGGGGAAAGGTGTCAGGAGATGCAGGATGGAGATTCACATGTTCACATCACACACAGGTGTGGCAGACACCTGGTAAGATAACGCACTAGAAGATTGCGGTGTCAGTGGACCAGCTGCTAGGCCCTTGTGTAAATATGTGTAAAGCAGCACATATTGCAAACACATATTGCAAACACATCATTTTTGTGTTTTGACAAGTGTATTTCGGTATTATCGGTATTCTTCATAATCCTCGTGTTTCGCATTGTGTATTACCAACACGACTGGAGTTTTGTTCTTATCGTTTTGATCTGTGATGCACCTCACTTCCGTTTTTAGTCTAGAGGCAGTTTTGGAGTACAGAGAAGAAACCTTTAGCAGAGAGAAATGGGGAAATTCACACTGTAATAACTCTGCTATTCTATGCTTTATTTCCTTTGTTTCACAGGTTTGTGTCTCACGTATGCTAATTTGTTTTCTGTAAGAGCTACATTTGAATTTCCTTTCCCAGTGAATGATTATTTGCTTCCAGATAGGGGGCTAGTAGGACTCCTGCTGGTTCTATTTTGGAATCAGTGATAAGGTGCACTAATGACTCTCAGAATTGCTCCCCTGAGAAGATGATGATTTGGCTTTCTGTGCTCTATCCCTTTGATGTGGCCTCTCCTTTTCACAATATCGTGAACTGGAATTCAGGCATAGAGTGTATTAGCTTATTCCCTGTGTCTGCATTGCAGGTGAGGCTGTGTCCTTTGGAAACATCTCATCTTCAAAGTTCCAGATCAATGGCAGGAGAAGCCGGGAGATGGCTGGGGTACCACCACCCCAGGTGGATATCTGAAGAAGAAATGTCAAGGACAGAAATGGAAGTTATCTATTCCAGGAGGCCTTCCCAGGGTTTTTGTTTGTTTGTTTGTTTGTTTTTAAATCAGAGAAAGTGCTGCTCCCCTGCTCTTTTCTAAGGAGTTCACCCAAGCCAGAGCGACATCTCAGAGCCTTATTCTCCCAGACATAACAGGGCAGGAAACGCACAGTAACTATGTTCACCGAAAGAATGGAATATTTGTGGACCACATCTCATCACTTCTCTTTATAGTGAGAAAAAATCTTGTGTTCCCGACCATACGCAGAGGGCTGGATCGGAAGTGGTGCAGCTGGGACACTAACTGGTGCACATATTGGATACCAGCTCCACAGGCAGAGGCTTATGTCCCAGCTCCGGCCCCAAATCTAGTTTCTCTTTATGTTATTTGAAAAGGATGCAATGAAAAGAAAATCACAATGGAATTCAGCTTTGGATTTATGTACTTTATCCCTCAGTTCTGGAATTCACCACCCTGGCCCTTCCCAGCCGTAGCCCCCACCAACACATGGCTTCATATTGTTTAGATTTGTTCATTTCATAAGCTCTGAACGCAGATGTGAACCTGGCTGTGGGCTTGACTGTGGTAGGCTGGGGTTGGGGGTTGGCATGGAGTGTGGTCTTGTGTAAAACCATGAACATTTAAAGAGAAATAGAGACCTTTAATAGTCCGATAGATATTAAGAAAAAATTCAATGTAACTATTAAAATTCTAAAAGCTGAAAAGGGAATCCAGGACTCAGGTTGATATCAAACACCAAAATGGATTGACACTCTCACAAAAGAGACATTGGTCTTAAAGACAAAAAAGGGAAAATATGAAACAAATTTTCTGCTTTCTCTTCTCTTTTTTTGTCTACCCCTTTTTCCCAAGAAAACATTGAGTCTCTGCTGCGTTCTTTGCCGACAGCAAGGTGATCTGGATTTTAGCATCTGCTGGGATGTACAGAAGTCACATTGCTTGGAAGTAAACTTGTATTTAGTGGGTGCAGCTGATCCGCTGATATTCTTATATGTCCTGCTGACCCTTATGCACTTCAGAAAGCCAGAGTGGTGAGACAAGTGGGTTTGGATTAGTCTGATTTTAGAAGTGTCTGAGGAGGTTCCACCCATCCCAGTGGACGATGTTCCAGACCACAGCTGCAAAAGCAGGAATTGAAACCTTTGTGAGTGAAGCAAGTCCAGCTAAGAGCGAACGAAACAAGAAACGAGAATGATGAGAACAATGGACTCTAATTTCGTTCAGATTTTAATTTCAACTGGGGAGGCAGATTTTGGTTTTTCACTTTAATTTCTCTCTAGGGAATTAAGGGGGAAAAATCATATTTTTCAAATTTGGGACATGCTTTATTGTATTATTTAGACTTGTGGTGTAAACTCTGTGAGTCAGTCTGAAATATCATGATTGCGTACAAGGGATGCATACATGAACCAAACAACACATTGTACCCGTAAATTTGTACAATGATTATGTAACATTTTAAAATAAACTCAAAAAGAAAATACAATATAATGGAGAAACAGAATTTAAAGATAATTTTATTTTCATGCAAAAATTTTGAATCCATGCTTTTTTTAAAAAAAGATTTATTTATTTATTTGAAAGTCAGAGTTACACAGATAGAGAGGGAGAGGCAGAGAGAGAGACACACAGAGAGAGAGAGGTCTTCCATCCGCTGGTTCACTCCCCAGTTGGCCAAAACAGCCAGAGCTGCACCAATCCGAAGGTAAGAGCCAGGAGCTTCTTCCAGGTCTGCCACGTGGGTGCAGGGGCCCAAGGACTTGGGCCTTTTCCACTGCTTTCCCATGCCATAGCAGAGAGCTGGATCGGAAGCAGAGCAATTGGAACTCGAACCAGCGCCCATAAGGGATGCCATCACTGCAGGTGGCGGCTTTACCCGCTACGCCACAGCACTGGCCCCCATGCTTTATTTTTAATAATATGAACAACTACATACACTTTTTAAAGACTTCTCATATGCATGGATTTTTAAATTTTTTGGTACCAAAATAAATTTGTCTTTTAATTCCATTTTTTCCCACGAGCTTTTTGAAGTGCCCTCATGGAAGGTGAATTCCTTTCATTCAGCCTTCAAAATAACTGAATCTATCATTGTGACTTATTTCAGCGACTTTGAGGGGACAGCAGCTAACTACGTGATTCTAGAGAGGTCCAGGTGATGAGTGAGGAAGTGACTGGTATTGGGGAAACTTCTGCAAGCTGGCAGAAGCCTGAGTGCTTCATGATAATCCCGGGGTCTGAGAGTCACCAGCTTATCCTGACTTGCCTGGCGCTTTCCTAGCTTTATTGTCCTAGGAACCCTTACCCCATCCCTTTAGGAATGGAGGATAAGTCTACCATCATGGGACCTTGATCTCTATTTACCTTCCCTGGGAATTCAAACAATCAAAAATGAAAACGGAAGTGGAAGGGGCACTTGAGTTGTGTTTGCCCATCTGAGAAGGCTTGACACGCTGAATAGCATGGTAAGTGTCTTGGACATTCCCTGGGTGTTTTTCTACCTGGGGAATAGGGTGGGTACTACCTGTGAAAGTCTGCCCCCATGTATGTCCTACTCCCTGGCCTCCCTGCCTCAGAATAAAAGTGAGTCTGCTTGCCAGAGATGGGCCAGGCATTCCCACATGGAGGGATTTTGCCCAGGGGATATTTGTCTTGTCTGGAGACGATTTTGGTTGTCCTGTCTGGGAGGGGTGGGTACACTTCTCTCACCTGGTCGGCAGATGTCAAGGACATTACTGAGAAACCTACACTTCACAGATTAGCTCTCCCTACCTTCCCAAACAAAGACCTCCCTGGTGCAAAATTTCAGTAGTACCAGGATGGGAAAACACTGCTCTTCACTGTGCTAATCCATGAGTTATCTATGCAAGTGGATCAGATACAAGCCAGCCCTTTTTCTTACAGGTGCACCTGTTAGAACATGTTGCTAACATGTGAGGAGCAGTAGGCCTTACTTAGTTAAACATAGATTTTTATGAGGGAGCCTTGCCTTATCTATTTTGTCTAATGTGTTATACAGTAATAGTGTGTGAGGCTGGTGTTATAGCGCAGCAGGTTAAGCCACAGCTTGCGATGCCACCATTGCAGATCAGAGAACTGCTTTGAATTCCAGCTGCTCTGTTGCTAATCCAGCTCCCTGCTAATGCACCCAGAAAGACAGTAGAAAAAGACACAAGTACTTGGTCCATTGCCACTCATGTGGGAGACCAGGATGGTGTTCCTGGATCCTGGTTTGAGCCTGGCCCAGCCTCAGCCATTGTGGTCATTTGGGAAGTGAACCATTAAATGGAAGATTCTCTCTCTCTGTCTCTCTCTCAATCTCTTTCCCTCTCTCCCTCTCTCTCTCCCTCTCTCTGTCACTCTGCCATTCAAATAAGTTAAATGAATCTTTTTAAAGTAACAGTGCAGGGGCCAGCGCTGTGGCTTAGCGGGTAAAGCTGCCGCCTGCAGTGATGGCATCCCATATGGGCGCTAGTTCTAGTCCCAATTGCTCCACTTGCAATCCAGCTCTCTTCTATGGCCTGGAAAAGCAGGGGAACATGGCCCAGGTCTTTGGGCCCCTGCACCTGCATGGGAGACCCGGAAGAAGCTCCTGGCTCCTGGCTTCAGATCGGCGCAGAGCACCGGCCACAGCGGCCATTAGAGGAGTGAACCAACGGAAGGAAGACCTTTCTCTCTGTCTCTCTCTCTCACCGTCCACTCTGCCTGTCAAAAAAAAGATTAACTCATATATACATATATATATATATATATATATATATATATTTGAAAGGCAAAGTAACAGAGAAAGAAGGAGAGACACAGAGAAAGAGATCTTCCATTTACTGGTTCACTACCCAAAACGCCCAACAGTTGGGGTTGAGCCAGGCCAAAGTAAGGAGCCAAGAACTCCATCTGGGATTCCTACATGGGTGGCAGGTGCCCAAACACTAAGGTCATCTTCCACTGCTTTCCCTGGGGCATTAGCAGGGAGCTGGATTGGAAGCAGAGTAGCCAGGAGTTGAACTGATGCTCCAATATGAGATGCTGGCAAATCAGTCAGTAGCTTAAACCTGTTGTGCCATAGCATCGGTCTTGGATAAACTTTTGAAAAAATGATTAATCAGTTGAATCACCTTCCAAAGCTTTCTGAAATCTGAGACATGAGAATGTCAGGAAAGTGAAGAAGATTCAAAAGTTCATGATCTTCAGAGTTGGAGCCAGAATCTCACTTTCCCTGCTTCTATTACAGCTGGGACACAGCATGTGGCCCATGGCTCAGACATCAGGTGCCCCTGAGTCAGATGTTAGTCAGTAACTAGACACACAAAGAATCAGGGACTGACAGTATCCCAGGAAAGCACCCTCCATGTCCAGAGCCAACAGTGATGTATTCTTTAGCTGAGTCCAGGAAGGTCATTGAGGATGGGACAAGAGAGTTTCTTGGGCCGGCGCCGTGGCTCAACAGGCTAATCCTCCGCCTTGCGGCACCAGCACACCGTGTTCTAGTCCCGGTCGGGGCGCCGGATTCTGTCCCGGTTGCCCCTCTTCCAGGCCAGCCCTCTGCTGTGGCCCAGGAGTGCAGTGGAGGATGGCCCAAGTGCTTGGGCCCTGTACCCCATGGGAGACCAGGAAAAAGCACCTAGCACCTGGCTCCTGCCATCGGATGAGCGCGGTGCGCCGGCCACAGCGCACCGGTTGCAGCAGCCATTGGAGGGTGAACCAACGGCAAAGGAAGACCTTTCTCGCTGTCTCTCTCTCACTGTCCACTCTGCCTGTCAAAAAAAAAAGAGAGAGAGAGTTTCTTGAACAGCAGTAGAGGCAGTATGACCTCTGTTGGAATAGTTATGTGGATTTTGGATGAAGAACCCTGGTTCTTCAGCTTTCTTGTATATGCAGGGAGCTACCCAACATTTTTGATTAAGTTATCCAGAATTTGTTTCTGTCTTTGCCACCAAGAGCCTTGATTGGTATCCAGCTGAGCCTCCTTAGTAAAGGGGCAGCCATGTGTGGTGTAAACAGGATACTGACAGGCCGATCCCAAGGCACGTAATCTAGTTGCTTAACAGCAACACCATATTTGATTGATTTGGCCTTCCCTGTTCACTCATCCACACTTGTAGTAGCTAGCCTTGTTAAAATAGGAGTGCTATCAAAAGTCTTTTCTGGATCTGAGAGTGAAATCCTCTCTCTCTTCTTAAATGATGCCTAAACTTTGGGTACACAGTGGTAGATGAATAAAAATAAAAGGAAAATGAAGAATTAATAAGAAGTATTAGATAATATTTCAACACTCATTGTCAGATATTTGCAATTGTCTTCTTCATTTAAAAAAAATTTTTTTTTTCATTTATTTGAAAGGCAGATAGACAGGCACAGACAGATCTTTCATCTACTGGCTCACTTCCCAAGTGAGGATGGGACAGCTGGAGATGGGACAGGCTGAAACCAGGAGTCAGTAATTCAAGCTGGGTCTCCTATGTGGGTGGCAGGGACCCAAGTATTCAAGCCAACACCTGTTGACTCTCAAGGTATGCATTGGCAGAAAGCTGGAATTGGGAGCAAACTTGATACTTGAACCAGACATTCTGATATGGGATGCAGGCATCCCTAGCAGCATCTTAACCACTGTACCAAATGCCTACTCCTGCAAATGTCTGTAAAGGGTTGAGTAGCAAGTAATTTTGGTTTTGTGACCTATAGGTCTTTGTCACATCCATGAACTGTATCATTGTAGGATGAAACCAGCTATTTATAGTACATGAACAGTAAGTGTAGCCATATTCCAATAAAACATTATTTACAAAAATAAGTGATAGTTTGGATTTGGACCACTGGTCATAGTTTGTTAATCCCTGTTCTACAACATGCTAAGAGCTAGCCTGTTGGATTTATTTTACTCATGTTTAATTTACAGAAAAATTTCTTATATGTGTTCATTCATCCTATAATCAGTTATTGAAAATCTATTTGATTCCACAAAGAATCCTATAATTCAAGAAGTACACAGACTAGAGTTGAGTGAATGGAAGTAGTGCTCTGTTGGTGCCTGTCTGTATCCCTTCAACCTTTCTTAACTCTTCAGTGCACAGGAAGACCCAACTTCCTGCTACCAGCACCTGTATTATTTTGCCTGAAGAATTTCTCTGGCCATGAGTTGCATGAACTTGTATTTCTCAGAATTTTCAAATTCACTCCTTCCCTTGGCCTCACATATCACCTAGTTTTTGGAACATTTATCTTAGAACCTAGCTACCAAGCTGTAAGAAAGCCCAGAGAGACTCATGGAGACACCCAGGTGTAAAGGACCAACTTGCTAACTTTGAGAGGCAACTGTTTAGGAAATGGGTCCTCCAGCCCTTGGCAAGGCAACTAATGCGTGGGGGAGCAGGGAAGAGCTATTCTTACTGCAATCCAACTTATCCTTGTCCAACCCGACTTGCAGATTTTGAGCAAAATGAATGTATATGGGTGTTTTAAGCCTCTAAATTTTGGGAGATTGAGTTTTTTCATATTTATTTACCTTTTTTTGCAAAACGAGAGAGAGAGAGAGAGAGAGATGTCTTTCAACTGCTGATTCATTCCCTAAATGCCTAAAACATCCAGGGCTGGAACAGGCCAAAGCCAGAAGCCCAGAACTCAGTCCAGAGCCCCTCAATGGGTGACAGGGAGCCAAATACTTGAGCCATCATCTGCTGTCTTGCAGGGTGAGCATTATCAGAAAGCTAGATCAGAAGTGGAGGAGCCAGGGTGCAAACAAGGCACTCCAGTATGGGATACAGGGCTCCAGGGCAGCAAGTTAACTGGAGCACCAAAGACTTGCCCTCTGGGAAGTTTTTCACGCAGTAATAGATACCTAAGGCACTCACCCTAGACTTAAAGTAGTTATCAATATTGATAGATGTAGGATCTGAGATTTAGAGAAAGTAGGCCCAAGTTTATATTTGTCAGATAGCAAAGCCCAGACTCTTACATTTACCTCATTGCCTCTCAAAGCCAGAAGCTAACTGAAATACAATGAAATAAAACAAAGAAGAGGGAGCAATCCAAATGAAGTCAAGGTCATAGGGGATTGCCCAGCTAAGGCTGTCTGGTGCCAGTTTTGAGGGAAGCACTCCAGCCCCTGTTATCTGTCCTTCCCTTTTAGTCAGCCATCCTAACTTCCTGTGACCTCCACTTTTCCGTCTCCCACACCCGGTGAAGCTCCGCTAAGTCTTTCATCTCTCCCTCTCCCTCTGTGTGTGCTTGCCTCATGGCAGAAATTCAATAACCAGATTTTGGATGGATGAATGAATGCTGGAACATGTTATAGATGCACAAAGACCCTTAGCAATTAGGCCAGAGATGGAGCTGTTAGACATGGGCTCTCTATAACCTGGAAAGCAAGGCAAAGATGTTTAAATAGAGTTAATGAACTCCCACACTCCACCCCCTCCACCCCCACCTGCCTTTCCAGGGCAGTCTCCATTAATAATCTGGTTGCCTCCCTCCACACTTTTCTTCATCATCACACAAACTTATACAAATGCCCTACACAGTTGTTTGAGTTCTTTGTTAGTATTCAAATGTTACACGGGGGCCCGCACCGTGGCTCACTTGGTTAATCCTCCGCCTGCGGCAGCAGCATCCAATAGGGGCACAGGGTTCTGGTCCCGGTTGCTCCTCTTCCAGTCCAGCTTTCTGCTGTGGCCCGGGAAGGCATAGTAGGATGGCCCAAGTGCTTGGGCCCCTGCGCCCACATGGGAGACCAGGAGAAGCACATGGCTCCTGGCTTCAGATCGGCACAGTACTAGCCATAGCAGCCATTAGGGTAGTGAACCAACAGAAGGAAGACCTCTCTCTCTCTCTCTCACTCTCACTGTCTATAACTCTACCTGTCAAATAAATAAATAAATAAAATGTTGTTACACTTCTCCTTCCTCTACAATTTATAGAGGTTAAAAGCACAGGCTTGGGAGCCAAACTCAATAGGCTTAAATTCAGACTCTTTTCTTGCTAGCTCTGATATCATTGGCAAATTATTTCACCATCTATGTGCTGTTTCCTTATCTATAAAATAAATGGAGGAAATAATGGTTCTCATTTTATAAGACTATAAACTACTCAGCGTGGCCGGTGCCGCGGCTCACTAGGCTAATCCTCCGCCTAGCGGCGCTGGCACACCGGGTTCTAGTCCCAGTCGGGGTGCCACATTCTGTCCCGGTTGCCCCTCTTCCAGGCCAGCTCTCTGCTGTGGCCAGGGAGTGCAGTGGAGAATGGCCTAAATGCTTGGGCCCTGCACCCCATGGGAGACCAGGCTAAGCACCTGGCTCCTGCCTTCGGATCAGCGCGATGTGCTGGCCGCAGCGGCCATTGGAGGGTGAACCAACGGCAAAGGAAGACCTTTCTCTCTGTCTCTCTCTCTCACTGTCCACTCTGCCTGTCAAAAATAATAAATAAATAAATAAATAATTTAAAAATTTAAAGAAAAAAGAAAGACCATCTCTTTATATATATATATAAAACTACTCAGTTTTATATATATATATAACTACTCAGTTTTATATATATATATAAAACTACTCAGTGTGGCCATCTACAGTCAGGGGTCTATCTGATACAATACCTATATCGGTTGCATAGAGTGGAAACAGCACGCAGTTGACCGCTCCTAACACTGGCTGTTGGTTGTTCCCAGTCTCCTTACCTTTCTCCACACTGCTCCACTAAACGGTTTTGCACCTAACGCTTAGTATAGTTATGCCCATAGAACAGATCACTCAGAGTGGGACTACTGTGTCAAATTTATTTCACTTTTCATGCCCCTCGGTATCAGAAGGTAACAACAGCAGCCCAGTCTGTGGGTAGAGATGGGGCACTCATTACCCAGAAATGACACGAACTGTTGTGAGTCATACGACAGCCTCCTTTTTGGTTCCAAGTCCAGATAGGTTCTTTTGTTAGAGGTCAAACTCCTAGCTGCTGAAAACTCTTTTTTAGGTTAATTCACCTTAATTTCCTGCAGGTGACAGTGTTGAAGAACCGCCCAGAAAAGAAATCACACCAAACTACAAGTTTCCTCTGCTTGGTAGAGTAGCTGATAAAATGAAAAACTCCACAAGAAATCAAAGGCTCATCATCTACAAATAGGGTGTAGCACATTCTTCCTGATCGAATGTCCTGTGTGACGCAATTCTTAACTGATCTTCCACTTGGGAAGATCAAGCAACCCTGCATGAAATTTGTGCATGCCTTGTATGAGCTGTGTCCAGCGTGTCTTCAGAACAAGGCTCCCTTTTCTAAACTGGGTTCTTCTCCTTCCCTCTTTTTCATTTCCCCTTTCCTTTGTACTTAGACCTCAGACCCTTGGATAGATTCACAGCCTCACTATTGAGATTTAGAAATAGATTACTTTCAAACTGCCAGCTCCTTACAACAAAAGCCACTTTTCTGATTTCTTGGGCACTAAGCACTTTGAAAGCTTCTAAACAGAACATGCAATATTCCTTGATATGGTCCTGCTTATCACTGATCTGTGTTGTTAAATATTTTTTAAAAATATGCATTGCTCTCCTTCTGTGGGAAAAAAATGATCTGGCTTCCTTCTGCTAGTTTCTAGTGGAAATGAATACCAATAGGCCTCCCAAAATAAACAAGCCCCAGGCACCCACGAACACACAAAGGCACTCAACCATATCGAAGCATTTGAGTCCGTCTTCAGCAGCCTTTTTTTTGCAATGTATAAACAAAACAAAGCAAAGAGGCCAGGCCCAGGCCCACGGTCTCTGTGAGTTACTCTGGCAGCCTTTTGTCCATCTGATCCTGGAAGACATGGGACAACAGACATAAACAGTGAGTGGGAAAAGTGAGCGATTCTAACAAACCGGTTTACTGTAGTATTTTCTTCGAGAGGCTTTGAGAGCCGCAAGATGGCTTTTGGGAGCTTGGCAGGGCCCTAAAATGGACTCTGCAGTTGCTTTAAGAAATGTCTTCTGTTTGGTTGTCTTCTCTTCAATTCTTTTCTGCTCTTACTCTGACCTCAGGCTCTCCCCACATTCTACATACATATATTGTATTAAGCTGCTGCTCTCACTTCTGGTTTCTGGCGTGGGAAGCAGAACAGAGAGAAGCTGGGAGACTGCTCAGGTGCTGGGCCGCAGCCTCTGGGAGGAGGGCTCCTGGGAAGCCCGAGAGGAAGTCTCTGCAGGATGTGCCTTCATTCCACCTGCTCGTCCACACCAAAGATGCACTTAGCGCTTTTCCTTTTCTTTTGATATGTTCCTTTTCTAAAAATGTTATCTATTTATTCTCATTTTATATGAAAGGCATTGAGGTGGAGAGAGACAAACCGAATGACAGAGAGTTCCCACCCATTAGTTCACTTCACAAATGCCCAGGACAGCTGGGGCTGGGGCAAGCTGAAACCAGGAGCCAGGAACTCCCTCTAGGTCTCCCATCTGAGTGCCAGGGACTCAAGTACCCAAGCCATCACTGCCTCCTCCCAGGGTGCACATTAGCAGCAAGTTGTAATCTGCAGCACAGCCAGGACTCAAACCCAGGCACTTCTAACATGGACTGCCTAGTCCTGAGCAGCAGTTTAACCAGTGTGCCCGTGCCACCCCCGTTTTATATATTCTTATCTGATACATGTATATAACGTATAATTATTAAGTCAAAGTGATTAACGTTTCCGTCTCCATAAACATGTATAAACATGTGTTTATACATGCATAAACATGCATAAACATGTGTTGGGAACTTTCAAACTCTTTTAGTTCTTTATGAAATATACAAATGGTAAACTGTAGTCACCCTAGTATACTGTAGAACTTGTTCCTAGTATATTGTAGACTTATTCCTCCGATGTAACTCTGTGCCTGGCTTTTTTCATTCAACCTAATGTCTTCCAGTTCTACCCATGTTGCCTGCAAATGACAGAATTTCATTCTTTGTATGGCTGAATAATATTCCATTGAGAATGTATACACCACACCCATCCATCTGTCAATGGACACCTCAGTTGATTCCCTATCTTGGCTGTTCAGTAGCGAGCAGTTCTTTTGAAATACAGAAAAATGGGCCTTGTCAATACTTCTAATTTCTTTCTTTTTCTTTTTTTTTAAGATTTATATTGCTTATTTGAAAGGCAGAGTTACAGAAAGAGAGAGTCAGAAAGTGACAGCAAAGTCATCCATCTGCTGGCTCGCACCCCAAATGGCCACAATGGCCAGGACTAGGCCAATCTGAAGCCAGAAGCCAGGAGCCTCTGCCAGTTCTCCCGCATGGGTACAGGGGCCCAAGCATGTGAGCCATCCTCAATGCCTTCCCAGGTGCTTTAGCAGGGAACTGGATCAAAAATGGAGCATCTAAGACTCAAATTGACACCCATATATTGGATACCAGTGCTGTAGGTGGAGGCTTAACCAGCTTCGCTACAATGCCACCCCTGTCCTCTTCGATTTCGTGTGAAAAGACAAATTCTTTCATAGGCCAAGTTATTTCTTTTTTTTAAATTTTTAAAATTTTTTGACAGGCAGAGTGGACAGTGAGAGAGAGAGACAGAGAGAAAGGTCTTCCTTCTGTTGGTTCACCCTCCAATGGCCGCTGTGGCAGGTGCACTGCACTAAACCAAAGCCAGGAGCCAGATGCTTCCTCCTGGTCTCCCATGGGGTGCAGGGCCCAAGAACCTGGGCCATCCTCCACTGCACTCTTGGGCCACAGCAGAGAGCTGGACTGGAAGAGGGGTAACCGGGACAGAATCCGGCACCCCAACCAGGACTTGAACCCGGTGTGCTGGCACCAAAGGCGGAGGATTAACCTATTGAGCCACAGCACCGGCTGGCCAAGTTAATTCTGTCTTATCTTTTTCTAGACTAAGGTATTGAGATCTTAGAAGAGTGCAGCATTCCACATACAGGAAGAGTAAAACATCCATATTAAGAGACACTATTTTCAAAACCGGTGACAAATACCACCTTAAGAACAAAACCGAAAGAGTAAAATAAAAGGAAGGGCAGAGTTACATTAGGCAAAGGATAACAAAAAAGAAAGCATGCCACAATATTTTGTTAGGCATATCAGAATGAAAAAGTAAAGACGTTCTAAAAATGTTTTGAAATTTTTATTTGAAAAACAGAGAGAGAAAGTCACACAGTCAAAGACAAAGATCTCCCATCCGCTGGTTCATTCCCTAACGGCCCACAGCAGCCACGGCTGGCCCAGGCTGAAGCCAGAGGACTGGAATGCAATCTGGGCCTCCCACACGGGTGACAGGGACTCCACTTCTTCACCTGCATGTGCACTAACAGGAAGCTGGACCAAGAAGCAGAGCTGGAATGTGAGTCCAGGCACTCCAACAGGGGGCAGCATCTTTGCTGCATCAAACACTTACCTCAAAGGTAAAGAATAGCAGTAGAAGACGGCCCAAGTCCTTGGGCCCCTGCACCCACATGGGAGACCCGGAAGAAGCTCCTGGCTCCTGGCTTCAGATCAGCTCAGCTCTGGCCATTGCGGCCATCTAGGGAGTGAACCAGCAGATGGAAGACCTCTCTCTCTTTCTCTGCCTTCCTTCTCTCTGTGTAGCTCTGACTTTCAAGTAAATAAATTCAATCTTAAAAAAAAAGTAAAGAATTAAATTAAAAAAAGAAGGACTTATTGAGAAAGGTAGACTTCTCCAGGAAGATAAGAGTTATAAACCTTTGTGCCTCAAGTAACATAGAACCAAAGTATATAAAAGAAATAGAGAAACTAAGAAAAAATGAAAAGGGCCCAACAATACTGGGAAAAATGTAATTCTATTAGAATTAGATTAAATGCTCAAAATTTACATGAGAATATAAAACTTTGACAATTTGAATATCTAATTAAAAAGAATGATTTGCTAGACACATTGTTAACTATGTTCCTAATGAACAGAAAATTTCATTTTTTCTAATAGTCATGAAAAGTACATAACTCTGAACCAAACATTGGGGTACAAATAAAATTTCAATATATTTTAGAAAAATATTCTCAAGCCATGTTACATTCTTTGACTATAATCAAGTAATATTTAAAAATAAATATTAAGGAGCCAGCGCTCTGGCATAAAAGGTTAAGCCTGTGCCTGCAGTGCTGGCATCCCATATGGGCGTCGGTTTGTGCCCCAGCTGCCCCAATTTTGATTCAGCTCTCTGCTAATGTGCCTGGGAAAGCAGCAGAAGATGGTCCAAGTCCTTGGGCTCTGCACCCATATGGGAGACCTGGAAGAAGCTCCTGGCTCCTGGCTGTTGCCTGGCCCAGCCCCAGCAGTTGCGGCCATTTGAAAGGCAGAGTTACAAAGGCAGAGAGAGAAAGAGAGAGGTCTTCCATCTGCTGGCTCACCCCCAGATGGCCGCAATGGCCAGAGCTGAGCTGACCTGAAGCCAGGAGCCAGGGCTTTTTCCAGGTCTCTCAGGCAGGTACAGGGGCCCAAGGGCTTGGGCCATCTTCTACTGCTTTCCCAGGCCATATCAAAGACTGGATCAGAAGTGGAGCAGCTGGGACTTGAACTGGCATCCATATTGGATGCCAGCACTGCAGGAGACAGCTTTACCCGCTATGCCATAGTGCTGGCCCCCAAACAAATAAATAATTTAAAAATTAATATTACAAGGTAGTTTTGGGGTCCCATGTTGTCTCGTAGCCAGTAGAGCCGCTGCCTTCAATACCAGCATCACCATATGAGCAGCGATTAGTGTTCTGGCTGTTCCACTTCTGATTCACCTCCCTGCTAATGGGCCTGGGAAAGCAGCAGAAGATGGCTTGAGTGCTGGGACCCCTGGCAGCGACATGACGGACCCAGAGATGGAGTTCCAGGTTCTTGGCTTCAGTCAGCCCTGTGGTGGCCATTGTGGCCATTTGGGGAATGAACTAACTGATGGAAGATTTTCTCTCCTTGTATTTCTCTTCATCACTCTGCCTTCCAAGTGAAGAAATTTTTAACAAAGTAGATAAATTCTATCAATAATGAATGACCAAGGGAAAAAAAGCAATTAACCAAATAAAAAACATTAGGAAGAGAAAGAGAATATAGCTAAAAGAAAAAGAAAAATTAGAAATAATGGTAAACATTTTTAAAATTAAAATTGAATATGAAACTTTAGATGAAATGGATGATTATTTAGTAAAATGGTAATCACCAAAACAAAAGAATAAATACAAATAAAATTGGACGTAACCAAAGCTCCATCCTCCTAACAAAAGGCTGAGAGCAAATAAACATTTTGGAATCAGGTAATCCCTGTGTTTGTAGATCCTTCCAGGGCATTTTGAAAATACAAGGTCCTCCCACACTGTTTTGCAATGTTAACATAACACAGATACCAAAGCTGGAAGAGACTTAAAATAAACATTATAGAAGAGTATCATTTGTAAACTTAAAGGCAAAAAAGATTTATTTTATTTATTTGAATGGCGGAGTAACAGAGAGAGAGGCAGAGACAGAAAAAGAGAGATCGGCCGGCGCCGTGGCTCAACAGGCTAATCCTCCGCCTTGCGGCGCCGGCACACCGGGTTCTAGTCCCGGTCGGGGCACCGATTCTGTCCCGGTTGCCCCTCTTCCAGGCCAGCCCTCTGCTGTGGCCCAGGAGTGCAGTGGAGGATGGCCCAGGTGCTTGGGCCCTGCACCCCATGGGGAGACCAGGAAAAGCACCTGGCTCCTGGCTCCTGCCATCGGACGAGCGCGGTGTGCCGGCCGCGGTGTGCCGGCCGCAGCGTGCCGTCCGCGGCGGCCATTGGAGGGTGAACCAACGGCAAAGGAAGACCTTTCTCTCTGTCTCTCTCTCTCCCACTGTCCACTCTGCCTGTCAAAAAAAAAAAGAAAAAAGAAAAAAAAAAAAAAAAGAAAAAGAGAGATCGATCTTCTGTCTGCTGGTTTACTCCACAAATGGCTGCAATGGCTGGGCTGGGCCAACCTGAACCTGGGAGCCTGGAACTCCATGCTTGTCTCCCACATGGGTGGCAAGGGCCCAAGTACTTGGGCCACCTTCCACTGCTTCTCAGGTGACTTACCAGGGAGCCGCAATGGAAGTGGAGTAGCCCGGCCTGGAACCAGAGCTCATATGGGATGCCGGGGTTGCAGACAGAGGCTTACAATGACCAAAGCCAGTGTTTTTTTCCTTTTGATTTGTTTTATAAGCTCCAAGCAACCTGGAGAAAAACTTTAGGCTGGATTATCTGTAAAAAGATACTGATACAGAATTCAAGGTGCAGGTAATGATTAGGAATCAATTCCTGTAGAAGCCAGAGGCAGCAGGATTGGGCAGAGAGAGAAGCCAGTCAGTGGTATCTTGCCACGAACATATAGGACCTGGTCTTTTTTTTTCTTTAAAGACTTTTATTTATTTATTTGAAAGTCAGAGTTACACAGAGAGAGGAGAGGCAAAGAGAGAGAGAGAGGTCTTCTATCCATTGGTTCACTCCCCAATTGGCCCCAACAGCTGGAGCTGTGCTGATCCGAAGCCAGGAGCCAGGAGCTTCTTCTAAGTCTCCCACACGGGTACAGGAGCCCAAGGACTTGGGCCATCTTCTGCTGTTTTCCCAGGCCATAGCAGAGAGCTGGATCAAAAGTGGAGCAGCTGGGTCACAAAACGGTGCCCATATTGCAGCCTTGCAGGCAGTGGCTTTATCTGCTATGCCAGGGCGCAGGCCCCCACAATTTGATTTTTAGAGACATACAGTGACCTAGAATTAGGCATGGTGATCACTAACACCACTACTAGACATCACAGCAAATCACAGACAATGCAATGAAACAGAAAAATGACAACTGGTATAGGGTATACAGGGAGTAAGAGACACAATTGTTACTGGCAGGCAATAGGGCTGCATACAGAGAAAATCAACCTCCTCGAAAGACAGAATTAACATTTGTTCTCCAAGACACACAGCATACAAAATCAACAGACAAAATGTTTCTCTGAGTAGCTTTTCTAAATACCCACAGTCCTAATTACCATCTGAAAAAATATTCCGTGGATTAAATATAAAGTAAAAATAGGAAATAAAAAATAAAGCTATAAAAACATTTTTGCTAACATGGTAAACTGCACTAATATAGATCCTGCTCCTTCAACCACAAGCACATTGAACTGCTGGATAAAATGTGGATAAAACACATTAAATACTTAATGGAGCTCAAAATAAAGAAAGGAAGTTCCCCGCAGGGGAGAGCACAGATGAAATCCAGTCTCTAGGGGTTACAAGCTTGGAACTGAGCACCCCCCAGCCCAGTGGAGAGAGAGCACACTAATGCAAACGGCAGACACAGACACGAGGACAGCTGTCCTGGGGATGGTGCTCCCTGGAGCTGTGCCACAAAGCCTTCTCATTGGGAAGGAGGAATACCAAAGAAAACCAGGGCTTCCTGCCGCTTCTAGAAAAGGAGAATTGAAAAAGCTGTGTCCCCTGCTCCTGGGAGGCCAAAAGGGAGGCTGACTTTGTGAGCCTCCAGACAGAAGGCAAGCAGATCTTCTGCATGAGGTCAAAGTCCCACATCTCTGCCATGCACGGGGCAGAATAACATGGATACCATGGGGCCAGCGCTGTGGTGAAGCAGGTTAAGCTGCTTCCTGCAACATTAGCATCTCATACGAGCACTGGTTCAAGTCCCGGCTGCTCCACTTTCCATCCAGCTCCCTGCTAATGTGCCTGGGAAAGCAGTGGAAGATGACCCAAGAGTTTGGGCCCCTGCACACACATGGGAGACCTGGATGGAGTTCCAGGCTCCTGGCTCAGCTTCAGCTGTTGTAGTCATTTGGAATGTGAACCAGTGAATATGGAAGATCTCTCTCTCTCTCTCTTTCTCTCTCTCTTTCTCTCTCTCTTTCTCTCTCTCCTTCTCTCTCTCTGTGTAACTCTATCTTTCAAATAAATAAATCAATCTTTTTTTTAAAAGTGGACTGAAGTACTAATGCAAAAACAGGTCTCAGATTAGTAAAAACCCTAGGAAATCCAGCTGCAGTAAACATTTTAAGGAACAAATAATAAACCAGAGAACACTTTAACAATTCCATGTTTATAAAATTCTCACCAGGAAAAACAATCGCTAATGAAGATGTGCTGGTCTAAGAAAGTTACAAGCCCTAAGAAGAAGTGATCAACTGAGACAAGATAATGCAGGAGGATAATGACCCTAAGGACAGCAGTAGCAGCATAACCTGAACAATTCTTTAAAATAAGTGTTTACCTATTAATATTCCCATAGATTTAAAAAAAAAAAAAGAACTGAAACAGTGTTAGACACGAAGGCTGGCTTACCAAACACTGATTTCTTCCAATTTCTCACTTAGCGTAGAGACTACCTATGTTTAGTTTGCAAGCGGCCATGCCCTGCAGGGAAGAATACAGTCCTACCCAACCTGAGAGGCAAATCGTATACATGCAGAGACAGAGGGAGTAGGGGAGCTTGTCAAACACCAAGGGCATACAATAGAGACCCGAGAAAGGCTACAGTATAGCTCATCTATCACTAAAAGGAAAAAAGCCAATTCAGACTTTCCCAAGCAATCTTAAAAATGACTTGGAATGATTATGCTAATCTTCCAGTAAATTTTCTGCCTTCCAGAAAAAAACTCATTCTGTTGAGGAGACAACTAATTCCAATACTCAAGAAATAGCAATCAAGCTCCTACATACAATGAAACGTTTCTAGACACGTAAAGAAGAAAATTTGACCCAGAATCAGAACTGACGTAACTTCGAAAAAAAATAATGGTGGGATAGCTTTCCAAATTTGATAAAAAAGGGAAGCCCACACATCCCAAAAGTTTAATAAACGCCAATCAAGATAACCATGAGAAAAATCCCCATTGAGGCACACCATGAAATTAAAAATCTTAAAAGTAATACGTGAAAATATTTTATTTCCTATTCTTTTTTTTTTAAATTTATTTATTGGGGCTGGCATGTGGCTCAGCAGGTTTAGCTGCCGCCTGCAATGCTGACATCCCATATAGACACCAGTGGAGTCTCGGCTGCTCCACTTCCAATCCAGCTCCCTGCTAATGAGCCTGGGAAAGCAGCAGAAGAGGGTCCATGTGCATGGGCCTGGAAGAAGCCCATGGCTCCCAGCTTCGCTCTGGCCCAGCTCCAGTCAAAGCCAACATTTGCAGAGTAAACCAACAGATGGATTATCTCCCTTTCTGTCTCTCCCTCTCTCTCTCTGTAATTTTGTCTTTCACACAAAAACAAATATTTCTAAAATGTATTTATGTATATTAATGATACATAGTAGTTGTAAATAAAATTATGGGGTATCATATGATGTTCTGATATGTTAATATGTTGTAGAATGAATAAATCAAGCTAATTAACATCTATTACCTCCTTTTAGTGGCAAAAACATTTGAAATCTACTCTTTTGGTGATTTTTAAATGTACAGGGCCTTCAAAGAGTTTATAGGGAAATTGAATTAAAAGATCAAATTAAAAACATGAACATTATTTCTCACATAAGTTCCATCAAGTTCAAGACACTTTTAGGAACTGATGGTCCTGAGAATTTAATCATATAAATTCAACCTTTTTTCTATTGGTAACTGAAGAAAAATAGGTGCCATCTAGGAATATTAAATTAGGAAACATAAAGGAGTCAGAAGGATGCCATCAGGGCTGTAAGGTGAATGTATAATGGTTTCCCACTGAAACCCTCACAAAATTGCACTTGCTTGATAAGGGAGTATTACTGTGGTATAGAATGACTCTGCAGTGAGACTTGCTAAGAATTTTTCTGCTAAAGCGTTGGCTAACTTGCTTAAAATAGTCTGCTAATCAGATGTGGTCATTCCTCGCCCTCCCCAAACTCCATAAGCAAATGCATTGAGCTTTCCCAAAACTGCCACCACCTTTGCTCTTGATCCGTCTGCTTTTTTTTTTTTTCCAATTTAACACCAAGATTTTTTAATCATTTGCAATTATCTTTATACACAGAAGATCGATTTAATATTATAGTATGTAAGGATTTCATCAGTTTGCACCCACACAGAAACACAAAGTGAAAAAAATACTGTTTCATTACTAGTAATAGCGTTATTTCACATTGGATAACACATTAAGGACGGATCCCTCATGAGACATAAGTACACAGTGACTCCTGAAATTGATTTAACAATTTGACACTCTTGTTTATGGCGTCAGTAATCTCCCCAGGCTCCCGTCTGCTTTTGCTTTGATTTACCCACCTGCACCTCTTGTCGTCATCACTTTGACTGTGCTTTGTCTTCAGGACTAGTGGTTTTCCCTGTGGAAAAAAATATTATTTTATACTGTCTATAAATATAAATGCCAAAATGGGGTAAGCATTTGGCCCAGTGGTTAGAATGCAAATGTTTCCATTTTGGCTGGGATGCCTGGATACCATATCAGAGTATCACCCAGGCCTGTGCCCTGATCCCAGCTTTTGTAATGTGGACTCTGAGAGGCAACAGTGATGGGTGGCCTGGATTGGGTTCCTGGTTCTTGGTTTTGGCCCGTCCCAGTCCCAGCCTTTGTGAGCTTTCAGAGAGTAAACCAGCAGATGAAATTCCTTACTCTCTCTCTCTTTCCTCTCTGTGTATCAAACAAATAAATTAAAATTTTTGAATATGCTACATATAAACATACTGCCACATTGATCAAATACATAAATGTCAGAAAACAAAATTTCAAAAAATCTTAGGAAAAATCTTTATGTTTTCTGGGTTAGAAAAGATTTCTAAATAGTACACAGAAAGAAAAATCATAAAAGAAAGTTTATAAAATTTATATTAAACTTTAAGACTACTTAATGAAGAAGAAAAATATAAACCATTTAAAGGAGAAGATAGATTGTGATTGATCTCAAATATGCAAACTATTCCTACTTGTTGACAAGAAAAAATTAAACAATGCCATAAGATAGAAAACACTTGCACAATTTAGAGAAAACAAAAATTCAAAATGGTGAAGAAATTAGTTCAGTCTTGCTGTTGACTGGACAAATTCCAATGAAAGAACAGGTGTTTTTCCTACTAGTGACAAACATTACAAAGACTGTCACAGAACAAGAAAACAACATCATTATTAAAAAAGAAAACCTTTGAACAGGTTAGGGAAGATTTGCTATAAAATATTATGCAGTTCTCAGAAGAATGAGCTAACTTTCTATGTACTTGGAAATATGTTTCTGATAATTTTAAGTAAAGAAAACTGATATCAAAATAATAAACATAGTACAATTTCATTTTTGAAAAATGAAACAACTCTGTCCCTCAAAAGCAAAGAAGCAAACCCTTGTAAATGCATGTAAGAGAATTGTTGGCTGGTGAAAGAGTACTGCAAAAAGTCCATGGGAGAGGCAAGCATTGTAGGGGCGGCTGCAGAGGTCCAGATGGAGTTTCTAGTTCCTGGCTGTTGGAGCCATTTGAGGAGTGAACCAGCAAATAAATAAGTAAATAAATCTTTCTTAAAAAAAAAAAAAAAATAGTTCAGGGCGGTGTTGTGGCGCAGCGGGTTAAAGCCCTGGCCTGAAGTGCCGGCATCCCATATAGGTGCCAGTTCTAGTCCCAGCTGCTCCTCTTACAGTTCAGCTCCCGGCCTGGGAAAGCAGTAGAAGATGGCCCAAGTCCTTGGGCCCCTGCACTCACGTGGGAGACAAAGAAGAAGCTCCTGGCTCCTGGCTTCGGATCAGTGGGGCTCCGGCCGTTGTGGCCATTGGGAAGTGAACCAGTGGATGGAACACCTCTCCTTCTGTCTCAGCCTCTCTCTGTAACTCTCTTTCAAATAAATAAAATAAATCTTTAAAAAAAAAACCATAATCTATGGTGCAGGTTTTTGCCATTTACATTGATACCATTGCCAAGAGTATGTTGACGAAGTGAATGAAACCTTGCGTAGCAATGAGATGGGCACAAGCTCAGATGTCATTAGTGCCTCTTCAATACCTAAAGGAACTTTCCTGCAATCCCGAAGTTGAGTCAGTGCAACAAACATGCTGGCCAAGCGCAATCATGTCCACACCTTCAGTAGCAGTTCTATCTACTGATAACTGTGTTTTCAAAGTAATTTTTATTTTATCCTGAAGTTGCAGTAAACCATTATTCAGGAAGTATCTTTTTTTAAAGGTCTTTAATCTTTGCGGCAGGACCTGGCATGTGGCCAAGTCAGTTTCTGTCAGCGTGTCTCACAGTTGGGCAGAAACATGAACTGTTCATGCTATTAGAATGTGATTATTTTGTGCAGCAGTAATGGGATAAGGATTCTCCCTCTAACACTTACTCCCAGAGAGGTTCTTAAGGAGAACAGAGTTCATTATGTTCACTGATGCTGTGATATTAGGAATCAAGAGAGGCAGAGCAATCAGGGAGGTCCTCAAGTGTTGAGGCACAGGCACACGGCACTGCAGAGAACACGCTGTGCTCTGTGGGAGGAGAGGGCTGCCCCGGAGACCTAGCTGGGCCCAGGTGGTCTGACGCCCTGTGACCTGACACATTTGCTTCTGATTACTTCTAAGTAATCCTATGATCAATTTTTAAAATTCCATTTCTGGCATTTCTTCCATCTCATCAGCTTCACAACCTAGTATTGAAATGCCGTGTTCTTTTGGGGCATCATGTTGTCTTCCTTATTCTTGTTTCTTTAATTGGTGCATTTGTTATTTGTCATTTGTTGGGATACTCACTGGTTTCTTTGTCCCACCCACCCCCATGTGGTGGCTTTTATCTTTGGAATATGTCTGTCTGGATTAGTGGAGTGTCTGCTTTCAGGGAATACCTAGAGCTGTGTGGTGGGTGTGGCCAAGGAGCTCTGTTCATTGTTCCAGGGCATGTCTGAGGTGACACACCCAATTTGGTGTGGTAAATCTCTCTCTCTCTCTCTCTCTCTCTTTTATCAAAGGGGAGGGTTTTTTTTTTTTTTTTTTTTTTTTTTTTTGGCATAGTCTCAGCTGAGCTCTTCTCCTCAAAGGAGACCAATGCCTGGGCTCTGCCACAAGGACCACACTGTGCAGTCGTCAGTGTAAACTCAGAATCCCCAGCAGTGTCCCTTGCCAGGTAACCAGGGAGCCCTGACCATGTGGATCCTCCCACAGTGACTGCCCAAAGTCCCAGCCACACCCTGAGTCCTCCCATACAGTCTCAGTGTGTCCACAGTCTCAGCACCCAAGTCTCTCAAAGTCATGAGCACCCAGCCCCCTGTCTGTTCTCCCCACCAGACTCAGAGTCTCCACTTAGCTGGTTGCTAGGCATAGAAATGAGCTGGCACAGCTGTTCTGTATGTCCAAAATGCACCTGCTTTCTATCAGCTTGTTACAGGATTCAGTTACTGGGTGATCAAGGAGAGAATACGTGACTGTCCTTTGATTTTTCTGCTCTAGTTTGGAAGGTACGCTATTCCTCATGGGGTTCCAAGCCGGATTCCCTCTAGGCTCTTCCTGCAGCTTTTTTACCGCTGGCTCAGGCTGCTGCAGTCTACTCTCACCTCACTCTCCAACGCTGATATGGGAGCTCTAGTCTAGGAGAAGATAGTTTTAAAAAAGTGAAAAGCAGTCTCAGGGAAGAGTTAAAGAGCAGAGGAAACTCTACACAAATGGGAGGGACACAGTGGACCTATGTGGAGGGGGAGGACATGCCCAGTTCAGGACCTCAGCAGCTCCCTCCCTAATCCTAATCTTAATCCCCACCCCGACCCAGGATGTTCTTATACATCATCTCCCTACTTGCTGGCAACGATATCTGACTATTCCCTTTGGCTTCCTCCCCATCTGCTCTCATACCAATGCATTTACCTTTCAAAGATGTCTATAGCATCTTAGCATCTTCATTCTTGTGGTCACTTAGCCAGTGGGAGCCATCCACAGGCGCAGTCCTGTGTGGACAATGGCATGTTGATGCCCCCTCTGCCCTCAGACTCCCAGAAAGTGCAGCTGTGAGCCAGTGAGCCTGTGGATGTAGATGTGACGAGGAGGCTGTGAGCTGCCTGAAGCAGAACACAGAAACCATGTCTAGGGGAAGGGAAAGGAGAAAAAAGCTTTCTCACAGCACAAGGGGAAATGAACAGCCATGTGTACGTGGCAAGATGGGGAAAGCAGCTCTCTCAGTGCCTGGCGTCTACTCTGTTCCCGAGTTCAGTCCCTGTTGCTCTCCAGTTCCCCTTGTTCTCACTGGTATGCCTGTGCCCATGGCAGAGGGACTGTTCCTTTCAGACCCTTCAGAATAAATTCAATGCCACTATAGTAGGATTTCCACAGCCTATCACAAGTGTATGTATTGTCAAAGAATTTTATGACAATTTTACACAAGCGTTTACCACAGAAAAACAGCAATCTCTAAACTGTGCAACCAGCATGTCTTCCCTGCCATTTGTAATTGGTTGCATTGTACCTTTCCCAAAAGACATATTGAAAGGCTAACCTCCAAGACTTTAAAATGGGATCTTATTTGCAAACAGAATGGCTGCAGATGGAAATAGTTAAGATGAGGTCATACTGGAGCAGGATGGGTCTTTAATCCAGCATGACTGGTGTCCTTATGGTAGCTGTGTGGAGATGATATGAAGACACAGGGAGAAGATGGTTCCGTGATGATGGAGGCAAAGATGAGAACCAAGTGTTTACCAGCCAAGGAATGCCAAGGGTTGACAGCAAATCAAGGGAGAAAGCAAGGGAGGCAAGGAAGGCTGTCTCTTCGGGCCTAATACAGCCTGGTCAACACTCTGAATTCTGCCTCCTGCCTCCAGAACTGGGAGGGAAGAAATGTCTGCCATTCTGAGCTGCACAGCATTGGTCATATTTAGCTGTGGTCCTTGGTCATGAGCTCCAGGTCTGGGGATGATAGGCACTGCTAGGAGGCCAGAGTACTGAGGCCTCCCTGGGCCCTTCCACTCACCTTGTAGAGGGAACACTGGTAGCTGCATGAGAATATGTCTCTCTACCTGGTCCACAGCGATCCCTCTACCTGTCAAGGGAGGTAAGAGGGCTTCTCACAGGCCCACCCAAGCCTCCATCTCCATCTGGTTCCCAGCTCCCTCCTCCCTGTCCCCACTGTCTCCACCCACTGTGACAGCTCCCCGTGTGTCAATGTTTTGGAACAAAATGAAACAAAGGAGCTTTGAGAATATCACAGTCATTACTGTACAGTCTGGAAACAGTTGCCCTCATTGAATGGAGAAGCTGCTTCTAGATTTGGGCCAAGCGGTTAAGTCATGTGTTCAGGCCACAGTCCCTGTACCACCTCGTGGCATTGTCTCCCGGGCACCTGACTCTCCTAGCTGCTTCCCCACAGTTCTGCACTGTCTCCTTGCTTGTCGCCCTTCTTGGTTCACCAGCTTGGCTCTCTGTGTGTGAGTAGCACTCTTTTCCCAGCAGATTCCAGACTGTGAATGCATGGAGTCAGTAAGTTTGTTCTTTTCTGTGGGGACTTTCAGAACCCTGGTGAACATCTGCTTCCCTGGGCACTGAAAACAGATTTGATTAGAATGGGGGAGGAAAAAAATGGTCCTTTGAGGATAAGCCTGATTGCCTCCCTAAAGGAGACTGGGCAAATTCTGTGTCAGGGCTTCCAGATGTGCTTACAAGCTACTGCTCCTCTGACTCAACAAAGGGAAGAAGTTCAGGATTCCAGCAGCCACCTGTCAGCACCAGTGTGCTCTCCGCAGTAAACTGATGCTGTCACAACACAAGTAAACAGCAGCAATTAACTAAAGCCAGTGCAGCTGACATCTGGAGAAACAGCAGCATGTTAACAACGGCTTTCTCTCACAAGGAGAGCTATGAATGATTTTTTACTCCATTCTATAATGCCTTTCTAAATTGTATGATCTTTTCCTTCCTTTTCTGGCTAGAGGAAAAATAATAGTTTTTAGCTTTGAATCAAAAACCTGATGTTTGCTTTGCTTATGTGCTTGCTTCATTTTCTATATTACTATCATCAATCCATTCTCAAATTGTCTGAAATGAATGTAGCCTGAATATAATTAATGTCATCCAGAAAACCTATCAATTTCATTTCCTTTTGTTGTTTTAGGAAATCACACTTCCTGGAGACCTCTGTCCTTCACCTCCAATCCACATTCTTCATTCTGTTTTCAGATGATATTTGGGATAGGTATGAAATTCTAGGTTGTTGGCCGGCGCCGTGGCTCAACAGGCTAATCCTCCGCCTTGCGGCGCCGGCACACCGGGTTCTAGTCCCGGTCGGGGCGCCGGATTCTGTCCCGGTTGCCCCTCTTCCAGGCCAGCCCTCTGCTGTGGCCAGGGAGTGCAGTGGAGGATGGCCCAGGTGCTTGGGCCCTGCACCCCATGGGAGACCAGGAAAAAGCACCTAGCACCTGGCTCCTGCCATCGGATCAGCGCGGTGCGCCGGCTGCAGCGCGCCGGCCGTGGCAGCCATTGGAGGGTGAACCAACGGCAAAAGGAAGACCTTTCTCTCTGTCTCTCTCTCACTGTCCACTCTGCCTGTCAAAAAAATAAATAAATAAATAAATAAAAAGAAATTCTAGGTTGAAAAGTCACTTTCCTTTAGAAATTTAAAGGCGTAATTTTACTTTTTCTAGCTGTATTTCAGCTCCTTTGTCTATGTATGGTCCTACTTTTTTCTGAGAGCTTTTAGGATTGTCCTACCTGATTCTCTAACTTTCTTGTCTTTTCCCTCCATTTGTCCATCTCATCATCTTTCTGTTCTGCTTTCTATATGATAACCTCACTTACTCTCCAGCCATTCAATGATGTTTACATACCAGCTATTCTATCTTTCATTGTGGTACAGCAACCTGAGCCTCTCCCTGTATCTCCAAGGATATTGATTTGACATTTTCTTCTAGTCTTGTTATTGATTTTTTTTCCTTGGGGTTTCTTTTCATTCTTGTTTGGCCTGGCCTCTATGCTTAGTGTTAGGAGTTGCTTCCAATGGCTGAGGATTATAGGCTTCCCAAATGTTAAGTATCTCAAAAGCTGATTGGAAACTGAAGGTGCTGTGATCAGCTTCTTTAGAATACTGAGAGGGAATCCCCCAATTGTCAATATCTTTAAGTCTTTTTTTCTTAAACTGGAATAGAAAAGAATCAAGTCTTCATCAAAGAAAGGCATACAGGATGGGGCCTTTGGCACAGCCGTTATGTTCCTCCTTGGAACGCCTGCATTCAGTATCAGTGCTTGGGTTGGAGTCCTGGCTTTGCTCCCGGACCCAGCGCCTGCTACTGTCCACCCTGGGGACAGCAGGTGATAGTTCAAGTGTCGGGATCCCTGATATTCACATGAGAGGCTGACCTAGATTGAGTTCCTGGCTCCTGGCTTCAGCTTAGCCCTATCCCTGCTGTTTTGGGTATTTGGGGAGAGAACCAGCGGATAGGAGATTCTCTCTCTCTCTCTCTCTCTCTTTCAGATAAAGTAAATACATAAATGAAGTTCAAGGTAGAGTATACAATCTGGCAGGCTATGTTCTTGAAGGTGGGTGAAGGAAAGTAGAACTGGGGGGGGGGGTCTTTCAGCCACTTAATAGCCACCTATTTCTACTATTCCCACCCAGAGAATTTTATCTGAATACCTGGACTTCCTCTTGGAGCTTTCTCATCAAGGAACCTTCAGCCTATTGCAGGAGGGCAGACAGGAGACTTAGAAGCCTGAATATTTTTAAGGCATTCTTTTAAGCAGTTTTGTACCTCTGCATCAAACACAATCAGCGTTAGTAATTCCTGAGCCGTTGTGGGATAGGGGAGCGTGAATTGACTTCCCTCAAATATCTCCCTTATTTTTTCAGTTTCCCAAGCCAGTTACCAGTTGCACACTCACCTTGCACACTCGCCTAACATTTAAATGACATTTATCACCTGCAGGCATCTCTAACCTAAATCTAACAAAATCTCTAGTTTTCCATGACCTCTGTTTTATTATTTTTAGCAATCCTTTATTAACATTTTACTGTGATTTCAGGAGGCAGCAGGGAAATGCATTGAATCCATGATGTTTAACCAGAAGTCCCATCTCATAGTTTACATGCTTTGTGGTTTGCTTCACATAGCTATGATACAATTTAGTATCCTGCTCTTTTAATGTATTGTTTATCTAAGGATTTCCCCATATGACAATCACTTTTAAACACCAGGCTGATAGTCACATAATTCACTCTTATCTCAAGTATAGAGCTAGTTTAGTGTCTAATAAGTCATTGTTTTCTCTCTCTCATTCTCTCCCTCATACTATGTGTGTGTATGTGTATGTGTGTGTGTGTGTGTGTGTGTGTGTGTGTGTGTTTTGCAGGATGTAGCTGTTGATTTCCAGAATGTTAAGATAATCAATCATCTCACATCTATCTTATGACACCATGGAAACAATGTTCAGTTCATTGAACATTAGGAAAAAAATTGTTCTTTTATCTAAAAAAGAAAACCCTCACAATTAATTAAAAGCAATCATGAACATGTTTTCAATGATATGGGTATAATTCCAGTATCTTGCTCACAAGACAGAACATTCCAATACACTAAGACTGTTTGAGCAAAAAAAAATAAATGTAGAGACAAACTAAAGGTCCTGTTTGGCTTTTAAAATACCCAAATTAATACTTAAGTTGCTTAAATACTAATATCAATTATATATGGTAAGGGGTATAAGTACTGCTGGGCATGCACTTTTTAAAAGACTTATTTTTTTGAAAGGCAGAGTTACAGAAAGAGAGAGAGAGGGAGAGACATAGAGACATGGAGAGATCTTCCTCTGCTGTTTCACTCCCCAAATGGCCACAATGGCCAGAGCCAGGCAGTCTGAAGCCAGGAACCAGGAGCTTCTTCCGGGCCTCCCATGTGGATGCAGGGGTCCAAGTACTTGGGCCATCTTCCACTGCTTTCTTAAGTGCATTAGCAGAGAGCTAGCTCATAAGTGGAGCAGCAAGGACACGAATTGGCATCCATATGGGATGCCGACTCCACAAGCGGTAACTTTACCTGCCAATCCACAGAGCTGGGCCCCAAAATGTACACTTTTGAACGTACTTTTGTTATCAGCTCTGACTGCTTTTTGTATATCAGTGTTCCAAAAAGATGGTCAGTATTTGGTCCTGTCACATCTGATACTCAGGGCAGACACAGCCAGTCATTTTTCCATTCAGGCACATACATTCTCAAAAAAAAAGGCAACACGTGTATGATGCAAAATTATGCTCATGGGAAGCATATTGCTGCTTTCAGATCACCAAGACTCACAGAATTCTAATCAACAATAGAAGCACAGATCCTATTTATGCTTACCAGATCCTCTACATAATAGCTCCAGAAGCTCCCACTCCTACTTTCTTCCTATTTTATGACCAAACCATCTTTTCTGGAGCCTCTGACTCTTTCCTGCTAAGCTGAGATGTAAAGGCTGTTGACAATACTGCCTGTATTTCACTGCCCTGCTGTTACTATGTAGAACAGCACAGGGCAGGGGCTCTAGAGAAACACCAGCTGATCATGAGTCAATCATGTCCTTCATTTTGACACATTGCCATCTAGAAAGAGTTATACACTAAACGAATTGTCTGTGTTCACCTCGTTATTAAAATGGATTCAGAAGCCATTTGGATGAAATTAGGCAAACAGAGGAGAAGATGGAGTGAATGCTACAAGAGCATATATTATACAAACTGCCTCAGAAATGCTTCCCTCATGCAGGCTACAAGACTGGACTAGAGACAAGATATAAAAAGGATGGGAGATGGGGAATGTCTCATGAACAGGCACAAACCTACTAAAAGTCCCATTCTCCTAGAAACAGAGGATAGACAAATTCTGTCTTGATGATCACTGTCCTTCAAAGTGGAATGTGGAAAAAGCAAAGCTGCTACTTTGGACCTAATTCTAAGAAGAAATTGAGTACTAATGTGAGGAGTATCGGAATGAAAGAGGGGAAAGCTGAGAAAGAATTATTCATATCTACTGGACTAAGAGAGCAATTTTTAAAAGTACAGGAAAAAGATAATCAAATTGATATTGGAAATGACCCCCTAAAATATATACGACCCCCTAAAATATATACGAAAATGTGCCCCCTTAAAGTTCTCCAGAAGTCCCATCTGGGTGCTACCAGAATTTGGGGTGCCATATGATATCACCATATGCTTATTAATAAATCCTCAATATTAATAAGCCCAAGAGGGTTCTTGCCTAATATTTAGAGAAGAATTCTAAATACCAGCATAAATAAATGAGGCAGCATGGTACATTTTAGGCTATTATTTAGTGCAAAAGATGCAAAGGAGAGTGAGAGCTTTATCTAAGAGAGAGAGAGGTAAATCTGGGTTCATACCGAGCACCAGGAACCAGCCACGTGGAGGAGCATGTAGGCCAGGAAGCCTAGGGTGGGTGTCCTGAAGGCCCCATGTCCTGGAGGCACAGGGCTACAGCCAGCCCCTCCTGGCAAGAGGCCAAGGAAGAAGAGAGCAAGGACACACTGTGTCCCAGGCTTTTAACCCACTTCCAAAGGGGAGTGGTTAATTAACCTGATTGGCTGGTGCGACCAGGTAGAGACATGAGGTCACATAGGGGCATGGTAAAGGCATCAGGTAGGGGGATGAGGACACACAGGGGCGTGGCAAAGGCGTGGTCTTCCAGCTCACAAACCTAATCCATTATAACCTGTATGCCTGCCTACTTCCAAATGGCAAGGACATAAGGATTCTATATGTAAAACTCTCTCTCTTCAATTCAATCAGGAATGTTTCTGATGCAGAATAAAATTATTAAGTATTCTTGATGTGGAAGGCCAATTCTTAATTTATATGTTCAAAGAATACATACATAAATTACTGTCTTTATAATCTTCAAATTCCAGGAAGCTTATACAGAGATTAGTACACAATTGCTATAGCTAAACTTCATAGGTTTTTTTTTTTGGACAGGCAGAGTGGACAGTGAGAGAGAGAGAGTCAGAGAGAAAGGTCTTCCTTTGCCCGTTGGTTCACCTTCCAATGGCCGCCACGGCCGGCACGCTGCGGCCCGCGCACCACGCTGATCCGATGGCAGGAGCCAGGTGCTTATCCTGGTCTCCCATGGGGTGCAGGGCCCAAGCACTTGGGCCATCCTCCACTGCACTCCCTGGCCACAGCAGAGAGCTGGCCTGGAAGAGGGGCAACCAGGACAGAATCCAGCGCCCCGACGGGGACTAGAACCTGGTGTGCCGGTGCTGCAAGGCGGAGGATTAGCTTAGTGAGCCACGGCGCCGGCCTAAACTTCATAGTTTAAGTGTATTGATTAGTTATTAAAACAGCCTACCAACTTTTTTCTTCTAAGCATTAGGAAATAAGGGTCTGTATGAATTAAGTTGATCATAAACAATAGAGAAATGCAGAAAATCTAGAAAACACCTATACTCGGACTTTAAACAAAAATCAATGGACTTGGGTCCCTGAGGAAAGAGAACAAAAGAGGTGAGCTCTACCACGGCCCAAGCTTTCTTCTTTTCTGAGATAATTCATTCTCAGACCGTGGCACAGAAACAAACCGGCAGTCTTCCTGAATTAAAGAGACAGAGATTAGAATTCGGGCAACTAGAATGTGCTGGATGAAGTAACCAAGAGCTACACAGAGAAAGAATGCTAAAAATTTGCATAGGAATTCCCCCATGTTTTGAAAAAACACTAATCTACAAATGTATATGATGGGGAACCATGGAACCAAAAAAACCTCCAGAGGAAGAAATAATTGCTTGGAAGCTGTAGGGTGAATAGTCCCCAAGTTCATGTATGAATTGTTAAAGTTTATCCCAACAAAACTGGAGAGGCCTCACTGAGTGCAGGTAGTAGAGACCCAAAAAAGGAATACACTTTAGAAATGTGACTAAATTAGCTCTAGAGAAACATCCTTCTAGACTCACCCTAGAGAGCCTTTAAAACAGTCTCAAATGGATAAAACCAACCTGCCAGAATTTATCTATCAACCAGAAAATATCCAACATGCTTTACAGGAATATAATAATATTCAGCTCTAAGCAATATAAAACCACAATGTCCAGCATCCGAACATTATTATATATATATAAAAAGTTCCAAAATGGGACTACAGGAGAAAAATCATTGGATAGAAACAGACCCGTAAATGGAAGAGATGATAGACTAAGACAATAAAATAACTATGATCAGTATGAAATGTATGATCAAGGATAAAACATAATAAGGAGGGAAATGGGAGATTTAGAAAGCTCTAAACAGAATAAGAAGAGATAGGAATAAAAATTTGTAATAAAAATGCACTGATGGGATTAACAGTAAATTAGACATAGCAGAAATAAGAATGGTGAACTTGAAAACGTAACAGGTTTTTCAAAGCACAGAGAGAAAAAAATTACTAATATTTTATTAGGCAATGTTTATAAAGAATATTTGGCTGGAATTTTCTTTCCTTATCATATCACAGGTCATTTCTAAAATGCAAATAACTAGAATTAATAACAAGAAATCCAAAGGAGGCCGGCACCGCGGCTCAATAGGCTAATCTTTCGCCTTGCGGCACCGGCACACCGGGTTCTAGTCCTGGTCAGGGCGCCAGATTCTGTCCTGGTTGCCCCTCTTCCAGGCCAGCTCTCTGCTGTGGCCAGGGAGTGCAGTGGAGGATGGCCCAAGTGCTTGGGCCCTGCACCCCATGGGAGACCAGGATAAGCACCTGGCTCCTCCCATCGGATCAGTGCGGTGAGAGAGAGTGAGTCACCCTCCAGTGGCCGCCACGGCTGGTGCGCTGTGGCCCGTGCTGATGAAGGGTGGGATGGGAGAGGGAGTGGGGGAGGGGAAGGCCTCGGGAGGGAGGGAAGTTGTGGGGGAAAGCCACAACAATACAAAAGTTGCACTTTGTAAATTCACATTTATTAAATAAAAAAAAAGAAAAAGAAAAAGCAGAGGAACTGGTATTCAAACCAGGCACTCTGCTATGGGAGGTGGGTATCCCAATGGCCACTTAACTGCTATACTAACGGTTCACCACTGGTTTTATGTTTTGGAGTTCCTTTATGTCGTAAGAGCTGGATTTTTATTTTTTAATTGGGAAAAACAAATACAGTAATAAAGCTTAGTCTGTGAAAAATAAAAAAAGAAATTCTGCAGAACAGAGTACATATCTATCTATCTACTTGTCTATCATCTATCTATCCTTCCATCTATCATCTCTTCGCTGGACAGAGACTGCAAAGATATATCCATTCAATTTAATTTTGTTATGAATGTTCCAAAGTAATTCAGTGGGAAAAGGACAGTCTTTTCAACAAATGATAAAAATAGTAATTTGTCAGAAAATCATCATAATAAATTGGCAAAAAAAGACTCTCAATCATTATCCTTATACCATGTAACAAATTAATTCCCTTTAGATTGTAGACCAAAATATTAAATCCAAAATTGTAAGTAGTGTAAAAGAAATCATAGAAGGAGATTTAATGACTTTAGGCAAAGATATTTTGGTAGGATACAAAAGGCATACACTTTGTAAGAAATAAAAGGGTAAATTGGACTTCTTCAAAATTAAAAATGTTTACTTCTCAAAAGACACTGCAAGATAGATGAAAAGGCATACCCAAATGGTTTGAAATCTTTGTAAAACATATATCCGATAAAGAATTTATAATCAAATATGCAGGACTCTTACTTTGCAATAATAAGAAAAAACTATTCCAGTATTTTAAATAGGCAAAAGATATAAATATACACATCACAAAAAAACTATAAAAATGACACAAAAATGTTTCTCAACTTCTTTAGTTATTAGAGAAATGCCTTTGAAATCATACTGAGAAACCATGACTTACTCCTGATAGTGGCTAAAGCTAAAAAGACTGGAAATACTGATATTGTAAGATTGTCCTGGCCGGCGCCGTGGCTCAACAGGCTAATCGTCCGCCTTGCGGCGCCGGCACACCGGGTTCTAGTCCCGGTCGGGGCGCCGGATTCTGTCCTGGTTGCCCCTCTTCCAGGCCAGCCCTCTGCTGTGGCCCAGGAGTGCAGTGGAGGATGGCCCAAGTGCTTGGGCCCTGCACCCCATGGGAGACCAGGAAAAAGCACCTAGCACCTGGCTCCTGCCATCGGACGAGCGCGGTGCGCTGGCCGCAGAGCGCCATCCGCGGCAGCCATTGGAGGGTGAACCAATGGCAAAGGAAGACCTTTCTCTCTGTCTCTCTCTCTCACTGTCCACTCTGCCTGTCAAAAAAAAAAAAAAAAAAAAAAAAAAAAGATTGTCCTGCAAATGGAGCTCTCAGACACTGCTGGTGGAAATGCACAGCTCCTTCAGAAAACATCACTGTAATTTTTTATATACTTAAATATGCACTTCCCATATGACCTAGCAATTCCACGACTAGATATTTACCCAAGTAATGAACACAGTGTACATCTACACAAAGAATTTGAACCAAGCATGTGACTGGTTTGAACTTTCTGGCTCTCTTTTGATTGGTTGGGGTTATGTAACTAACGATGGCCACCGAGTGGTGAGAATATTGATATATCCCCATTGGACAGTGTATATGACTGTGCAAAACCCCTCAGAGCGCTTTCTTTCTCCTTTGACTGACAATCAGCAATTTTGTGACTGTGGCTGCTCTTCCAATTTGGGCCCCTGAACAACTTCAAGGAGCCAAATTCCCTTCTGTGACAAAACAGACATGGAGCTTAAGTGAGAAGTAAATCTTTATTGTTTGAAGCCCCTTATATTTTAGGGCTATTTATTACTACTATGTAATTTTACTGATCCAGAGTGATAAAAAGTTGGTATCAAGAATTACAATGGTGCTACTAAAAAAAAGAATTATATATAGATATACATACATAGATGGTTACTATATACATACATGTTTAGCAGAGATGTAGAATCTTTTTAGCTAAAGTGTGAGAAAATGTTCTCTAGGCTGATGTGATGGGAAACATTTGGTAACTTACCAAGAACTTGGAAGACAGATTATGCACCATCTAAGTTCATAGGCCTGGAGAAGAGGCTGATACTCAGAAGGCTGGCAACATTTGCTAACTATTAAATGCATCTGAAAAGGCGCAACAACAAAGACAAAACTTCAGTTTACATTCAAGAATAGAAGAGACAGGAAGAGTTCAAAAATGCAACAACTTGTAGATTTTGAAAAAGTAACTCTTTCTCTTCCTTAAGCAATAAAGGATAAAAACTGAGAAGACGTTTGTAAGAAATTCCAACTTCGAGTTTGGGACCCTTATGATTCTTTTCAACTGAACAAAGGATCTCAGAAAGATATTAAGTGTGACTCTCTCAGCAGAGCTTGACAGATCAAAGTACCCACAGAAACTAGAGAGGCATGAGCATGAGAAAGCCTGGATCTATTGCAGGGTTAAAGAGGCATGTCCAGAAAATAACTCGAGTGTAGCCACTGGCATATTGGTGCTTACAGACATCAAACCAAAAAAAAAAACTGGTTTACCCAACTTTCAGAAAGAGCATGAAGCAACAGTCTGGGGATGATACTGATCTTACAGAAGGTACACGGAACAGAGATTTAGTAGACACTTCGGAGAGCACCTGTTGTGGCAGGCAGTTTTACAACACAGATTCCTTCACCTTCCTTTCATCTGTGCCTATCACTGTCTCAGCCAATACAGCACAGCAGAAGTGACAACAGGGTTCTAGGTCATTTGAACACGCATTCTCAGAGGCCTGAGCTGCCGTGTAACAGGTTCATTTTACTGGAGGCTGCACGCTGTGAGGCTGAGTCACTCATGGGCCTCCTTGGAGCTGTGTGGTCGACAGTATCATCTGAGCATGGACTTCTGCTCCTTCAGCCCAAGGACAGAAGGTGTGAGTGAAGAAGCCATCCCAGAAGGGAATCTTTCAGTCCAACTATTTGCCAGCACCAGTCACTTGAGTCACCACTGCTGAAGCCTCAGGTATCACAGAGCTGAGAGGTTGCTGGCCCCCAGGTACTCTTTCCAGACTTCCTACATACCTAGCCCATGAGCACAGTACATTTTTTGGTTTTACATCACTGGGTTTTGAGACGATTTGTTGGGCAACAGAAGCTGGTGTGAGTTGAATTGTGTCTCCTTAAATTTCATGTGCAGAAGCCTTCACTCCCAGTACCTCGGAATGTTAAGTGTCTGCAGACAGAGCTTACCAACACCTTTGGGCTTCTAGCCCCCAAACTATGAGAAACAAATTTCTGCTATTTAAGTCACCCGGCCTGTGATGTTTTGTTACGGCAGCCTGAACTAACTATATAATACAAGAATGCAATACCTAACTAGAATAACTACCCTACTCAAGAGAAGTCTTTCATTCCCAATTCCTGCCTTGTTCTGCCAAGTCCACTTGTATAAGCCTCCAGCAGCCTTTTTTTTCTCTCTCTCTTTTTTACTAAGTCCTTCTCATCCTTAACATTTATTTAAAATCTAGGCTTGGATAATGGGACCCTCTCAGACAGAAACTGGTTTTGGGATTCAAGAAGAACTAGGGCATCTTCCCAATTAGGGCTCAAGGGAAGAAAGAAAGACCCAGTTTATAGAAGCAAGCTCAAAAAGCAGACACTCAGAAACATGCAGGTGAAAGAGACTGGGAAAGTTCTGAAAGGTTTCTTTTTTGAATCTAAACTTTCTTGAGGACCAGCTGTATCCTATCCCTTCCAAGGGGTGACCTTGTGTCCCTGTCGTAAACTCTCAGTTTTGAAACTCCCATTGGTTTCTGTGACTTGCAATCAAAGAGCCCTAAATAATCCAAGTGCCATTTTGGATCCACCAACAGTGACCATCTATGAGATGGGAACCTAAACAGAAAAAAGAGAAAGGACCCAAGTCCCAGCTCCCACCCCTACTGCTCTCGGAAATAAATGGAGAGATCTTTTGTGAGGTCAGAAGGTCTTACATGAGCAAGTGGGCAAGACGAGTCAGGGTAATTTGAGTTATTACTGCAAAGATGACCTCATTGATGCTTAAACAGCCTTGAGAGACCAGGGAAATTTTGAGTAACAGAGAGATAAATTGAAAAGAATTACAGAGACCTGTGACAACAGTGCCAGGCAGGTCAAAACCCAGAATGAACTGAGGTTTAAGAAACAGTGCTAATGAAAAAAATCACTTTGGGAAGAAACATAAGACAAATTGAATCTTCTGGCAGTGTACCGTGAAATGGCTGGCCAAGCTGAAGGAAAAAAAAAAATCAATCAATCAATCAGAAAACAGTTTTTTAGGAAGAAGCTGCAGGAGCCAAAAGGAAGCTCGGAGAAGGCCTCTGAGCTGGTTGCTAATGCTGGAGGACAGGAGGCAGCACACAGATGTGTTCCGTTTGTCCCGCTTGGACTAAGCCTGAGCCTACAATAGGCCCAGAACCCAGAATGGCTTGGTTCTGTGATAGGATAAGAAGGAGAAATATTGCCAAGCCAATTAGCGGAACGATTCCCGGCCAGCAACTCAAGCCCAGCCAATGACTTTGAAACTTCTTATCCCTATGCAGCAGCACTTATTATCCTGATAGAGGAGCAGAAATATTCTGATAGGTCCTAATACACTAACAGAGCCACCTATGTCCTGATAGTAACAACACATATGAGATATGAAATTATTGTCTCTGAAAACTCTCATCTGGGGAGGATCGTACTTCCCTGTATCTCTGATGTCAGACCAATCCATGATGTTTCCTCCAGCCAACGATGCATACACAGAAGTGGCACATGTCATTTCCAGTGTATGATTTGCCATTTCTCAACTCTTTTTCTCAACCAGCAGACTAGTAATGTTGCAAACAGTAGCTGTTCCAACAGCCTATGTCCCAAGGGCAACAGGCTATGGTGACTTGTAACACACATGAACAGTAGTGAGAAATAAATCTTTGTGTTCTAAGCCACTGTGATTTGGCGAGTCTTTTGTTCCTGTAGCATAATTTCACCTCCCCTGACTCTTACAGCCTGCAAGATCAATGGCTGTGAGCATGAGAATAGAGCATTTCTGGCCACCAAGAGGAATGTCCAAGCTTCAGGAGGTGGTAGTGACGAGGTATTAACAAGAAGAACTGGGGCAATCTGTTAGTAGCTCAGGAGAAAGATAAATGTGGGATTTGCTGGAGAAAGCACAACACAAGAAATCCCCTGGAATGGAAAGTATACTATTCATTTTGACCCTGACTGTGAAAATGGGCTGAAGTCTGGTAAAACAGGGGTTACATTAATGAAAAGGATTTATGGGATTTGAGATTCTCTGTTTGTTTTATTGTTTTTATGCTAAGAATTTGAGCCAAAGGAGCCAAAAGGTTCTGATTTATTAGATGAACCATATCGGGTGGTGACAAAGGCACACCTTCTCCCTAAAATCCTTGTTGGTTTTGGATACGGTCTTTAGGATGTAGAACTCAGGATACAGTTCCCTGTTTCCTGCCCAGGTCAGAGCTCCTTGGGTGTGGTCCCTTTTCATACATTGTTTTCTGCCTCTATCTTTAAAAAACCAATTCTGGCTCCTACTTATTTCCCTATTCTTCACAGCAGTCTTATTCTGGGGACAAGAAACTTGCTCCTGAACCTTTACTTGGAGACGTGAAGACAAAATTATGACAGATTTAGCTACAGATCTAATTGGCTTTTATTTGTGATTTATGAATTGGGGCAGCCTCCATTTTACAAAAGAAAATGAGGGCTCTCCTTGGGCAATAGTAGAACAGTGGCTCTTTAGTCCATTTTCTGTTCTAAAACAGAACACCCAAGACTGGGTAGTTTATGATGAACAGAAATTTATCTGGGAAGTGCAAGAGCATGGAGATGACATCTGGCCAGGGTCTCCACGTTGCATCATTTCATGGCAGAAGGTGGAAGGGGAAGGGAGGATGAGGATGTGAGAGCAAAGGGGGGCTGAGTTCGCTTTTATAACCTTCCCTCCTTCAATGACAGCATTACCTAACCACCTCTTACAGGTCCCACCTCCCAGCACTGTTGCATTGGGGATTAAGATTCCAATGCCTGAATTTGATGGGACACATTCAAATTCTAGCAAGTGGGTATTGTAAGATGGAGACAAGGAAATAGAACAACAGGAAAAAAACTGATAGGTAACATCAGGTTATTTCCGGTTGCTTTTATGTAAAGATTAAGCCAGATGGAATTTCGTTATTGCATTAACTCAGGCCCAAAATTTCATTTTCAGGAACTGATCTGTTTTGAGATCTATCTGCTTTCTTAAAGCTTCTCTTCAATTATGTGGCATTTAGCACAAGTGACTCCATTTTGGCTTGGTTTCATTTTCTGTGGCCTCCTGGGGCTCAATCCAAAATAATGACCCCCTAGAATTGTCTTCTTTATTTTTTTTTAACAAAGCCAAGGGTCCTATTTCCCTAAGTAAATATTTCTTTGCTGTCTATTTGTCTCCTGTATTCTGAACGTCCCACATCAGATTTTCTTCCAGGTTCACTGCCCACTTGTGAAGATATCTATCTTGGAAGTCCTATCTTGGACTCTTTTGCTTCCCACTCCTTGCTGGCCCCTTTGCCCAGAATAAAACAGAAATCGGTGGGACGCTAGGTCACAATCCTTTATGTGGCAACCCGAGACTCCATACGTCTAAACTTTCACTCAATCTCCGCTGTGCCTATCTCTTACCTTCTGCTGTGAACCTGTGCTCATCATAAATCAGAGACCACTTGTACAGATGCAACTTTCAAAATCATCTCAATGAGTCTATGTGAGTCATCCAAACCAACAGCAAGAATCCTCCAGGACACTTTTGTAGGCACACTCAAAAGTGGAGTGGCATGATTGACATGGAGGAAAATCTAGCCTGTCTCAGGGTTTATAGGCAACAGACCTGGAGTACAGTTAGGTTGACCACAGGAACCAACCGTGTGAGGTTAAGATGCTAAAAAAGGCTTTCAAATGAAAGCAGATAGTCATTCCTTTGGACTATTTTGCCTGCCTGTGTCTGGAGGAGGCTGTAGGCTCTGTCTGTGGGTTGAACTTGGTCTGGGTGGCTGGATTTAATGTGAGCAATAAAATTCACACCAAGTTGGAGGGACTATGCTAGATAAAAAGAGACTAAAGGGTTATGAAAACCAAATGCAATCTGAAATCACTTATTTGATTCTAGAAAAAAATTGATTCTTAGCCAAAAAGCTAAAAAGACATTATTTAAATGAAAGGAAAATTGCATGTGGTATACATACTGTATATTCATATAATTAAATGCATTAAATTGTTTTTAATTCTCTAAATGAGATAATGATGTTGTGGAGTTGAAGACCATGTCCTTGTTCTCAAAAGAGAGACACACTGACATAATTAAGCCTGAAATGACATGATGTTAGCAACCTACTTTCCAATGGCTCAGCAGAAAATATGTATGTGTATATATATATAAATCCAGGTAAAGAGCATATAGTCGCTCATTGTATCAGTCTTCGAAGTTTCAGTAGATGTGAAAATTTTAAAGAGGAAATTTTTTCTTGAGGAATCACTGGAAGAAGAGGCAATTTTGACTTAAAGAAATTAAGAATGAAAGAAGCCAAGATTGCTGTGTTCAGTTACATGAGGAACTTCTCAGGGGAAAAGGAGAGGCTGTATTCTGAACATCTCCAGACAGCAGGGCGGGCTCTAGACAAGGGAGAGAGCAGAAAGCAGATTTTGGCTTCAAAGAAAGCAAACTGTGTAATAAGACTCACCCCTCAGCTACAACCAGCTCTGGTAGCAGGGAGGAAGACACAACGGGTAATCGCTACATACGATCTTTGGATTCAAAGGAATTTTTGTTGTTGTTGCTATTTCAGAAGCAGAGGAAGAGCTTCCATCCACAGCGTCACTCCCAGATACCTACAAAGGCCGGCCAGGGCTGGGCCAGGCGAGGCTGTTGGCTGGGAACTCCATCCAGATCTTCCCTGTGGGTGGCTGGAATCCAAGCAATGGGTCATCACCACTGCCTCCCAGGGTCTATTAGCAAGAAGCCAGAACTCAGACCCAGGCTGCCTGATACTACATACCGTTGTCTTAAACAAGACCAATCTGTAAGGCAAACCACCTCCCTTAGCGACAAGCCTCTGGAGGTCCCCCGGGGTTGGCATGGGCAGACAGCATCGCCTCTCCTGGGATGAAGCTACAAAACAGTTTATCTTCATGGGTCTTTCCTTTTTTACTCTCTTGACTCTGCTGAAACTTCACTTGAATTCCAGTGTTTCCACCCTCTGGTCTCCAGCCGTTTCGTTACTTTCTTTTTGATGGCTTCAAAGCCACAGTCATAGGCCAACAAATAAGAAGGCTCTGGAACACCTTTGATGGAGTGCTGTATGCAGCATGCCCCGTTGTCTGGAGCGTGGTTGAGAAACATCACGTGTAGCATCTACCTCAGACTCAGCCACCTTTATGATTGCTTTTTTTGGAATTGAAAATTATTTGCAATCTTAGAGCAAAAAAAAATTGAGACAGACTTGTGACTTCCTTTGATTTCCTTTAATAACCCTATTGTGTCTCACTTCATACTTCAGGCTAAGGGTTTTCTCTCCATTTCTGAATTTCAGTCTGTCTGATTTCTTTCTTTCTTTCTTTCTTTCTTTCTTTCTTTCTTTCTTTCTTTCTTTCTTTCTTTCTTTCTTTCTTTCTTTCTTTCTTTCTTTCTTTTTTGACAGGCAGAGTTAGACAGTAAGAGAGAGAGAGAGAGAAAGAGAGAAAAGTCTTCCTTCCATTGGTTCACCCCACAAATGGCCACTACCGCCAGCGCACTGCGCCGATCTGAAGCCAGGAGCCAGGTGCTTCTCCTGGTCTCCCATGCGGGTGCAAGGCCTAAGCACTAGGGCCATCCTCCACTGCCTTCCTGGACCACAGCAGAGAGCTGGACTGGAAGAGGAGCAATCGGGACAGAACCGGCACCCCAACTGGGACTAGAACCCAGGGTGCTGGCTCTGCAGGCAGAGGATTAGCCTAGTGAACCATGGTGCCAGCCTCTAATTTCATTTAATGAAATTTTTATCTGCTTTAAGGATGATAGTGCCATAAACAGTAGTATTAATGGGAAGTAAAACTTGCCTAAGTAGTCCAGCGCTGTGGTTCACTAGGCTAATCCTCCACCTGCAGCGCCAGTACTCTGGGTTCTAGTCCCGGTTGGGGCGCCAGATTCTGTTCCAGTTGCTCATCTTCCAGGCCAGCTCTCTGCTGTGGCCCGGGGAAGGCAGTGGAGGATGGCCCAAGTGCTTGGATCCTGCACCCACATGGGAAACTAGGAGGAAGCGCCTGGCTTCTGGCTTCGGACTGGCGCAGTGCACCCAGCAGTAGCACCCATTTGGGGGTGAACCAATGGAAGGAAGACCTTTCTCTCTGTCTCTCTCTCTCACTGTCTAACTCTGCCTGTCAAAAAAAAAAAAAAAAAGAATATAGTATCCTTGAGTATAATCAATTAAAGTGATCCACCCTGAACAATGCCTCCTTACTCCATGATTCCTGCCCTGAGCCACCACTCAGTGATGGGAATGATTGATTAACTTCTTTTGGCATTGTAATATGGCATATCATTGGATTTTATCTTTAAATGAGAGGGTCTTACGTAGAAAAATAATATTAGCATATGTTTTGCTAATTTTAAAATGAGGTATTGTGCATTTGTATGCCTGCCAGTGAAGGTATTCCATAAGTTGGAAGGACTTGCCTGGTAAAGCAGTGGGTTTCCTCCTGTTGGGTAGTACCGTTACAGATGGGCACCAGATGGCCAGTTACAGTTACCTTAGTGAAGTGAGGTGGTGTAACCATTTCACATCTACTGATTCAATACTATATAAAGTTTCCATGGCATGAACAGACCACTGAAGTGGAGAATGTGCTTCCCTGGGTCAAACAGCCCAGCCAAAGGGGAAAATAGAAGTTAGTCTGCCAAATCTGAGCCAGTCAATAATACTCTAAATTGTTATTGAGTTTTATTAGTAAAAGCAAGTCATCATCTTGATAAGGTTTAATGAGGTATAAGTCTGATGAAAACTGTTTCTCACACTGATTTCCTCTGAAACTTTTATGAAAAATAAAGATGATATCTCATAAGAATATGGCCTGAGGCCAGGTTAAGTATAATTTTTCAGATGCCAAAAACACTGTAAGTCAGGTATTGCAATAAACATACTAAGGTGAAATTAAAACTTTGGTATGCATTGCTGATTAATGTACTAATGATTTGTGTATTATTGATTCATTTTTATTTATGCTTACTGTATACAATTTTATTTACTTTTTGGTTTATGATTTTTATTTATATAACTTCACTTTTTATTTGAAAGAGACAGAGATTTTCCATCCACTTGTTCCCTCCTCAAATGCCTGCAAGAGCCAGGGCTAGGCCAGGCCACAGCTAGGAACTAGGAACTCCGTTTGGCTCTCCCACATGGGCGGAAGGGATCCAAGCACTTGAGCCATCACTTGCTCCCTGTCAGGGTGTGCAGTAGTAGGAAGCTGAAATCAGAAGCAGAGCTGGGACTCGAAACAGGCACTCGAGTGTGCGATGTGGGGGCCCTAACCACTGTGCCCAGCATCACCCCCTGACATGTTTTTTCACTTTAAAAACAAACACACACACACACACATTAAAAAAATCAGAGGACTCTAACAGATGCCAGAAAGCAAACAGACATAAAAAAATTTCCCCTCAACAATTTGTTTCATTATTTCATTTAAGGTTGTGCAATGAAGGTGCCTAGAGAATTCAACCATTGGGCAATTTTTACTCAAATAAAGAAAGAAAGCAGGAGTGTATGCTAAGAGTAAGAAAAAAATTTTCCTACATTTTATAATACTTTTTTATATAACACCATTTCTTTTTCAAACCCAACTTTTCAAGGCTGGGATTTTAAGGACAAGCCCCATCTGATGTTACTTGTTTCAGAGTTGCTTCCCACAGCTCATCTGCCTAGAGCCTTTCCCTGGGCAGGTTGGTCTTGCACTGTCAAACACTCAGCATAGCCAGTTACAGCTCCAATTACATTTCCTCTCCTTTCCACCAATCCCATGTTGGAGGAAGGGACTGTTTGGGTCTTCTCATAAGATTCACTCATTTTAAAGCTGGTAATCCATAGCTTAGTGGAACCACTAGGAGATTTGCCCAAATACAAAAAAATAAGCCAGGTCTTCTCCAAATGACTCCATTGCTCTCAAAGCATTCATCTTCTTCTGAGATGAATTCCCTCAAAAGCTAAGTCCTTCCAACATCTCCCCCCACACTTAGCACTGTCAGCTTTTTCAATCTTAGCTGTTCTAGTGAGTGTGTAGTGGCATCTCATTATGGTTTTAGTTTCCATTTCCCTGATGAATAATATTGAGCCTGTTGTCATATGCATATTTCTAAGTTGGATATCTTTGGTGAAATGTTTATTTAAGTACTTTGTCCATTTTTTAAATTCAGTTATTAGTCTTCCTGTTCATTGAGCCACAAAACTTCTTTTTAAAGATTTATTTTATTTATTTGAAAGAGTTACAGAGAGAGGTGGAGACAGAGAGAGAGGTCTTCCATTTGCTGGTTCACTCCCAAAATGACCACAATGGCCAGAGCTGAGCTGATCTGAAGCCAGGACCCAGGAGCTTCTTGCAGGTCTCCCATGCACATGTAGGGCCCAAGGACCTGAGCCATCTTCTGCTTCTCCAGGCCAGAGCAGAGAGCTGGATCAGAAGTGGAGCAGGCAGGACTCGAACCGACACCCACATGGGATGCCAGCACGGCAAGCCGGGCTTTAATCTGCTACACCACGGTGCCGGCCCCCACAAAACTTCCTTACATGTACTTGGTATACGAGTCATTTATCAGGTGTACATTTTTCATACGTTCTCTCTCAGTATATGGCTTGTCAGATCTTCTCCTTACTGTTGTCCTTTGAAGAACAAAAGTTTTCAGTTTTGATGAATTTCATTTGTCAACATTTTCTTTTATGGAGTATGACTTTGATGTCACGTCTAAGTTTTTGCCTAACCTAAGATCACAAAGAGTTATGTCTTTACTTCTTGAAGATTAATAGGTTCGGCTCTTATACTTAGGTCTATAATCTGTTTCATGCATGCTTTTGCATATAGTATGAAGAAAGTGGCTAGGTTTATTTTTTCACCTTTGTATATGCAGCTTTCCCTGTACCATTCGTTAAAAAGATAATTCTTTTCTATTGGATTACTTTGGAACCAGTATCATCAAAAATATACTGACAATGTATGCAAGGGCTTATTTCTGGACTCTTTATTTCACTCCCTTGATCTTTTCCTGCCCTTATATTAATATGACATTGTGTTGATTACCAAGGTTTTATAGTAAGTCTTAAATCAGTTAATGTATGTCCTCTGACTTTGTTCTTCTTTGTTTTGGAATTTTAGGCCCGTTGCATTTCTCTATAAATTTTAGAACCTGCTTGCCAATTTCTATTTAGAAACATCCTGTAGGGATTCTTATAAAGGTTGCATTGAATTGATGGGTTAATTTGGAGAGAATTGCCAATAATGTCTTCCCAATGCATACAGATGAAATACATCTTTATTTACTTCTCTTGTTTAATTTCTCTTAACAGTGCTTTAAAATTTTCAGTGTACAAGTCTTTCTTTCATTGAATACATTCCTAAGTATTTTATCATATTTTCAAGAGTTCACTTAATTACATTTTTGATTGTTCATTGCTAGTTTACAGAAACAAAGTTGATTTTGCATATTAATCTTTTATACTCTGACCTTGCTAACCTAGATTATTAGTTGTAGTATTCTTAAGATCTTCCTAAGATCATGTCTTCTACAAGTAAAATTTCACTTCTTCCTTTCTAATCCATATGCCTCCAATGTCTGTGTTCTTATTGTAGTGATTAGAACTTAGTGCAATCTTGAATAAGAATGATGAAAATGACATCTTTGTCTTGTTCTTGATGTTGGGAGGAGGCATTTAGCCTTCACCAGGGAATGTAGCATTGACTTTAGGTTTCTCAGAGATGTCCTTTATCAGGTTCAGAATATGCACCCTGAATAGGGGATGAATTTTGTAAGATGCTTTTTCTGCATGTTTTGAGATGATATTGTGGGGTTTTTAATTAATTAGTTAATTAATTTTTGACAGGCAGAGTGGACAGTGAGAGAGAGAGACAGAGAGAAAGGTCTTCCTTTTCCATTGGTTTACCCCCCAATGGCTGCTGCGGCCGGTGTGATGCGGCTGAAGCACTGCCAGGAGCCAGGTGCTTCCTCCTGGTCTCCCATGGGGTGCAGGGCCCAAGCACTTGGGCCATCTTCCACTGCACTTCCGGGCCACAGCAGAGAGCTGGACTGGAAGAGGGGCAACCGGGACAGAATCCGGCACCCCGACCGGGACTAGAACCTGGTGTGCCAGCGCCACAGGCGGAGGATTAGCCTATTGAGCTGTGGCGCCGGCCAATATTGTGGGTTTTGACTATCATTCAATTAATATAGTATGTTAACTTAATTCATTTTCTTTTTTAAAAGAAGATTTATTTATTTGAAAGGCAGAGTTACGGGAGTGGGTGGAGAGAGAGAGAAAGAAAAAGAAATCTTCCAAATGCTGGGTCATGCCTCAAATGGCCACAATACCCAAGAGTTCAGCCAGGATGAAGCCAGGAGCCTAGCACTCTGTCTGGGTCTCCCATGTGGGTGGCAGGGACCTAATCTTCTGCTGTTTTCCCAGGTGCATTAGCAGGAAGCTGGATCAGAATTACAGCAGCTGGGACTTGCACTGGCACTCAAATGGGATGCTGACATCACAAGTGGCAATTTAACCCACTGTACCACCATGCTGGTCAGCCCCAAATTAATTCATTTTCAAATGTCAAATCATTTCTGGGTTAAACTCCACTTAGGCATGATGTATAATCAATCTTATATGTTGCTGACATCCATGTTCAGGATTTTCAACCTACATGAGGGATATTGGCCTGTAGTTTTGTTTTCTAACATTTTTAAATGTAGATCTCTTTTTGGAGTGCAGACAGCATTAAGGGAGATCTCAAAAAGTTCATGGAGAAAGTGAACTGGAAGAAATGAAAATTTTCCAAGAAATTTTTGAAGCCCCTTCATATTGTGTATGTGTATCTTGAGGTCAGGAACACAACAGTGACTAATACATAGTTGCCACCCTCAGGAAATCTATGGTCTGGTTGGGAAAGTCTGGTATAACAATGGTAAGAAATGTATGTATTTTTACATTTATAATTGCAATTATAATAAGCAGTATATGATTTTAAGAAGTAATGGAACCAAGTAGAGAGGGGGAGGTGACATACTCAAGGGGTCATAAGGAAATCTTCTCCAAAGGGCTGACATTTAAGTTAAAATCTCAAGAATGAGTCAGCAGGAAAAGAGAAGAGAGGTGTGGGAGTGTTTCAGACAGGGAACAGCAGGTGCAAAGGCCTTGGACAATAAAACCCTGCCGCATTAGAGAAACTGAACAGGATGTGTGTGGGGCAGCCTAAGTGACCATAGAATGACAGAGAAGAAAGGAAAGCCAGTTCAGGAAGGAGCTTTTATCTGGTTCCTGTAACACTTCATTCTAAGTGTTATAGGAAGCCATCAGTGGGGTGTGCACAGGAGTGTAGTTGACAGAGTGGTCTAATTATTTCCATTTTACAGATTACATTACTGAGGTCCAGAGAGGTTGATTCATCCAAAGTCACACAGTAAGGAGCAGGAAGCCAATATAATTCAACTCTTAGTGTAACACTCTTGTATTTCACTATGATTTTTCATTGTTGGTCTTTAGGATGATCTCTACCTGATGTGGGTAACTCCAATATGAAATTGTTTCTGTTTTAAAGATTATTTATTTGTTTGTTTGAAAGGCAGAGCGAGAGCGAGGGTGAGAGCAAGAGCGAGAGCGAGAGAGAGAGAGAGAGAGATCAATCCACTTGTTCACTCCCTAAGTGGCCATACAGCCAGCTCTATGTCAAGCTGAAGCCAGGAGTCAGGAACTCCATCAATGTGGAAGCACATGAGTGGCAGGTGCCCAGGACTTGGGCTTTCATTAGCACATTAGCAGGGAGCTGGTTGGGAAGCAGAGCAGCTGGGCCTCAAACCAACTCTCTCTGATATGAGATGTAGGTATTACAAAAGGCAGCTTAACCTTCTGCACCACAACATTGGCCCCAAAACTGAAATCGTCAGATCTGCTGCTCTGGTGCTGACATCTGGTTACAATGAGGACTGGCGTCATCTGGAGATATCGCCTGTCCATTTTACCTCAATCTTACAGAACTGAGTATTTTTCAGGAAAATACAGAGATAGGTGAGAAAGGTAACTTTCATAAAAAAAGTTAGTATGAAAATACCTTTTTTCTTTCATAGCAACATCAATTTGGCAGCTGTTTAAGACTGTATTCTCCAAAATGATAACCTCTCCACATAGGAAGACAGCTGTGAGACTGCAGTCATAACTGTATAGGGTTGTGTAAGTTTATGGGGACTAATGGGAGGCAAGTGGGGACAAGACTGTGGAAGACATGCTACTTCTCAGACCTAAACATAGAAAAAGCTCGGGCCACAATAGGAGAAAACTAGATTTCATACCTACAGAATTGAACTTTGTCAAACGCCACAAGGGTACCATGCAGAACCTAGAATGAGGCACCACTGGTGGCATTCTAAAAAAGTACTAAGTTGGGGTGGAAGTTTGGCATAATGGTTAAGCCACCATTTAAGGATGTCTGCATACCAGTGCCTGTGTTTGACTCCTGACTCTGTTCCCAATTCCAGCTTCCTGCAGATACACACCTTGGGAGACAATGGGGAAGGTTTCAGTCCTTGGTTTCCTTGCCACCCACATGGAAGATCTGGATCGAGTTCCCAGGTCCTTGCTTCAGGCTGGGCTGCTATGGGCATTTGGGTAATGAACCAGCAAGTAGAAGATCTCCCTATTCTATCTGTGTCTTTCTCCCTCTCTCTCTCCTGTTTAAAAAAATAAATAACTTGCTCCTAAGGAGGCTGAAGGTGAACTATGAATAGTTACTGGAATAAAGGTCAGAAAACCTGGGATTCAAATAATCTTTTCCCCAGTGTGTCACATGGGAAGTTTACAGGTCTTGGAATATCTCATTGAGTTCCAAAACAGTTAGTCTCTAAAGTCCCTTTGGGATCCAAAACGCTACAATTCTAGAAACTTTGAGTTCAATTTTCTGATACATTCAAATGATACAGTCAAGTCTTCTTATTTATCACCCAATAAAAGGAATTTGTAATAATTATCTAATGGTTTTGAATAAAACTAACTAATCTAGATAAACGGTGACCAATATTTTTTTATTGAATGTGTCAGATTGCCACTAAAGCTTGGTCAAGTTCTGACACTGATTTGTTTAAAGTTTGGTTTCTATTAAACTTAACCTCAGTCAAAGTCCTCATTTGCTTTTCTTCTTCTTGCAAGTTCACCCCAATCTCTATAATTATTCCATTTGTTAAAAATAAAGCCAGCTGAGGCCAGCGGTGTGGTGTAGCAGGTAAAGCCACCACCTGCAGTGCCAGCATCCCATATGGGCACTGGTTCTAGTTTCAGCTGCTCCTCTTCTGATCTAGCTCTCTGCTGTGGCTTGGGAAAGCAGTGGAGGATGGCCCAAGTTCTTGGGTTCCTGCATCCGCATAGGAGACCTGGAAGAAGTTCCTGTCTCTTGGCTTCAGATCTGCGCAGCTCCAGCCATTGAGGCCAATTGAGGAGTGAACCAACAGATAGAAGACCTCTGTCTTTCCTTCTCTCGCTGTGTAACTCTGACTTTCAAATAAATAAATAAATCTTTTAAAAAAATTAAAAAATACAAAAAGCCAGCTGTAGAAGCCTAAATAGGAATTTGAAAGTAGATGTGGCATCTTGTTTCCTTTATTTCCACATTCTTTTAGACACCTAACATTATTGCAACTACACACACACACACACACACACACACACACGTTTATCAACATCTACACCTCTTCACATCTAGCAAAGTTTAGCCTGTGCAGTGGTCCCCACTGAGAAAAGTATTTAAGAAAAAGTATTTAAGAACTAAAAGCCAAGAATGTCTAGTGGGTTGCCAGAGAGGGGATAGTTGACTGAAAGGTAAAAATGCCCTCATTCATATTCTAAAATATTGAATTTGGCCCTGAACAAAATGAAAGTCTTAACTGAAGAAGTGATAGTTACTTGGATAGAAAAATTATTTCTAATCCTCTCCTCTTTGTAATTTAGGAGGTTTTTTGAGGCAGAGGCTGATCTTAAGACTGACCTAGTCAAATGTGACATTTATTTATTTTAAAGACAGAGTGACAGATAGAGAGGGACCAAGGAAGAGATCGTCCATCCACAGGTTTATTCCCCAGATGGACACAACAGCCAGGGCTGGCCCAGGGCAAAACCAGGAGACAGAAACTCCATCTGGGTCTCCCATGTGGGTGGTAGGAGCCCAAACAATTGAGCCGTCTTTCACTGCTTTCCCAGGCACATTAGCAGGGAGCTTGAACGGAAGCGGAGCAGCGGAGATTGAAGCTGGCCCTCTGATACAGAACGTGGGTGTCGCAGGTGGCAGGTTAACCTGCTGCACCACAATGTCAGCCCACAAGGGATTTTCAAGCATCTGATACATCTTAACCTCCACAAGAGGAGCCTGTCTACTACCACATTCTAGAAGATCTATCTAAATAGTTCCCTGTGACTTCTGCCCTTTGATTTCTATACAGGGTTTTCTGGCAGGTCAGGAATTACATCCCCATGCATCTGTCAAAGCTGAGAGAAACGTTGCTTGAGAGCGAGCTCACAGGCACAGGTCTAAACCAATGCAGTGAAATAAGACAAGCGACGAGTGGCTCGGTCTTAAGTGTTCTAAGCATTCTGGGAAGCATGTGTGCATTTCAGAACGGCTGGCTTTTTAAAATCTGTGTATCCTATTCACAGCTTTCTAAAAAATCTACTGATTTTCTTGATGAAGAGTTTAGCAAATGCAGAAATTGAATTTTAATTTCCAAATGCTTTGCTTCTAATTGCTTGTAGTTTTTTTCATGCATCTCAGTGCAAGGCCGCAGAAAGCTTTGGAATAATTAGCTGTCAAAACAGAGGCTCGCCACTTAATCACACAATAAGTGAATCACTGGCATCCAGGCTGGCCAGAGAACCTGACCTGGAAGTGTCTTTTCTAAGACTCAACTGGGACATTCATCTATCATCAGCTGCTCAAATCACCTCTCCTCTTAGTGGAAATTTTCAAGATGCACTCATAGCTATAAATCTCCAGCCTGCTGTGGCAATTCCTTGGCCTACCACAACGGAATGTTCTAGGGAGTAGAAGAAACTTTCAATTGTATCCATTTTCTAAAACAAGACATTCTTTAGGGCCTTATATTGCCTGCCTTCTCTCCTCTCTTTTCCCCAGTTTAACAACAGCAGTCATACAATGCAAACGTAGCCTGCTAATGACAGCTATCATAGGTCATGTTTAGGTCTTAGGTTAAGAGCACAACCTTCAAAATTAGACCCGGATTCAAATCCAGCCTACCCACTTCTAGTTTTGAACCTCAGTTTCTTCATCTACACAATGGAGAAGAAATCTCTACCCCAAATAGTTCTTACAAGAATTAAGTAAGATAATATGCAAAAAATATATAGTCTAGTGTCTGGCACACAGTAAGCACTTATTAAATAGTCACTGTCAATGTCACTTTTGTTGCTGCTGCTCCTTTCTTTCTTCTAAATATTTATTTACTTATTGGAAAGGCAGAGTGACAGAGAGACAGGGAGAGATACAGAGGTCTTCCACTCACTGGTTCACTCACCTAATGGCCAACAAGCCCAGGGCCGGGCTGGGCCAGGCCAAAGCCAGGAGCCTGGAACTCCATCCTGGTCTCCTACATGTGTAGCAGGGACCCAAGAAGTGGAGCCATTTTCCCCTGCCTTCCCAGGAGCATTATTAGGGAGCTGGTCCAGAAGTGGAGCAGCCAGGACTCAAACTGGTACTCTGGTAAGGTATGCTGGTAATCTCACCAGGGCAGGCTTAACCCACTTGGCTGCAACTCCATCTGGCACTGCTGGTTCTAACTTCTGCCTCCAAATTGCTCTTCACTCCCATCAATCAGTGGGAATTTTTGAATCTTACCAGTGGAAAGGAGTCTAGTCACTCAGTCTACTTAACTTACAGATCAAGAAGTGCATGTATCTGTGGAATACCTGAGGCCACACAGTTGTCCAGGGAACGGCTGGCACAGAATGGTGCAGGGGAGTCTCTTGATTTCCAGGTCAGAGTTCATTCTGCTCGAAATGCTCAAGCCCTTTGGGATGTTCAGAATTAGTTCTTGTGCTTTCCTGCTGTTCTGATCACTTACAGTTTTAGTTCCGGCTTGCTATCATGCGGATCTTAGTTAAATCAATGCACTCCCTGAAAAAATTTTAAAATCTGTGCAAAACAACTGGAATACAAAAAAAACTTCACGAGGAGAGAAATATTTTTAAAGAGTGCAAAAGTGGAGCAAAATAATTAGAATACAAATGTAAAGAAATATTACAAGAGAGTGAGGACTTTGGCATGAATAGTGATAATTTTCTCTTTTAACATCCCAAATGAATTTTGATATTGGATGCAAAAATCTAATATGTATCTTTCATATATAAGTGTGTATATACACAGATTGAGTATCCCTCAGTGGTTGGGACCAGAAGTGTTTTAGATTTTTGGAAAATTTGCTCATGCATAATCAGATATCTTAAGAATAAGACTCAAATGTAAGTATGAAATTTGTTTCATATATGCCTCATGCACATGGCCTAAAGGTAATTTTGTACAATATTTTAAGTAACTATGCATCAATATTTTATGGAATGGAAGTTTCCACATGTGGTGCCATGTTGGCACTCAGAAAAATCTCAGATTTTACAGCATTTTGGATTTCAGATTTCCAGATTGGGGGTTCATAGCCTGTATCACCAAAACAGTTTAAAAAGGTTTTGTTTTTTTCCCTAAATGTTTCAGCTACACAGGATTGAAGGTTGTGGAGGGGGAAGGAAGAGAGGGACCTAGTATTGTTTTTCCAAGTAACAAGAGGAAGTTTACCAACAAATAGAAATCGGGTGACTCATTGTTGGGTCACAGTCACTGTGGTTCCCTCTGAAGTGCAAAGCAGAAGAGGGAATGGAGTGACTGATTCTTGCAAAGTTGCCTCTTGAGCATCTTTCTGCCAGCTTGAACGTAGCCCTGGGAGTTAGGGAGAAGCTCCGACTGCTTGCTTGCTTCTCTCGTGCTGGGACACTGTCAGCCCAGCTCTCTTCTCCTCATCCTTCCTCGTTCTTCCCTCGGTGCCACCCATCTACCCATCCAGTTCGTTTGAGCCTATGGCGCAGGGAACGTAAAGGGCACATGAAAACAAGAATAACACAGCTATGGTTACCTGGATCATATTAAGATTTATTTTATTCTTCGTTATACCAGAAAAATTTGCTTACCATAAATAACACAAATAAAATATAAAGTAAAAAAACCAAGCAAGCCTTTGGGATGAGTGTTTGGCCTGGGAGTTCAGATGCTAATTAGGATGCCTGTATCCCATATCAGGGTGCCTGGGTTTGAGTTTCTGCTCCATCCCTGATCCCAGTTTCTGTTGATACATACCCTGGGAGGCAGGCAGCAGGTCATGGCTCAAGTACTTGGGTCCCTGTAGGTGGGAGACCTGGACTGAGTTCCTGGTTCCTGGCTTTTGGCACTTGGGAAGAGAACTAGCAGTTGGGAACTCTTTGTTTCTGTGAATCTTCAACTCTCCAATTAATTAATTACGGAAGAAACTTCGCCCACAGTACTTGATTGCTTGCTTTTCTCATGTGACCTTATGAGAGTCTTCAAAAAGAAGACTCATATTCATGGGAAATGTATATTATGAGAAAACTACCCAAGGATTTCAGAGGTTTCTGCACCAAAATAAACTTCTCTATTAATTGTACTTGCACAAACTTTTTGGAGGCCCCCAGTATGTCCTGGAACTCATTTATGTACTCAGTAGAAATCTCTATTTTTTTCCTATCATCACATAGTTTTTAACAATATAAATGTGCTGTAATGTATTTAACTATTCCCTAATTAAGGGAAATTTCTCACCCTTTCTTATTTTTCTTTACTAGAAATAACTCATCAACGATCATCCATGTTCATTTACTTTAGGAACGTGTATGAATTATTCAGAAGTACTGATTCTAAGAAACAGAATTAAGAATTCCAAAGATTTGCTTATTAAAAACTGATACACATATTTCTAAATTACCTCCAAAAAGGCTTGTATCAAATTATAGTCTTACAAAGTATGTATGGAATTACTCATTTCCACCTGATGATACTGATATCAAGCCACTGAATTTTAAATAAGCTGATTGGCCATAAAGTGTATCTCATAGTTGTTTATTTTGAAATTCCTTTATGATTCTTGAGATTATGCATCTTTTTATATTTCATTAATTTTTTATGAATTATCTTCATTTCTTTTGCCCAGTTTTACATTTTATGTCTTTTCATAATGATTTTAGGCACCTTTAATATATTTTGTATATTACACTTAATTTTATATATTTTGCACAGGTTTTCACTGTGATTTTTATGTCTCTCATGCAAATCTTTACTTTTTTTGAAGTGAAGCCTGTCGACCTTTTACTCTTGGAATTGTATCTTTCTTCATCACCCTTCATCACCCCTCCAGAATTAAAAAAAACGAATGTGCTATATTTTACTATAGGTAATAATAATTTCTGACTTTTTAAATTTAATGTGTAGAATTTAATCCACTTAGATTTATGTAGATGATGTAATTTACAGATTTAAATTTGTGGCCAGTGTTGGGGTACAGCAGCTTAAGCGGGCACCCAGGATGTTGGCATTCTATATCCAAACACTATTTCAATTCTCGATGGCTCCACTTCAGGTCTAGCTCCCTGCTAATGCAGCTGGGAAACAGTGGAAGATGGCCCAAGTGGCTGGGCCCACACCACCCTCATGGGAGACCTGGATGGTGTCCCAGATTCCCAGCCCAGCGCCGGCAGTTATGGCCACGTGGGGAGTAAACCAGAAGATGGAAGATCTCTTTGTCTCAGTCTCTCTCTCTCTCTCTCTCTCTCTCTCTCTCTCTTTCTGTCCCTCTGCCTTTCAAATAAATAAAGTGAATCTTAAAAGAAAACAAAACAGTGGGTTAAGGGACTTAAATTCTTTTTTCCAGAATCCACAACTCTCTGAATATCATTTTTGAACAGTGTGTCCTTTTGTGATTTGAAATACTACCTTGTTACATTCTAAATATCCCCCTGTACTTACACACAGCTCTGCTCCTGAATTGCCCTCTTGGGGTCCATTTGTCCATATCTATCTTCTGAACCAATGCTGCATTTTTAATCTTTGTAAACACAGCCTGGCTGACTGAAAGTCAAGTCCTTACCTGTCCTGCTTTGTTGTTGTTGCTTGCTGATGCCTCCTCTCTTAAAAACACCTCTGCAACTTCCATAAAACTCCTGTTAGGATTTCTTAGGATGGCCTTGACTTTATGGATTAATTTACAAATTTGACATCTGCAGAATATTGAGTCTTTCATTCAGAAACATATATAGTTTTCTATCTATTCAGGTCTTCTTTTATGTCTCCAATAAAATGTTTTATCTTTGTTCACATGGACCTCACCCAGTTCTTGTTGGTTTATTCCTAAGGGATTTTTTTTTTTTTTTTTGCTTTTTAAAGTTTATGTTGCCCTTGAGAATTGGAGCTTTAGATTTACAGAGAGAAGGGCAGGAACAGGACAAGAAAGTTGCAGTTGCTAGGAGAGAGAAGGAAAAATCAAGAAGGGAAGGGAAGACGACATGATGCAGAAGGGAGAGAGAGGGAGAAGACTTGATTTTTATTGAGTACTACTACGTGACACGTCGCGTACTAGCAACGTCCACAAACACCACCTTGTGTGCACTTCTTGTCTGAGGAAACAGAAGGTTAGCAAGCTCAGCAAGGAAGTGTGGAACAGGAAACGGAAAGAGTATAGATTTGGAACAAGCCCTGGGAGCTGATCTTGGAGTGCACCCTCGTCCCCTGTGTGATCGTGCTCCAGTTACCTAATTACACTCCTCGTTTGTAAAATGTGGGGAATAACTGTGCAGGTGGCTGTGAGGATCAGTGCAAAGACTGAAGCCAAGGGGCCTGCCCCGGAGAGAGCTCTGCATGCAGTTCGCACTCCTCAGTCTGAGTCTGGCTTCTAACCCCGTGGCCTTTCTGCCCCCACCATGGAAATCCGAGAGTTCCTTCAGGACAAGAGGGAGCCATCTGTATTAATGGGCTGTGCCATGTTTACACCCAGGAGCACACACCAACAATTCTTAAGAAACATACATGGTAAGAAAGACAGCTGTTCCAAGTTGTGACTTGAGTCTGAAAAAGCTTGAAAAAAAAAAAAGTCACTCATTACAAAAGGAGGCATTGTTGAAATGTAGATCCTTATTGAAGCCTAAATCCCCAGTGAGAAACACACTCTATTTCTATGCGAACAATAGTTCCTTGTCTGGGAGACAATGCTGGCAGCATAGTCCTGGGAAGCATGGAGTCCCCATGGCAATGGGAACAGTCTCTCCCAAGGGATACCAAACTGGCATCTACAGGAACCAACCCACTGCCTGACCCAGGGCCTTGGCCACTGAACGGAGGCCCCGTTCCCTGGAAAACAGAACTGACTTAGGCATCTTGGCCACAGCTTGCATCTGCTGCAGAACCGGGGAAGCTGTGTTTATGAGCATGGAGTAGCCAGAAAGATAAATTTAAGAAATCACTGCAATGCCCCACTGCGTGCTTTCTCCTTGGGGGCATGCACATATGTTCCAGCACACTCCTGATCATGAAGAAAATGCGTGGATCAGCCTGGATTTAAATCCTCCCCCTCCACAAGCTGGCAGCCCTGGAAGGAATTTGTCCACTTCTCTGAACCTCATTTTCTTCCTCTGAAAAATGGGGTTAATAACACAGACCTCAGAGGACTATTGTGAGGATTCAATCACACAAATGTAAAAATTTGCTCAATAAAAATCAGAAATATTTTTTTATCATCTAGGGAATTGCTTTCAGATCCTATAATGTCTTCAGTGACGCAGAATTTCACTTTTCAAGAGGAAATTAGATTTCTGCCATGGCTGGATGTTGTCTGATTCCAGGGCTAGTAAATAATGTGTGTGATAAAATGTTTGTTTTTCCAAAGGGTTGATCGCCCTTAAATACCGAGACTGGTTTCCATGTATGACTTGTAAAGTGATCTTGACCCATTAGGTCTATATTCAAATTGCTTTCAGAATCCAATCACTTGTCACCGCCTCTCCTGCTGCCACCTGGTTGAATCAAGCCATCATCATCTTTTTCCTACCTTATTGCAAAAAGTCTCCTGACTGGCTGCCCTGCTTCTGCTTTTGCCCTAAAAATATTCTGCACAGTGGTAATATCGTAGGAATAAATGTGTCATCTCCCCAGAGGAGTGCCTTCAGCCATCGTTTATTGCATATTCATTTATTCAACAAATATTTATGGAACTCCTTCCAGATGCCAGCATTGTTTGGGCTCTGGCAATATAGCGATCAACACAACAGGCCCAAGTCCCTGTTTTGTGGAGTATATGATCATTTAAAAAAAACAAGCACACAGTATAGCCTATGACAGATGGTGAAAGGCAATGGGGAAGTAAGTAATGTGGAGTAAGGGAGGATGGGAGAAGGAGCACAGGGACTGGGAGTTATTTTAAATAGGGTGGTTAGGAAAAGTTCCTCTAATTACCCAACATCTGAGTAGAGAGCAGAAGGAGAGGAGGGAGTGAGCCATGTGGTTCTATGGCAGGAGGGAGAGTAGAGGGAGTTCCAGGCCAGGGGAGGGTAGACAAAGCCTTGAGGCAAAGTGGTGGGGCCAGAATGGCTCAGCAGTGAGAGCGAAGGGAGAACGGAAAGAAAGGCGTTTACAGACATGGTGGGGATGGGAGAAGGACTGTCACCAGGTCTCAGGCTCTGACTCCAGTGGGAAGGCCAATGAGGGATTTGAGGAGAGAGACAACCATTGTTGACCTTTCTAAAGCATCTTTTTGGCTACTCTGCTGAGCAGCAGTTCTCAATCTAGAGTGTGCATCAGAAGCACTTGGCTGGGCTCATTGAGACACAGATGACTGGCCCCCATACCCAGATCTTGAGGAGGACACTGAGTATGTCTAGTATGTATAGTACGTCATGACTGAGTGTGTCTAGTATGGTACAAGGAGAATTTGTATTTCTAATCAGTTCCCAGCTGCAGGGCCACTGACATAGAGAATGTTTGAATCAAAGGCAACTTACAAGCCTGGAACCTAGTTAGGGGACTATTGGCTGTAATGCAGGAAAAAAATGATGAGGGTTTCAGTTCAACCAGGGAGTAGGCAGAGGAGGTGGTAAGACATGACTGGGTTCAGGGTACAATTTGAATATTGATCCAATGGGATTCACTGAAAGATCAAATATGGAATATTATGAAATAAAGAAATGAGTGAAGGATTAGAAGATAAGCAACTAGATGAATTGAGTCACCATTTACTGAAGTAGGAAAGGAAGACTGTTGGCAGGGGTAGGGGAAGAACTCAGGAGTTTAGCTGGGAATGTTAAGTTAGTTGTGCTTGTTAAAGATGTCCAAATGGAGATGTTGAGTAAACATTTCTTTGAGAGGAGTCTGGAATTCATGGGGGAGTTCTGGTGTGAAGATAGAAAGGGATCATCAGCACATAGATGGTATCATAAAGACTAGCCGAGACCACGGCTAGAAACAATGAAGGGAGAGAAGGTGACCCAGGACTGAACTCTGAGACTGTCCAATGACTAGAAACCAGGACCATGAAAGGCTCCACTAATGGGAATGAGAAAGGTCCGGGGAGGTGAAAGGAAAATTTGAAAAGTGTGGTATCTCGGACATCAAGGGAAGCAAGTTTTTCAACAAGTTCAGGTTCATTGTCACAAAGCCACCTTTCCATAACTATTGTCACCAAGCGTCCATTGTAGGGTAGTCATACCATGGACTATGCCAAATTGTTAAGTGTATGAAGGTTCCTTACTGATAAAGGATTCCAACAGGAAATGATAGTCGCTTGGTTGAGATTTCTTTTCTTTTTTTACATGTTTGAGCTTTCTTTTTGTAACCCAAAAATTAACAATACAACACTGACACAATTTAATCACTGACATCAACTAGAATCTTTTTCTGTCACCTTCAAGCATTCCACTTACTCATTTCCTTGAAGCAAATTGTTCAATTTTGAGAGATCGAGTCATAAATCTAAGCAGCTGTATGTGTGGTCACACTGCTGGGAATTTGTGAGGGAAAATTTGATAAATGTTTTACAAGGCACAACATTTTTCCTGTTCTTCTCCTTTTATTTTCTGACTGTGGTTCTTGGAATTGTCTGAGTTTTCAGTGGTAAAAACAAATTGTGGAAACAAATACTTCAAATTGCTTATTCATTAGTCTCTAAGAAATCTGGTGATTAAACTCTCCCTTTTAAAAAAATTCAGTGTGTTGGGAGCAACCAGGATTGTAATCCTGGAAGGCCTGGGAAAGATCTGCAGGAGCAGGGTAGGATTTGGAGTTGGTGACAATGGGCAGAGAGGAAAGCTTCTGAATTTCCTTCAAAAGCTTGAAGATTTGGGGAGCAGCCCACCCTTGGGCTTGGGAGATGGGTTTCATAACCTGGCAACTTGGGTTTTTTGCTAGCCACGTAGAGGACATGAAGAATACAGCACCCAGAACTCCTTGCTGTTTGGCTGGATGAGGCAGGACTATAGGACCCACAGCTTCATTGTCCAAAGGAGTCTCCACAGTACTCACTGCAGGGAGCTGTCAGTCTTGCTTCTCCAGGACGAAGCCAATTGCCGGTAACTCCGGATGCACCAAGCAGAGCCATTTACTTCATCTCTTATCCAGGTCTATCTGGTGATGAGTCAGCCTTACTCAGCAAAACCTAGGTACAGAAGATTCATGGAATTGGGCATTGCTTCTTTTTGTGAGTTAGAACTTCTGGGGACTCATCTTTAAACCCAAACAGTATATGAAAGAAGTACACCACAGACCACATATTGTATCTCATTGCAAGAAAAAAAAATTCGTGTAACTCAGCACGAGTTTTTCTCAAGTAAATTAAGTAATGAAGACAATGCCTCTATCTGTGCAATTCTGTGAGTAATGCAATTGATGGGAGTCCACTTTGCTCCGGAAGAGGTAAGTGAGTTGCGGCCAGTTGGGGATTGAACCAGCATATGGAAGACCTCTCTCTCAGCCTCTCCTTCTCTCTCTGTGTAATTCCGATTTCCAAATGAATAAATAAACCTTTTTTTTTTTTTAAAAAAAAAAAAAGAAAGAGTGTCCTGGAAGCCAAGTGAAGAAAATAGATTGAGGAGGTTGACCAAGCAGGCCAATGGGTTCACAGGTGAATTTCTTTCTCTGTAAAATGCAGGTAATAATAGCATTGGGATGATAGTCCTAAGAGATAGTGTATGTGAATTACCCATTACAATGCCTAATGCTAGTAATAATTCAAAAATATTTATTTTTTCCTAGTATGTCTGAATAATCCCTTATCACTATAAAGCTGGTCACTCTCCAAGGCAACCCCTAGAGGTCGCTGAAGACCTCACCTTCTTTGCTATTGCTTCTCTTCCCACAAAAGAGATCTCCTATGCAGATGAACAAAATGGATTCCCAACGGCAACTGAGTCCTTTACAGTGACAGTTGAAAAAGTCCAGAGGAGTGGTGTCAAACTTATATGTGGGTGAGAATTACTATAGGAGGGTTTGGCATCGTGGAGCAGCAGGTTAAACTGCTGCCTGTAACACTGGCATCCCAAACAGGTACCAGTAAGTCCCAGCTGCACCCCTTCTAATCCAGCTCCCTACTAATGCACCTGGGAAAGCAGTAGAGGATGTCCCAAATGCTTGGGCCCCTACACCCACATGGGAGACCCGGATGAAGCTCCTGTCTTCAGCCTAGCCCAGCCTTGGCTGATATGGGCAGCCATTTGGGGAGTGAAGCAGCAGATGGAAGATTCTCTCTCTCTCCTCTCTCTCTCTGCCTCTCCTTCTCTCTCTGTAACTTTGCCTTTCAAATAAGTAAATCCTTAAAAATTAAAAAAAAAAATAATTACCTGAGGAGCCCGCTGCAACGCGGATCCACAGCCGGCACAAGCACCAGAGATTCTAGTTAAGCCAGGTGGGAAGGGACCCAAGGAGCTGCACGTTTCCTTCCCCCAGGTGGCTCCCATGTACGTGCTCCTCCCACACTGCGGTAGTGCAGAAGGAAAAGCCCTCACAGGCCTGCAGCAAGCACGAGCGCTCTCTCCCACTCCTTCCTGGGCCCTTGGATGATTTGTGCTTTGCTCTTTCCCTCCTAACTTGGTAGCCAGCGAGGTAACCAAGGGGACCGGGATGGTTCTGCAGGGTGGATATGTGGAGTGAGAAGCCTGGGTTCAGTTTCTCTGTCCCCACCAGGGTGATGTAGCTAGGGAACAAAGGGATGCGAAAAGCAGCTGAGGATGGCAGGCACCTGTGCCGCAGCCCCACGTGCACAGCCGACCCTACGCCTATCGGGCACTGAAGCCATGACACTTCTGAGAGTTCACAAACAGGGACATGGAAACGGGCAATACCCAACCCTGCTCCAAATTCTGCCCTCTTTGAATATCTAATTAAGCCAGACCCCAGACATCCCCCCTGTGCCTCCAGACAGTATAAAAAGATGGTCTCAGACCCTGATAATTGCAGCTCGCTCTCTTGAGGTTGTCTGCACTTACTCCTTTGAGGACGTGGACTTTCTCTTTAAATAAATCTTGTTTTCGGCCGGCGCCGTGGCTTAACAGGCTAATCCTCCGCCTTGCGGCACCAGCACACCAGGTTCTAGTCCCGGTCGGGGTGCAGGATTCTGTCCCGGTTGCCCCTCTTCCAGGCCAGCCCTCTGCTGTGGCCCAGGAGTGCAGTGGAGGATGGCCCAAGTGCTTGGGCCCTGCACCCCATGGGAGACCAGGAAAAAGCACCTAGTACCTGGCTCCTGCCATCGGATCAGCGTGGTGTGCCGGCCGCAGCACGCCGGCCGCGGCAGCCATTGGAGGGTGAACCAACGGCAAAAAGGAAGACCTTTCTCTCTGTCTCTCTCTCTCTCACTGTCCACTCTGCCTGTCAAAAAATAAATAAATAAATAAAATAAAATAAATCTTGTTTTCCTGCTCGCCTTTATCTATGTCTCTTCTTTCTCTCATGGTGACAAGAGACTGGATCCTACCCCACCCCCTGTCTGCAACAAGAGGACACAAAGCGGTGTCTCCCAGTCCACATGTGGCCCCCAAATCTGCTTTATTTGACCTGAACAGAGTTAGGCTATTCAGTATTTTAATAAAATTTAAATTTGTTTCCAACACTTAAAAAACTCAGATTTCACATGCAAATCCAGGACTTCTCCAGAACAAGAAGATATGACAACTGTTCCCCTGTTCCCACAGTCAAGTTGCTTCCTTTACAAGGGCGCGGACGTGGTAATGTGACACCATCACCTTCATTCCTTTCTGAACCCCGAAAATCGAGGTGTCTGTAGCCATTTACCATCATACTTGCACTTAGGCTTTCCTTAAAGTTGAAGAAAATAAAAGATTTCTTTGGAAAATGAGAATGTAGCAAGAGGGTATAGTGTTCTCAAAAATAAATGTTCTTGGGGCCAGTGTTGCATGCCACAGATTCAGCTATGGCTTGAAATGCTGGTGTTTCATATGAGTGCCAGGTTCTAGTACGGGCTGTTCCATTCCAATCCAGCTCCTTGTTAGTGCACCTGGGAAAGCAGCAGACGATGGCCCACATGCTTGGGCCCCTGCGCCCTTATTGGAGACCCAAGTGGAGTTCCTGGTTCCTGACTTCCACTTGGCCCAGCCCTGGCTGTTGCAGCCATTTGAGAAGGGAGCTAGCACATGAGAGGGCACTCTCTCTCTCTCTCTTTCTCTTTCTCTCTCTCTCTGTAACTTTTTTCAAGTAAATAAATAAATCTTTATTTAAAAATTGTTCTTATACAGCCTCTTTCTCTCATTTCCATTACTTGTCTGGCTTTTATAGACACTTAAGTTTGTTACCTCTATCTTAGCTCTTAATCTAGAAGCAACAAGTTATCATATTTTAAAATCATCTGGATACTATTCAGTAAAAAGGAATGAATCTGAATGCTTTTGATAAAATGAATGAATTTCAAAAATTAGGCCGAGTGAAAGCAGTTGAAAACAAAGGCCTTGATACTATATAATTCATTTATACGAAATTCTAGGAAAGACAACAAGTCCAGAGGAACATGGAGCAGAGCAGTGGTTTCCTAGGGCAGAGATTGGCTGCAAAAGCCTGCAAAGCTGTTTCTGGAATGGCAGAAATGCTGTACACCTCAACTGCAGGGGACTCAGAATTCTCCCATACAGGGACAAACACTGATGAAAACCCATCAAATGCATATTTTCAATAAGCTCATTTTCTTGTATACTATTTATACCTAATGAAGTTGATTTTTTTAAAGTTTTTTTTATTTATTTATTTGAGAGGCAGAGTTATAGACAGTGAGAGGGAGAGACAGAGAGAGGTCTTCCTTCCGTTGGTTCACTCCCCAAATGGCCACAATGGCCAGAGCTGCGCCGATCTGAAGTCAGGAGCCAGGAGCTTCTTCCTGGTCTCCCATGCGGGTGCAGGGCCCAAGGACTTGGGCCACCTCCACTGCCTTCCCGGGCCACAGCAGAGAGCTGGACTGGAAGAGATGCAGCTGGGACTAGAACCAGTGCCCATATTGGATGCCAGCGCCGCAGGCGGAGGATTAACCTAGTGCGCCACGGCACTGGCCCCATGAAGTTGATTTTTAAATGTTACTGAATAAAAGTTGCTCTTGCTCAAGGTTCTTTTTTGCATATCACTGTCAGGAAATCTACCACAGTAGGTGGCAGGACAGATGCATAAGATTCATAGCCCATCATGAGACAGCAAGATTTAAATCTGGAGGTAGAAATAACACCTGGCAGAAGGCAGCCGGTCCAGTTGCCAGCTGAGTTGGTAAAGGAGACGCACATGGGGAGGAGGCCCAAGTTCCCAGGAGACATTAGATGGCTTAAAAGGCTGCTCATCAGCACCTCGCTCCCTATGGAGAGAGCTCAGGCTGCCAGGTGGGTACCCTAAGCTGAATGAGGCATTGCTAGAAATATAGGGCCGTTCTTCTTCTTCCTTCTGCTCCTCTTCTTCTCCCTTTTGCTCTCCCTTTTCCTTCTGTTGGAGGCTCACACTCAGGAACATCAACCTGGAAAAGCATTCTTCATGCCCAGCGGGCAGCATGCGGTATGGGGTGTGGGGTCTGGCCCTGGCAGCTGTGGGCATTCTCGTAGACAGGCACAGCAGGCCCTCCTTCAAACACACAGGGCTTTGGTGTGTAGCTTTGGGCTTGGTTCTCTCTGGCATTAGTGGCAATCATCTTGTTTTTCCTCCTCTTTCTTGTGTTTCTTAGTCAACATTGAGAGAAAAACAAGCATTGTGTGAAATGCCAAACACTGACATTTTATGGTTGGAAGGGCTTACTTGCCAGAACCAGACCAGAGCCGTTCATGTGTTCCATAGGTTCAGCAGTCACGGGCAGGTGTTGTGGTGCCCCGCCCACATTCAGTTTACCCCTAGGTTTCCCAAAGCGCCCATACTGTTGTGCGTTCCCACCAGCAGAACCAGAGAGCTATCACTGCCCCTCCTTCAACACTGCTTAATAGTGTCAGTCTTGTTTCTTTGTTAACTACTTTGACCGGGGCAGTGTTACCACCACTTCAATTTGCATTTCCCTATTGACTAAGGATGTCGCGCCCCTGTTATGTGCTTATTAGCTACCGAGATAACTTCTTTGGCAAAGTGAAGCAAGTCTCTGCTCAAACCTCACCTCCTTTAAAAAAAAAAAACAGACTCAGTTGTTCACTTTCTTATTGTTGAGTTTTGATAGTTCTTCATGTATTGTGCATGCCAGTTTGTTGCCAGATAAGTGATTTACAAATATTTTTCTCCCCATCAGCTGCTTGTATTTTGATGTTTTAGTAGTGTTTTTCACAGAACAAAAGCTATGCATTTTGATGAAGTTCAATTTATCAATTCTTTCTCTTTTTATGATTTATACTGTAGGTATCATATCTAAGAACTGTTTGCCTAACTCATGGTCACAAACTAGAATTAACATGTACATGTTTATGGATTTTAAAATTTGCATTTATTTTCATTTTATTTGAAAGTCAGAGCGACAGGCAGACAGAGGTCCTCCATATTCTGGAATGCCCACAGCAGCTGAAACTGGGCCGGACAGAAGCCATAAGCCTGGAACTCAACCTGAGTCTCCCATGTGGGTGGCAGGAACCCAACTACTTGAGCCACCACTGCTGCCTCCAGCGTGTGCATTAGCAGGAAGACAGAATCGACGGCAGAGCTGGGGCTCAAACCCAGGCACTCCGTTATGAGATGTAGCTATCCCAAAACGTGTCTTAACTGCTGTGCCAAATGCCTACTCTCTGTGATTCATTTTAAGTTAATTTTTGCAAATAGTGTGAGAAATGAATCAAGATTCATTTATTTGCATATGGATGCTTCTTCCAGTATCTTTTTTATTTGTTTTTGTTGTTTTTTTAAGAGGCAGAGACAGAAAGAGACAGAGACCTTCCATCCATTGGTTCACTTCCCAAATGGCTGCAACAGCTGGGGGACTGGGCCAGGAAGCCAGGAATTCAATCTAAGTCTCCCATATGGGTGGCAGAGACCCAGTTACGAACCATCACTGCTGCCTCCCAGGGTCTGTGTCAGCGGGAAGCTGGAGTCACAAGCTGGAGCAGGGATTTGAGTCCAGGCCTTCTGAGCATCTTATGAGCATCTTAGTTCCTGTTTGTCTCAATTGGCCATTTAAGTTTAATAGTAAAAAACTGGTTAATGATAATAATGCATCGTAAAACTTTCCAAAGGAAAAGAGAATGTTTTGGGGTGGCACTGTGGCACAGCAGGTTAAAGCCGTGGCCTGAAGTGCCAGCATCCCATATGGGCGCCGGTTCTAGTCCCGGCTGCTCCTCTTCTGATCCAGCTCTCTGCTATGGCCTGGGATAGCAGTACAAGATGGCCCAAGTTCTTGGGCGCCTGCACCCACGTGGGAGACCTGGAGGAAGCTCCTGGCTCCTGGCTTCAGATTGGCGCAGCTCTGGCCATTGTGGCCATCTGGGGAGTGAACCAGCGGATGGACAACCTCTCTCTCTCTGTCTCTACCTCTCTCTATAACTCTGCCTTTCAAATACATAAAATAAATCTTTCAAAAAAAAGAAAGGAGAATATTTTGTGGGCCATTTTTTTGTATGTGGCAGTTTTAAGTTATTAGTTTTTAAAGTCAGTACTTTTTAATGGAAACAACTTAACCAAAAATCTGTCACAGAACTTTGAGCCCCATTAAAACAAAATTTAATGGGAAAAATAATTGAGCTGTGTTAGTACAATGAGGACCCCGCAATACTAACTTGTGCTTGTAGCCACTATCCCATCCTTGCCAAGTAAACCCTCAATTTCCGTGGAGGATGTTTTGACACTCTGGTCTAAGAAAACTGATACTTAGCATCAACCTTGTTGTGTTGCCTAATTTCATGGGTCTGTTGCCATGCGAAGTTGATGGTATGAACTTTTGGAAAAGTGATACGCCTGAGACTTTAGGTTGGAATTCTGTAATTCTGGGGATCCTGCTGAATTGTTAGGCAAGCACCCCAGTTGCAGCAGCTGAGCAAAGAGAATCTGGTGTGTGAGTAAGCTGACTCTGGCTTTTCAGGCCTTAGTTTCCCTAGGATGTAAAAAGGATTGGATAAGAAGGTGGTTTGTACATTTTCCTGAGCTATTAATGGCAGGTCATCACATTTCATTAATATAATGTATTATTTCTGCCTGAGCTTTGCTGTAAAATGCAAGCAGGTAAGTTGGGTGTTTTTGAGGTTTTTTTTGTTAAAACTTAGTAAATGGGAAGGAGACCAGGGGAGCCTCCCTTGTCTGGTGCATCATGGAGCTTAATGTAAGGCCCTAACACATTTTAAAGGATTCTGCAGATACGTTGCCGCATCATTCCCACGTGGTCTTGGCGGCCTGAGCTGCCTGTGTCACTGGTCCCAGGTAAATAAGAGGACTGTTGGCACAGGTCACAAAAGCTGCTGTCGTCCACCGTTCTGCTGCGATTCCCTTGTGGAACTGGTGCAGTCATGTCCGAGTTAATCCAGAAAAGGTCGGAAGGAAGGGGAAGGTGGGCCTCACCTGTAAGCCCCTAGGGAGCACTGAAAGCTGTTTCCTCCCCAGGGACCTGGACAGAATGGACACCAAGGCAGAATCCAAGCCGTAGTGCCAGAGAGGTGGGCTCCGGCAGTGAACAGGGCTGCTAAGCCAAACAGAAGTGAAACAGACACGCTTGGACTTCTTGGGCTGCTTCACGTCTGAACGTCTAAAGCTAGGAGATCTCTAAACTTCCTTCTTCTGCTAGGAAGAAGGTGACCTCACCCTTTGAAGGCCACAAAAGCGGGTCTGCAGGCAACTTAACCCTGTTTCTGGGTCATGAGGTTCATGCACAGTCCAGCCTGGCCTGCTTAGGAGCCAGAGGACCAAGAGGCTGATGTGGTGTGGGGCAGGGCTGTCACGGAAGACAGCTGGTGCTCCAGGCTCTGCCCCGGCTTCACATCTCCACATGCTCCCACCAGCTCCACTTTTGATCTCTCTCTCTCTCTCTCTCTCTCTCTCTCATGTATGCGTTTATATCTGTTACTGCTGTTTGGATTTGATTTGCTCACTTACCATGATTTCTTCAACTTTCTTTCTTTTTTTTTTTAAAGGTTTTATTTATTTGGGCCAGCGCCGTGGCTCAACAGGCTAATCCTCTGCCTTGCGGCGCTGGCACACCGGGTTCAAGTCCTGGTTGGGGTGCCGGATTCTGTCCCGGTTGCCCCTCTTCCAGGCCAGCCCTCTGCTGTGGCCCGGGAGTGCAGTGGAGGATGGCCCAAGTGCTTGGGCCCTGCACCCCATGGGAGACCAGGAGAAGCACCTGGCTCCTGCCATTGGATGAGCGCGGTGCACTGGCCACAGCACGTCGTCCGCGGCGGCCATTGGAGGGTGAACCAACAGGAAAGGAAGACCTTTCTCTCTGTTTCTCTCTCTCACTGTCCACTCTGCCTGCCAAAATAAAAAAAAATTAAAAAAAATTAAAAAGATTTTATTTATTTGAAAGTCAGAGTTACACAGAGAGAAGAAAGGCTGAGAGAGAGAGAGAGAGAGAGAGAGAGAGAGAGAGAGAGAGAGAGGTCTTCTTCCGTTGGTTCACTCCCCAAATGGCCACAATGGCTGGAACTGCGCTGATCCAAAGCCAGAAGCCAGGTGCATCCTACTGGTCTCCCATGTGGATGCAGGGGCCCAAGCACTCGGGCCATCCTCCATTGCCTTCCCAGCCCAGAGCAGAGAGCTGGACTGGAAGAGGAGCAACCGAGACTAGAACCCGGTGCCCATAAGGGATGCTGGTGCCACAGGTGGAGGATTAACCAAGTGAGCCACAGCGCTGGCCCCATTTCTCCAACTTCCTTCTCTATTTTCTCTGATTGATGACTCCTAATTCTGGTCTTTGCTGCTGCTTGTCAACTCAGGAAGCATCTTCAATTCTGTGTTTTAAGATTTTTATTTGAAAGGCAGAGAGAGAGAGAAAGACAGAGATCAATCTTCATTCTGCTGGTTTACTCCCCCAAATGACTAGAACAGCCAGGGCAGGGCCAGGTGGAAGCCAGGAGCCAGGTGTTCCATTCTGGTCTCTCCCATGGGTGGCACAGGCCCAAGTGCTTGAGCCATCTTCTGCTTTTCCAGGTGCATCAGCTAGAAGCTGGATCAGAAGCAGAGTAGCCAGGGCTGGAATCAGCTCTCCAACACGGGATGCTGGCATCACAAGCAGTGCACTACATACCAGCCCCAGCATCTTCAGCTCTTATTTGTTCCCTCTGCTGGGCCCCAAACACTTGCATGAGTGCACCTGGATGGATGTCTCACCTTGGCTCATTCCTCTTAATTTGAGCACCAAGAGAAAATTCAAATCCCTGTGAATACTTGAAGCACATTTTGAAGAAATCAGCATTGAGGTTGGTGTTGTGATACAGTGGCTTAAGTTGCTGCTTGAGACACTGGCATCCCACGTGGGTGCTGGTTTCTATCCCAGCGCCCCACTTCCCATCCAACTCCCAACTAATGTACCTGGAAAAGCAGCAGGTGGTGGTTCCAGTCTGCTTGGATCCCTGCCAACCACTTGGGAGACCCAAATGGATTTCCAGGCAATTGATTTTGCCCCATCCCAGCCCCAGCCATTGTGGCCATTTGGGGAATGAACCAGCAGATAGGTGATATCTCTGTCTCTTTCTCTCTCCCCCTCTCTGTAACTCTGACTTTCAAACGAATAAATAAATAAGTAAATCTTAGAAGAAAAATAAGCACTGTCCTTGTCCTCAAAGGATTGTGATAAAATAGGCAAAATAGTTTGATTGTGACTTTAGCATGTAAAGTAATCTCATTCAAGCAAGTCTAACCAGATTCACTAATCCTAGGGTTATCTGAATTCACTTACTGCCTTGGACTCTTAAGGTACCCGAAATTGGGGCCAGTGCTGTGGTGTAGTATGTTAAGCATACACTTATGCTCTGGTTCATGTCCCAGCTGGTCTTCTTCAGATCCAGCTCTCTGCTAATGGCCTGGGAAAGCAGTGGAAAATGGCCCAAGTGCTTGAGGCCCTGAACCCATGTGGGAGACTCTGAAAAATCTCCTGGCTCCTGGGTTTGGATTGGCTCAGCTCTAGCCATTGTGGCTATTTGGGGAATAAACCAGCTGATGAAGACCTTTCTGTTTCTCTCTCTCTCTCTCTCTCTCTCTCTCTCTCTCTCTCTCTCTCTCTCTGCCGGCGCTCTGGCATAGTGGGTAAAGCTACCACCTGCAGTGCCAGCATCCCAAATGGATGCCGGTTCGAGTCCCAGCTGTTCTTCTTCTGATATAGCTCTCTGCTATGGCCTGGGAAAGCAGTGGAAGATGGCCCTAGTCCTTGGGCCCCTGCACCTGTGTGGGAGACCCAGAAGAAGCTCCTGGCTCCTGACTTCGGATCTGCACAGCTCCAGCCATTGCTGCCAATTAGGAAATGAACCAGCAGATGGAAGATCCCCCCCCCTTCTCTCTCTGTGTAACTCTAACTTTCAAATAAATAAATAAATCTCTAAAAAAGAAAGATACCTAAAATTACTTTAAGTAATGATTTTTAAGTAAACTGACATTGTGCTAGCATTTGTTGGAAAAAATGTGATCTGTAATTCGAACATACTGAAAAGCATTAAATTAGATTATAGCTATATAGCAGAAGGGATTATTTGGGAACAGCTTTCAGAAAGAGGTAATTCTCAAGGTGAGATTTGAATCAAGGAATGTATGTCCGTGTTCAGTTATTAATTCAATGAAGAGATGAAGAGAAAACATTACTTGTGATCATTATTGTGGGATCTGGAAATGTATCTGATTCATCTAGCTCTTAGGCAGATCCTATGGCCCTTACAACAGAGCCTCGTGATTGCATGGCAGATGTCACAGTGAGGCTTCGACAGGGACTCCCTGATTGTTTTTAAGACACTATCTAGAAAGATAGACATAACCCTTGAGTGTCATCTAAATTCTCATGCATCCTGCATTTTAATAAATGTTTTCTAATGCTTGTCTGTGGACTCAGCTCAATAAGGATAACTAGCTCCAGGTATGGTATTTAAGAAGCCAGATATTTACTCTCAGCGCTCTGCCAGAGATCAAAGGGTTGATTCACACTCTTGTATTTAGCTTTTAAAATTTTCAAAATAAAAAGATCTGTCTTAACCCATCAACCAAGTTCTAACTGGCTGTACTAGACTGTCTCCGAAATTCTTCTCTAGTAAATTCTTGTTCAAATGACTTCCAAAGAATGGTTCAAGCTCAGTTTGAGAAGGGATGTGATGACTATTGGGACTGGTTTTCAGTTAAGATCCTCATTTGGTTTCGTCTTCTCACTTGCATTCTGCATGGCCTTTTTTAGTTCACCAAATAAACTTTTTTAAAAAACAGATTTATTTATTTGGAAGAGTTACATAGAGAGAAAAGGAGAGGCAGAGAGAGAGAGAATCTTCCACCCGCTGGTTCACTCCCCAAATGGCCACAATGGTATTTTTTTTAGAGAGATTTATTTATTTATTTGAAAGTCAGAGTTACACAGAGAGAGAAGGAGAGGCAGATAGAGAGAGAGACAGAGAGAGAGGTCTTCCATCCGTTGGTTCACTCCCCAGATGGTTGTAGTGGCCGGAGTTGTGCTGATCCGAAGCCAGGAGCCAGGAGCTTCTTCCAGTGTCCCACACGGGTGCAGGGACCCAAGGACCTAGGCCATCTTGCACTGCTTTCCCAGGCCATAGCAAAGAGCTGGATTGCAAGTGGAACAGCCAACTTGAACTGGCACCCATATGGGTTGCTGGCACTACAGGCAGTGGCTTTACCTGCTATGTCACAGTGCAAGCCCCGGAAATAAACTTTAAGCTGCAGAGCACACACAAGGTGTCATCAAGAAATCAAGTACTCAAAACCAGAGGAATGAATAATTTTTTATAAACACACAATAGAAAAGCAACGAGTCTGTTTCTTTTTCATATGCATTTCTTTTTACCTATCAACTTCTCCCTGTCTCACTAGTCATAGAAATTTGCTTATTAAGTGTGATTCTAGTTAGAACAATTCATCTAACTTTTTGAAATCTGCAGTGTCAACCAGTTCTATTTTTTGACAGTTCAAACAGAACCTTATGAAAGATATTACTGTGTTATCTAATCTGATCTTGCTCATTATGATATCCTGTGATAATTGCAAAATCATAGCTAAATACCAATATGTTGATGCCATTTGTTGCTTTTCAGTTTATTGACTCAGTAGTACAAAGATAAAAAGAAGTTAAAGGGTTGTAGAATTTTAGAGTAAGACAAAGCCTTTCAAACAGCTTTGAGTCCAAATATCTGCATTTCATAGAAGAGGAAAATGACTAATAAAAAAATAATGACTAGCTTAAGAGTCTCCAATATTCTTTAAAGTATCCTTTATTATATATTATACTATATCCTTTATAATAAAAGATCCTTTATTACAGGACCTTCTAAACATAGCCCAGCTCACTGCTAAATTTCAGTTTTCTACCCTCTCTCTATGTTAAACACTTAATCGTCAGGCCTTACCTATCCATCCCACCTACTTACTGCTCCCTAATTTGTCTTTTCTCTCAATTCCAACATCTATGTTGTATTTTAAATCATCACTGCCCGCAGAACAAAGTCCACATTGGTTAGCTGGCTAAGAGCCTGTCAGTGACTTAACCCTGTTCATCTCTCAACTTTTTGTCTTTTTTGTCCTATACCCCAACAAATGATGGGGTTCTCACAGTTCCTGGAATAAGCCATGCTCTTTGTCACTTCTTGTTCAGCGTATTGTTCCTTCAACTTGCATCTACTTCTCCCTCTTCCCACATCCACATACCTGACTAGGGTTTTTTTACCTATCAGATCTTAGAAAGTTTGGCCTCGCTGCTCAACCCATTCTGATTTGGAAACATTCGTAGGTATTCTCTTAGTACCCATGTTTCTCATAACAATTCTTTCCCCCTCACAATTATCGGGGCACTATTGTAATGGTCAGTTAGCTTATCGGGATCTGCGTTTAGTCTGTAAATTCATCTAGAACAGATTGTATCATGTGAATTGTTACGTCTTCAGAACTTAGCCTGAGAGTGAACAACAAGTATACATAGTCCATAGAAAATAATAGCAGCAAAAATAACACCAGTAATCACACTCATTTCTATTATTTATTTCCTGTGTTAGACACTGATAAACTTGTCACTTTGATCGTCTGTACTGCTTTCCTCATGGTCAGTGCTATGTGTCAATTTGGCTAACTATAGTGCCCAGATATTTGGTCAAACGTATCTGAGTTTTGCAGTAGAACTATTTTTGAGAGGAGACGAGCATTTAAATAGGTATGCTTCGAGTGAAGCAGATTGCCCTCCATGACGTGAGGACGAGCTTCATCTACAGTTGAAAACCTAAGGAAAAAGACGAATTCCCCAAGGCAGAGGGAACTCAGCCAGCAGACTTTCAGATTCAAGCTGCAACATTAGTTTTTTCATGGCGTCCCAGCCTGCTAGACTATCCTTCAGATTTCAGACTTTCCCCACTCCCATGTTCATGCCAGCCAATTCCCTAAAATAAATCTCTCTCTCCCCTACCTTTTTTTAGGTATATATGTGTGTGTATTTCTGTTTCTGTCTCTCTCCCTCCTTCTCTCTCTCTTCCTTTCTCTCTGTGTGTCTCTACACACACACACACACACACACATACACACAGAAGCACAGGCAAATACACATCCTACTGGTTCTCTGTAGAATCTATCAGTTGCCTTATGATAAAGGTAATATTTTCACGTAGAAATCAGGAAACAGGGCCACAAAAAGGTCAAAAAGTTAACTCTCCAAGGTCATTTATATCATAAATGGAGAAACCAAAATTTGAACCAAACTCTATTTGAGCATAAAATTAATGACTTTATCTATAGTAATTAGGAATTCATAAATGATTATATTAACAAATCAACGGATAAATTACACTGACTTATTACATACTTAGACATGAAGAGTAGTTAAATGTAGTATTTCTTTTTTTAAAGATTTATTTATGTATTTGAAAGTCAGAGTTACACAGAGAGAGGAGAGGCACTCCCCAATTGGCCACAATGGCCGGAGCTGCGCCAATCTGAAGCTAGGAGCCAGGAATTTCTTCTGGGTCTCCCACACAGGTGCAGGGGCCCAAGCACTTGGGCCATCTTCTACTGCTTTCCCAGGCCATAGCAGAGAGCTGGATCAGAAGAGGAGCAGCTGGGACTAGAACCGGCGCCCATATGGAATGCTGATGCTTCAGGCCACAGTGATAACCTGCTGTGCCACAGCACTGGCCCCTGAATGTAGTATTTCTAAAAGCTGTAATGATTCAAACATATACATGCCTACAAACTCACTCAGTCACTCAATCTCTTCATTTATTGATGACAAAATTGACATTATATAGTTAGTGGATAACTGTTGTTATCCAATTAATGAATAACTTGGGAATGATAAAATCCATTAGTCTTTAGGAGTATCAGTATTGGAATCTACATACAAGACCAACATGGCTTCTTCCACAGCATTTGGTTATTGACTCCAATTTTCAATGGAAAATAGTTATTGTAAGCCAATGATCCTGGGATTAAATCCTGGGACCATGATGCTACTCAACTACAGGGAGCACCATTCTTCCTCTATTCTTCAAAGACTCCGTGTACCAGGGAACTAACACATGTGAATTCCAAGTGTAGCCAGCACATTCCTCAAAACCCAGTATTGGCTGAACCACCTGGGGTAAACCAGTGGGATAAAGAGGAGAAAGGCATTTGACAAGACAAATTTGGACTAACTGAATTCTTCAGCCAGAGCAAGTCGCTTCCTTTGTTCATCTTCCCATAGACCTTAGACCAGAACTCTGTCCTTTCAGCTGTCAAAAACTCTTGTCTTGTTGACCATTAGGTTAATGGTGCCTGTAATGGTTTCTGTTTTCATAAATACATGCTTAGTGATTTTTGAATAAATGCCTATCAGGGAGTGACAATTGAGACTATTTGGCTCATAGTTATTGCAAGGTGGAAGGGCTCACCTTAACTCCCCAAGTACACCTTCTCTCTCTCAGCCACCAACATGAGTGCCTTCGTGCTACCAGAATACTAATGAGAGTTCATGAAAATGTGCTAGGAGGGACACATTCCCTACTTTCTAGAAAAATGCAGCTCGATATATTTCCCCCTGATCATTCACTGAGAGCGGAGTGCCAGTTTTTATGGAGAATGAGATTTCTGGTCTTGTGCTTAAGAGAGAACGTGAACATGGCAGGAACAACCAGAAGCACTTAAGAAAAGAGAAAAGCTGATAGCAAGCAAAACCCTATGGTGGAGAAACTGGAACTGTCTCAAGGGGGGAATGGCTCTTTCTTTTAGAAAGATGCTTAAATGCATATATGGGGGATGAAAGGAAGTACTAGGTTAGCAGAGATGGAAGATATTGAATGAAAGCAGGGCTCAGTTCCTTTTGTTAGCGATTTCTAGGTTGGCCTCTGGTGCTTGGAGGGAAATCACTGGGACAAAAGGTTTGTAACAGAAACCTGCCACATGGATGATGATAACCAAAACTGTTCAAATTGAGGAGCTCTGAAATAAAAGAGTTTATTGAGACATTACAGATCCTGGTCAGAAAGGGACCAAGTCTGGGACAAGTTCCCACCACTGCCAGCAGCAGATCTAGTAGCGAACTATAGAAATGATCGCTGAAAGTATAGTCTTAGCAGCAGATCTAAATAGCAGATGAGAAAGCACCTGCTGAACTAAGAGCGAAGAACACCTTTCTATTGAAACTCTGAGGAAGGAACGCACAAGTGGTTGACATTGGCTCTACACTGGCTATAGATAAGAGGGCAGGAGGCTGGGCATGGGAAGCCAGTTCTTAAGGATGAGTTGTGTCTCTGTGGTTTGGTGAGGGTCGTAAGGAGGAGGCCATGGCACCCAGGGGCCCTGATGGGATCTGAGATAAGTTATAACATACATTCAGGAATGTGAAAGGATCTTTCTTTTTAGCCAGCTCACTTACCCTCCTCATCTCTCCTCCCCTCTATCCTTCTGCCCTTGTAATTAAGTTTAGGTTAAGTCAGAATTCTTCTCACCAGCCTAGCAGCTGACAGGGACAGGAAGGGGGTAGCCCAAAAGAGGTCCTCTCAGCAGAGGAGGAGGAGTGTTTTAAGATCAATGGTGTCTGCTCTGAACTGGGTGTTATTTCCTACCCTGAGTTATAATTCACCTCCCTTGCCCCTATCCTTTAGGAAAGTCCATAGCACCCAGAGTATTGGAAGAGTGGTGCCTTAGGTTGAGGAAGAGGGAGCTATGAGCACGGAAATACAAGAGCAGCTCAGGACCAGGCAGAGGGCGTGGGGCGGGGTGGGGTGGGGGTCGTGCCAGTGCAAAAGGAAGCAGGAGCACCCACCTCGGATTCCCTCTCCTGAATCATAGAAGGCAAAGACCTTAAGCATAACCAAGTGCTGCCTGGGATGCCTAGAGACCCTGAAGACCTAGGAACACGAAGCATCAGTTGCAATGACAGTTGTACTCTGAGCCAAACCTCTGGGTAATGGCATACTTGTCTCATTCCACTGCAGTTCCAAATACACCAAAAACTAAAAACAAATGCCTGCTAAGGAATAGAGAGAGAGAAGGAAGAAGGAAAGATAGAGAAAGAGAGGGAGAGAGAGAGAAAGCGGGGGAGGGAGGGAGGGAGAGAGAGGAGAGAGAGACAGAGAGAGAGAGAGAGAGAGAGAGAGAGAGAGAGAGAGAGAGAATGAGGACTATTCCTATTCCAAATGGGGAGCCAGAGTTTCTCTCTTGCCACAAGCAAAAAGGAATTTCTTTCTACCCATGAGCTTCATTCTCTACTCCGTAACCAGACAATCCATCCAGTCTTTCTCTCCTATAATAAAAGTAGAAGAATACATACAGTGCAAGATGAGTGAAAGAATTGGAGCTACAATAACCTTTGGCACAAATAGGCACTCAATAAATGCTACCTACTGTATTTAGTAAAACCGTTTCTAAACCAAACAATAAAAACAGTAACCTGGCATCCTGAGCATGAAGAGGGCTGATGGAATAAGAGAAATCTCTTTCTGCCTCTTTCTAGGACCTCTTTTCGTCCTTCTGGTAATTAACTAAAACAGCAATGAAGAGAAGCACCATGGAGTAGCAGGGGAATGGGTTTCAATTGTGATTCCCATGAGGCGCACCTTCAGCCTCACTTCATGCTCACGAGGCCAGATGATCTATTTGCACTGATTTTATTCTTCTGTATGTTTGTTCTACTTCTCTCCTTGTTGGAGTTGTGATGCTGGCCAATCTTTTCAATTAGCTTGAAGAGCTATTAAAACTCATCCATTAAAATTCACTTCCCCACAGAGCTAAAGGGTAGTTTCTGCATAGACCTCTTAGGGTTGTTGAAAGGATCCAACTGACGAAGCGTGAAGAAGCGTTTTGCAGGCTGCTTTGCTGGGAAGGCAGAGAAGCAGGCACATTCCGAACTCAAACTTCTTTATTCGAAGTCTTCTGATTTGCTTCCTTGCACTCTTGATTTTGTTGTTTAAAGAATAATAATGGAAGCAAGCAGTGGCTCAAGTGACTGGGTCTCTGAAGCCCACATGGTGGGGGGAAAGGGGCTGGAACTGTGGCGCAGGGGGTTAACGCCCTGGCCCGAAGCACTGGCATTCCATATGGGTGCCAGTTTGAGGCCCAGCTGCTCCTCTTCTGATCCAGCTCTCTGCTATGGCCTGGGAAAGCAGTAGAGGATGGCCCAAGTCCTTGGACCCCTGCACCCGCATGGGAAACCCAGAAGAAGCTCCTGGCTTCAGATTGGTGCAGCTCCGGCTGTTGCAGCCAATTGGGGAGTGAACCAGCGGATGGAGGACCTGTCTCTCTGTGTAGCTCTGACTTTCAAATAAATAAATCAATCTTAAAAAAAAAAAAAGAATTGCTCACATCTTGACTTTATTCTTTAGTCATACACTTAATGCTAAAGGGAATTTATGGGAAAAGGTTTGATGAATTTCACTTGCTCAATATGGCAAAGTAGAAGATTTGCCACTCCCTGGTGTTAATGAAACAAGTAGCCATCACCATATTCTCCATGATTAGGCTCTGAAAGGTTTTATATTGGAGAAGAGACTTTTAAATCCCATTTGATTCATCTGGTATATATGCAAGTATTTTTTAAGGTACATGGAAAATGGGATTAAAAGAGTTTATTTTGGTGAAAAAAATTAAGAATCCATGTATAGTTTTTTCATAATATGCATTTTCCACAAACTTTTTGATGTGTCCTCTTATTGATGGTAGCTTTGAGTTTTGCCTAGAAATACAGCCTTAACACAGAGGTCAAGTGAGTTACTAACACCAGAGATCCAATGTTAAAATAAGGAAAGCTTTGCCACTTCTGTTTTTGAGAGAGGATGTGGAACTATACGGCATTAAATTCACCATGCTCAAAGTCACTTCCCAAGAGGAATTACACACTTGCAATTATAGACTCTGTGGTAATTAGGGCTCCTTTGAATTCAAGTGACATTAACTCATTTTGCACTAGCAAAAAATTTCATTTAGCAAAAAACAAAGTTATTTGCACACATAACTGGCAAATCTGGGATATATGGAGATGCTTGAGCGGATGTTCTCAGGAATATTGTTCTCCATTTCTCCACTTGGCTTTAATTTCTCAATCTAATTTTACATGGCAAGATTTCCCTAGAGTGAGGAAAATGGCTTTCAACATTCCCAGGTTTACATAGTCATAGTTCTATAGCCACATTTCAGGTCTCAAGGAGGATCTGGGATTGGCCCTTCTCAGATCGCATGCTTCCTTTTCCGATCATGATCAAGCACCAGTGTGGTGTCATGATTGGCCCAGCCTAGACCTCATGCCCAGCACTGTAAACACTGGTGATCAACAGTCTCACCAAAATTGCAGGGAGACCTTGTCCCAAGGAAGACAATGATAGGAAGGAAAAGGAATCAAAACAAACAAAATGTCTATGACAAGATCTCTCCAAAACACTATGGCCTTTGAAAGTCTGATTTAGCTAAAAATGGGAGAAACACTTTAGTAACTTCCAATTTGTTGATATACATTTTCCATTTTGTAATTTTTATGAACTACAGCAGGAAAAACTGCACAACTCACAGGCACCATTCACATGAGGGACAGTGAGTCATACATTGAATGAAATGTAAATATTGGTCCCTGAAATTGCATAGTGTGGTGGCCATGGACTAGAATAAAATCATTAGAAATTGATCCAACGGAGGCCCAAATTTTCATTTGGTTGATTGCATGTAACTTAAACATATTAAGTATTTGTAGCTACAGTGCATTTTATTGGTTGTTAGCAACAGTGTTTAGGTTCTAAGAGCTCAGAAGAATAAATTGCAACACAGGTTGCTATCTTGACTGAGTCCTTCTATCAGTAGATTTCTCAGGACTATAAAAACTTATTTCCATTCAGCTGTCTGCTTGATGAAACATGTTTGTAAGGAGAAGAAAAGCAGTGGATGGAGCAGGCATTTGGTGCCATGTTTAAAACACTACTTGGGACACCTACAACCCATATCAAGCAAAGTGCTCGCATTTAAGTTGAAGCTCTGGTCCTGTTTCCAGCTTCCTGCTGCTAATGACAACAGGCAGTAAATGAGTCCAGTAGTTGCATTCTTGCCATTCATGTGGAAGACCTGAATTGACTTTCACTCTCCTGGTTTCAGTCTGGTCCTGTCCCAGCCATGGTGGCATTATGGGGCATTATGGGGAGTGAATTGATGGATGAGAGATCTCTGCTTTCTGTCTCTCTCTGTTCCACATAAATAAAATAAAATAAATAAGTAAAAAGGAAAATAAGCTAAAAGGAACCCCCTTATTCCACCTAGAAAACAGAACTGGAGAGGTTGGCATTGTGACATAGTGGGTAAAGCTGCCACCTGTTACACCAGCATCCCATATGGGTGCTGGTTCAGAGCCCAACTGCTCCACTTACAAGCACACTCCTTGCTAATGTGCCTGGGAAAGCAGTGGAAGATGGCCCACGTGCTTGGGCCAGTAAACCCACATGGGAGATGCAGAAGATGCTCTTGGCTTTGGCTATTTGAAGAGTGGACCAGTGGATGGAAGACTCTCTCTCTCTCATCTCTGTTTAACTCTGAGTTTCAAGTAAATAAATCTTTTTTAAAAAAAAAAACACTTTTTTTAAAAAAAGAAGAAAACATAACTGGCTCTAAAACACAAATGTTCTGACCATATGCATATCTGCTCCAGGGGACTTGAACCAGTGCTCTGATATGGGATGCCAGCTTTGCAAGTGGCAGCTTAACCAGCTGCAACACAGCACCTAATCCTTAGCAACTTATAAAAGGCATAAAAGCCCTACAACCTCCATGCCTTGCACACCACCTTCTTTAAGGATTAATTGATATGCAATAAAGTTCATTTTCCTTTCAACTATTTCAAACAGCATTGAGACAAAAATTCAAGAAAATGAAGGGCTGGCACAATGAGTTAATACTTCGCCTACATTGCATCTCAAATGAGCACTAGTTTGATTACCATCTGCTCTACTTTCAATGCAGCTCCCTAGGAAAGCAGTGGAAGATGTTCCAAGTGCATGGGCCCCTCCCACCCATGGGGGAGACCCAGATGGATTTCTAGGCTCCTGGTTTCAAAGCCCTGTCCTTTGGGTTCATTTGGGGAGTGAACCAGCAAATGGAAGACCTCTCTCACTTTGTCTCTCCCTCTCTGTAACTCTGCCTTTTAAGTAAATAAATCTTTTTAAAAGTAGGTCGCTAAGATGAGACTATGATTTAAGTTATAAAAAGTCATAGTTCAGGGGCCAGTGCTGTGGGGTAGTGGGCCCAGCCTCTGCCTGCAGCACCAGTATCCTTAATGGGAAGCAGTTCTAGTCCCAGCTGCTCCTCTTCTAATCCAGCTCTCTGCTATGGCCTGGGAAGGCAGTAGAAGATGGCCGAAGTGCTTGGGCCCCTACACCCGTGTGGAGAGCTCCTAGCTCCTGGCTTCAGATAGCCCCAACTCTGGCTGGTGCAGCCATATGGAGAGTGAATCAGGGGATAGAAGACCTTTCTTTCTGTTTCTCTCTCCTGTGTAATTCTACCACTCAAATAAACAAATAAAATCTTAGAAAAAAAATCATAGCTATGCATCAGTGGATTTTTATTTTATTAGTATCTACTGAATGTGTTATATGGTATATGACAAAAGGAAAATGTTGTGATGTTCATAATAAAGCCAACATTACAATATGAGCAACAATTTGTTGGTGAAAACTAATAGAGTGATAGAAAAAGACTTCTGGGATAATTGAGAGTGTGCAGGCTTGGACAGGGAACAGCTATTATTATTCTTCAGCCTTTCACAACAGGTGGCTCTCAGACCCAGGCCTGCTCATTGCTGCTGATGGCCATTCTTCAACAACAATAGGCAGCATGTTGCACTACTTTTGAATCTTTCTAAGTTTTTCTCCCTTTGGCTTCAAATTTTATTGTGTTCATCATCTTCCTTGTTCAGGTACCTTTGTAGGAAAATTCCAGGTCTGTCTCTGAATCAAATTGTATCCCTTAGTAACGTCTGACACAGCAGGTGCTTTGGAAGAATGTCACCATAATTTGGATTTGCAATAAGCAAGCTGCTGTGTGGTTTATGAAGGGACTGCATTCATTTATCTGGATGTTCAATAAAACAATCAGCAAACCTTTATTATCTAAAGTTATTCTTCCTATTTCTGACCTCCTTCTTTGTTTCCAATGGAGTAAGCTCTCATGTGGTCGTTTAACAAATACCAGACACTGTCCTAGATCCTTTATACACAGTATGCATTAACCCTTGTCATATCCCCACCTATTGTCAGCATCCTCAACTTCCATATGGGAAAAATCTTCTCAGAGGACCTAAGTCACTTGCTCTGGGTCATACAATGCTATCTAAGTCTGGAATCTGCTCTCGACACCCACCCCTATGCTTCTTCCTCTGGGGCAGTCTGTTGCCTTGTTAGATTCTGTAGTCCTTTCTCTGGTTCCCACACATCTTACATGTAGTGTGATGTGTCCAGGCTATCATAACAGAATATCACACCCTGGTTGGGTACACAACATGCATTTATTTTCTCTGTTTTGAAAGCTGGAAGTCCGAGATCAGGGTGCATGCAGAGTGGGTTTCTGGTGAGGCCTCTCCTACTTAACAGATGGCTGCTTCCCGGTGTGCCCCGGGGCATGTCCTCCATGGGCACTGACTGCTGAAGCCTCTTCCTCTTCCTGTAAGAACACTGGCCCTGCTGGATGAGGGCCCTGCTTATGGTCTCACTTAGCCTTACTTCTCCAAAGTTTCCATGCCCACACACAGGCATGTATGGGGATAAAGCTTCAACATATAGACTCGGGGTATCAAATTCAGTCCATAATAAAATACCTGGTAAATAGAATTGACATGTTAAACTAATGCACACAATATCCAGTCAAGCATGTAGCTTTTGTTGTTTTGTTTTTAATCACCTCTTATGCAAGTTTACATGTACAATAAGGTTTCAGTGGGATCCTAGATCTTTTATTCTGTAGCACCCATCATCTTCAGAATTTATCTCTTATTTTTCCAAATTATTTCCAGGAAACACGATGTTTGCCATCAAAGTTGTTGTTATAGCCAAGCACATTTGTCAATTTTTCCTACAAGCTTTTATAAACACATCACAGTGAGATCAAAGCAGTTAATTTATCATTGCTTAAAAAAATTATGCTGTCATTTTAAGCTATATTTTAGATGCCAACTGATTATTTATTTACTTATTGACTTTCTTTGAGTCATCTTTAAATTTCAAAGTAACTATTGCAAACAATTCAAACAATACAGAAATAGGTAAAGTAAAATGTCAGCCTTCATCATCATCCCGAAAATTTTCTCCTCTTATTTACCATTATTAACAATTTGATGGGGGAGTTCACATTGTGGTGCAGTAGGTTAAGCAACTGCCTGTGACACTGGCATCCCACATCAGAGCACCTGTTAGAGTCCTGGCTGCTCTGCCTCTAATCCAGCTCTCTGCTAATGTGCCTGGGAAAGCAGGAGAGGATGGCCCAAGTGATTGGACTCCTGACACATACATGGAAGGCCCAGATGGAGTTCCTAGCTCCTGGCTTTCGCCTGGCCCAGCCCCAGTCCTTTATGCCTTTGGGGAGTGAACCAGTAGATGGTAGATATCTTTCCTTCTCTCTCTCTCTCTCTCTCTCTCTCTCTCTCTTTCTTACCACCCCCCCCATCAGTTTGCCTTTCAAATACATAAAATAAATCTTTAAAAAAATAATCATATGGGAATTCTTTCAGATTTTTCTTATTCATGGCTACATAGGAAAATAGAGAAATGCATACACACATAGTTTTGTTTTTAATTTTTTAGTGATCATATCATATCATATCATATCATATCAGCAATACATTGAGGCAACAGTCCACTGTCATCAAATACAAGTCTATAAAACATGTTATCTGAACCATCCCTAAGCAAATGGCTATGGATTCTACTAACCTGCACATTTCTTTCCCAAACTTTAACAGCATGTGAACAGGATGTGTAAGGAAGGGAGTTTTAGTCTTAGTGATCAAGGTTCAAATTTGAAATAAAATCAAGTTAGTTGCTTTATCCGGCTCACCAACACATCTTCCAAAGTTTTGGTATAATTAATTATTTGTGGTTTATGCACATATGCATATATTTCAACTTCTCTTGACTCATAAAATATTTCTGATTCCGATAAAAATGTTCACAAAGCTCCTTCTCACTCATCTCCAAGAGTAGGGCAATTCTGGCCGGCCCCGCGGCTCACTAGGCTAATCCTCCACTTGCAGTGCTGGCACCGATTGGGGCGCCGGATTCTATCCCAGTTCTATCCCAGTTGCTCCTCTTCCAGCCCAGCTCTCTGCTGTGGCCCAGGAAGGCAGTGGAGGATGGCCCAAGTGCTTGGGCCCTGCACCCACATGGGAGACCAGGAGGAAGCTCCCGGCTCCTGGCTTTTGATCTGCGCAGCACGCTGGCCGTAGCAGCCATTTGGGGGGTGACCCGACGGAAGGAAGACCTTTCTCTCTGTCTCTCTCTCTCACTATCTAACTCTGCCTGTTAAATAAAATGAGTAGGGCAATTCTGCATGGTGTACTGCCATGGGAAGGGTGCAGTACAAAGAAAAGGAGAAGAAAATGAGGATTAAAAAGCACTACATTATCATAGTCACATCCTCCTTATTTTGACTGCTGCAGAACTGTCAAAGAAACAGCCTGGAAAAAAGGAAATGAACTTAGCCTAGAGAGAAAGCTGAAAGGCATCAACAGATCACAGCATCTCTTCTCTGCCTAACAACAAGACAATGAGTCATCAGTGGCAACAGCCAATCAGCTTCCTCTCTCTCACTCTCTCTCTCTCTCTCTCTCTCCCCCTCTCTCTGCCTCGTCTTGTGGAAATGCAGATGTAGAACAAATTCCTGGAAGAGGAACTGATGAATAGAAATGAAAGTGGCAGCCTTGAGGACAGAATACTTACACTGCAGGCAACTCTGGAGTAGATACTGATGGCTTACAAAATCTGTAAATTATTGAGTGATGTAAATCTACTCCAAAGCGGTAGAATTTGTGTACAAGCCACCCACATGCACTTTCCAGCAGATCCTCCTCTCTCCTGGGAGCACATGGATTCACTGCCATCTTAGGCACCGCGCCTGCTTTACTTCTAGGAATGTACATGTGTAAGCTTCCACACAAAGTCCTGCCACAGTCCACCTGCTAGAAGCATAAGCCACCTTATTCTCCTTTCTAAACTCATAATGTGTTACATATACCAAGCACTCTCTAAATATTTAAGCATTTCGGACACACACTATTGTCTTGTAACAGGACTTCCTTTTCACCAGTTTTGCTACTTGATCCCCCAATGAGGATACATTCCTGAGGCTTTGCACTGTGTATGTTTCCAGAGACTTCCTCAAGGACCAGCTCATACACCATCTTTCCTGTGGCTGGCCCAAACAGTGTGCTGAGAGTCATGGCTTCCCAGTTTTTTTTTTTTTTCAGTGTAAACCTGTGCAGTCCCTCTGAAGTAGGAAAAGAAAAATCCCATTGTTTTTCTTAAATGCAGAAAGAAGTGAAAGCAAAGTAGGCTGATTCTTGGCTACAATTTAAAGCTAACACCTAGCACAAGCATGTTGTGAATGACAGCTTCTAATTTAATGGGCAGCCAGTCAACGAAGCACACGACCTGCAGAGGAGGATAAAGATAGAACTAATGGGTTTTGCTGGCACACAGGTGGTGTCCATTAAAAGGAGATCCTGCTGTTTATCTTAAGGCTGTGTTTCCATGAGCAGCAATACATATACAATTAGAGACCATGATTTGATTCAGCCATGTCTCAGCTAACGCAGTATAATTTTCTCCAGTTCTGATCCCTTTTCCTATTTCTTATGGTACATAAAATATATGAGCTTAGAAACACACACACACACATACACATACACAGATTCTAAATGGTTGTTATGTGATGGAATCAAACTGAGATGGATTTCTATACTTAACACCCCCTTTCTCCTCTCAGTAGTTTCATATTCCAGTATGTCATTTTCTTTCATTGTTTGGCAATTTATCTTGTTTGATTACATAATTTCAATGTTTTTCTTTCATCACTGTAAACTGGAACAATTTTATAGCTGTTTAATATTTAAATTTCATGTAGAATAGCTCTGTATATATGTAAACATCTTAAGGAGGCAAAAAAGAAACATATCCTGGATAATTTCTCCTTCAGATCATGTTTTCCATCCCTTTTTCTTGAAAAATAAATCACAAAAAAGCTATTGTTTCTCCTTTAAGACCATCATACTGTTTATATCTTTGTTGGATTACAGTTCACATGATTTAATAACCCTCAGTATTCAAAGATATTAAGTTTTTTGGCTCTAAATACTTAGAAGTGAACCTGAAGCTCTGAGACCTATAAAAATTTGTAATTGTATCCGATACACAATTTTGACTTCTTTTTTTAAAAAAAGATTTTATTTATTTATTTGAGAGGCAGAGTTACGGAGAGAGGGAGAGACAGAGAGAAAGGTCTTCTATCTGCTGATTCACTTCCCAAATAGCCAGAATAGCTGGAGCTAAATCTATCCAACGTCAGGAGCCATGAGCTTCGTCTGGGATGTCCACGTGGGTGCAGGGGCAAAAGGACTTGGGCCATCTTCTATTGCTTTCCCAGATCATAAACAGAGAGCTGGATCAAATGTCAAGTAGCCAGACATGAATTGGTGCCACATAGATTACTGGTGCCCCAGGAAGAAACCCAGCCTTCCTCGCCACAGCAATGGCCCCCAATATTGGCTTCTGATATGTGGTTGGCATCCAGCTAAATTACGTCATTTAGCTAGAAAGTGAGATTAACCAATGCTCAGCACTTGTGCTTCAACATGACTTCATGATTCTCCACTTACTACAATTGCCCTGTGTGATGACTTCATGACTTTGTGATTCTCTATTTATCACAATTGCCCTGTGTAATAAATTTTATTAGGTGAGTTCTCTAATCTATTCAAGCTGCTGTCATAAAAATGCCATGGAGGCCGGCGCTGTGGCACAGTGGGTTAACGCCCTGGCCTGAAGCACTGGTATCCCATATGGGCGACGGTTCTAGTCCCGGCTGCTCTACTTTCGATTCAGCTCTCTGCTGTGGCCTGGGAGAGCAGTAGAAGATGGCCCATGTCCTTGGGCTCCTGCACCCTCATAGGAGACCCAGAAGAATCTCCTGGCCCCTGGCTTTGGATCAGTGCAGCTCCAGCCGTTATGGCTATCTGGGGAGTGAACCAGTGGATGGAAGACCTCTCTCTCTCTCTCTCTCTCTCTCTCTCTCTCTCTGCCTCTCTCTATAACTCTTTCAAATAAAAAAAATAAATTTTTTTAAAAATGCCATGGACTGGGTATATTACAGATGACAGAACTTTATTTCTTACAGTTCTGGGGGGAGAGAATTTCAAGATCAAGACATCTGCAGATTCAGTGTTTGGTGAACGTTTGCATTGCATTCTGATAAATGGCTGTCTTTTCACTGTGTTCTCATGTGGTAGAAGGGGCAAGAGATCTCTCTGTGGTCTCTTCAACAAAGGAATGAATCTAATCACCTCCCAGAGACCCCCACCTCCTGAGACCATCTAGCTGGGATTAGATCTCAGCATAGACATTTTTGGGGAACACAAACATTCAGTTTGTAGTACTAAGACAGCAGTGATCCCAAAGTCTAGGCTACTTTCTATTTCCAGGCTCTCGTCTTTCTCTTGTCACTGAGGGATAAGTTCCTTAGATTCAAACATAATCTGAGTATTCTTTTTCCAGATGCTTGGGATGAAAAATGTTTCAGATTTCAGATTCTTTCAGATTTTTGGAATATTTGCAGACACATAAAGAAATATCTTAGGGCAATGAGCAGTATCTAAACATAAAATTCATTTATGTTTCATGTATACCTTTTACGTATAACCTGAAGTTAATTTTACACAATATTTTAAATAACTTTGTGATGAAATCAAGTTTCATGGTCTGGAATTTTCCACTTGTCTGACACCATGTTGGGGTTCAGAAAGTTTTAGATTCTCTAGCATTTCTGATTTTGGATTTTCGTATTAGGGATGCTCAATCTATATTAGGTTTTAGCACCATCACAACCCCTGGTGCTTAGCACATTGCCTGGCATATACAGGAGTACTTCAAAAAATTTATGGAAAAATGGGGCTAAGAGACAAGGTTTTTTTTGGTACAAAAATTTTTTGAAATCCATACTTTTTAAAATAATATACATTTTCCATGACATTTTCAACAATTATTTATTTACATTTTATTTGAAACAGAGTGGGGAGAAAGAGAGAGAGGAGAGACCTCTTCCATCTTCTGTTCACTCCCCAAGTGCCCTCAACAGCCAAGTTTTGGGCAGACCAAAGCCAGGAGCCATGAACTCAATTCAGGTCTCCCATGTGGTTGCCATGGACCCAACTATTTGAACCATCCTTTTCTGCTTTCCCAGGGTGCTCGTTAGCAGGAAGCTCAATCAGAAGTTGAGTAAGCACGTGAACCAGGCACTCTAATATGGGATGCATGTGTTCCAAATGGCATCTGAGGCACCAAGCCAAATATCTACCTTTTCATGACCTTTTTGAAGGCCTTTCTAACATGTTAGAAAACAGATGTTCTGCCTCCAGCACACACACACACACACACACACACACACACATTCACACAGAATCTGTCTATATTAGAACTATGATGTCAAATTAATCTATCCTTTTTGTATTCTCTATGCCTCTGTTTCCTTCCATTAGGATGGATCTGTGAGAACTGAGTTGACCTCTGCTGAGTGTGATCATTCACATTGCTCAGTGTGGTGGTATAGGACAGTGATTCTCAAGTGTGGTGGTGTGTTAGAACTAGGTCATGTGAAAATCCTAAAGTTTAGGCTATATCCCAGACCAAATAATCAGCACCTTTGGGGACAACTCCCAAACATCAGTATTTTTAATGCATCCCAAGTGGTTCCAAGATGCTGCCGATATTGGCCATTACAGTAGAGTATCTCTCACAGATAGAAAGAAACATGAGCAGCCACGAGATAAAAAAGATGACATTCGGTATGGTGGAAAGAATACTGGAGTGAGACCTGAAGTGAGACCTGGATCTAAGCTCCAACTCTATTTGCAAGCTGTGTGACACTGGGCAGGATGCCAACTGCCCGATACAGTGTAAAAACCACTCCAAATGTTAGTAGAGTAAAACATCAACCATTTTATTATGCTTGTGCTAGGTATCCAAGCAATACACAGAGGGCATGACTTGTCTCTGCTCCTTGATATCAGTGGTTTTGGTTGGAAAGACTTCATTGACAGGAGTTGAAGTTATCTGGCAGTTTCTCTACTTATCTATTTGGTGCTGGTGCTATATGGTGAGTGGGCTCAGCTGGCACTGTGGACTGTCTGCTTATGTAAGACCCCTCTAACAGCATGAGAGCCTCATGGTGGTTGGACTTCCTACACAGCAGCTCAGGGCTTCCAAAATAAGTGTTTCAAGTAGAAGCTACATGTATAACTGAGCCTTGGAAATCATATAACATCACTTCCAGAGTACCCTGTTGATGGAGACAACAAAACTTCCAGATACAAGGACAATTCACCTCTAGATGGAAGATGTGTCAAAGAATTTGTGATGATATTTTGATATTTTCAAAGATACATTAGTTAACCTCAGTTTACTTCTGATATTCGTTATCTATTGTTGTACAACCCATTGCCACAAAAGTTAATGTAAAATAATACACATTCCTTATCTCATAATTTCTGTGGGTGAGGAATCTGGGCCTTACTCAGTTAGCTGCTGCAGTTCAGGGTCTCCCACAGCTGCAATCAGGGATGTGGCTGAGCTACAGTCATGTCAAGGCTTCGTTGGAGAAGGACCCCAGTTGAAGACCACGTAGTTGCTGGTAGGAGTCAGTTTTCTGTCACGTGCGCTCTCCAGTACAGTGGCATGTTTCCCCAGAGAGTGTAGCTGAGAAGCAACATAGAGAATTTGCTCATGAGACGGAAATCACTGTCTGTTCTAACCTAATCACAAAAGTGACATCCCATTCCAGGGCTCTATTTTGTTGATAGGAGCAAGTCGCCAGATCTAGCACAGACTCAGAAAGAGGGGATGACACAGGGTGTGAATATAAGGAAGGAGTTGGAAGCTGGCTTTAGCAAACCTTCAATAAAATGGAAGATTAACCCAGGTACTGCCAAATTCCAGTCATTTGGTCTATTTGAAGGTATATTTCAAGATGTATGTCACTGTACAAAAGAGGGTAATTTTCAACAAAGAATACCTTTGACAGTCTCAGAACATCTTTTCCTGTAAGAGGAAGAGGTGTGTCAGTGTGAGCTGGGACATTCAAACAGGGGGAATGGAATTTAGGTTCTTTTGAATCTATGATTTCTCTGAGATTTCCTTTCCACATTGTTCAAATAAAGAATATGACCTCTTAGTCCTAGGAGAAATAGAATTTAGTTTTTATTAAAAGCATTTGCTAATGTTTAAATCTATCATGGCTTGTATGCTTCCAAAACAAACTGAGCTAAAGGTCAATGTAAATGCCCCTATGAATCAAACCCTAAAATATTTGCATCCTATAAAGGCCAATCTTTAGATAAAATTGCTGAGAAACATTCTATAAAAAAACAGATTTCATTAATTTATTTGAAAGGCAGAGTTACAGAGAGAGAGAGAGAGAGAGAGAGAGAGAGAGAGAAATCTTCCATCTGCTGGTTCATTTCCTCAAATGGCCTCGATGGCTTGGGGCTGGGCCAGGCCAAAGCCAGGAGCCAGAAACTCCATCCAGGTCTCCCACATGGGTTACAGGGAGCTAAACACTGCACCATCTTCAGCTGCTTTCCTAGGCACATTAGCAAGGAGCTGGATCAGAAGCAGAGCAACCAGCGCTCTAATGGGATGCCAAGGTCTCAGACTGTGACTTAACCCACTGAGCCGCAACTCCAACCTAGAGAAATTCTTGTAAAAAAAAAAATTTCCTGCACTGTGGTGCAGTAGGTTAATCCTCTGCCTGCTGCGCCAGCATCCAATATGGGTGCTAGTTTGAGGCCCAATCTAGCTGTCTGCTATGGCCTGGGAAAGCAGTAGAAGATGGCCCAAGCTCTTGGGCCCCTGCACTCGCATGGGAGACCGGGAAGAAGCTCCTGGCTCCTGGCTTCGGATGGGCACAGCTCTGGCCGTTGTGGCCATTTGGGGAGTGAACCAGCGGATGGTAGACCTCTCTCTCTGTCTCTCCCTCTCACTCGCTGTAACTCTACCTCTCAAATAAATAAATAAAATCTTTTAAAAAATTTTTCTTTTTCTTAGGCCAGAAAATGTTCATTATTGCTTACCTGTGTATATATTTCTTTTTAAAAGGTAAATGAGAGTTGGGCAATCGGTACAGTGAATGAAATGTCCATTGGGATGCCTGTATCCCATAATGGTGCCTGACTTTGAGTCCTGGATCCACTTCCAATTTCAGCTTCCCACTACACACCCCTTGGAAGACAGCAGGTGTTGGCTTGAGTCCTTGGGTCCCTGTCACTCACTTTACAGACTTGGACTAGGTTCATGGCTCCTGGCTTTGCCCAAGCCCAACTCAGCCTGTTGAAGACACTGGGGGAGTAAACCAGTGAATGGAAGATTTCTGTCTTTCAAATAAATAAATAAATATCCAAAAAAAGGGTAAATGAGTACTTTGTTTTTTTTTTTTTTTACCAAATAGCTTTATTGGCAGATGTCAAATAACATCAATAAAACTTTATACAGAGTATAGAATTAAATCTTTTAAAAAAATTCAACGCTTAAGTGAAATGTTCTGCACTTAATAAAGTACAAAAATTAAGCTACAAATTAAGATATATAATGTGATGTTCTTATACAAAATTTATATAATTTATTTATAATTTCTACAAATACATAGGCATGATAGTTTCTGATGTTAAAGGTGATTATTGCTAAATGTAAGAAATGAACACCTGATTTATTCTCTTTCCATTTTTGAGTTTTCCATAATAAATACTCTTTTTTAAAAAGATTTATTTTATTTATTTAAAAACAGAGTTGCAGAGAGAGGTAGAGCCAGAGAGAGAGAGAGAGAGAGAGAGAGAGGTCTTCCATCTGTTGGTTCACTTCCCAAATGACTGCAACAACCAGAGCTGAGCCAATCCAAAGCCAGGATCTAGGAGCTTTTCTGGGTCTCCCACATGGTGCAGGGGCCCAAGCACTGGGCCATCTTCTACTGCTTTCACGGGCCATAGCAGAGAGCTGGATTGGATGTGGAGCAGCCAGGACTCGAACCGGCACCCATATGGGATGCCAGTGCTGCAGGCCAGAGCTTTAACCCACTGCACCACAGCACTGGCCCCGTATATACTCTTTACTGTTATAGACAAGGGAAGTTATAAAAAAATTAAAATTGGAAAGAGCATATGTGTTTCCATTTGTTTTTATATTTGAGAGAAACAGAGAGACAAGTAGATAGCGTTTCCATCCACTGGTTCACTCTCCAAATGCCCACAATACCTGAGAGCCAGGGACTCAATCTAGGTCTTCCATGTGGGCTGCAGAAACCAAATTACTTGAGTCAGCACCACTGCCTCCCAGGTTCTGCATTAGCAGGGAGGAGCTGGGATTAAGAACCAGATTAGAACACAGACGCTCTGATATGAGATGTGGGCATTTTAACTGGTGTCTTACCCCCTCCATTTTGAAAATAGTAGTGTATGATCTGCATTAACACCATTACAGAATGGTATAATTTCCCCCATGGAGATGGAGAAGTAGAGCAGACTCTGGAGCCAAGCCACTGCTGCCCTCCAGAAGGTCTGGGAATCCTGGCAGGACCCACAGGATGCTTCTAAGCACACTGTAGGCCACTGTGCAACCAGAACTACTGAGAATGAAAAACACCACTGTAACCTCTCCTCTGATTCAGATTCAGGCAGAATTCTGAAAGCATTGTCGATAAGTGAACTACATCTTGAGCCATTTCTAGCTAATATCTAAAATTTTGAGTTGCATTCATTTAAAAACTCTCTGAAGCTGAGACTCAAACCCAGGCATTCCAACATGCAATGCAGGCATCCTAAGTGATGTCTTAACCTTTGTGCCAAACACTTGATCCAATGACATCAAATTCAATTAGAAAATGGTTATGGGGAGAGGGGGCGGGTGCTGTGGTGCAGTCGGTTAAAACGCCAGCCTGAAGCCCTGGCATCCCATGTGAGCACCAGTTAGAGTCCCAGTTGATCCACATCCAATCCAGCTCCCTCCTAATATGCCTAGGAAAGCAGCAGAAGATGGCCCAAGACCTTAGGCCCCTGCACCCATGTGGGAGATGTGGAAGCAGCTCTTGTCTCTTGACTTCAGATTGGCTCAGCTGCAGCTGTTGCTGCCATTTGGGGAGTGAACCAGTGGATGGAATACCTCTACCTCTATCTCTACCTCTCTCTGCTAACTCTGTCTTTCAAATAAATAAAATAAATCTTTTTTTTAAAAGGAAGTGATTATGACTTTGAAAGTCCAGATCAATTCCTTTCTTCCTCCCCACATCATCTCATTCAGAGCATGTAAAAAATGTCCCTATACCTCTCTACGGCTGAATTAAGTGAGTAGAACTCCACTCTAGTGCTCAGAAATCACAGTGTGGGTTCAGTCACTGCAAAACACAGCGTTAACCCTGGACCACATCAATCAGTTGTACTAGGATCCTGCCCTTCATATCATGTGGAAGCCTGGAATAAAGTCCGGAGCTCTTTCCAAGAGCTTCTTGATTCCCTCGGATATAATTTCTTGTGATATTGAACTTTGGGATCCCCGTCTGCAAAAAACAGGTTTTTGGGTAATCTCTAGGAAGTCTAATTGCTCTTGAAGCTGTGCATATCATTTCGCTTGCATAATAGGTAGTTATTCATTCTGTTTCCCAAGATGACTGTTATGAGAGAGTTCCAGGTAACCTTGAGTACCTCACAAGGCAAAAATGCTTTCAACTTAGAGGCCAACAGGATTGTATTATTTGGGTACTAGAAGATTCCCTCTCACGGGACAGGACAGAAAACATGCAGTCAGGAAACTGTTCCCAACAGTGGAAACACTAAATGCATTAGGTTGAACAATTTGATTTTACTGATATTTAGCCATTTTTTACTGTAACTACGATTCAATCTAAAAATGAGGTAAGAATAGCAACAATGATAATGATAAGAATAACTAATAGTAGCTTACCACGTGCTCTGGAATTGGCCTGACTTGTTTTCCTGAAATAAGAAATGTATTTGTTAACTGCTACCCCAGTCAGGCTCCTGCCTAACTCCCCTAAGCATGAGCATGCTGGTTAGTAGCGTTGCTTTATAACTGTGGGTCTGAGGAATCTGAGGACAGTGTGCTCCAGGTGGTCAGGATTGTTTATCCAAAACAATGAGATAGAGGATTTGTACCTCATCTTGGTGAGATTCTCCCTCCCCCCACAACCACTCAACAGGGCTCTCCTGTTGAGATTTAGCAGCCAGCAGACACCTAAGTGGCCAGCCTGAAGCATATAAAACTTTGGCCCAAGACTCCACTTGGGTGTCCCTGGTCCCAGGGTGTCCTTGCATATATTAATGGTTCCAGATCTGAGAAAGAAAGTGCATCCTGGCTTGTCTGTTACCAAGGGAGTAAAACTGAAAGTCACATCTGGCTCTGCAGCTCCCTACTGCAAGTAGCCCTCAGTTGCAATGCAGGTGCTCCCTTTAATGCTGTCGTGGTATTGCACCCCTCTCCTACAGTCTACCTCGTATTTATCAGGATGGCTGATTATGATCCTGAGTCTTCTTCAGCACCAGAACCAGTCTCCTTGCCACTGTCAGTACCCACATCCTTTACATTACTCCTCTCTCACTGTTCACGGTAACTCCTGGGATAGCTGCTCTCGTCTCTACAGAGGGTGAAACTGAGGCCTAGATGGGTGAAATGACTTTTTCAAGATCATTTTGCAAATAAGAAATGAAGCCAGGAGGTCACACCCAGGACATTTGTATTCTATAGAGCAGATGAACTTAGCAAAGAGAAGGGAATTAAAGCTGTGAAAAGAATGTCTTACAGAGGCCTTTCAAAAACGGTTGCACCGTGGCACAATGGGTTAAGCCTCAGCCTGCAGTGTCAGCATCCTATATGGGCACCTGCTTGAGTCTGGCTGCTCCACTTCCTATCCAGCTCCCTGCTAATGCACTTGGAAAGCAGCACAAGATGACCCAAGTGCTTGGGGCCCCTGCACTGATTTGGAGAAACTGGATGAAAACTCCTGGCTCCTGGCTTCTGGCTGTCCCAGTCCTGACCGTTGTGGCCATCTGGAGAATGAACCAGATGATGGAAGATCAATATCTCTCTGCCTTTCAAATAAATAAATCAGTCTTTAAAAAATTGTTGGAAAAGAATAAAGCATGAGACTAGTGAAGGAAATAAGAAACAGTTAAGTGGGTTTTTGTGAGAGAAAGAGGGCAAAAGAAAGACTTTGAAAAGATCCAAAGAATGATTCATTATATCTAACCTAAGTAGATTATGCAGCTCCTAGCAAGCACCTTCCATTCCGTACAACTCAGCAAATGCTTGGTTAGTGAGTGACCGGTGAGGAGCTGAACAAATTCATGAACAGATGAGTTGCTCTGCCAAGAAGCCCTATGGGTGTCCATTCCTGAGAGGAAGAAGAGACCAGAGCATGGTGACCTTTATAATCAAATTCATGTAGAACACTTGTTGATGCAACTCAGGACAAGGCAGAGTCACAAGCTCTCGTCACGATAAGGCCAGGGTAGACGTTCACAGAGAATAGAGTCAAGGTTCTGATAAGAAGAGAAAGAGGAATTTGTAAACCTGACTCAGCATGAGAGCAAGCTGCCAGAAAGCCTTGAGGACTGAGCCGTGCATGACTTCAGAGGCGATTTTATGGACTCCTGGACAGATAGGAGCAGTAGCTTAATAATCCATCATTTTGATCTATGACGGTACCTGTTTTAGAGAACTTTGCCTTGCAGGTACAGATGTAGGAGTTTTGATCGCTCTATTCCAAATTATTTCCCCCTCACTCCGTATTTCCTCCCCTCTTACTGTTCTTCCCTCCATCCTTTCCTCCTCCTCTCCTTCTTCTCTTCGACATTCTCTCCCACTTTCCCTCTTACCATCGCACCTTCCTGTTGCCCCTTTTCCCCTGCCTCCCTATACACACTTTATTAAGTTACAGTTAAGAAAAGTGACAGCTGACTTAACGTGAGTTGTCAAGGAAAAAGAAACTGTGCTTTAGAGAGGGGAAGTAAATGGGAGAACATTATTTGTAGAGAAGACAGTTGAGAGGATCACCACTGGAAAGTTCTGGAAGGCGGGACTGAGGAAGGGAATTGCAGGCAGGAAATGCTGTGTGTGACGGAGTGGCACCACTATGGCACATGCTGCTCATTGTAGCCACAGAAAATGGCTTGCATGGATGGGGCAGAGAATAACAGTGGAACATAGACAAGGCACAATTTTTTTGAAGGGTTCTTTTATTTTATTTGGTAGGCAGAGTTACAGAGAGTGGATGAGATACACACACACACACACAGAGAGAGAGAGAGAGAGAGAGAGAGAGAGAGAGACCTTCCATCACTGGTTCATTCCCAAATGGCCTCAATGGCTGGGGCTGGGCCAGTCTGAAACCAGGAGCTAGGAGCTTCATCCAGGTCTCTGTTGTGGTTGGCAGGGGCTCAAGGACTTGGGCTATCTTCTTCTGCTTTTCCAGGAGCATTAGCAGGGAGCCGGGTCAGAGTTGGAGCAGACAGGATTCGAACTAGACCCCACTTAGGATGACAGCATGGCAGGTGGCTGCCAAACCTACAATGCCACAATGCCAGCACCCCCCCCCCCCCCACATACACACACCGATTTTTTTGAAAGACAGGCAGGGGACAAGAGGGATATCCCATCTGCTGGTTCACTCCCCAAATGCAAAGTTGGGGTTAAGTCAGTTGAAAGCCAGGAACCAGGATCTCAATTCAAGTGTCCCACATGGGAGGTAGGATCCCAAGTACTTGAACCGTCACTGGTTATTCCCCAGAGTGCACATTAGCAGTAAGCTGAAGTGGAGACTGGAGCTGGGAATTGGCTCCAGGCACTCCAATAGGGAATGCAGGTGTCCCAAGGTGTGGCTTAATCACTGCGCCAGACACCCACTCCAGAGGCCTAGTTTGAAAAGGATGATGCCTGGCGTGTCCATAGCAGCCTCCTAATGCAAACAGTTCTGCTCCCTCTGTAAGTGCACAAACACTTGGACAGTCCCTCTCTTGTTCCAGTCTGACTACTACTAGCACAGATTCCTGTACTTCTGATATCTGAGTCTTCTTGGGTTATGTCATCTATACAATAAAGTTGCAACTATAAGGTGGAGCTACCTCTGGGGCTTAATCAAACAAATGTGACAGTGATCCAGATCAAGTGTAGCAACAAATCCCTGACTATGACCCCGCCCCTCTGGGTCACATACATGTGGGTCAGGTAAGAAGGGCAATGGGATGTCTATCAGGGATGAGGGTGCTTTTTGGCCCATCTACCGCCCCCTGTAATAACTGGCAATGAAGTCAAAGATCAGTGGTTCTGTCTACAAAAGAGTTTTGTACAGAAATTTGATGCCATAATATTTGCATTCTAGAAAAAAGATTGAAGGCAGTTGAGGAAACAGTAATTTTAGATTATTTTATACCCATACTTGAGAACTGAACCCCCTTGTGGACATGGCTCCTTAAATCCCTACACCATAGCAGCAAAGGAAAATCTCTTACAATGCCTTACAGGTAACAGAGGCTTAAAGTTAGTGAAAGTGAGAAACACTTAGGAATGCCTCGTTTATTCACCATCAACACAAGGGGACTGACAGTCGTCTTAAACGTAGCCTGGGTTTACCCAGGGATTTCTTTTCCTCTTCCATGTATGCTAGCTCAGTGGTTCTCAAGTTTCCCTGCATGAATACAGTCAGATTGCATACACAAAACCATATATTCTGTGCTCTGTAGGAAGTATTTAAAAATCATTTTGACTCTAGGAGGACTTTGCTTTACAGGCTATCTCTAACCTTTAACCTAAATTGAAGATTCTCATCTGCAATGTTGCACAAGAGTGCAGGACAGAGATAAGGCGAGTATGGCCCAAGGCAAAGGCTGTGGGGATGGAGAAAGGGGGATAGAGTGAGAGGCGTTTCTAGAGGCAACAGAAGCTTGCTTGCCTGTCTGTCTCTGGTGTTCTGCTCACTGTTATCGCTCCCACCTCTTGCTTCTGACCCACCATCTCTGTGTGTTCATTCTCGCCAGAACTTGTGAGCTGCCTTGTCAGGTGATGAGACTCTGGGATACTCAGGTGTCTGGGGTTGAAACACAGTGCCCTTTCTCTCTCTTCTTGTGTATGGGAGCCAAGGGCTCATGGCAAGTTCCTGACATCAATCAGTTGAGTTGTCGCCACGTATGATGTTAAACTAAACTGGTAAGGTCTCTCAATATCAATATATAATATTTTTTTTAAAATTCTTTTTCAGTTTCCTCATCAATGAGCAATGCATAATTACGATACTGACTTCATAGTGCTCAGGAGATAACACTGGATGATAAAGGGCAAGTTTTAGCATAGTAACCACTTGTTAGCTGCCTCGTCTGTTCTAATATCTAGGAGCTTTTTGCCTTCTTTTGTTTCTTGAGAGACACACACAGAGAGACTTCCCATGTGCAGGTTCACTCCCCAAATGCCTCCAATGGCCAGGGCTGGGTGAGGTGAAGCCGGGGATCTAGATACTCAATCCAGCTCTCCTGCACTGGTGCCAGGGACCCAGCTAGCTGTGCCATCACCTGCTACCTCTCAGAGTACCTATTAGCACTAAGCTGCAATCAGGATTGGATCTGGAACTTGAACCCAGATATTGCAAAAAAGGTATATGGACATCCCAAGAAGCACTTTAACTGTTAGTCCAAACACCAATTTTGATCCACTAATGTTTAAATTTATGCAAAAGAATAATCTTTCAGACAATAACTAGGGATGTTCTTGGTATTCTGCCAACATTTTCTCTCTGGCTGCAGCTTCAAGGGCTGAGAAACCAATTGCTCTTTTTACTCCATTTGTCATTGTCTTGAACTTGTCCATGACCAATGATCTTACATTCAGTTGTTGATCATCACATATAATCAGCATAACAACTTCAGTTATTCCAAGACTTGTCACTCAAAGTTTGCATGACTATCTAAATATTTGCTTTTGCTGTACAAATAACCTGAAGTGAAAAGCACCCTCATAAGTTTTACTCATCAAAATTCTATTTGTCAGTTGAAATAGATCCATATTTATCATAGTAAGTTAACATGCTGTGATAATTGATGGTAACTGCTAGACCTTCTAAAATTATGTAAAGCATCATGAAGGATTTTCAAATAATTAGATGAATAGAAAAATAGATTGCTACTTCAGATTAAGAGCATATAGTAGCTATAAATAGTCAGCAAGAGCATTACCTACTTTCTGAGCCAACAACTCTTAAAAATTAAATAATAAAGACAGATTATTCAAGATTATACTATACTATAATTCTGATATCTGTATAATTATTTGATATACTTTTATTTATTTATAACTTTATACAAAGTAAGTTTACATTATTGTATTCTTAAATTCTTTTTTTTAGATATTTATTTTATTTATTTGAAAGACAGAGTTACAGAGAGAGGTAGAGACAGAGAGAGAGGTCTTCCATCTGCTGGTTCACTCCCCAGATGGCCGCAATGGCCGGAGCTGTGCCAGGAGGCAGGAGCTTCTTCCTGGTCTCCCATGTGGGTGCAGGGGCCTAAGGACTTGGGCCACCTTACACTGCTTTCCCAGGCCTTAGAGAGCTGGATTAGAAGTAGAGCAGCCAGGACTCGAACCAGCGCCCATATGGGATGCCAGTGCTGCAGGCAGTGGCATTATCTGCTACACCATCGCATTGGCCCCAAATTCTTAAGAATTTATTGAATCTTATCTGTTACTATTTAGGCCATGAGTATATAAAATATTATTCTTGTCTATTGATAATTGTCATTTTAGGAGGGAAATTTTGAAAAAGCAGAATATTGACTTTACATTTCAAGACCTCACAAGTAAGAATACTTTTAAATTATATGCAATGGCATCCATGAGTAATCAACTTTAATTTCGAGGTAGTAAGTAACATACACAGAAGAAAGCTGCCTGTTTATAGATGCCTTGTAGTGAATGGGACTACCTAGAGTCGTCGTGTGTATATCTAACCTGCACAGCTGTACATAGTGGTCACATACAGCTATGTTCAGGGTCAACAATGTGCAGAATAGTGACAACCCAGAAGCTGACAATGCTGACAAATTTCCCTTCTTACACTGTAGTAGAAAAAGTTTAGATTGAGGGGGCAGCTAAGCACTTAAGTCACTGCTTGGGATGCCTACACTCCATCACAATGCTTAGTTCAGGTCCCAGCTCCTTTGCTTCTGATTCAGCTTCCTGCCAACGTACACCCTAGTTCTCCTTAGAAACCATGTGGGAGACCCAGATGGAGCTCCCAACTGCTGTTTTTGGCCTGTCCAACTGTGGTTGTTGTGGGCATTTGGGGAGTGAACCAGCAGAGGAAGATATCTCCATCTCTCTCTTCCTATGTCCTCCTGCCTTGCAAATGAAATAAAAATAAATATATAAAAATTTTAAATTTTACTTTAATTTCTAAGATTTACTAAAATTTTTTAAAAATTAATTAATTGAGAGGCACACGAGAGAGAGAGAGAGAGAGAGAGAGAGAGAGAGAGAGAGAGAATGAGAGAGTGCTCCCATTCACTAATTCATTCTCTAAATGCCTACAACAGCTGGGGATGGAAACTGGGGCCTAGAAATTCAATCCAGGCCTCCCACCTGGGTGGCAGGAACCCAACTATTTGTGCCATCACTGTTGCCTTCAAAGTATCAATTAGGAAGCGTGAGTCAGGAGCCAGAGCTGGAGAGTGAAACCAGGCATTCTGATGTGGGACATTGTCTGAATTGCTAGGCCAAACACTTATCCCAGATTATTAAGATTTTTAAGAATAAAATTTTCATAATAATTGCTTTTAACTAAAAATTTTCAGGTTTCTTCTTGCAGGCCAGAAGTTCATCCTGAGTTGTAATTGCTATCTTTAGCAGAATATCCATTTTAACACATAGACATTTGGTAGTTAGCCAAAATGAGTACTCAGTACACCTCTAAATATTCATAGAAGAGGACTTGTTTTCTATGATTTTTTTTTTCTTGTTAAAATGATGATAACCATGAGAAGCATTTGGTATAGTGATTAAGACATTGCGTAGAACACTCTCATACCAAATCAGAGTGCCTGGGTTTGGTACCAGCTCCACTCCCATTTCCAGCTTCCTCATGATGCATACCCTGGGAGGTAGTGGGTAATAGCCCAAGTAGTTGGATTCACAAGGGAGACTTGGATTGGGTTCTTGGCTCCTCATTTTGGCCAGGTCCAACTAGGCTCTCATGGAAAATTCCACCAGAAAGTGGAAGCACACACACTGTCTCTCTTTCTGTGTGTGTATGTGTGTGTGTGTGTGTGTGTGTGTGTGCCTGTTTCTCTCTCCTTCCCTCTGCCTCTCAAATTAATAAATAAGTAAAATTGAAAAAATCACGATGACAGTATCATATTAATACATTTCTCAAGTGTACTAAAGTTGGATTTTTGTTGCTGTTGTTTTCAGTTGATTCTCTTTCTTCATCTTGCAAATCTTGAGTATTTAGCATTTTTTTCTTGTTTTTTCCCAATGTGGAAAAGTTTTGATTCTTTGTTTTATTCTCATCAAACTGAGCCAAGTTCATACGAGCATCCATTTCTTCTAATAGCAGAAAAGGTAAACTGGCCAATTCTAGTAAACTCAGCCCCTTCTGTATTGTAGTTTTAGCCTCCTCTACGTAGGTGATCAGTCTGGCTCCGGACTGCTCTCCTCCCCTTCTCTTCTGAGAGAGCACCATGCCTACAGCTGAGCCACCAAGGCTCAGCCCTTGTCAGTTGCCCACATGAGAAGTCAGGGCTGTCTCATACGACAAAAGAAGTTAGACATCTAGAATTTTATATAAAAACCTCGATTTATAAAAGTGTGCCTTTTCGGATCCACTGTCCCCCCTCCGAGCCTGCAGGGAGGCTGGACTTTAGGAATCGCGCCGATGACTTCGTTGCCTCCTGATTTCCTGTCGGGCTCCTGCTGTGTGAATCACCAGCCAGTGGTCACTAGACACTGAGAGAAGACACTGAGGAAGGAGGGTTCCTTCTCTGTCTCCTTGCCTGCCCAGCACTTGGTTGGGTTGGGCTGGCCACAGCTATCAATCTCTACAAAGTCTGCTGTTCAGAGCTCTTCAGGCAAGGGGATTGGAATGGTATCCTACACCAGAGTGTTTTGCCATTCTTTGTTGTTTTCTCTTAACTCTGTCCATACCTTTACAGAGTTGATCTGAGAGTGCCATCTGTTTCCTGTCCAAACTCCGGTGGATTCAGAAACAAATTGAGTGCTTTCTTTTTCAACTCCGTAGGCAAATGAAATATGAAAAACTATATGGGCCAAATAAAACTAGGTCTAAAGATCAGATTTGGCCCATGAGTAGTAAATATTTTATTTATACGTCTCCTAAGACATATTCTTGACTTAGAAATTAATCTGAATTTGATCAAGTATATTTACATTCCAGTTAAGGGGAAATAACAGAGATGGAGGAAAAAGTTCCTGGACAAATAACCCAGTTCCTCCAACAAATCAAAGACACGGGAAAAGGGGACAACTATAGAATAAGAGATGCAACCCAAACAACCAAAGTCACCATGTGAATCTTTTTTGAGTCCTGACCCAAACCAACACATTTGAGATGATCAGGAATATTATATAAACTTGGTATAACACAGCATTAAACATCATTATCAATTTTTTACCTACTTATCAATTAGAGATGCTTCATGATGTAGTAATTAAGGATGCATGATGAAGAGTATGAAATTTGTGGTGTCTAGGATGCACTTTAAAATGCCCCAGCAAGAAAAACAGATGTATAACTGAAGAGAGGATAAATTGGCAAAATCATGGCAACTGTGGTTGGTGGTAGTACATGGGGATTTAACATTATCTTCATTCACTATTCTGTTGGAAGCTTTCTGAAAATAAAATGTTTTAGGAAATGGAAAACAAATATGTCCTTGTTTGTACTGAAGCAGAATTCCATGCTAGAACAATGGCATAATCCATACTAGGTGCCAGCTTTTCCTATTCCAAAGAACAGTGCGTCTGGGTGCTCTATCTCAGCAGATCCACTCTTCTTCCATTCAGCTTCCATTCAACATGTATGCACTAAGTTCTGGTACCTTGCTCCAGGTTTTTTTTGTTTGTTTGTTTGTTTGTTTGTTTTTTAAATTTCCTACCTTGCTTTCACTTTTCTGCTCGGTGCACTGGACTGACCTGCCTCTGTCTGGTGATTCTGGGCTTCATCCTGAGTAGTGAATCTCTCCAACGCTGGCCTAGAATGTTTGGGGCAGGAGTTGGAAAATATCATATTACCTATGAGACTCCCAAGTTAGCAAGTGTCCACCAGTCTTTTCCTCCTGAGGATGGAAGTCGCTTCTGAGGATGAAAATGTCAAACTAGAGATTTTTGAGATAGATTCATTTTTCATTTGCATGAAAATCAATATCTTCACTTCATCAATGGGAAGAGGAGACACATAATAAAATGTAATAATAAAAACTTGACTGAAGGGGCCGGCGCCATGGTGCACTAGGTTAATCCTCCGCCAGCAGTGCCGGCATCCTGTATGGGCACCGGGTTCTAGTCCCAGTTGCTCCTCTTCCAGTCCAGCTCTCTGCTGTGGCCTGGGAAGGCAGTGGAGGATGGCCCAAGTGCTTGGGCCCTGCACCTGCATGGGAGACCAGGAGGAAGCACCTGGCTCCTGGCTTCGGATTGGCACAGCACGCCGGCCATAGTGGCCATTTGGGGAGTAAACAAACGGAAGACCTTTCTCTCTGTTTCTCTCTCTCACTGTCTGTAACTCTACCTATCAAATAAATAAATCTTAAAAAAAAAAAAAAACTTGGCTGAAGACAACAAATAAAAATTTGTAAAGGTTGAGACTTCAAGTCAAATTTCTTTAGCCAGCAGATAACATTGATAATCCTGTGGTTTAAATCACTAAGAACCCAGACGTACCCCTTAGGGCACATACTGAGCAGGAAAGAATAAAGCTGCACAGTTTCACATATACACACTGACACAGATGCATACAACCCCTCACACAGAAACCTTTCAATCCCACTTCTGTCCAATTAACCTGTTCAAGAACATATTTCTACTCTTTGAAATACACCATTATATTTTTATTATCTATACATAAATCATTATTCATGAAATATTTTATAGGTATGCATAATAATTTAAAATACTAAATAACTTATTAAAGATATTGAACTTGGGGGCTGGCACTGTGGTGTAGCGGGCTAAGCCTCTGCCTGTGGTGCTGACATCCCATATGAGCACTAGGTTGTGTCCCAGCTTCCCCTCTTCTGATCCAACTCCTGCTATGGCCTGGGAAGACAGTGGAAGATGGCCCAAGTGTGTGGGCTCCTGCACCCACGTGGGGGACCTGGAAGAAGCTCCTGGCTCCTGGCTTTAGTCTGGCCCTTCTCCAGCCATTGTGGCCATTTGGGGAGTGAACCAGTGAATTGAAGGCCTCTCTCTCTCTCTCTCTCTCTCTGTCTTTCCATCTCTCTCTCTCTAACTCTATCTCTCAAATATAAAAAATATTTTTAAAAGATACTGAGATTGGGAGATATATTTACTTTTAATTTTTTAAATATGTATTTTGTTTATTTGAAAGCTAAAGTGACACAGAGAGAGGGAGAAACACAGAGAGAGAGAGAGGAAAGGAGAGAGACTTTCCATTGGTTGTTTCACTCCCCAAATGGCTGTCACAGTTGGGGCTGGGCTAGGCTGAAACCAGGAGCCCAAAACTCTATCTGGGTCTCCCACACATGTGGCAGAGACCCAAGTGCTTGGGCCATCCTCCACCATTTTCCAAGGCATATTAGCAGGGAGCCAGATTGGAAGCAGAGCCACTGGTATATCATTCTGATTTGTATGTGGCATAGCAAGTGGTGACTTAACTTGGTTGGCTACAACACTGGCTCCTATATTGTCTCTTAAAAAATGTGTGTTTTTAAACCAAGATCCTGCTGGAACACACACACACACACACACACACACACACACACAGAGGAGATACAGGGTTATTTTGGGGTGGGGAAGCAGAGTGGGTAAACAAGGGAAGACCAGAGCTGAGTCAGAATTCACAGAGAAACAAAGGAGTCCATTGAAAACATGTGCTTTTAGTAAGAACATTAAACAGGACTCTGAATTGCAAGTGGCAAGAACATAGCTCAAACTGGCTTCAGCAAAAAGAATTTTTATTGGCTCATGTAACTGAAACAGTCTGAGGGTAGATCATCCTTAAACATGACGTTTTATTCATGGGAAATCAGGGATTTGGCTACCAAGAGATTGATTTGAATGGACACTAGTGAGTCAAAACCAACAAAATGTCTATGAATCTAAATATACCAGAAATGATTTAGAATGAGAAAGGGAGAATTCATACTCTATCAATATATTTGATAGATACACAGATAGTTCTTGAAGTTGTGTCAAGGTTCTTGTGAGGACACAGATCCCAAGATCATATTATTGGGCCAATTTTTATTTAGAAGACACACATATTCTCGAGAAAATAAATACAAACTGCCTAGCACAAGACTTGGTGCATGATTATAATATTTTAGCTTCCTTCCTGCCCCCTCCTAGACTCAGTAGAAACAGACTTGCTCTGAATCAATGAGAATATTTTTGGCTGCAAGCATCAGAACACCAACACAGCTAAAGATAATTGTGCCACGGATCCCAAGAGTTTTCATCTTAACTCAAGAGGCCAATTCAGTTTTGAGATGGAAATCGGAGCTCCAATTCTAAATTTTCAGGAAAGGATCCAGACTGACCCGCTATGACAAGAAGATAGCGATGATCCACCCCTGCCTGTGGGACAGAGACACAGAGGATGAGAACAATGCAGGTGCCTACCTCCAGGCCCAGTGTATGAAGAGGAGAGAGACTCAGAAAATGGAAATCACTGTGAGAAAGGAACACACCAGAAAGGGTCAAGGAAAGAATGTTCCCTCAAAACTGATCAAACACTGCGAATGAGATCCTGTTCCTTCAGTGTTTGGAAGCATCAGTGGGACTGGCCAAGATATCAAAAAACATCAAAACAGGGACTGGCAAGGATACCATCAAGTTTTCGCCTTCATTTAGCCAAGGAAATGGTCAGGTTTTGAGATGGCCTGGGATAGCCAGCAGTCTGCCACAGCCAGAAAGGAGCTGATTCTCTAGTCAAAGGCAACTGAAAGCAAATGAGCCCAAGTAACATTCACCAGAAAAATAACTCAGTAACATTTCTTCCAGGAGACCTGCGAACACTCCATCCGGTGTATACAGGGCCTTTTGACTGCAATGACCAATCTTAGAGGCTAGAAATAGATGCCAGGTTTACTTTTTTGTTTTTTAAGATTTATTTATTGGCTGGCGCCGCGGCTCAATAGGCTAATCCTCTGCCTGCAGCGCCGGCACACGGGGTTCTAGTCCCGCTCGGGGCACCGGATTCTGTCCCAGTTGCTCCTCTTCCAGTCCTGCTCTCTGTCGTGGCCCGGGAGTGCAGTGGAGGATGGCCCAAGTGCTTGGGCCCTGCACCCCATGGGAGACCAGGAGAAGCACCTGGCTCCTGCCTTCGGATCAGCATGGTGCGCCGCCGGCCACAGCAGCCATTGGAGGGTGAACCAATGGCAAAAGGAAGACCTTTCTCTCTGTCTCTCTCTCTCACTGTCCACTCTGCCTGTCAAAAAAAAAAAAAAAAAGAGATTTATTTATTTTACCTAGTAGAGAACAAAATAAAATACAAGCTAATAGAAAACACAGATCAGCTAATTGGCTTCTTTCCTTTCTAAGATGTGGGGTTTTTTAGTTTTCATTTTTATTATTTACTTATGTGTCTGAGAGAGTGCAAGGCAAGGAGAGGGGGAGAGAGAGAGAAAGAGAGAAAGAGAGAGAGAGAGAGAGAAAGGGAGAGAGAGAGAGCTGCCATCCCCTGGTTGACTCCCCAAACGCCTGCAAGTGGGTAGTGGGAGAGAATGAAGTCAGGAGCTAAGAACTGGATCCAGGTCTCCCTGTGAGTGGCAGGCCCCAGTCACTCAAGCCGTCACTGTCTGAGCCATCACCGGATCCAGGTCTCCCTGTGAGCGACGGGCCCCAGTCACTCGAGCCATCACTCTCTGAGCCATCACTGCTGCCTCCCAAGGCTGCATTAACAGGACACTGGAATCCAGAGCAGAGTTGGAGATGGAACCCAGGCTCTGATGTGGGAAGCAGGCGTCTTAACCATCAGGCCAAGTGCTCAGCCTGGTCCTAGCATTTTATAAACAAACTTTCTGTTTCAGAGTAACTTTAGATTTACAGAAAACTTAAGATAGTCGACACTTCTCGTATGTGCTATACCCAGTTTCCCTTCCTGTCAGCCTCTTTACACAGGATGATACAGACTGCAGCCCACACTTTATTCAGATTTCCTTCAGTTATATCTAATGCTCATTGTGTGCCACAGGGTCCCGCCAAGACCACGTTATGTTCAGTTGTCCTGTTTCCTGAGGGTCCTCAACACTTTAGTCAGTAACTTCGACAATCTTGTGAAGTACTGGTCAGGGATGGTGGAGAATGTCCCTCTTTGGGGTGCTCTCTTTCTCATGATTACAGTAGGGTTAGAGTCTGGGGGAGGAAGAATACAGAGGTGTGTGTGTTCTCATCACAGCATACGAAGCGTACATGCTGTCATCTGCCTTGTCGCTGATGGGAGGAAGCTTGCTCATGTGGCTGAAGGAGTGTTTTATTCTCCTCTTTCCCTACTTTACTTTTCTTTGAAAAAGTTATTCATTTTTATCTATGTCTCGCTCCATCGACCTACTTGAAAATGAGGAAGAGAGAGAGAGAGAATCCTCCATTTGCTAATTCATTCTCCAAATACCTACAACAGCCAAGGACGAGTCAGGCTGAAGCCAGGAGCCCAGAACTCCATCTGGGTCTCCCACATCAGGTTCAGGGACTCTAGCACTTGAGGCATTACCTGCTACCTCCCAGAATGCATTACAGGAAGCTGGATCAGAAGTGGAGCTTCTGGGACTTGAACCAGGCACTCTGATATGAGATGCAGATGTCCCACGCAGCAGAAGGAAGCAACCCGACATAGCATATGTTCAAGGTCTGGGGGACTATACTATTCTTTCTTGAGGAGGCAGTACCTCCATAAATTATCTGGAATTCTTCTGTATAGATTGTATTATTCCTTCCATTTGTTTATTCATTCAGTGAAGCCTTTATTTACACAATTATAGACTCACAGGTGTTTACATTATTATACTTTGGGTTATACCACACCACCTTGTTTCTTTTCGTGTTCAGCTTATGCCAGCTCCGGCCTTGGGGAGCTCTTTTGACTGGCTCCTTTGTTCCCGTGACATATCCTCATCATTTCGTGTTGTTATTACCACTTCAATACTTCCTGGCACTAGATGCTCCAGAATGGTCTCTCATATTCCCAGCCCCACCCCTGGGGTCAGTAGTTTCTCCAAGCAGCCCTGTTTACTGGAAAATGAAGTTAGAAACCAAGATCTGGGCACTAGGTATGCTTGTTGCTATCAAGACGTTTTTGTCTCTAAGCACTCTCAAATCAACAGAACCTGAAAATGTGTTATCTAGGGGCAAGTGTTGTGGCCCAGCGCATTAAGCTGCTGCCTCCATGGGGATGCCAGTTCAAGTCCTGCTGCTCCACTTGGGATCCAGCTCCCTGATAATGCACCTGGGAAAGCAGCTGAAGATAGCCCAAGTACTTGTGCCCCTGCCACCCATGTAGGAGAACTGGAAGAAGCCCCTGGATCCTGGCTTTGGCCCAGCCCAGCCATTTCGAGAGTAAACCAGTGCATGGAAGACATCCCCCTCTCTTTCTCTCTGTAAATCTGCCTTTCAAATAAATAAATCAGTCTGAAAAAAAGATAAAAACAAAATTAATGGAACATGGAATTAAAAAGTAACTTTATCTTTGTTCAAGAATGTTGAAATCCATACAATTTTTTTTGCAATGTGTATTTCCACAAACTTTTTAAAGACCCCATGCATTAAGCTAAACATCAACTCACACTGGTATCTTCTGCTCTAATCTATTGCCATGTGGATTTTCTAGACTTCTCTTGCTTATCTGTAACCAACATTGAGATACATGGCTACCACCATTCAGCATCCATCTGCTTATAATTCCAATCCAGGTTTGCTTTTAAAAATGAAGGATAAACAAATGCACCCTCAGTTGGGTGATGGACATGATATGTGTTGGCCCGAATAGTTCTCACAAATATCTGTCCTGAAGAGGAAAGCGTGTTTGTTCTAATTCTTACTGTTCAACCCAAAATGTTCCTAAAAGTCTTGACCTCCCAAAACATGTTATGGGGACAAATGCTTAAAAGGACAGAAACTGGTTATCCATCAACATTCTCTTTCCATTTTTAACTGGGACTGGCATCAGAATTAAACATATCTGGGGCTGGTGCCGTGGCTCACTTGGCTAATCCTCCACCTGCGATGCCTACTGGCATCCCATATGGACACCAGGTTCTAGTCCTGGTTGCTCCTCTTCCAGTCCAGCTCTCTACTGTGGCCCGGGAAGGCAGTGGAGGATGGCCCAAGCGCTTGGGTGCCTGCACCTGCATGGGAGACAAGGAAGAAGCACCTGGCTCCTGACTTGGGATCAGTGCAGTGCCAGCCATGGTGGCCATTCGGGGGGCGAACCAGTAGAAGGAAGACCTTTCTCTCTGTCTCTCTCTCTATCTCTATCTGTCAAAAATAAATAAATAAACCTCAAAAGAATTAAACATATCTACTGCTAACTGAACTTTATGGGGACAGCCCAGGAGATAAAAAAAAAAAACATAAAGATATTTAAATACTGAATTGCACAACTATAATAGTCGCTTAACCTCTCTAGGTTTTCATTTCTTCGTCTGTGATTCATTCACTCAACAGATAATTATAATATGACTACTCTTATGGGAGTTACTGTTTGAGAAGTGCTGTGGAGAAATGTCATACAATGCTCAGAGAGTTAGTACTTCAAGGATTTAAACTGGGAAACTGCCATTTAATCTCGTTAACAAAAAGTGGAAGGAGTAATGTCCCATGTACCCAGCAATTTCACGTCAAGCTGTCTGGCCTAGAGAAATCCTTTAAGAATGTTTGTTGTTGTATCGCTTCTCGGCATTTTGGCCAAGATCAAGTGTGTGAAGAATGTTTATTGCAGAACTTGTGGTAAGAAAAAGAATTAAAACAATGATATAATTATCCATCATCACAGCACCAGATAATATTTAATCATGCAGTAGAATGTGATTATACAGGAGGTGAAGTGAATGCATTAATAATATTAAAAAGAAATTTATTTTTAAATCCATTCATAGTTTCTCCAATATTCAGACTTTCCATGAACTTTTTGAAGATATCTCATGTGAGTGACTTTCAAATGTTTGCACCAGTATCAGTGTCTCTTGTGATTCTACTTTCCACGAGTGGTGTGAAGTCCCCTCATATGAACATGGCTGTATCTTGATAACAAAGTTGAAAGACAAAAGCAATTTGCATAATAGTGCATACAACATGCTACTATTTCTGTATGTTTAAAAATACACACAATGGCATTACAAGTCCACAAGGGTGCTTTTAAAAGTTCGTGGAAAAACGGCCGGTGCCGTGGCTCAACAGGCTAATCCTCCGCCTTGCGGCACCGGCACACCGGGTTCTAGTCCTGGTTGGGGTGCCGGCTTCTGTCCCGGTTGCCCCTCTTCCAGGCCAGCTCTCTGCTGTGGCCAGGGAGCGCAGTGGAGGATGGCCCAAGTGCTTGGGCCCTGCACCCCATGGGAGACCAGGAAAAGCACCTGGCATCTGGCTCCTGCCATCGGATCAGCGCGGTGCGCCAGCCGCAGTGCGCCGTCCGCGGCAGCCATTGGAGGGTGAACCAACGGCAAAGGAAGACCTTTCTCTCTGTCTCTCTCACTGTCCACTCTGCCTGTCAAAAAAAAAAAAAAAAGTTCGTGGAAAATGAAACTAAAAGATAAACTAATTTTGATGCAAAACACTTTTGAAGTACAGGCATAGCTTCCTTTTTTCATAATAATCAATTTCCATGAATTTGTTGAAGGCCCCTTGTACATGGTTTTTTAAATCACTCATTTGCAGTGAAAGGATCCAATATGGACAGGGAGCACACAAACCAGGTCTGGCTGAGTGGTTACTTTGTGGGGAGTAGAATGGGTTCTTGATGGAGAACAAAAGAGCTCCCAAACACATTGTAAAAATTTCTGTGTTAAAAAATTAAAAGGATCAGAAGAAAATAAGAGTGGATGTTGACAGTTATTAATTCTGGGTTGTGTATGTACATGAGTACATAACATTAATCTCTATTTTTTATATGGTATATTGAGATAGTGTTTTTCAAAAGCTTTTCACAGTTTGCCTCAAGCAAAGAGAACTCATATCATCACGGTGGTGACTTTTGTGAGCTGATGAAGTCATCTGGGAAGGTCGTCTCGCTGTCCCTGCACCTCAAGAGGTGCCCATTTTCTGCACCTGATTGGCTCTCTCTGGACTTCCCTATCTCCGCCCTCTTCTTTAAGAGTTGAAAACAAATCTCTTTCCTTTTCTTATGCCCTGAAATTTAGCCATCTCCTCTGTTACCTTGGCCCAAGCCCCCAGTGTCTTACCATTTACCCCCAATCAGATTCTCATGGAATTTTCCGCAAGACAATTTTCTTTCTAAGATGAATTTTGGACCTACTTGTAAAATGGTAACAATGTAACTATCTTTGTATTTGTATAAGAAAGATCATCCCGGGTTGGAGGTTTGGCGAAGTGACTACAACACTGCTTGGGACTCCATGCCATGTTGCTCCTGACTGACACACACCCTAGGAGTCTGAAGGTGATGGACAAGTGGCTGAATCCCTGCCACCCATCTGGGAGGCTTGGACTGAATACCAGGGTGTTGGCTTTGGCCGGGCCCTGCCTTAACTATTGTGGACCCCTGGGGAGTGAACCAGTGAATGGGAACTCTCTCTCTTTCTCTCTCTCTCTCTATCTCCCCCTCTCTCAAGTAAATAAAACAAATACACTAGTACACTTTAAAAATAAAAAATAAAATTCATCAGAACGATCCCTCTTTGACATGTAAATGTCTACTGGTCACTGCTCTGGGGAAGGAACAATGTAGAAGTGTTCTGCCACAGCAGAGGCCCCAGCTGGCAGCTCGGAGGCAGAGGAAAGGTTTGAAGACTTGATGAGACGCTGCCTAGCCTCCCTCAAGGAAAGATTCATTGTCCCGAATCTGAGGGCGCTATTGTCAGCCAGCATTCTACTGACATCCCCTTTCAGACACCGCATCACCTGCAAAAACCAAAACGCTTCTAGACTTGCTTGAGTAACACTAACCTACTGACTGATAGTGGCAGAGGTATACATCTGTTATCATGTGGCCCAAAGCAGAGCCTCAGTTGGGATCCATCTTATCTCCAGAGCTCCGGTGGAGTCTGCTCCAGCTGCTGTCACGCTGGCATTTCACTCTCTGCTTCTTTCCCAAAGGGCCTCTCCAGTAAGCGTCTGGTGCCTTGCTCTCTCCACAGTGCTCACTGGCATACGAAGTGCATTAGTCAGTTATTCCTGCATTAATCCTGAATAACAAGTGAGTTCAAAAAACTCACTGGCAAATGACAACATGTATGAGAGTACTTCAAAAAAAATTCATGGGAAAATAGAATCCAAAGATACATTTGTTTTGGTTCAAGGAAACTGTGAAATCTATACATGCTTAGTTTTTTTTCCTTGTAGAGTTTCCATGAACTTTTGAAGACCCCGTTTCTTTCTTGTTCATTGACCTGGAGTTAGCCTGTGCTGTGGTTGTTGATATTCATCCTACTCAGGTTTTATTCAGTTTATTGTCTCTGGGCCACAGCTCAATTTCAAGCCTACCCCACCAACCTTTTATTCTAAAACCCAGCCTACAGGAGCAGTAGCTACTTGGGATATGTCCTTCCAGTGAGTGAGTAACAGAGATGTTAGAGTGCTGACACAGTTAGGAGCTGAAACTGACACTACCATTATTCCATGCCCCAAACAATTTACAGGGCAAGCTCAGCACCCTTGGAGATAAACTCTATGCATAATAAGGAAAGGGAGGAGCAAAGGAATGTGAGCAAAGAATGTTATCTTCCACAAGTAGTCTGCGAGATGAGCAAATTCTTCTAGATTTTCTAGAGCCAAGAAGACTTCTGGAATGGGAGTCAAGCATTTCTCTGGGAAATGCATTATTGGGATGAGCTGGAATGGTCCTAAGCAAGGCTAGGAACAAGGCAGGGTAGAAAGGAAAAATCGTTACAAAGATGGAAATAGTGGGACTGGCAGAAGGTAATTCTAGGTACACATTTGGCCACTTCTAGAACACTTTTGTAACTTCTTGGAGGGAAATGACAATTTCCATTTGTACAGAGCCCTGGCGCATCTCCTGCATCCCAATACCTATGAAGGACCAAGCAAGACTAAGTGTGATAAATGAGGACTTGTGCGTTAACAGTGACACCACTGAACAATAAAATGACCCACGGGGATCTGGACAATTTTTCTTTTCTACTTTCTGAAACAATAGTAAGCAAGATTGATCCCTTAGATATAGTAAGTGCCACACTCCAGGAGTCCTGGACCTTAGTATGAGGGACTTGTAGATCAAAGAATAAAAGTTTCTTTCTCAGAGGAGTTGTATCATAAATAATCTAAATTATTTTGCATGCCAAGTAGAAATAAGCAGGTTATGTGATTAGGTAGAAAAACATAAGACATTGTTCCTATTCTCTAGGGTTTTACAAGCTTTATGAAAAGATGTAAAATGGGAGAGCAAGGTTAGTTATTTAGCATATCTCCCAGGCCTACTATTCTATAAAGATAGGCTGCACCTTTCCTTTGTATAATACTTGTCTAGCCAGCTGAATGTGCTCGACACAGTGCCAGATCTAACAAGCTGTTTCATGTCAATGTCAGCACTGCCTGTAGGATAGAGATTTGGGTACCTACTGCTCTAAAATATCAGCTACCTGATTGCAACATCAAACAGTAAGTTGGAAGCCTTGCCAACATATCTAAAAGTACTTTACACTTTAACACAGATAGCTCCAGGCAAGACTGAGTCTTCGAGTTGGCATCTAATGGGAATAATTGCCCTCATGACAGGGTACAAGTCACTATTTCAGTCTATGCATTAAATTAGTATTTTAATATCCAACAAAGAGAGATGTGCGAACATAAAGGTGACTTTAGTGTCATTCCCTGGCTTCTTGGAGCTGTTAAGGCCCAGGCAGCCCCTAAGTCATTTTGAATAGGAAATTCACTTCAAGCCCTGTCCCTGTCGGTACTGGGCCTCTAGCTTCTATGTTTGTTTCACAGAAGGCCTGAATTCCTACTGTGATTAATTACTTGATTCAACACCAGGTTCTCTGAGATGACTGGGGTCTTAGGCTCACTTCCATGCCATTTGCTTCCCAAGCTGCCCTGCCCTGTTTAGCTTCCTCTCTTCAAAAGAGAACTCCAAATCTCATATTCCCAGATGATAAACAGCAGAGTTTCTGTTGAACTTAGAAGCCTCCTGAGTTCATGTATTTTTGAGGAATGTAGCCAGGAAGCTCCTTTTTCAATGTTTTTCCACCTACCTGAGCAGATGCCTTGGGTGAGCAAGTCCGAATCAAGACTGAATTAGAGGGCCGGTGCCATGGCTCACTCGGTTAATCCTCCGCCTGTGGTGCTGACATCACATATGGGTACTGGGTTCTAGTCCCGGTTGCTCCTCTTCCAGTCCAGCTCTCTGCTGTGGCCCAGGAGGGCAGTGGAGGATGGTCCAGGTACTTGGGCACCTGCACCTGCTTGGGAGACCAGGAAGAAACACCTGGCTCCTGGATTCGGAGCCAGCTGGCCGTAGCAGCCATTTGGGGGGGTGAACCAACGGAAGGAAGACCTTTCTCTCTCTCTCTCTCTCTCTCTCTCTGTATATAACTCTACCTGTCAAATAAAAAAATTTAAAAAAGACTGAATTAGGAGACTGGCACTGTGGTGCAGCAGGTAAAGCCACTGCCTGCAGTGCCGGCAGCCCATATGCGCGCCGATTCAAGTACCGACTGCTCCACTTCTGATCCAGCTCTCTGCTGTGACCTGGGAAAGCAGAGGGGATGACCCAAGTCCTTGGGTCCCTGCACCCATGTGGGAGACCCAGAAGAAGCTCCTGACTCCTGCCTTCAGATCAGCGCAGCTCCGGCCATTGCAGCCATCTGGGGAGTGAACCGGCGGATGGAAGATCTCTCTCTCTGACTCTCCTTTTCTCTCTGTGTAACTTTGACTTTCAGGTAAATAAATAAATCTGTTTTTTTTAAAAGAGAGAAACAATTCTCCATATCTCTCTTGACATGGCCATTTCTACTATTCACTTCCAGTTATTGGGTAGAAGAGTCCATCTCTGTCCCAGGACCAGTACTGAAGTCTCAACTTGCTTCCAAAGTGCCCCATCCAAATTGGGAAAACTACAGCCATTTGTATCTTCTCAGGGGCTAATAAATATACATAGGGCAAATGAATACCTTTGGTATTTCATTTTTCCATTTTCCTAATGCTGTATTACCATCAAAAATGACAGAACTCTTAAGGTTTAGGCATGTGAACTCCTTGCCCCAGTTTCTATTGAAACATTTAGTAGAAGCTTGAAAAAGTAGATCCCCAAATTGCACAGGGGTTATTTATTAAGATGGTAAATTATTTAATCAAAATGTAAAAATGATGGGACTTGGGACTCTTACTGAATCGGAGATTAAATCACTGTTACATAATATGAAGATCATCTGCTTGAAAACTTCTAGAGGTTGCTGTCGAGCCCCATAAATCATCATGTGGATTAAGTACCAAGGGGTGATTAAGTAAATGAATATTTGAAAAGCAGAATTGTGACTGGAAACAATGACTTTTATTTTAGTTAAAATACTTTTCATGATAAGTACAACTTTAATATCATTTTTTCTGTTTTCTTAAATCAGTCAACATTTATGCATTAGTATTAAGTAAAGTCCATAGTTACATGTGCACATTGTGCATATGAGATGTTCTCTAGGCTTTCCATAAGTGTATAATGACATGTTTCCATCACTTCAGTATCATACAGAATACTTTCATTGCCCTGAACATCCCCTGAGATCTACTTACTGATCCTTCTCTCCCTCCCTCCCTGTCCAGAATTCCTGGCAGTCACTGATCTTTTTGCTATCTCCATGGTTTTGCCTTTTCCAGATGTTGATTGGTTGAAATAGTATAGTATAGAGCCTTTTTAGATTGGCTTCTTTCACTTATAACAATATGCATTTGGCAGGGCGGCAGGGAGAGGGGATGGCATTATCGCACAGAGGGTTAAGCTGTCACTTGAGATAACGGCATTCCGTATCAGAATGCCAGTTCAAGCCCTGGTTACATTGCCTTCGACTTAGCTTCCTGCTAATGCAATGGGTGTTAGTCCGAGTGCTTAGATGCCTGCCATCCACATGGGAGCCCCGGAGGAGCTCCTGGCTCCTATCTTCAGCCTGGCCCAGCCCTGGCTGTTGCACACATCTGGGGAGTGAACCAGCAAACAAGGATTCTCTCTCTTTCTCCTCTCTGTGCCACTCTGCCTCTCAAATAAAAATAAGTTAATCTTTTTTTTAAAAAAATATGCATTCAAATTTCCTCCATGAGTTTGCGCAGCTCAATGGCTTACTTCTTAGTGCTGAATAATGTTCTACTAGATGGTTCTAGCGCAGTGTGTTTATCCTCCTAAAGGACATCTTGGTTGCTTCCAAGTTTTGGCAGCTATGAATAAAGCTACTCTAATTTTCCCTTGCAGTGCTTGTGTGGATGGAAGTTTTCAAGTCCTTCGGGTAAATATTGAGGATCACAATTGTTGCATGGTATAGTAAGAGTAGGTTGAGGTCTATGAAAAACTGCCAAACTGTCTTCCAAAGTGGCTGCAACCATTTTGCCTTCCCACCAGCCAAGAATGAGAGTTTCTGTTGCTGCACATTTTCACCTGCGTTTAGTGGTGTGGGCTCTCTGGATGTTGATAGGTGAGTAGTGGTGGCCCCCTGGGGTTTCAGTTTGTGTTTCCCTGATGACATGTAATGTGGAGCTTCCTCTCATAATCCTATGCACCATCTTTTTTTTTTTTAAAGATGTATTTATTTATTTGAAAGTCAGAGTAACACAGAGAGAGGAGAGGCAGAGACAGAGAGAGAGGTCTTCCATTTGATGGTTCACTCCCCACTTGGCTGCAATGCCTGGAGCTGTGCTGATCCGAAGCCAGGAGCCAGGAGCTTCTTCTGGGTCTCCCACATGGGTGCAGGGGCCCCAGGACTTGGGCCATCTTCTACTGCTTTCCCAGGCCATAGCAGAGAGCTGGATCAGAAGTGGACCAGCCGGGACTCAAACCGGTGCCCATATGGGATCTATGCACCATCTTTAGGTCTTCTGTAGAGATGGCTGTTACCATCTTTTGCACATTTTTAACCTGAGTTGTTGGTTTTCTGATTGTTAAATTTTAAGTGTCCTTTATATATTTTTGATATATCTTTATTAGTTATGTGTTTTATAAATGTTTTCTCCCAATCTGTGGCTTATCATTTCATTCACTTAACCATGTCTTTCTCAGAGCACTATTTTTATTTTTAATAAAGTCAAATTTTTCTTTCATAGATTATGATTTTGGTATTGTGTCTAAAAAGGCATTGCCAAACCCAAGGTCATCTAAAGTTTCTAATAAATATAATTTTCATTATGATAACATATATAACATTGACTGTTTTAATCATTTTAAGTATATAGTTCAATAGCTCTAAGTGTAGTCTCAGGTTGTGCATTTAAATGCATGTTTAAAAATTCATTGAGTTTTTTCAAAGTTCAAAAGCTGAAGTGTGGTCATTCTGAAACTAAAAATATAGAAAATACGAAATAAAGGCCGGCGCCGCAGCTCACTAGGCTAATCCTCCGCCTTTAGGCGCCAGCACACCGGGTTCTAGTCCCGGTTGGGGTGCCGGATTCTGTCCTGGTTGCCCCCCTTCCAGGCCAGCTCTCTGCTGTGGCCCAGGAGTGCAGTGGAGGATGGCCCAAGTGCTTGGACCCTGCACCCCATGGGAGACCAGGAGAAGCACCTGGCTCCTGGCTTCGGATCAGCACGGTGCACCCCAGTCGCAGTAGCCATGGGGGGGGGGGTGAACCAACGGTAAAGGAAGACCTTTCTCTCTGTCTCTCTCTCTTTCTCACTGTCCACTCTGCCTGTCAAAAACAAAAAAGAAAATATAAAATAAAAATTTATCTTCCTTCTAAGAGATACATATGCCAACATTTGGGTGTACGGCACTTCAAGCACACACATGTACACCCATTACGTACTCACACATAAGTTTAAAATCATAATTAGGATCATTCTGTTCTCATTGTTTGACACTTTTGCTTTTTAATTATGACTTATTTATTTGACATTAAATTTTCTGCTATCATTTGGTATTTTTATATAAGATTATTCATAGTTACTTCATATTCCATCATATGGATATTGTGTAATGCATTTAGCCAATTCTCTGATATTTGAGTTTTGGCTTATTTCCATATTATGTGTAATCTATTTTAGCTGTGATAAACAACTCTATAAATAAATATTTGTTCACATTGTGACTACATCCTTTAGATATGTGTCTAGAAATGTCATTTCTAGGTCAAATGATTTGTATACTTTTCAGCTTTCTGTTTGTTTTTGTTTATGCTGTCACCAAATTTTTCTTCAGAAAAGTGATACCAATTTATAAGATAGAAATGTGCCCATTTCTTTACAATATGACCAATACTTGAGAATTAATTTTAAAAGAAAATGTCTTCACCAAACAAAATGCATTGACACAGTTTGCAGGTAAGAAAATAGGAGGGGGGATTTAGACTAGCTATTTGGAGATCTAAATTGAAACAGTCACCTTTTTAAAATTTTTCAAACATTTTATTTATTTACTTGAGAGACAGAATTACAGACAGAGAGAGGGAGAGACAGAGAGAAAGATCTTCTATCTGCTGGTTCACTCTCCAAATGACTGCAATGGCTGGAGCTGGACCAATCTGAAGCCAGGAGCCAGGAGCTTCATCCGTTTCTCCAACATGGGTACAGGCCCAAGCACTTGAGCCATCTCCCACTGCTTTCCCAGGCCACAGCAGAGAGCTGGATTGGAGGAGAAGCAGCCGGGACACAAATTGGCACCCATATGGGGTGCCAGCACCTCAGGCGGAGGCTTAGCCTACTATGCCACAATGCCAGCCCCAACAGTCACCTTCTAAAAGCATCAGAAATGATGGAAATTTAGTCTCGGGGAGAATTTGTAAAATGAGAACCAGTACCTTTTAACAATAACATAGCTTTTAGGAAAGCCTTATGACTTTCCCGTGTTAAATACACTTATTTGGGGAAGGGCAGTTGACACAGCCATTAAGAAGCTGCTTGGGCTGCCCACATACCATATCCAAGTGCTTGGGTTGGAGAGAACACTCAGCTTTCAATCCAGCTTCCTGCTAATGCACACCCTTGGAATCAGCAGGTGGTGATTCAAGAAGTTTGACCTCTAACACTCACATGGGGGACCCGGATGCAGCTCTAGACTTCTAGCTTTGGCCTGGTTCCACCGAGCTGTTGTGAATCTCCCTGTCCCCGTCTCTCTTTGTTGCTCTGCCTTTCAAACACATAAAATAAATAAAATTTAAAAATAACCATTCTGTGTTAAAAATTCATGTTTCTGGGGCCAGCATTGCAACATAGCAGGTAAAAGCCACCTCCTGCAATGCCAGCATCCCATATGGGTGCTGATTCCTGTCCAGGTTGCTCTACTTCCCATCCAGCTCCCTGTTCATGGAAGAGAGAGGTCTTCTACCAGCTGGTTCAATCACCAAGTGACTGTAAAGACCCAGGCTGGGCCAGACTGAAGCCAGGAGCCAGGAGTTTCTTTCAGGTCTCCCATATGGGTGCAGGGTCCTAGGGACTTGGAATGCTTCCCCAGGCACATTAGCAAGGAGCTGGATTGGAAGTGGACCAGCTGGGACTCCAACTGGAACCCATATGGAATGTCAGTGTTGCAAGTGGTGGCTGTCCTGGAATCATTATTAATACGTTTGAAATTTCGTGTTTTCTAAAAAACTCAGCTATGAATAAAGCTTTTAAAATCATGTTTTGTTTTGTTTTGTTTTTTAGGCCCAGGAAAGTCTCCATGTGAAGACTGCACAAAGTTTATAAATGGCCAACTTTAAAACAAGGTGAAGTTTTTGAAACTGATTTTATTTTTTAAAGATATTTATTAGTTGGGGCCAGCGTTGGGGTGTATCAGGTTAAGCCTGCAGCACCAGCAAACCATATGCTGGTTCACTCCCCAAGTAGCTGCAACAGCCAGGGCTGAAGCCAAGGAGCTAGGAGCTGCATCCAAGTCACCCATATGGGTGGCAGGAATCCAAGTGCTTGGGCATCATCCACTGCCTCCCCAGAGGCATTAACAGGAATCTGGATCAGAAGTGGAGAAGCCAGGACTTGAATGGGTTCTCTTCTTTAGGATCTGGGTGTCCCAGGAAGCAGTTTAACCCACTTCTTCTGATTTTAAGTGAATTCAGAACTGGAAATCACTTGATGATTCCACTTGGAAAGGGAAGGAAAGAATTGTCAGGTGGGGGCTCCTTTTGCCAGTTTCCATGGAGCAGTACCTGGGGCCATGTTGTGCCCAATGCACCTATGGCCCATCTGTGGCTCCCAACAACCATCCAGGACATCACAGCTCTCACCCTCCTTTCTGGGCATTGGCATTGGGTCTTCCCCTGAGTTCTGTTCTTCATCTCCCTGCACCTAGTCTGGCCTCTGGGAGACGTGGCTTTTCCCAGGAACCAGAGCCTGAGTCCAACCTTCTTGCCTGTAGTTGGCTTTCATTCTTCCAGTCACAGGCTCCTCCCATTTCCTGTGTTCTGCCCTGTTATAAACTGGGAGTTGGCTGACTTAAAATGACCAGATGAATGAACACGGCTTTTTGAACTGTAAGAGAAGCGGCAGTACTTCAAGGACACTGTATGACATAGAATTGTCTTGGGTAGATCCTATTGCAGAATCTACCTTGTCAGGCCTCAGGGGGCAATGCAGCATGATGCCCTCACCCTGCCAACCCTCTCTATTACCCTAACACGATGCTCAGTGGATCCAGGAGTCATCCTCAAAGTTAGATAAAAAAGGTTAAGGTTAAGTCACTTCATGACTTAACAGCAGTCTTTGCAAGAACTGAGTCTCTTATTGAGTAGACAAATGTGGCCTGAGAGTAAATAACATAAAATTATTTTAATATAATACATCAAGGAGACACATTTTCCTGCCTTTTACCAGTATTCTGCCTTCTATGTAGCTGGGGTAGCAAGTCCCTGTGGGTCAACCTGGCATTGAATTATTCCTCATGGAGAAGAGAACACATTGCTTCTGGAATCTCACAGAACCTTGCTTTGTCTGCTCCTGCCTGGAAGAGTTTCGATCCTGTAGTTCTGGAACTGCAGTTATTGGAACTGGCAGTCATGTGCCCATCCCTGTGGAAAGATGTACACTGAAATAAATACCTTTGGCACAATGACATGAATTCGATGGCATTTCAGAGCTAACAACAGGCACCTGAGCAGTCTGCCATCTCGTTGACATTCCACCACATGCCTCAGAATTCTCCAGGCAAGCCGGACTAAAAAAATCTTGCGAGGCATGTACTTCAGGTAAGTTCTAATAGGCGTTTATGTGCATTTGAGTGTTTCCAGGCCTTCTGATGTTAATCACTTGGCAGGACATAGAGTCCATGAGAAACGGTGTGTGAACAGTCTGCAAGGATTCCCGGGAAGCTGCTTTACCCTTACTTAATCTGGCTCCTGGTGTTTAAAATCAGTTCGAATGCACTGTATGCGGGGCTGTCTGCTACAAGGACAGTAGCAACAGTGCAGCCTGTGGAGCATAAGGACTCCACATCTCCCTGGGGAGCACCTTCATGCTCCCTCTAAGGAACTGGTAACATCCTTCCCGTGATCCCTACAACAGGTCACTACTGAGGTTCTGCTGAAGTTCAGACCTCGAGCAGCTGAATAAATCCATCATTCCCCTGGATTCCCTGTGAATGAAAGGGAAGGTTTAGCCAACAGAGTTTTTTATTTGCTTTGGGCAAACGGCATCCCTAGAATCAAAGAATTCAAGGGTGGGTTAGCATCAGCAGAGTAAGCTCAAGCTATAGCTGAATGACTGGGCTCAGTGAGTTTGTATTTAAAGAAAACTTAGAATATTGCATGTATTATCAAAATCCAGACTTTTCTCTGGGTTCTGGTCTTTATTAGAACCATGTGAAATAAGAGACCTTCAGCTTCTTTAACTCAGCTCTTCCAATATGGTTTATTATTTGGCTAACATAATGTTAACATAATTTGTAGATAGATGCACAGGTTTATGAAAATCTCTGAGATTACTAAAGCCTCAGAATAGTTGATAATGATGAAGGAAACTCTAGATTACAGATGAAAAAAAAATTGCAAGTGTTTTGTTGCCAAACCAGTTGGTGATGTTCAAATTATACTGTGGTTAAACAAAGATGGGGGAATAGGACATTTTATGCGTTGCTGGTGGGCATAAAGTACTGCAAGCAAACAATTTGGCACCACATATCAAAAACCTTGAAAAGTGACCCAATAATTCTACTTTGTGAAATTGATTCCAGGGATGTGGTGATACACACACAGATTTTTATACAAGGACTGTTTGTTGCAGCCTCATTCATAATGAATAAGAACTGGAAACAGCATACATGTCTAGCACAGAGTTGTTTGCACAGATGATTATAAATTCAAACAATGGAACACCAAGCAGACACTAAAATAATATTTGAAGCATATTTAACAAATGAGACAAAGTCCATGGCAAGAGTAAAGAACTAAATCCATAAATATTTATTATAGAAGTAGCACACTCCTGGAAACAAAACTTCACCAAAGATGGACAGGCTAAGAAACATTGAGAAAGCTAATTGAATACTATGCAGTGTCAAAAAGAGCAGCTTCGCAAATAGACCCATTTCTGATACATTGCCAGTAGGGAAAGCAAATTACAGCATAGGTTGTGTAGTATACAACCATTAGTGAAACTTAAAAGGGATATGAAAGGTTTTCAAAAAGTTTAAGGAAGAGGCACAGTTTATTTCAATGCCATTTTCCATGAACTCTTTGAAGTTCCCTTGTTTTATGTCTAAATATGCACAGAAATTTCTGGGAGCCTGTCAAAGAAACTAGTAATGCTTCAGGGGAGGTGAGAGGTGGGTCAGGGTGGGAGGGAGACTTACTTCTTTTTATGTGAAATTGAAAAAAAAAATTTTTTTTTAAGAAATAATGAGAGGAAAAGGGAAGTGAAAAAAAGCCAGAGTGACAGTGGATGGGGAAGGGAATGGGCCCTGGGCCTCCTCAGCCCAGTCCTGAACCCATAGGTCTTCCCAGTTGGGGTGAGTAATTGGGGCTGTACTTTCTACCTACTGGCTGAGGCCAGCACATATAATTAGTTTTATTACTGTAACTCAATTGTTCTCAATCTTGCCTTACACATTGGAACACCCAGGGGGCATAAAAACAATACTAAATATACACCTAGCCCCACCCCAGGCCAATTAAACCCAAGTATCTGGGGTAAGAATTCAGCACTCAGAATTGTGTAAAGGCTCCCAGGTGATTGTAATGTGCAGCTGGGAGTCAAAACTACCACTCTAACCCGGGGCTTAGACCTGATGAGAAACGCAGATAGCACTCTAAGGGCACTGTGATTTATCAGCAGTAGGTTACAGGCAAGGGATTAAGAGAACACTGATCCTTTCTAAAAGGTGAGCACAGATTTTGGGACCAGGCAAGATGAAGGCCAAATATCACTCTCCCCAGCACTCATTCAGTTGAAGGGAAGGGCCATCAGGAAAAGACAACTGACAGTGAGAAAACCAAAAATCTAGTCCTGCTTCTGCCACTTGCTGGCTGCACAACCTGGATCAATCTATAGACTCTCTAGGTGTGACCTTCTGTCAAAAGTGGTAATTGGATTAGCTCAGAGGTTTTTTTTTAATGGCTCCAGAGAAAAGGAAAGGGAAAGAAGTGTGGGGGATGACTGTGGATTGTGTCCCCTTATCAGCACATTTGCACTTTAACCCTAGATTGGCTTCCCAGTTGGGCTTTATCTTTAAGAAATGATTGCTGAGGGGATGGCGCTGTGGCTTAGCAGATAAAGCTGCTGCCTCTGGCGCTGGCATCTCATATTGGTGCCTGTCTGAGTCCCAACTGCTCTACTTCGATCCAACTCTCTGCTATGGCCTGGGAAAGCAGTGGAGGATGGCCCAAGTCCTTGGTCCCTGCACCCATGTGGGGGGACCTGGAAGAAGCTCCTGGCTCCTGCTTCGGATCAGCCCAGCTCCTGCTGTTGCAGCCATTTGGGAAGTGAACCAGCGGATGGAAGACTGTCTCCCTCTCTCACTCTCTCTCCTCGACCTTCCCTCTCCGCCTCTGTCTCTCTGTAACTCTGCCTTTCAAATAAATAAATAAATCATTTTTAAAAAATTTATGATTGCTGGATTTAAAAAAATTCCCTGGATCACATGGCTCCTTAGGGCTCTAGTTGCTGGTCTTTGCTTCTTGATGAAGGTCAAGTAGTTAAGCTAAAAAAATAGTAATGTTTGCATTTTTCTCATAATTTTCTTGTTTTGTTAAAGATTTATTTTATGTATTTGAAAGAGTTACAGAGAGAGGTAGAGACAGGGAGGAGGGGGCTTCCACCTGCTGGTTCAACTCCTGTACACCTTCAGTACCAAGGTCCAGATAGGGTAAGGCACTTGTGTAAAAAATTTAACAGAGCATCAAGAAAATTTCATTAAGATAAATAATATTTTAACAGAATACTTATTATTATTTATTTTACTTGAAAGTCAGAGTTACACAGAGAGGGAGAGAGAGGTCTTCCATCTGCTGGTTCACTCCCCAATTGGCCGCAACAGCAGGAACTGCACTGATCTGAAGCCAGGAGCCAGGAGCTTCTTCCAGGTCTCCCACGTGGGTGCAGGAGCCCAAGGACTTGAGCCATCTTCTACTGCTTTCCCAGGCCATAGCAAAGAGCTGGATCGCAAGCAGAGCAGCCAGGTCTCGAACCGCTGCCCATATGGAATACTGGCACTGCAAGTGGTGGCTTTACCCACTATGCCACAGCGCTGGTCCCAACAGAATACTTTAGAAGTCAAAATTAATGCAAAAAAAAATCCACGAAGGACAGATTTTCAAAATCTTAAGTAGGTTAATATGAGGACCATCTCAATCATTGGGAGGGCAGAATGGCAGCCACTTCAATTATGTGTTTTCACTAATTGATCACACACTGAGATTTCATAACTTGATTATACATCCATGGCATAATTTATGATGTATGACATGCATATATCTTGACATGGATTTGGGGTAAGAATATTACCTTTCCTGTAAGACTGGTTTAGGTGGCACTAGCACATGTTTCCATAGGGGTTTTGAATAACAATGGTGCACCCTTGCTTTCTTGATGCCCTAGTGATTGCTAATATTCCTTAGTAAACTCATCTGAGTCTGCATTTTGTAGCACAGGACTGAAGAATGTTTTATGGAGGGAGCCAAGCTTTGCTGGGTACCATCTGGCTAAAGGGGTGTGGGGGAGAGGAGACAGCCATGTGGCAACAATGTGCCTTCTTATATTGGAAGAACTAATTTTCATTCATTTAACAAGTGTTTATTAGGCATCTAATACACACCACGTTCTGTTCTAAGAGTGAACAAAGCAAACAAAAATCTTGGCCTCGTTGAGCTTTACATGAGAAATCATCAAAGGGATATGAGTATAATGGGAGAAATGATTATTTGATTTAGAAACATGGGAAATAAGTCAATTGCCTTGATTAATCTGATGCAATTAATTCCAAACTGTAGTCCTCTTCCTGCTGCCTTCCATCAGAAGCCCAACTCCAATATCCAAAGGTACTGTATGTTACTAAAAGAGAAAGATTAATGGGTACAGTTGATGTAAAAATGGAGAGTACATCAGGCTGGTGGGAAAGGTACCGTCTGGGATTATGGGTCAGTTCTTAAATGAAGAACTGAAATTCAGATAATTATGTGACTCTCTTTCAATATTTAAATTTTGGGGCCAGCGCCGAGGCTCAATAGGCTAATCCTCTGCCTTGCGGCGCTGGCACACTGGGTTCTAGTCCTGGTTGGGGCGCCAGATTCTGTCCTGGTTGCCCCTCTTCCAGGCCAGCTCTCTGCTGTGGCCCGAGAGGGCGTTGGAGGATGGTCCGGGTGCTTGGGCCCTGCACCCACATGGGAGACCAGGAGAAGTACCTGGCTCCTGGCTTCAGACCAGCACGGTATACCAGCTGCAGTGCGGAGGCCATTGAGGGGTGAACCAATGGAAAAGGAAGATCTTTCTCTCTTTCTCTCACTGTCCACTCTGCCTGTCAAAAAAAATAATAAATTTTGGCAGTTAATCTACTTTTTCAATAACACCATTGAATCAAAAGCAATATTTATGCAGGCTAAAGCCCACCTGTTTACACTGTTGGTCTTAGTCTGGAGTTTAGTCAATGTCAGAGAGTCTTGGGGGAAAATTGATCCCTACTAGCAGTAAGATTCAGGGCTGGATGTAATTTTTTAAAAAAATTTTTTTGTTTATTTATTTGAGAGGTGGAGTTACAGACAGGGAGAGGGAGAGACAGAGAGAAGGTCTTTCATCTGGTGGTTCACTCCCCAAATGGCCTCAATGGCCAGAGATAGGCCGATCTGAAGCCAGGAGCCTCCTCTGGGTCTCCCATGCAGGTGTGGGGGCCTAAATTCTTGGTCTTTCTTCCAATACTTTCATACGTGCAGGGATCCAACTTTCCCAGACCATAGAGGAGATCTGGATTGGAAGAGGAGCAGCTGGAACATGAACCTGCGCCTATATAGAATCCGGCGCCACAGGTGGAGGCTTAGCCTGCTATGGCTCAGCGCTGGACCCTGGATGTAAACTCTTGTACTAGCTAAGTCATCCTTCATCCTTTAGGTCTCAAAGAGGTGAGGATCACTTCTGGTGAACTGACTGACTGACGTTTTACTGTTTGATTTTAGTATAGATTCATTCATTTGCTCATTAATTATAACTCTCATTAGACCAGCCTTTTAGGGCCTTCCGATCTAGTGGGGTCTTAATGGTTTTCCATCTGTGAAGTACAATACAACCCATAATAAAGCTGATCTTGCATAAGCATGAAATAGTTACTTGATAAGAGCCAGAGAAATCACCTGTATGTATTTCATGCGCAAGGTAGGAGAAAGATGTCAGTGAAGTTCTCTACTTCACCTAGTATATCTGTTAGGTGGATTTGGAGCGTGTTTTCTCTTTCAGAAGAACGCATTGTGGTTTTAGTTCTTTACCTTCAACATGTTGGCCCTGAAACCCTCTCATCTGGGCAGCTCTACTTAAGAATCATCTTTTAGCTCTTTCTAACATTTTCCCCTAGGTGGCGCCATTTGAAGCTCTCTGAGTCTTTCTGGGCCTACTTCACCAAGCCCCTTGTATTCCTTGGACAGGCAGCTGTGCCTGCAAGGCGTTCACAGAGCTGCTAGTTCCCAGCCCTTGTAGGACCTGCGGTGCTTCAGGTTGATTTCCAGTTGGTCTTTCTAAAAATTTCTCATAGTATTTGAAAGGCTGGCACACGAGAGAGAGAGAGAGAGAGAGAGAGAGAGAGAGAGAGAGAGAGAGAGAATCTTCCATTTGATGGTTCACCCTCCAAAAGCCCACCAGGCTGAATCCAGGAGCCCAGAACTCCATCTGTGTCTGCCACATGGGTGGGCCCTTGAGCCACCACCTACTGCCTCCCAAAGTAAGCACTAAGAGGAAGCTGGGTAGGGAAGTCAAAGAGCTGGGACTCCAACCACACACTCCAGTACGGGATACGGGCATCCCAAGTGTCAACTCACGTGTCGTACCAAATGCCTGCCCCCTAATTTGTCTCTCAGGGGACCATCATGTGCCTTCCCCCCCTCCTTTGAATGGTGGCTTATGTAACTGGTCCTCCTCCTGAACTCCGCAGTCTGTGGAGTATTCCTTTATGCATGAGGACTGTCTGCCCAAATAGATTATAGAGTCTTTAACGACTTTGTATGCCTCGGGCATCTGGCATAAGACACTGCCTGCACTGGCAGTCTGCGAGCGTGTTTGTGGATGATGTAGGTGAGTGGCATTCTTTTGTTTATCTATCACTTACTGAGGATCTGTTCTAGGCTAGGCACTGTCTTGGGTGTCAGGAAAGCTGAAGTCTGGGCTCTCAAGCGGCTCCTGATCCTGGAGAGAAGGGGGAGGGAGGGGGGAGGAGATGGGGGGCTGAGCGATAAGGATGAAGCATCCCCACAGGCGTGTCTGGATTACCCCTACAGGTTTTCTTCCCCAGGAGGTGCCTTTAGAAGAGCAAAACCACTGTGTGAGACTGAACTATGCCTTTTTTGTTTTCTTTTCCAGTCCCCTAGGGACACAGTGATGTGCTTGTGGGGGTGGGTGTCCTCAGGGCACCATAGACGTGAAGGTTTTCCCATTTTTTCCCCCTAAAGTTCAATGCTCTTACTGTTTTGTTCTTTGCTTTTGAGGTCTCTGGTAACTGCCCCTGAATTTTCAAAATGGTCTATCGTCTATTGCTAATTTGCTTTCATGTGATATATATTTCTGGAAAATCTATTTGTTCTTTAAGGTACAGATGTCCCCTTTCCTGGGAGGACAGAATGAATTATTCCTTCCTTTTTCTTTCTTTACATTCTGACTTCTATCACAACTTTAATACAAACTGACTTCACTTTGTGTTTCATTTTGACTGCTCAGAGGCTCAGTATTCCTTTAGACTATTAAACCTACTGAGGGTAAAGACCATATCTTATCTTAGTAGGCGTGACTTCTTGGACCGTCACCACTAGTTACTGATACAGGGTAGGTAATGAGTAAATGCTTGTTGATTAAAAACCTGGAATTTGGTAATAGGATCCATGTTTAGTTCCCTAACGCTTCTAGGACAGAGTCAACATCAGTAATTTCTGCATGGATTGTTTGATTTTGGTTGTAGGAATATGTGCTAGGCACATGCTTTCCAGATAATATAAAAGAATTTTTGGATTCATCTGCACTCAGATTAGAACTTTCTTTTCCTGCTTCCTTCTTGACACTCAGACTTCGTTTTATCACTAGACTTGTCATGCCAATTCATATATCTAGTAACAACCAGCCAGGGTATGTCTCTGATGCTGAGGATAGGGGATGACAAAAGTTTACATCTGCGATCTGTTGAAGCAGTTTAATTTCTTTCTTCAAGTAATAGGTCAAACGTACTGATAGTCTTCTGATAGTTTTCTGGTACACTTTGAAAGACATTTTCAAGTCTCAGAGGTACTAGGCTAGGAAACCCAATTTGAAGCTTCAAGAGAGCTATTTGGTTTCCAGTGTTTTGTATTTCTCCTACTCACATATACACATGTATTAGAGGATACAACCGTATCATGTTTTCCCTTGAAGCCATTTTACATGGCTGCATATTGAATGCCATTCTTTTCCTTTCTTTTGTCACTTATATTTAAATTTTCATTCCACAGCAAGTGTAGTGGTTCTTTGTAGTCATTCATATAAATTTGCTCTTTCTACTCTCCTGGCCAAGGTGAAACACAATCATTTTCCTTGGCCAAAAATCCTTTTAAAAAAAGAATATAGATTTTATGTTTTGATGGCTTGCTTAATCTAAGTGCTGGCTTGGAGTGTGTGTGAAGGGGTGGAGGAAATGATAAATGAAGGAAGGAAGTCGCACACCTGGTGTCCAAGAACCCAGGGTGCATTCCTGGCCTGCTGCGGTAGCATAGCCGTGGCACCGGGAGCATCTCCCAGCAAACGCGAACAGCGATTCTCTTCAGAAAACACCATTTACCCTGAAGACCTCGGTTTCCATCAAGGCTGGAGGCGGAAGAGCTTGGCTTCTTGCAGCTTTCAGGCCAAATCAAGCCTGAACGAGCAAACTTCTTGTTGTTATTTATCGGGAAGATCACCACGAAACACATACGCAACACTTTTACATAAACTTCACCAGAAGTGGAAAAGGAAAAAATAAGAAAAAAACCTAGAAGCAAATCTTGATTTTCCCATTTAACTTTTTTTATTCTCTTCTTTCATCCCGCACGGATTTACATGCTCCCAGAAGCCACCCATAAATTCCATCTCGGTGGAGAAGGGTACATTCGGTGACTTGGCTGTGAAAACATCGCATGCCTTTTCAAAAACGAGGAGCATCTGTAAAACGGAAACCAGAACAACAGAAAACCAAAATCAAAACCACCTCAACAGCATGAAAAGTTGGAGCCTGCCAGGAAGCTCCCGGCAACTCGGGCAGCTTCAATTTTTCTGCTCAGGACTTAGGATTTCTATCTCAAGTGAATTGCAGGGTCCTCGCCCCTACCCCTCGGGGAGGCAGTGACCATTCCTCTCTGGCCACAGCCCACCCGGAGAGAATCGTATTTTCTAAGACTCCACTGGGGTCCGTAGTGACGAGCTTCTAACCGAATGGCGTTTTAGGAATAACCTCGGGAAAAGACAGCGGCCACGGCACAGCGGCCTCGCGGAGCCGGGCAGGGGGTCTCCGGCGCCAGCCGGTGCACGGGCTCGGGGCCGACTCCCGCGGCTTGCAGGCGGGGCCGAGGCGGCGCTCCGGGGCTGGTGGGCTGCGAGAGGGCAGGCGGAGGGCCGCCATATTCGCGCTCCACCACGCCCGCGCGGCCGCAGGTTGCAGGGGCTCCGGCCCGCGGTCGCAGCCGCCCGCTCTACCCGAGCGGCTGTCAGCGGGCCCTGCCCGGGCCGAGGGCCGCTGCGTCCTCCGGAGGGCGCGGGGAGAGGGCGGCGCCCGCGGAGCCTGAGGGGGCCGGCCCCGTCGGGGAGCTGCGCGAGGCGAGCGAGGCGAGAGCCGCACTGGGCGGCGCGGCGCGCGGCTGCGAGCCCCGGGAGAGCCTTCCAGGAGGGGCCGGCGGCTCCGCCTCCCGCGCCCGCCCCTCCGCCTCCGCCTCCGGCCCCTCCTCCGCCGCCGCCTCCTCCCGCCGCCGCCGCCGCCGCCGCCGCCGCCGCTCCCTCCCGGATCTGTGCTCCAGTTCAGAGAAAGAAGAAAATGTGTGTGTGTGGCGAGGGGGGAGGGCGATCACTGAGCAGCCCGCTCCGCGCCTGGCAATCGGGGCCGGGGGGTGGGCGTTTGGCGGAGGCGGAGGCGGAGGCGGAGGAGCGCGCGCGGCGGGCCGGGCCGGCGAGCGGGGTTTGCGCGCTTAGCCGGGCGGTGGGCGCGGGCAGGGCCGCGGGCGCCCGGGAGCCGTGTCAGGCGGCGGCGAGGAGCGGGCGCGCCGGGTGCGGGGAGCGGTCGGCGGCCGCTCGCTAGGGGGGCGCCCCGGTGGATGTGCTCTCGCCGCCGGGCGCAAACCGTAGGGCAGCCTCGGCGGCGGCGCGCGGGGGGGGCGAGGCGGGCTGCCCGTTCCCGGGGAAGGAGGCGCGGGCGTCTGAGCGAGGCCGGGCGCGGCGGCCTTCCCTTGCGCGCCCCCCCCGAGCCAGCGCCCGCGGCCGCCTCCCGCGCCCGCCTCGCTGCTCCGGGCGGCGAAGGCCGCCTGCGCCCGCCTAGACCCCCGGCCCACCTGGTGGCCCCGGCCCTGGCCGTCGCCCCCCCGCGGCGGCTCCCCGATCTCACCCCGGACGCGCGCCCAGGCGGCGGGGGCTCCGCGGCCACCGCTGCCTCGGGGGAGCGAGGGCGGGGAGGGTGTGTGTGTGCGCGCGTGTGAGCAGGGGGTGCCGGCGGGGCTGCAGCGGAGGCACTTTGGAAGAATGACTCTGGAGTCCATCATGGCGTGCTGCCTGAGCGAGGAGGCCAAGGAAGCCCGGCGGATCAACGACGAGATCGAGCGGCAGCTCCGCAGGGACAAGCGGGACGCCCGCCGGGAGCTCAAACTGCTGCTACTGGGTGAGTACGGCCCGGGCCGGCCGTGCGGGCCCTCCCCCGGGCCTCTGCGCCCCCCCAGCCCCCGCCTCCGGCCCCTCCGGGCAGCCGCCCCCCGCCCCCGGGCTCGCCCCTACCCTCCCCGGGCGCGCCCCCGGCCTCCACCCGCACCCCGCGCGGGTACGCGCGCGCGCGCACACACACGCCCGTGCGCGCGGAGGGCTCGGGGCTGCCTTGTTGGGTGCCTCGGCGCGTGCTGTCTTGTGTGTCCCTTGTTGGGGGGGGGGGCTTGCGTTCTCTGCGGTGTCTCTGCTCAATGGCAGATCAGATCTGGCTAGGGGCGCGGGGCTGGGAAGGTGGGCTGAGGGCTTGAACTTGCAGCGCCGGGGCCGCCGCGCCCCCAGGGGTGGTGGAGCTGTGTGTGTGTGTGTGTGTGTCGCCCGGAGGGTGGCGAGCCGAGCCGGGGCACGGGGGGGGGGGGGGGATGGCGCGCCGTGAGGTGGCCGTTGTGCATCCATTATCGGTGCGTTCTGGGGTGCAGGAGAAGTGGGGGAGCCACGGTGGGCAGACTGGCGAGTGGGATCCCCAGGGGTGAAAACTAGAAACCCAGCAGGGGTCGACCCTCCCCAGCCAGGGGTTCGTGGGGTGGGGGCGGGGAGGGCGGGCAAGCCCCCGTGTGTCACCCGAGCGCTCTTCTGCAGCCACCAGGCCACCCACAGGAGGGGCCCAGCAGAGTTTCTTGGCCAGTGGATGGTGGCCGGCGTGCTTCTCGGCTGCACCATTCCTTCCGGATTAGGACCGGGGCGAGGGGAGCGTGGCTGGCGTGGTTGTTGACAGCGACGGGTATCTTTTGTCTAATGAGGCATCCCAGATCTAGGCCTGAATTCACAACAGTACCGCAGCCTTTCCGTCCCTCTCCGGGGGAAAGAGAGAAACCTTTTGTTTGAAACGGACAGCATTGTAGTGTCTTGGGCGTCAGGGCTGCAAAGGGAAATTTCTCTCTGGTCTCTGAATCAACAGCCCCGCGTTCTGCTTTCACGCGAAGTTAGCAAGAGAATGCCGTCTCTCGAATAGGCGTCTATGGATGATTACCTCCGAGAGAATGCTCGGAATCAGGCCACCAGGGTTCACAGACAAGCCAGCGTGACGGCACCCAGAGCTATTGTGGTCGGCAGAGGCCTGGAGGACGTCTGCACTTGTGTTCTGCGTGTTTGTGTGTGCATAATAAATGCGCGTCTCCGACTGGGGGGAGTGTGGTCTGGGCAGTTCGGGTGGCAGAAGCCTGTATTCCCTCTCTTATCTTGAGCATTCCATCTGCTGGCTCGAGAACCAACTGTCTTTGGGGACTCAACTGCTTGTGCACTGGATCCTTTGCAAACAGGAACAAAATCACAAGGCCACCCATACTTACGAACGGCTACTCTGCACGCCGGGCTGTGTTGTCTTCCTTCTGAAGCCCGGTTAGACAAATGTGCACAGGTTCATAAAGGAACGGAAGGCAGCGGGCTGGGGGGAAGAGGTGGGCTTGAGGCAGTGAAGCCGGGGGAGGGGAACACTGGGCTTGGAAAGGGAGGTTCTTTAAAAAAATTTTTTTTTTTTAATTTTATTCTCATTTTGGAGGTTGAAGATTTTCTGAATTCTCGGGATTGAGAAGAAAGTGGAGAGAACAAGGGAAGGTGTTTAAATACATGATTCAAGGAAGAAAACATGTGGTTAAGAGAGACTTGTTTGAAGAGCTGGGTTTTCTTTTCCTTTTGCCCTGTTGACAGCCTTTATTTGTTTCTGTTTAGCTGTGAACAGGGCGTCTAAGGTCTCTGCAGTCAGCCCTGTTGGCCTGAGCTATGACAGCTCTGGGTTTCCCAGCAGCTGTGCCTTAGCACAGGGGCTTTGTCAGAGGGCCTGGGTTTGAATGCCCAAGAGGGAAGTGCACTCACGAAGAGGCTTAATTACATGCCCTGTGCTGTGCTTTTATGGAATGAACCGGGAGACCATTTTCTGAGGAAAGAAAAATGTAAGGTACAGTTTTTCAGCTTACGTGGTGGTGGTGTGGAGACTTCGCTCTTATTAGACATTTCAGTAGGGTTTAATATGGCCCACCTCATCCCCATACTATGGCCTATTAGAAAAATAGGATATTAATTGAGCATCTACATTCATACGTGCTATTTGAAAATGCATCTCTGACAGAAGCTTGATCCTCACACATCGTTACGAATTCCTACTTCATGTTCTAGGCGTGTGGCTTTTGTGACTTAACCAGTGCAGTGCCCACACTACTCACGTGGTAAAGATAGGTGCTGAATGTAGATGTGTGCCTGTGTGTGAATGGTGGGTGAGTCCAGGAGGGAGCCGAGGGCTGAGCTGAGCAGGGAAGGGTAACGGGACGGCTTCCGGCAGAGGGATTTCTGCTGTGCTGCTCTGATGAGTACCCTGAATTTTCCCGATCCTTCCTTCATTTAGACAGAGCCTACCCCGAGGGGGTTACAGAATGTGTTCTCTCAGAGTGTCTAAAGACCTGGTATTTTAAACTACCTACTTAAATGGAGGAATCAACCTTATAGTAAATGAAATGGAAGATAAAATTATTTTCAAAGTAAATTTTAATTTAAGACATGGCAGCATTTAAAGGAGTTGTGTGGTAGGGATAAATGTGTGCACCCTTGCATTTGTTCACACAACTATTTAATATATATTAATAATATGGAAGAATTAGAGAAGGAAAGTAGTGTTTGGCTGACGACACGGAAGTGTGGCAGTAGAATTTGTGCTGTTTTGATTCATATCCAGCAATTATGGTAATGTCTTCCAAATTTATTCTGCAGTACTTGCATATTTTAATTTTTTATCTTTTAAAAAATGAACCCTGAAATCTACCACCTTAAGAATATCTTCTTAATTTCTGAGTTCATATTTTCTTAAAATTATTCTCTTAATTTATTTACTTTAGTGATTGTTTTCTTTGACACCTAAGGAAAACTTTGTATTCTACATAGACATACAAAAGTATGCTCTGTTTTAACTTTATTGATGTTTTTATGTATTTTCTAGGTGAAAAGTACATTATATTTGCTTTAATTAATATTCATGAATTCACTAAATAATTTCTTTCAGTAGTACATGGGCCACACCATTTAATATTAATTTGTCTTCAGGTCTGTAAAACAAGTTGTTCCAAATGCTTGCCTTGGGTTATAGATGTTCATTGTGAAATTGTTTTCAATTCCTAGAAGATACACTTTTTTCCCTCTTAACCTGCTCTTATTTTATGTGTTTGACATCTTTTATGTTTAGATCATAATCATGAAACTGGAAGATTTTGCAAATTTGGGGCGGGGGGAGAGGTAGAAAAGAGAGAGCAGGAAGGGGAGGCAGAGAAGGAAGTGAGAGAAGGAAGGCAAAGTTTAGGTCAATGTTAAATGAATACGGTCTTGGTTTTCTGATCTGAATTACATGCATGGCTGTAGATTTTATTCCTATTCTGCACTGCAAGATTGTAGGCATGGAGATTGTGTCTGTTTGGTTCACTATTAAATCTCAGCTTGTTGCACATGTTCCAACTCATAGAATGCCCTCAGAAAGTATTTGCTGAATTAAAGATTTTATTTGTGACCCTCCTGCTAGAAGTTGGGATCTGATAATAATGAATAAAGTATAAGAGCCAGAGGGATAGGTAATGTTTTTATCTACAGCACATAAAATCATGATCTTTTGAAAATTGTATGTGGCTGTTGGAGCCAGTTGATTACAAATGCATCACATAGTTGATCCTGTATATTACAGTTCTGTGCTGGGTACACTGCGAATGGAACAGTCTTGCCCTAAGTGTGAAAATTTAAAGGAAAAAAAACCTGTTGTCTTCTTGATTACCTTTTATCGTGTAGTGGGTGGTTTAACCCTGTTGTCTTTTTGCCAGACATTTTTCTCTATGATGCATTTAGCAGAGTGAATTTTTAATATTCTGTTGAGAACAGATGATGACCAAACAGATTTTTGTGATTTGCTTTACACCGTTACATGAGGAAAACCACAATGGGTCAATACAGAATTCTAGGGATTGCAGATGGAACATTTTTTGATACAAGGGGCATACATCTTGTACTGAACGCTGAACAGTTGGAGAGCAAGAAGAGACTCGGAAGCCTGGGAATGTTCTGGCCAACTTAGACTATTGGAGGGTTCATTCATGCACACCTGGATCAAAGCACCCTTCCCTCTGTCCTTAGGAGACTGGGGATGGGGGAGGGCTGGGCAGGTTGATGGCTGCAGTTAACCTAGAGGCTACTGGCTGTCTAGAGGTGCTCCTTAGAACTCTAGAATGAAAGCATTTCTCCACCAACCCTAATAATATCATCTCCCTGGAAAAACCAAAATATGGTGTTGATGAAGCTGCTTTAAGGACCAGCCAGTTTTATTTTTTGCTACTGTTAGCTTCCGAGTGTTGAGTATGTTTCTAAATGTCAGGATTTATTTGGATGCATTCCCTCCTTTTTAGTTTTTTTTGTTCCTTTGATCAAAGTCCTTAAAGTTTATACCTGAAGAGTGAAGTGGAGACATCCCTCATAAAAATCTGCCTGTAGTCCTGACTGTGTAGCAGTGCCTTCAGAGTGAGATCTTGTATTGAGCTATGTGGATGGCATGTGACAGTCAGTCCTGTGCTTAGGTTATTTCTTCCTGTGGGCACTTTGGCTCGGATTCAAACCCTACCCAACAGTGAATTTATTTCGTGAGTATCTGTTCAGATATTTTTAGGTAAGTTTGGAAAGGAGAACCAGAAGAATAATTTAATAGCCATTTTGTTTACTACAAATAACTTTGATAACCTCCTTTTCATTAAAAAAAACAACAACAGCAGTTCAGCTTCACTGTTTGAGAGATGGCTTAGATTCAGTTTTCAGAAGTGTCTGTGGTTAGAATTTTTATTACACATGGATTTTTAAGGGCCTGAAAAAGCTTGTGTAGTGAGGCTGCATGTGATACTAAACTTAGCGGAAAAAAGGAAGAGATTTTTCTTTATGATCCAGACGAGCTTACACTTGAAAGAAATTAAGATTTTCCAAGGATGATCCTGATTCCTGCATTCGTATTAATTTTTCTCCTGGGAGACTTATTAGTTCTATTGATGTTAATGGAAATGTTGATTGGGTGTTGTAGAGGGAAAACATAGCTCTCAAAGGGACTATCTTGAATGAGAGAGAAGCCATTTTATAAAGGTTGAGGGTAAGTTTCTCCCTAAGAAGGTGAGAGAGTCTGTTTCCTTGAGATTCAGTGCATTGGATTGAAGGAAATACACGTATTGAGAGTCGAAAATTTCCTGGTTGAAGGGGGAAGTAGTGACGTAATTCAGGGAGACTTTTATAAAAGCTTTTAAGTAATGTTAAGATCTCTGCAGAATTAATCGGAGGAAAGTGTGAAGTAGCAATAGAAGGTAAAATGTGTGATTGTTGGTAATTAAATCAGTGACAGTAACTGGCTACAGTAAACAGTGAAGATTTTCTCTTGTTCTGCTGAATGGAGTGACATTAAAGAAAGAGCTATTCTGAGACTCAAACGCTAGGTTGTGTGAACAGCTGTTACTAATAAAATTATAGGAAGTTGTTTGACAATCACCTGTGATTTGTTTCTTTACTGATATGTAAAAATCTGATTTTAACATGTAGTAAGTAGGAAAAAGGAGCTAAACATACTCGAAATGAGGTAATAAATATTAGGCAGTCTTGACTTCGGTCTTTACAAACCAAGTAAATACCCATATTACAATGCTCAGATCCCCAACTTGAATTTGCCATGTAGCTATGTGGTTTATCTGTAGATCTAGCTATAATTTCTGAAATCAGTGCAGGATATTTTGTTAAAAGCCTTTGTGGTTAAATTTTACTTGGTTTTTAAATGTTTATTTATTTGAAAGGCAGAATGATAGCTAGATCTTCCTTCCAGTCGTTCACTTTCCAGAGGCCTGCCAACAGCCAGGAGCCTTGAATTCAGTCCTGGTCTCCTTCATGGGTGAGAAGGACCCAAGTACCTGAGCCATTCTCTGCTGTCTCCCAGGGTGCTCATTAGCAGGACTCTGGATTGGAAACCGTGAAGCAGAGCTCAGACCAGGCACTGATACAGTATGTGGGTGTCCCAAGTGGCAGCTTAGCCTGCTGTGCTGCAACACCCATCCCATGGTTAAATTTTGAAGAAAAAAGTTACTTACAAATAAAATTATGAGAATATTCAAGACATACTTGTCAATTATTGAAAAATTAACTTTCCTCCAAATTTTAAACCAAGTACACCTTATGAAGGAACAGTTGCATGTAATATGGTGTCCAAGTGGGCAGATATTAAGCACCTACTATGTGCAGCATAATATGCTATGTGAGACATTTCTTACTTGTTTTGTAGTTGATGTTGTGTCCTTCATTTATCTTTGCTGGCTTGGGCTTTTCTGTTGCCTCCTCTTACAAAGAAAAAAGAATCACAAAATCTGAAGGCTGTTGTAGGGGCTCTCAGGGGATTACACAATTGGGGAAAGCTTGTGAACTTGAGAAGGGGAACTCAAATTCATGTACATTATTTTCTTGGAGTGTACCTTTTTTTTTTTTTTTTGCCTCTGGCGATGACAAACTATTTATGAACACTTGCCCTATGCTTCTAAATAAATAGGAAGCTCCAGGATGGCAAAGATAGTGGCTCTTGTTTTATATCTCAACATTGCATGATTCCCAGCTCAAATCACGGTGATTCTATTAGTAACCAGGGACGTGCGGGAGGTGGGGTGGGAGGTGGGTGGACAGCTAAATTCCCAGAAGAAAGTGGAGTAATTGCAGGAAGTGAATTTAAACTTCTTGTTTTCTTCTCATGAGTATCATTCATATGTTCTCCAGTTTCCATTCCTCTTTGCTGTTTCGAGGGCCATCTGCGGCACCGTGTTGCAGGGATGGAATGGTCTTTGACTCCTGGGCTTGCCTGGCATTCGTTCGCCATGGAGAGTGTTGGAGTTGAACATTCTCGCATGGTTTCTGGTTGAAAAGTCGTTAGTAGTTGATCAGCAGCTCCATGCAAAGCTGTCAAATACACAGATCCTATGGGATTAATCCAGGACTATGAGCAGTTTGACTGCTTTCAAAATAAGCTGCTCGGTTCAAGGACGTGTATAGTGGATTGTAGTGTGGTTTGGAACTAAATGTTATTAATGCTGGTATGTTCCTGGAGCCTCAGAGAGAGAATAGGAACTGATCCACCTGTGAAAGCACAAGAGGTAGAGTGGGACTTTGTGACCCCATTGTGGCATGTGAATGGTGATGTTTGCAAATGAAGTCATGTGTAGTTCCAGGAGATGGTAGTCTTGTGTGACTTTCACTTTGGAGTACTACAATCATGCATTCATTGCCTCATCGAAGAATTTGACTTGTTAAAATCACTGTTGCTTGCTAAAGTATCAAAGGATAATTTCTTTTGTTTTTAATGTTTTAAGGAGTTCTTGTCTCATTTTTACTGTTTACATTTTTTAAAAGATTTATTTTATTTATTTGAAAGACAGAGTTACAGAGAGAGGTAGAAAATGAGAGAGAGAGAGAGACAGAGGTATTCCATTCGCTGGTTCACTCCCCAGATGGCCACAATGGCCAGAGCTGCAATGATCCAAAGCCAGGAGCCAGGAGCTTCTTCCAGATCTCCCACGTGGGTGCAGGCGCCCAAGGACTTGGGCCATCTTCTACTGCTTTCCCAGGCCATAGCAGAGAGCTGAATCAGAAGAGGAACAGCCGGGACTAGAACTGGTGCCCATATGGGATTTTGGCACTTCAGGCCAGGGCTTTATCCTGCTGAGCCACAGCACCGGCCCCTACTGTTTACATTTGTTTCTGCTGTGGGGACAGCAGGGTGGCTGGTGGCCTTTCTGCTGCCATATTTGCGTATTGTGTGACGCCCACAGCTTTCAGGCTGTCTAGCTGTTGCTCACGGCAAGGGCTACAGCCATTGACCCACCCATCACACCTTCTCCCAGCTGACTGCTGCAGGCCTCCCATAAAGTCTTTGCACTGGAACCCCACCTGCCCATTTCTTCCCTCACAGCCCCTTCCTTAAACAATTGCTGGGAGGCTTTCCTCAAATTCTCTGGCCTGCTCATTTCCTTTAAGGTTTAGAGAACTTCCAGGTTGGTGCTTCTGAGACATCATGTGGCTGTGAGCTGGTGAGAGGGGAAGTCGGGTGCTTTACTACATTAAAAGAAGGGGATTTGTGAATGTGGGCTTAGGACATGATTAACTTTCTTTGTCACACTTACTCTGCAAGATATTTTCTTGTTCCTGAACAACTCGTAGAACTCTCCTTCCTTTTCCAGAGGGCAGGGCCTGAGGTTGGCTCATGATTAGCAGCGGAGGGTCAGCGAGCCAGGGCTGGGTCCTCTCTCGTGGACCACTGGGCCTCAGTGTAGGTCGTAAAGGGCTGTGGGCACGTGTGGAGTAGCAGCACGCTTTCATCTCAGTTGCTGGAGGGCCTTGCCGTCACCTCTTTCTAAGTGTGTTCTGCAGAGGGAAATGAGCAAGACGGCAAGAGCAGTGGCCTCTGTTTCATGGCACCCAGTCAGCTTGCCTAGGTTTTTGGGAATGGATCGGTTTGTTTTTCCAGAGGAAGCTGCAGTGGCACTGTCTTGCCCTGGGAGCACCGTGCAGGCTTCTTCATTATGTTGTACGTTCTTTCTGCTCACTGTCCTAGAGAGATGGCCCATTTCCTGTGACTTGTTCTAATAATACAGGATGACTTTAGTTCTTGCCAATAGTTTGCCCTTAAAAGAAGGCCAGGGTCCTTAAGTGTTTAACTCTTGCTTCTCTAATTCTTGTGATGTATGTTTTTTTTTGAGAATTGAGAAATCACACAGTGATTTAACAGCAGGGGCAGGCTGGCTGTGAAAGTTTCCTCGCCTAGATAAACAGTGCTGTGACTGTTGTGGGTCGCCTCTGTGTGCCTTTCTTAAAGCCTATGACTGAAAGGCAGTTGCATATTCCTGCCCTACCTGCCTGTCCCCCCCCCCACCCCCCCAGAACTAACCTTTGGGCATTTTGTTCATTTGCTCTTCCTGAAGAAGCCTGTAGATTCAGGAGATCAGACCAGACGATCTCTAAGGGCCCTTGGGACACTGAAACTTTCCCCACTCCCCCTCTGCTACTTGGGCATCCTGGCTGCTTTCTGCCACATCTCAACCCTGGACGAGGCTCCGAGCTTCCTTCCTTCTCCAGTGACGACGGGCATCAGGAGGCATTGCTGGGCGTGGTGGCATGCTCTCACTGGGCCTAACTCAGGTCTCTGTGCGCCGTAGTAACCCTCTGCAGGCAGCTCTGCCGGGACTGGGGAGAGCTGAGTGTGTGGGGCCTGTGAACCAGCCCTCGCGATTCTGTGCCGAGCTCCCCCTCCCGCCGCCTGGCCTGCTGCTGATAGCTGCTCTGTCTTCACAGGGAGCGGTATCAGAAGCCTCCTGTCACATCAGCAGGGCTCTCTGGCTTCCTGCAGGAAGGGTGATATCCTGGGATGCACAGAGGTGCAGCCCATAGGCCCAGTGTTCAGCACCGCTCTGCTCAGACCCAGCTCTGCTTAGAGCCCCAGGGCAGCCTCCTTTGCCTCTCTACTTCTTTTTGTCTTCATTGGATTTGGAACTATGCTTTTTATTTGCCTGCAAGTAATGTCTTTATATTTGCCTATAAGCCAACTCTGCCATTTTTAGCGACAACTGCTTGGCCATGGCAGCCTGGGTACCTGGAGGGCCTCCTACATGAAGTAGAGTGCCTATGGTGGGGGCTGCTGCTTTTTGTATTTGGAGCCCACAAGGTCCCCTTTCCAGGGCCTCCCAGGGAAGAGTTGGATGTGCCATTTGTGTCCATTTCTTCTCCCATTACTGTGCCCATGGGTTTTTTTTTCCCCTGCTTTTCTTGAAACTAGAAAAACAGATAACGATGGAAACATCCAAAGCATGCTCTGAAGGATTTTCATACTTTCTGTTAGTTTGCTTTAAAAGATGTATAGCGGTGAGAGCCCTGAGCCGTCTGTAATTGGTAGACCAAGATCAGAGGAAAATCGCATCTTTCCTGTCTTCTAAGCTCTGTTAATGTGGTGGTAGGTTAAGAGGATGTTGAGAGAGAGAGAGAGAGAGAGAGAGAGAGAGACAGACATCCTTGTCCAGGAAATTGGCTTTCACCTGGCTTGCTTCTCCTGCCATGGAGTGCCTTCCAGGCGCCTAAGGCAATAAGTAGATAAGCAGTACCATGATATTCTTGCCAGGTAGGCTCATACTCAGGTGGAGGCATGCAATGCAGAAATAACCATGCAGTTTTTAGCCAAGAAAAGGCACCTTTCAATTGGATATGTTCTTACATTCTGGGCCATCACTACCAAGCAGAGGGGATGACTTTTTTTTCCCCAAGATTTTAAAAAACTATTTTATTTGAAAGGTGATGGGGGATGAGGGGACTCCCATCTGCTGTTTCATTCCCCATATGCTGCTACAGCTGGGATGGGACCAGGCTGAAACCAGGAGCCGGAAATTCAGCCCAGGTCTCCCCCATGACTGGCAGGGATCCATCTGCCTGAGCCATTTATACCTGCTGTCTCCCAAGGTATGCATCGGCAGGAAGTTGGAATCAGAAGTAGGGCCAAGACGCAAACCCAGGTATCTGATATGGAACACAGGCATCCCAAGCAGCATCTTAACTGCTAAGCCAAATGCCTGGCCCTCCTAAGATTAATAAAGGTCCCTAAAGCCCGTTTCTAATTATGACCAACATTCAGAGTGGGGCTGCATTGATTGAAGAGGATTCCTTGGTTCCAAATGTAGGCAAACATCTTTTGAGTAATTTGGGATAATTTGAGAGAATAACCAGGGAGCACGGAAACAAAAGATACTTGAAATCAGCCTCCGTTTTTATTATCAATCATTTCCAAATGGCCCAGGAATTAATGAGTTGCCATACGCAGGCGCCTTTTCTAGCCAAGCTTAGCTCTGACGTGGAGACTGCAGGTGGAAGGACCTTGCTGTGTTCAAGCAGCAAGGAACGGTGTGTTCTCTGGACATCCTGATTTCTCTGAGCATGCCTTGGGTCACCATCAGAGTTATGCAGAGGACGTAAGCAGTATCTCAAAGTTTGGAGCAAATACTGTTCCTCCTAGCAATGAGTTCCATAATTTCCCTATTCTTGTAGGAAGTGATGGTATGTGTGTGTTGCTTTATCAGATTCTGATCATTTGTTTCCTCATCCATGCAGTTTTTGGCAAATAGTTATACTTTAGTAAATGACAAGGCCTTATCAGTATCTTTTTGGAGAAAACTTGACTCCAAATGTGTTTTCATGAAGATCATCAGCTCTGTCCTTTGAAAAACACATTATCTGTAGGATTTCTAAGCCAGGGCTAGGCTTACTACGAGAAGAGATTCTTCTCTAGGATTTTTCTAAATCCCCAGAGTCTGTGTGTCTGAAATGCTACACAAATTATAATGTTTCCTAACCAGAATGAATTAAACTATTGTATGTCTCTAGTCTTGAGTCATGGGGTCACACTATGACTTTTTCCTATTAAAATATTCATTTATATTATATAATGTATCTTAAAGAAGTATGTTGCAGCCTGAATTTATGTTGAATTTTATTGTCTTTTTGAAATGAAATAAAAAAGGATCACTTGAGATACTTATCCTTTGGTGGTATTACTGTTTTTTAAATAGTAAAAAAGAAAAAGTTTATAATGAGAAAATTACAGTATTTAATAGAGTCCCAGCTTGAATCAAAAAGAAATATTTATTTTCTTTTGCATTCCTAAGAAATATGTTGTGTTGTTTCACATTAGCCTTTGGAAGAATTATATCTCATTCTGTTTATTTACATTATTTTGTTTTTTCCAGTGAGTTTGAAATTTTACAAATAATGCAGTAGTTTTTTGCACAAAGCTTGACAGAAAGGTTTCAAAATGTATTCGTATCCAAAATGTGCCAATCTAACCTTAGAACCATATTTTTTTCTTTATTGCTTTTTTTTGGTATATTATTCTCTGCTTTATTCTGTTTGCTGCATAAGTATACTCATAGTGCACAATCTAACATGTTGCAAGCTTCTCTGTGGCTGTAGAGAATTAATATTAATATATTTTAAAATTTTTATTTAGTAAATATAAATTGCCAAAGTACAGTTTATGGATTACAATGGCTTCCCCCCTATAACTTCCCTCCTACTCGCACCCCTCCCATCTCCTGCTCCCTCTCCCATTCCATTCACATCAATATTAATATTTGAAATAGCTATGTCATTTTATTGAGAGGATATATATATTAATTTGTATGGTTATTCAGTGCTTTTTTGGCATTAAGGTTTCTCCCAGCATTGTGATTTTGAAAATATTGCTGTGATGAAGTTCTTGACGTAACTGTAAAACAACAAGTTTTTATTCCAGGGACAGAGTGCCCACATCCACTGCATCACTCCTTAAATGCTTGCAAAAGCGGGGGCTGCACTGAAGCAGAAGTTGGGGTCAGGAACTCAATCTAGGTCCTCCATGGGGAGTGGCAGGGGACCCAACTGTTTGGATCATTTCCTTCTGCCTCCTGGTCTGCGGAGCAGGAAGTTGTAGTCAGGAGCAAGAACCAGGAGTCAAACCCACGTGTCCTGCTGTGGGTTTCGTAACTGCTAGGTTAGATGCTTGTCCTAGAGACATCTCTTTTAAGATACATGACACAATTTTATTTAAGTAGATTCTCAGGAAAGTTATTTTTAGGTCAGAGGATAGGAAAGATTGTATGCCTCTTAGTTACATCTACTCAAAACATTCTGAAATAACTGTGTACAATTTACATCACCATGAGCAATATTATGGCAGTATCAGTAAGTTAATAGCCAAAGAAGGTGCTTTTAAATAATTTATATTTATCTGATTACTAGTGAGAATGATCATTTTCCCATATGTATGTTTTTTATTCATTTTCTTGTTTTCTGAGTTGTCTCCTTTCCTTTGCCTATTTATAAGTTCCAAACATCCAAATGAAAGTAACTTTTTGTCATATTTACTGGAAATAATTTACCCTTCCTGAGTTTTCTTTTCCTTTGTCTTGTATTACTTAATGCAGACAATTTTAATTATTATCAAGACAAATCAAACTTTTGCTCTTCTGTTTTAAAATAAAAAATCTTAATCTGCTTCAAATAGTCCATGAAAGCCAGATTTACTGCCATTGTTATAGGCAAAAAAAGATAGAATGTAGTGTTGTATAGTTCTTTTTCTTCTGTAATGAAAACGAAGTCCACATGTAAGTTTACCCCATCACAGATTTATAAGCTGTTCTTTAGGTAATTGGCTTTTTCATTTCAGTAATATCTAATAGATATCTTGCCTTATTCATGTGTATGTGATATGTCATATTTATGGCTTTTTATTGTTTCAGTGTATTTTGAATCACAGCAGTGTGATTTGGCTAGCTTGTTCCTGGTTATGAAAGTCAGTTAATATTTTCTTCATTTGAATTAGAAGTGTTTAAGACTTTATTCTTTTACTTGTTGCTATGTAGTTTCTTACCATCCTTGTACAATTTATTATAAAAGTATGATTTTTTATTTTTGAACCAGGGCTGTTTAAGACAGTTTAAAATTTCACAAGTGGTTCTGATTTTTTTCAGCATTTGTTATTTATTTCTAATCTAGTCTTTTTCATAGATTGTTTCATAGATTGTTCTAGTCTAGTCTTTTTCATAGATTATGGTTTGTACTATTTTTATTTTTTGAAATTTATTGTAGCCATCTATATAGTCATTTTTTTGTCCTAACATAAGATGTATCTCTGTGTATATGTAATAAAAACATAAATGTCGTGATTTGTGGCTGACATCTTTATTTATAATTATATGTTAATCTGCCAAGTACTGGGCATTGTATTGAAGCTTTTCATTACTGTGGTGTTTATGACAATTTCTCCTATTTCCAGAAATTTACTTTATATAATTAAGCACTCTGTTTTGAGGTGTATAAAAAAATGCCCATGAGAACTAAACTTTCATGATTACAATAATATTACAATTATAACATTATAATCCTACTTTGTTGGTTATGAATACTCTTTTGTTTTCACTTGCTTGGTGTATTTCTCCTGTTTATTTTCAACTATCCTTAATCTCCTCATGGTTGCTGCTCGGACTTTTGTTTTTTCTTGCTTTAGCTTCAGCCTGAGATTCTTTTCCTTAAATAGGTGAGTGTTTACACTTGTGGATGTGTATTAGGTATGTTAGATTCTGTCTTCTGATTCCTTTCTTTTTAAAGTTTCTTACATATATGCCTCCCCTCCCTCCTTGCTCCCTTCTTCTTTCTGCTATTTGGTTTCTGTTGAATTTATTGCATTTTCCACTCATTTAAAAAGTGTAGACCCTGCTTTTAATTTTACTGTCATAAGTTTATGTAACTTTCAGTAGGAGTAGTATCAAAGTTATGTGTCTTAGTCTGTCCGCTGCAGGGATGAAATAGTATTTATTGTGTCCCTCCTGTACAGCTGTGGGGACATTTGTTCACCTGTACTAGGGGTTGGCAAACTTTTTATGTCTAGTTAGATGGGGGTAGGTGAGGATGCTGATTGAGACACCCGCCTTCCACATGGGATCACCTGTGTCTGACACTCAGGTGCGGTGCCTGAATCCAGTTTCCTGCCAGTGCAAACCCTAGGAGGCGGGCGCATTGGCTTAGGTAGCTCAGTCCCTGCACCCGACATGGGAGACCTGGGTTATGTTCCCAGTGTGCCTGTTGCTAGCATTTGGGGAGTGAACCAGAAGGGAGGTCTTGTTATTCATCTCTGTGCCTTAGAAAGAATAATAAAAAGTCAAATAGTCAATATTTTTGGCTTTTTGGGCCCTTGGTTTTGTTGCAACTACTCAACTCTGCCATAGGTACTTTGTCATTGGATGGATGTGGCTGTGCTCCAGTAAAACTTTATTTTCGAAAGCAGGCAGCAAGCCAGTTTTGGTACTCTAGCTGTAATTTACCAATCCTCTATCCATCTTGATTCCGTTCTCTGTTTTCTCTGTTATTTTATTGCCATGTTATAAACTTTTTCTTGCTATTTTGGACAAATTGACTGTAACCGACTTAAAATAGTTCTCTGTTAGTGGTAATAATAAATCACATTTTAATTTTTTTGTAAAATTATATATATATATATTTTTAAAAGGTTTGTTTTATTTATTTGAAAGGCAGAGTTACAAAGAGAGGTAGAGAGAGAGAGATCTTCCACCAGCTGGTTCACTCCTCAAATGGCCACAACAGCTGGGGCTGGGCCAGGTGGAAGCCAGGAGCCTGGAGCTTCTTCTGGGTCTCCCATGCGGGTACAGGGGCCCAAGCACCTGGTCCATCCTCTGCTGCTTTCCTCAGGCACATCAGCAGGGAGCTGGATTGGAAGTGGAGCAGCTGGGATTCGAACCGGTACACATATAGGAAGCCAGTGCTGGTGGCCAGGGCTTTAACCCGCTGCACCATAGTGCTGGCCCCCACATTATAATTTTTATATATAATTTATGTTATTTAACTGTCTTTTCAGAGACAATATTGAATGGAAGCTTCTAGGAACAATATGAAATTGTCAGTGGCTAAGATCATTTTTCTCAAGTTTTTAATGACTTATTGATGGTTATTGAAATGCTAAACATAAACTGAAATTATCTTAGTTTGAATATCAAAGGATGCTTCTATCAAGTGGAATGGAAGGTGTATGGGATATTCAAGGTCATTTACATGTTCTTACATGTTCAAAATTTTAATCCATATTTCTTCTGTTCTTCTCGTGATTATAGCAACCTGCTTTCTTTTTAAAAAATTTTATCTCATTTTATTCAAAAGTCAGATAGATATCCTGTCTGCTTGTTCACTCTAATATGTTTTGGGAATTGCCCAGGCTGGGTTAGGTTGACGTCAGGAGCCAGGAACCTCATCTAGATTGCGCATGTGGTTGGTGGGAATTTTTTTGAGTACTTGAGCCATCATCCACAACTTCCCAGGTGCAATAGGAAGGAGCTGGATCAGAAGTGGAGTAGCCAGGACTCAAAACAACATTTTAATATGTGATGCAGGTATCCAAGCAGTGCCTTAATATGTGCTCTGTATCTTTAACATTGTGAAAATAATTCTATGGGTTCTCAGATTTCATATATAAATTTGATTTGACACTTTCCAAGGCTTATTCCTTTGATTTTGTGTTGAATACCTGGGAAGATCACAGGTAATTTTTCTTAGTCAAGCATAAAGAACTTCATCTAAGCTTTGTTATGTATTGCTTTTTTGGTTTCCTAAAGAAATTTTAATACATATATACGTGTGTATATCTGCAATTAAAACATACTTAACATTAATGCTGTGTTTAAATAAATGCTTATTACCAAATATTTCTTCTCTCAATTTTTGAATGTTTTGCTTTTGTTTTTATATACCTGTGAGTTGACTGTATTATAACGATTTCTTACAGAAGGTCTGTGGCTGGTGGATCTTGTGAGTTCCTGTGATCATTCACATATTAGCTATAACTTGCATGGGTAGAGAATCCGTTGGTCATGTCCTTTTTCTACCATGTTACTTGCTACAGAGTAGATGTTGCCCCACTGTTTCCTGAAATCTAAATTTGCTAAGTCTGCAGTAAGTCTGGAGATAGATATTTTTTAAGATTTGTTTGAAAGGCAGAGTAACAGGTTGAGAAACAGAGCGTGAATGGGTTGGTGGAGAGAGAGGTTGGGGGGAGGAGAGGGAGAGAGAGTGTCTATTTTTCCACTCACCAAAAGCTGGAGAGAGCCAGGCCAAAGCCAGAAGCCAGCACTCTATGCAGATCTCAGGTGGATGATAGGAGTCTAAGCACATGGGCCATCCTCTGCTCCTTTCCTAGGCACATTAGCAGGAAGCTGGATTGGAAGTGGAGCAGACTATAGATGCAGGTATGGCTTAACCAAGCAATGGCTTAACCTGCTGTGCCACAGTACCAACCCCTGAATATTTTTTCTTTGTGATTTACTTACTGAATTTGTATGTTTGTTTGTTTCTATAACAAGGAACCTTAACTTTACCAGTTATGTATCATTATCTTATATTTATTGTTTATCCTGGGACACTGTGAACCCGTTCCATGTCTGTATTTATTCTTTCATTTCAAGGATTTTCCCCCATTTGTCACTGAATTTTTTTCTATCTCACAGAAGTTATTTTTCATCTTTAGGGACACCAGTCATTCTTAGTTGGATTTGGGTTGTTTCTCTACCAGAGCCGTCAGCCTTCCTTTCCTCATTCTCTGTGTGATTTGCTCCTGTTTCTTGTTTGCAACAGCAATTTGGCCGTGTTTGGCATATAAATGTCAAGTGATAATAAATAGTGAATGAATTAAGTTCTGCTGCATCTTTTTGATGCTTTCAATTCATTGTAAGTTACCCAATATCACTTTTTGCCCCTTTATTCCTTTCTCACCTCTCACAGTTTTCATTTCATCTTCTATTTTTTTTTTGACAGGCAGAGGGGGGAGAGAGAGAGAGAGAGAGAGAGAGAGAGAGAGAGAGAGGTCTTCCTTTTTCCATTGCTTCACCCTCTAATGGCCGCCGCGGCTGGCGCACCGCACTGATCCAAAGCCAGGAGCCAGGTGCTTCTCCTGGTCTTCCATGCGGGTGCAGGGCTCAAGGACCTGGGCCATCCTCCACTGCACTCCTGGGCCATAGCAGAGAGCTGGACTGGAATAGGAGCAACCAGTACAGAATCCGGTGCCCTGACTGGGGCTAGAACCCCGTGTGCCAGTGCCGCAGGTGGAAGATTAGCCTATTGAGCTGCAGCGCTGGCCTTCATCTTCTATTTTTTAATATCCTATTTTAATGGCTCACATTTTCTTAAAGTTTCTTCCTATGCTACAAAGCAGTTGTCATCTGGTTTTTTTTCTTCTTTTTCCTAGAGTAAATATTCCAAAGTGTTCTCTTTGTTTTCCTCTTGCATGTTCTATACTTTGTCTTTTTTGCATAGGAATATTCCACATTTTGTCTGTTTCTTCTTTTTGTCCAAAAGTAGTGTGGGTAGAATCCTGTTGACTTCTTTGCTCTTTGTCTTGAGTCCGTCTCTGTATTTCCTTTAGCACTTGAGCTGGTGGGTTGGAAGATAATGGTTTATATTCTGTTTGAGAGGCAGAGAATAAATGCTCCTTCCCTCCCCCATCCACTGGTTAACTGCCCAAATGCCCACAAAAGCTGGGGCTTTGGAACTCAATCCTGGTCTGCCATATTTGTGGCAGGAACCTAGCTACTTAGCCTTCACCTGTGGCCTCCCAGGATATACCTCAGTAGGGAGCTGGAATTGAGAGTAGGCTGAGTACTCAAACCCAGACACTGGGATATGGCATGTGATTTTCCCTACCCAGGTACCAGCCACTAGGCCGGACACCCACAACTGTATTCTGCTTTGAACTGTTCAGATCTTTGAGTAGAGCAGCAAGGGTCTCGATTTGGCAGTAGCTGCTTCAGTCTGGGAACTTTGCTTATTTTCGTGACATCTTACATTTAATAACATTTAATCCTCCTCTTTTGAGTGAGCCAGCCACACTGATCAGAAATTGGTCAGGATGGTGCCTCACTGGGCATTTTTTGTTTTTGAATATTTTTGAAAGGTGTGTGTGTGTAGGCATGTGTGTGCGCGCGCACACACACACACACACACACACACACAGATCTCCTGTCCACTGATTTACTCCCCAAGTGCCTGCAACAGCTAAGGCTGGGCCACCCAAAGCCAGGAGCCTGGAATTCAGTTTGGATCTCTTACATGGGTTGCAGGGACCAAAGTACTTGAGCCGTCATCTGCTGGCATGTGAATTCCAATGAGATGCTACACCATTGAGGGTACCAGGTCACCTTGGAGCACCTCTGGCACTTGCGTCCCTTAGCACTGCAGTTTTTACAAAGAGAAGAGCTGTGCATAGACGTTCATTGTATTACCTGCTGTTGTTAGGTACCTTGCTGTTACTAACCTAGATGAGATTTTTCTCTCTACTTGTGTTTCTTTTTGTTTATTTTGAGGAGTAGCAAGGAAGTTACTGTTGTTTTTAAGAGCACTTTGCCTTCTTTCCAGGAAGTCTGCTTTATGAATCCTGATAACGATAATTAACACATGTGAAGTCTTTCATGGAGTTACAATTACAGAATGTTGGTTAAGACTGTGCAGTGAAGTCCAAGCTTGCACCCGGTACTAGATTGACCTCTGTAACACCCCCAATTTGTTGGTCTGTTCCCTCTCTGTTTTCAGTCGTGGAAACATCAAACCCCAGCAGAAATTACTTCTGTACTCACTCATCAATGTTTGTTAGGCAGCTTTTCTGTACTGAGTTGATGTCTGCTTTGGGTTTCAGCCCTGGGGCACTGTGGGGCTCATCTTCTCCAGATAGAAGGGGCCTCCTGTAGCTCCTGGGCTAGCTTGCTTCTTTGTGTGAAACATTGTAGATTCTTTCCATCTTTTCTCATAAAACAGGAATAAAATCTTGTACCTTAAAATCTCAATTCTCCTCTTTAAAAGCAGTACCCATAATGGAACCCATCCCTTGAGGCGTGGTTTAATGAAGCCAGAGTAAACATTTCCCATTATCTGGAGATATGTGACTCCAGAGATCTTTGTCTTTTGTCAAAATAAATTATTCCAAGAAGTATAGTAATTTTGAGTGCAAAGGACCCTGCATGATTTTCTATACAAGTGTCTGATTGTGTTCCTTTCATTTTTCTCAATACAGCATGCTAGCATGCTAGCATGTTTTGGATGCGTGGTCATCTATGACTTACACACAATCCACTTCATTTTTCATGTATTCACTTTATCATGTATTGGCATGGATTCTTTTTTTTTTTTTTTCCTTAAACCTTGAGAGTACTTATTCCTCTTGGATTGCATTCTGATTCAGTGGGAGTGTGGGAACAAGGTCAAGTTCATTTAAATTTTATTTTGTTCTTCCTTTTTTGAATGGCAGAGAGCCAGGGTTAGGAATGGAGACATCCACCTTCTACTGGTTCACCCTCCAGATGCCCACAGCAGCCAAGCCTGGGCATGGGGCTGGGGCCTAGAACCAAGAACCCTATCCAGGTTTCCCATATGGTGGCAGGGACCCAACCGCTTGAACCATCACCTGTTGCTCTCCAGGATCTGCACTGGCCGGAAGCTGGGTTGGGAGCCAGAGCCAGGAATGGAACCAAGGCACTATGACAAGTGGTGCAGGTGTTTTAACTAGTGTCTTAACTGCTGGGGGCAGATGCCCAGCCCATGTAAAATAATATGAATAGTTTAGGAAAAGCACATTTCATTGGTTACTTACTTGTACGGCCAAATTGGTTTAATCTTTGTTTCTCCCCATAAGGCAAGAGGTTCTTTTTTTTATTTTTTGACAGGTAGAGTGGACAGTGAGAGAGACAGAGAGAAAGGTCTTCCTTTTGCTGTTGGTTCACCCTCCAATGGCCGCTGCAGGCAGCGTGCTGCAGCCGGCACACTGCGCTGATCCGAAGCCAGGAGCCAGGTGCTTCTCTTGGTCTCCCATGGAGTGCAGGGCCCAAGCACTTGGGCCATCCTCCACTGCACTCCCGGGCCACAGTAGAGAGCTGGCCTGGAAGAGGGGCAACCGGGACAGAATCCGGTGCCCCAACTGGGACTAGAACCTGGTGTGCCGGCACCACAAGGCGGAAGATTAGCCTGTTGAGCCTCGGCGCCGGCCGCAAGAGGTTCTTAAAGAAAAAAAAAAAAACCCAAATTACAGATCTATATGCTTTTATTTTGTAGAATTTGACAGTGTGTCCTTTAGCAGTAATGTTAACTGCTGTCATTATTTAAATTTCTCTTTTATAAAATAAGATAGTGAAGTGAAAGTTGTAGTATTCAGTGCATATAGATATGCATGTCTACATATGTGTACGTGATTATTTAATATGAAGTTAGTTCATTTCTTCCGAATGAGTGGTGGGATGGCCAGGGTCGGGGGTAGGGACTGGTGGTAAGGAATTCTGATTCTTTAGCAGAATTGAGATGGAATCTTGTCCTCTTCTGCCTCCCATCTTTTGAGTCCAGTGTAAGCCCACATGGCTGTGGGTGCATGGTAATTCTTGGACAGAGGGCAGCCCATTAGGTTACTTTCTAGAACTCTGAGCAGAAATGATTCAAGCATATCACCTCTGGAAGGCCGTGTGTTTATGTGGTGGATCTTTTGCTGGCCCCAACACCTCTCTGTCATCATTTTGTGACTCATGGGTTGTAAGCCTTGCTGTCACTAACTTTATTTCTTCATCGATTTGGTAATTTAACTGGCTTTCTTTTGTAACCCTGATTATTAACAGTTTTTTTTTCCCCCCAGTGCCTGAAGCTGTATTTGTTTTTTTCTTTTTCACCGGTGAGGATTATTCTAGAGACATTTGTCTTTTCACATCAGTATTTAAAAATTGTTCCACACCTGGATTTACAGTGCGATACCCTGTCCCAAATCCCGTTATGGTTAACAAGATTCTGTATGCCTTTCTGGAGATTGGAGCTTTGGAAGCCGCATTTGAGTTTTTAAAACGTGCTGCCTGCCTGTGGCTACATTATGGCCTCATTCCAAAATGTGTGGGATCTCACAAAGTAGGGATGGGATGGAGCCTTGTCCTTGATGTACGGAAGTGCTGTTCAGGCAGCTGCCTTTGTTGTCAGTGTGCTGCTTGGGAAATTCAGTGAGCAGGAGTCCCTTCCAGCAAATTCGTGGTTGTACTGACATATACTTTGGGCAGATGAAGCATAGTTCATCTCCGTTGAAGTGGAAATTAACAGTGCATGGCTACACGATTGTTTTCCTGCTTTCTTTGTATGATCCTGCACATAAATTTTTAGAACTCATGGTAAATCAGATGGTGCAGAGGCTGCTCGTTGTTTTTTTTTTTTTTTTCTGTCTTCCCTGTTTTCCAGTGGGTGGCTTGCTTGAGCAAGAGAATGAGAATTCAGTGAATAAATGAATAAATTTATCAGCATCTGAATCTGTCGTTATAAAATTATTTATTAAAAATCAAATATTTTGGTGCAGTGGTTTTTATTTTCAAAAGTGTTCTTTGTTTGCAAAAAAAAAAAATTCCCACAAACAAGAACCTCTTGGATTGCTCTTTCCATGTTTCGAAGTGTTCTGTGCCAGCTGAAAATGAAAGCTAAAGGACAAGTATTAGTACTAATTCTTTTATTGGCATGTTTTCCCCTTGCGATTGTTCCTTGCCTTCTGGTCTCTACGTGATGAATAGATTAGAGGCAAACTTCACTATCCTAAAACCATAAAGACTTAGTTTCTGTCAAATGCAATCTGGGCTCTGAATTTAAAACCAGTGGTTGGGGTAGCCCAGCTTGCACAGCATGAAGAATCTGCGTTGGCCGAGTTCTCTGGAATTGCTGGACAAGTCCAGCTTGCAAAGAAAGCTTGGCTCATCTCTCGTTTTCGTGAGGAGTAACCTCACATGCAGTGCTACCCCTCACTAGAAAAGAACTGGCATGGACTCCTGACAGGCTGGGAAACACTTCCAGTAATCTCATGTGGGCTCTTTCATCCTGTCAAGGCAAGGCCCTATCTCGGAGGTTGAGAAAATTGTACATTACATTGTCGAATTTTCTTGTGAATTAGAGGTCTCAAATAGAACGTGCCTTGTTACTTTAGATAGTTTTAAATTCACACACATATACACATCTCAATTTCCATCGTAACTTTGGGGGACATTTACCAAAGGCAGATTTCAGGAAACTTTAAGATAAGCATTGTTCCTGAAAGTAAAATCAAATGAAGGGAAGAGTATTATCCTGGGTTAAAAAATTGTTGGGATTGTTTTTGTCCTGGGGTTTTAGTTGATTTACTTTTTTTGTCAGTACTAACTAGATATATGCTGAAATTAGGGGGAAAAAGCAATGGTAATCTTACTCTTATGGTCTGGAAGTATTTTTTCTCTGAGGGGTGTGTGTGTGTGTTTAACAGGTAGAATGTTTGTTGTTTGGCTTCATATCTCACTGAAAAAAGATAGTGGTATGAATTGCATCTTCTGGGGGGCAGGGAGCAGTATATTTTTTATTGGCATAATTGCAGCCAGATGGAAATGTGTAATTATCGTTGTTAATACACACGTAATGGATTTGATTTATATCCTATTATTCCCTGAAATTAGCCAACAGGATTAGAACAAGTTTACCAGTGTAGCATTGGCAATTGTACCATCCCGTACCGAATTTACATACCCAGCCTCCCTCAACTTTGTCAGGCACTTGTTTTTGAGTTTGCCTCATGATCCGTTGTTGGCATGATTAGAACTCAAGCTGCAAGAATCTGTTTGTGGCCCTATGCAGGAAAGAGTTAACAGCAAGCCTGCTGGCGAGATTCATTCTTGTCTGGTTTCAGAGGATTCCCGCACTCCTAAAACTGATAGAGTGGCTTATGGTGGGATTTGGTAGTTGTTCCCTGGTAGACGTCATGATACATGTGTTGTCACAGCCGGTTATTAGGTGCTTGGTGTGTGTCTTGTGCAACACCGCAGGGGAGGTCCCAGGGAAGCTCAGGTTGGCTTTCTTCCAGACTTCACTCCATGCACCTTTCCCTCTATGCTGATTTTGTTGTGTTGTAATCATAATCATGACTACAACTGTACATTGGGTCCTGTGAATCTTCTAAGGGAGTTGCGGAACCTGGGGGTGGCTTTAGGGGGACTCAGACACAGACCTCACATCAACTCTTGAGGTCTCCCACTGGGTTCATATGCAGGGCTGTGGGTCGGGGTGTTGCCATTGCAGCCTGATCCATGCACTTCTGCGCCAGTCCTGTGGGGAGGGGCATGTGGAAAGATGCTGGTGAAAGCTCCTTGGAGATTCCTGGTCATCATCTAAATGCATAGTGATATTACTATAATTTTACTTCTTCCTTAATATGTTTTGGTCACTGCTGTGCATCAGACATTATGTACATGTAGAACACTTAGTTATTTACCCTCTTCCTCCACACTGGGCTAGGCAAAGCCCCGCTTCCCCAGTGGGCTGAGCTTACAAGAGTGACAGATAGTGGGGGGCAGTCCAGACACTAACTCCTCACCCTCCCTACATTTTTCAGATTGCACTCAGGTTACTTTTCTTGAACTACGTTCAAACCATTAATTGCTTTCTAATTGCTTCCCATTTGTTGCAAAACAAAGCTTAGATATCTTCAAGTATGAGTCAAGTACATTTGATCCTACCCCCTTCCTTATTAGCTTGCTTGCTTTCTTTAGTTTTTTTTTTTTTTTTTTTTTAGATTTACTTTATTTGAAAGGCAGAGTGACAGACAGAGAGAGGCAGAGAAAGAGATCTTCCATCTGCTGGTTTACTCCCCGAATAACTGTAACTGCTGGAGCTGGGCCAGTCCAAATCTAGGAACTTTGTTTCTTATTACTTGCCTTCCTGTATCTGATGCTATGCTAAGCTCAAGCACTAACCCATTTCCTTCCCAGCTTCATCTTCATGTCTCTATTGCTTTCTTCCCATCACTCCCACCGCTAGGATGCTGTTTTCTCCATTTCCCCATGCCACCATCCACCCCCCTGCCCTGCACCCCTGCACATCCAACTCATTCTTCAAAGCTCATCTTGTCTCTTCGGATGTTTATGCTACTTGGAGTCTCTTCTGCTCTCCCAGGGCATTTTATGCTTATCATATGTCTGCGTTCTCTGGGTATGTGCAAGGCAGCATGGGCGGGCGATTGGGGAAGTGAGAGAGCTACGGAACGGCAGCCAATAAAGGTGCATCATTAAACGAGCTTGGGCATGAGCTGTGGTGCTGTGGCCTGGGGAGAAGCTCTGAGATGTGGTTTAAAGCAGGATGGCTCAACTTTAATGTGTGTCAGCTGGAGACCTTTCTAAACTGCAGGTTCAGACGCATGTCTAGTGTGAGACCTGAGAGTTTGTTTTTCGTCAGCTCCTGGTGATGGTAATGCCGTTGGCATTGGCTCTACAGTGATGCTATAAAGTTGTCCCATCTAAAGGGTGAGGGAACCGCACCATTCACATACCGACTTCAAAGACTCATTGCTTAGGGGTCTGCAGGGGCTATTAATTCATGCCACCACTGGCTTGTCAAGTGGATATCTCTGGTGTGGAAAAAAGCCCCCAGGAAGAGAGGTATAGGTACCTGCAGTTGAAGGCAGCCTTAGGTGGCTTGGATAAAGTCAGCCCCACCTTCTAATTATGGTAATCTGTGCACATCTCTGCTTCCATGCCAGGTCCCTGAAGATAGGATCCGTTACTCTACTTCTTCCTTAGTAGCATCCAGCACACTGTATTCTTTGCTATTGGCTCATGACTAAATGGAGTGCTGCTGGTCTTCACCTTGCTGAAGTATCCCATGTGCAGTGTTGGGTGAGGTCCAGTGATACATTCTGTGTTTCCATTCTTAATCCTGCTGTGTAAAACAAAGATGCTGTTACAAAAGGAGCTTGCTTTCTGGTTCCACATCTCTGAAGGTGTCATTGACCTTGTCCCTGTAGGCCAGAGTGAACAGGCAGAAGAATGCAGAGTGCTAGGGACGGCATTGTGGCACAGTGAGTTAAGTGTTCCCTGTCATGGCAGCAGCCTGTATGAGAGCGGATGTGAGTCCTGGCAGTGCCACTTCCTATCTAGCTCCCTGTTGATGCACTTGGGAAGGCAGCAGATGATGGCCCAAGTCCCTGGACCCCTGCTACCTAGGTGGTAGATCAGGATGAAGCTCCTGGCTCCTGGCTTCGGCCTGGCCCAGCCCTAGCTGTTACAGCCATTTGAGGAGTGTGCCAGTAGATTCATGATTCATTCCCTCCCTCCCTCTCTCCCTCCCTCTCTCCTCCTTGCCTCCTTCTCTGTAGGTCTGCCTTTCAAATAAATAGATACATCTTTTTGAAGAAAGAATGTAGAGTGCCATGGAAGAAAGCAAAAATTATCCCTAAGGACTTGTGTTTCCAACAGAGAAAGGGCTCAAGAGAAGAAGTCTGCTGAGACAGATTTGGGAGAACTAGTTAGTGCTGCCTCTTCAGGTTCTCATTCCTTGAGACTTTCTTTTCTTCTGTTTTGCGTGGTGCTTCATACTTGGATGGATTTCTTGTATAATGGGCAGAAGTTTGGCTTTTTAATCACAAAGCCTAAAACAAACTTTTGACCTCATTACTGAATTTCCTCTCCATTGATAATGCCCTTTCTATTTTGAACACCCTTTACCACATGGTATTTTTCCTTTAACTCATAAAACCCAGTGTATTATATTTATCTTTCTTTTTTAAAATTGACACAATATCTGTACTTATTTATAGGGTATAATATGGTAACTTGATATATGCATACATTGTGTAATGACCAAGGTAACTAGTATGTCCCATCTCAAATGCTTACCTTTTTGGGGCCAGCATTGCGGTATAGTGGGTTAAGCTGGCATCCTAAATGGGCACTGGTTTGTATCCTGGCTCCTCTACTTTTTTTCTCTTTTTTAAGATTGTTGATTTATTTGAAAGGCAGAGTTAGAGAGGGAGAGGGAGACGCAGAGAGAAGAGAGAGAGAGTGAGAGAGAGAGAGCGCTTCCATCTACTGGTTCGCTCCCCAGATGGCCACATGGCCAGAGCTAAGCCTCTCTGAAGCCAGGAGCCAGGAGCATCTTCTGGGTCTCCCATGTGGGAGCAGGGGCCCAAGTTTTTGGGCCATCCTCTGCTGCTTTCCCAGGCATATTAACAGGGAGTTTGATTGGAAGTGGAGCAGCCGGGACATTAACTGGCATCTGTATTGGATGCTTATATCACAGGTGGTGGCTTAACCCACTATACCACAATTCTGGCCTCCCTTTTATTTATTTATTTTTTGTTTTAAAGATTTATTTATTTGGAAGAACAGAGAAGAGCAGCAGTGAAAGATGGAAAGACAGAGGGAGAAAGGGGGAGAGAAGCACAGATCTTTCATGTACTGATTCACTCCCCAAATGTCCACTGTGGCCACGTGTGGACCAAGCCAGGAGCCAGAAACTCCATTCCGGTCGCCCACGTGGGTGGCAAAATCTCAAGGAATTGGACCATCATCATGCCTTCCCAGGTTCATTAATAGGAAGCTGGATTGGAAGCCGAGCAGTTGGTACTCGAACTGACACTGCAGTAAGCTGGTGTTGCAAGTGACACGTAACCTGTTGCGCTACAACATTGGCCCCTCTTTTAGGTATTTTCAGATACATAAAAAATTGTAGGTATGGTTACCCTAACATGTGGAACACTAGAACTAATTCCTCCTATTTCACTGCATTTTGGTTACCTTACTTCTATTTCTTCTCCTTTCTGCCCTTCTTAGTCTTGTGACTATTCTGCAACTCTCTGCTTCTGTGAGATAATTTTTTTTTGCTTCCAGAAGTGAGGACATGGAGTATTTGTATTTCTATGCCTGGATTAGCTTATTTCCCTTAACATCATGTCTTTCAGTTTTGTTCTTATTGCCAGAAATGACAACATTTTTTTTATGGCCAAATAATGGGTTGTGTAAATGGACCATGTTTTTTTTAATCCATGCATCCATTGATGGATACATTGGTTAATTCTGTATCTTGGTTATTGTGAACAGTGCTGCAGTAAACACAGTAGTACATATATCTGTTTGATACAGCAATTTGATTTGCTTTGCATATCCAATATTGAGATGGCTGGTTCACGTGTTATGTTTTTAATTTTTTGAGGAACCCCGATTCAGTTTTCCATAGTGGCTATACTAATTGACGTTTCCACCAACAGTGTCTAAGAGTTCCCTTGTAAGTACAGTGTTCAAAACACGTCTGATGACATGGAACTTTCCTTTGATGTTGTATATGAAATAGCCACAAAGTATTTACTTGAAACCTACTGTTGTCTAGCTCTGTACTAGACACTGTGGTTGTTTGTAAGGAAATGTTAAGACTTGACTCTGAACGATTTAATCATTTAGGTAAGAAGAACAGGTAAGTAGTATCAGAATGATAGAGACCTAATTATAAGTGTTAAAGATGCCAGTAGTAATTTTGTCTCTGTGTGTGTGGGTTTCTTTTTTTTTTTTTTTTTTTTTTTTTTTTTTTTGTTATTCAGTCTTAATTTCACACATGCCCTGTTGTCAGACTTTCTAAGTTGTAGGTTCAAATTCCTGGTTAGGAAAGTAGAATCACTGTTAGATGTGGGAATTTATCCCCAGGCAGGAATGTGGTTAGGGAATTTAACAAAGAATGCCTGCCCCATGGTTCTGGCTCATCCTGGCGTGGCTGCATGGAGCTCAAGGCCCTCTGGCCATTGTTCGCCTTAGGGCCCAAGGTCTGGTTCAGTGTTGGGGTGGGGCCTGAAATTAACAGGAGATGCTTCCTTCCAGAAGCTGGGAAAACCAGCAATCAAATGAGAATTCTTGAACCTTTTTTGACATGTCTTGTGTTCTCTTTGAGTCTGCAAATAGTTTAAATATTCATTTCACAATTCTGTGTCATTCTGCTTCTCTCTGGTCTTTGATAACTGGCATAATCGCTATCCATAGATTCTTTCTGTGAGGTTGTTTAGGGGAGTGAGTGATAAGGAGGCTGTTTCTCAATAGCACATTTCGGTAGGAAATGTCTTCCTCTGATTCACTCTCAGTGCTTATTGAATAATGTTATGTGAAATGTTTGCTAAAGTGAAAGGAATGCACATCATAGAAGAATGTTCTCGGCCGGCGCCGTGGCTCAACAGGCTAATCCTCCGCCTTGCGGCGCCGGCACACCGGGTTCTAGTCCCGGTCGGGGCGCCGGATTCTGTCCCAGTTGCCCCTCTTCCAGGCCAGCCCTCTGCTGTGGCCCGGGAGTGCAGTGGAGGATGGCCCAAGTGCTTGGGCCCTGCACCCCATGGGGAGACCAGGAAAAGCACCTGGCTCCTGGCTCCTGCCATCGGACAAGCGCGGTGCGCCGGCCGCAGCGCGCCGACCGCGGCGGCCATTGGAGGGTGAACCAACGGCAAAGGAAGACCTTTCTCTCTGTATCTCTCTCTCACTGTCCACTCTGCCTGTCAAAAAAATAAATAAAAAAAAAAAAAAAAAAGAAGAATGTTCTCAAGTTTTTTCAGTTCTTATTTTTTTTTTAAGATTTTATTTATTTGAGAGGTAGAGTTACAGCCACTGACAGAGAAAGAGAAAGAGAAGGAGAGAGAGAGAGAGAGAAAGAGGAGCGCGAGAGAGAGGGGGCTTCCATTTGCTGGTTCACTCCCCAAATGGCTGCAATGGCCAGAGCTGCACTGATCTGAAGCCAGGAGCCAGGAGATTCTTCCAGGTCTCCCATGCAGGTGCAGGGGCCCAAGCACTTGGGCCATCTTCTACTGCTTTCCCAGGCCATAGCAGAGAGCTGGAATAGAAGAGGAGCAGCGGGGACTAGAACTGGCACCCATTTGGGATGCCGGCACTGCAGGCAGAGGGTTAACCTACTGAGCCACAGCGCTGGCCCCCAGTTATGATTTCTTACTGACAAATACTTATCTTCTGAGTAAATATACAGCCGTTATACTTTATGGTTCCCGTCCGCATGTGTGATTTCATTGGAAACAGAAAAATGTGATGAAATAAACATATAGTCTCCATCTTGGGTAGCCTGGAGAGCTTATGTGGGGTGTGGAGTAGAGTCCTTCAAGCTTGAGTCTCACTCCTATTAATTACCAGTCTTGTACACTTGCTTACGTTTCAGGCCTGCAGCTACTGCTTCTTTACTTGTAAAATAAGAAAAATAATGCTTCCCTTGTTGGTTTTTATGAAGAGTGAATAAGATGATGAAGCTGAGCACATGACAGCATCTCAATAAATGTTTCTTTTCAATTAATTGAAACTGGGGCCAGAGGAAAACTTAGGTCTTCCAGTTTAATCCATGCCTTCTTAAAAAAAAGAGACAAGTATGAAAATTCAAAGTAACATTTATTTTTGTAGCTCATTGGACCAGGAATAGCTTGAGATCATTGGGACCAGCTCTCCTTATCAAGCACATCCTAATAATCCTAACAATCCACTGTTTGGGAACACTTCTGGGTAATACTTAGACCCCAAACTCCTAGTTCATTGTTCTATAGAAATAATTGTGAAGACATAAATGATTTTATTTTATGTCTTGATTTTCTGTACCCTGACAGAGTTATTACTGGTTGGATACCCAGCTAGTCCCAGGTTACTGCAGGGTGTTGCTTTTGTTTTTTATCTCTGTGTCAGTTGTGTTTGCTTGGTGCATTTATGCTGATTGGTTGGCATGTCTATTCTGATTGTACCATTGGGTTATTAAGTATCTTGAATCTCTGGGGATTTACATACTCCTAAACATTTTTCCTGTGAGAGTTCTAAGATGTGTGTTTTAAGAGAAAATGTTATTTTAATAAATTGTCCCAAATTAAAAGATGAATTTTAAGAATTTGCTGGTTTCCTGTTTATGGCTCTGTCTGAATAAGCATTTATAGTTTTCTAAAATAATCTTAAGTTAATGCTAATGGAACTATGTATTCTCAGCTCACACTGGAAGGCTAATTATCGGTATGTAATCTTAGTAGAATTATTATACTTGTTGGTGTAATCCATGTCAGCAAGGTGACATGTTGTAATTATGTATTCATTTTCGCTTATGCTTCTCCTCTTCTGCATGTGTCATCAAACAAGCTTTCTTTATTGCAGTTGTGGTTATTTTAGTGGCAACCACTTTCACTTGACTTGACATAAAACCCATCCCTTATCTCTGGGCCACATGGTTTTCCTTAGGGCATAAATGTGACCCAGCATTTACTGCATAATCTTTTCTGATGATTGGTGTGTCGACACTTTCAGTCTTCTTTGATTTCTATGTGTGGACTGTTTGATCAGTTGCAGACTTACCATTGAACTGACATGTTCGTCCAAGTTGTACTGGCGTGAAATTCTGGACCTGGTTTTCAGAGGTCAGCATTTGATTTCCCTACTGATTGCTCCATAATTTGCAATCTGAGGAAAAGTGAATTGATGCTAATTGCCTTCTTTTTACTTCCCTCAATTGTAATTTTAGGTGGCATATTAGATTTTGGTCACTGAAATAACTTTTTGTTTTTGGTTTTCTAAGACTTTTAAAAAAATATTTAATTTTATTTTTTTTAATTTGAAAGGCAGAGTTAGAGAGAGTTAGAGAGAGAGAGAGAGAGAGAGAGATCTTTCAGCCACTGGTTCATTCCTCAGATGGCTGCAACGGCTACAGCTGCCCCAGGCCAAAGCAAGGAACTTCTTCCTGGTCTCTCACATGAGTGCAGGGGCCCAAACACTTGTGCCATCCTCCGTTGCTTCCCAGGTGCATTAGTAGGGAGCTGGTTTGGAAGTGGAGCAGCCAGGGCTTGAACTGGTGCCCATATGCCTACGTCACAGACTGTGACTTAACCCACTGGGCCACAATGCTGGTCCTTGAAATGACGTAATTTGTGTTCTCTGGTGTTTAAACCTTTAATAGATGTTTTTCTAAAGCAGAAGTGTCTGGTTCTACTTGTTCTAGATGTAAATTTCTCTGTTAATATATGTTTTTAGTATTTTCTAAGCCTATTGACTTACTGGTTTCTTATGTTATGACCTAAAATGGATGAAGGACTACTCTGTTTTGACTTAGGGAACCCTGGATACTCATTTACTTAAGTGTTACCTTATACTAGAGTCTTGATGACATTTTTTTCCCCTTTAGGGAACTAACCCACTGTTAAAAGAAATTGTTCTTTTTGTTATTTTTTATTGACTTCTGGTTTTCCATATTTGGTGATTTATAGTAGGATAGTATATAAAACTTGATTTTAGTGCTGGTTTAGAGCTTCTTGCTCCTTTTCATCCATTTACCTTCAGCTCCTAGCACAGTGCTAGGCTCTGCAAAGATGGGCCATGATTTTAATGAACTGCGTAGCTCCCTAGAGGCTAACTTTTCTATATCCGGTAACCATGCAAGAAAATCAGGTCTTTATGTTGATTCTGCCTTTGGAGGCCCAGTTCCTTCGTTCCTGTACAGCCTGGCATTATGCAATCTTTCCATTATGGGAGACATTTTCTGTGACAGCTGACTCCTCTGGATGAATGATTTTCTCTATCAGCTGTTGAAGTACTGAGTTTGGGCTTAGAAAAATGTGGAAACATTTGTCCATCTTGCCTAATGAGGTTGTTTAGCAGAAGAGAAGGGAAATATTTAAATCAGGAAAAAATTTGCTTTGTATTTCAGATCCTTGACCATCCAGGCTGGCCACAACTTCCTGGATGAAGTGAGTGCTTTTGTTACATGACTGGAGTTAAATCTTTTAACCCTCCCATGGTTTGCATTAGCAGGAGGCTGGAGGCAGGAGCTGGGAATTGAACCTAGGCACTCCCCTGTGAGATGCAGGGATCTTAACTGGCATCCTGACTGCTGGACAAAATGCTTGCCCTTAATTTTCTTTAGAGTCAGATTGAGGTGACAGTGCAGATGTGAAAGTAAAATGCCTTATGGAGCCCAGGGATATTGTTAAATTCTTTTCTTGAACAAGAACTAGAGCATAGGGGCCAGCCTTGTGGTGCTGTGAGTTAAGCTGCTACCTGCAACACCAGCATCCTGTATCAGAGTGCTGGTTTGAGCAATGGCTGCTCCACTTTGGATCCAGAACCCTGCTGATGCACCTGGGAAAACAATAGAAGATGGCCCAAGTGCTTGGGCCCCTGCCACCCATGTGGGGAGTCCTGGATGAAGTTCTGGTCTCCTGGCTTTGGTCTGGACCAGTCCTGGTTGGTGTGCCATTTGGGGGAGTGAACTAGCTGATAGAAGATTGATCTCTCTCTCTCTCATTCTTACTCTATCACTTTGCTTTTCTTTTCTTGTCTTTTTTTTCTTCTTTCTTCTTTCTTTTTCTTTTTTAGATTTATTTATTTGAAAGAGTTACAGAGAGAGAAGGAGAGACAGAGAAAGGTATTTTCCTTCTGCTGGTTCAATCCCAAAATGGCCACAATGGCCAGGACCTTCACCCAGGTCTCCCACGTGGGTGCAGGGGCCCAAGCACTTGGGCCATCCTCTGCTGCTTTCCCAGACACATTAGTGGGGAGCTGGATTGGAAGTGAAACAACCAGGAATTGAACCGGTGCCCATATGGGATGCCAGCATCACAGGTGGCGGCTTTACCTGCTAAGCCACAATGCTGGCCCATTGAATGAATGAAGGAATGAATGGACCTTTCAGGAAAAAGCAGCTGTAGCATAGATTTACTACAATTCAAGGAGTGTTGCCCAGTATTATGCAATGATTTATGCAATTCATGTTTTGGGCATTTCATAGGACTAAATGCTCACCTCACATCTTTTTTAAAGTTAGTTCTTTGTAAATTATAAAAATGCGGTGGACAGAAAATGCTGCAGGAGAGGTGTTGGTGCTGTTTCTCCTCATTTGGCATCTGCTGCTGCTGGGGAGCTGCGAGTGTATCCGTATCAGTTGGTGGGACCGCCTGAGGCAGCCTTCAACAGGAAGCATGTGGCTTGACCCTGCCCTTCCTGCTCAGTAAATGGCCACTGGCTGCTGCGCATGCACGGAGGGCTTGGTGTTCTGGTCCTGGGACGCAGCCAGTGAGTAAGTGAGCATGCATGCGTGTGTGTGTGTGTGTGTGTGTGTGTTGAGTAAGTGAGCGTGTGTGTGTGTGTGTGTGCGCATGACTGCGAGAGAAGGAAGGAGAGGAAAGGAATTGATAGATTGATACTGCTGGTTATTGTCGGTGCCTTCAATTGAAGAAATACAATGGCTCTTCCTTCAGCTAGTTCCTTGGCGTAAGTAGCCTGGTGTGGCTCATCCTCTGTGCAGGAAGGTCACTAACTGTATTTATTAGCAGTATAATGATCACTTACATGGGTCTCTGTAAACTTTTTTCTCCAGATGTCCTTTGGGATGAGATGGGGTGGTGCCTGGGGACCGGCCCTGCTCACTGGGTGCCTGTGATTAATGGCTTGGCACGATTACACTGGGAATCTGGGTCTCAGGGGAGGATGGAGGCCACTTCCAGCCTTCAGTTGCAGACTCCTCTGTGGGTCGTACAGTTACTGGTTTGGCAGAGAGCTTCCTGCTGGAGGCCCTTGCTGGTGCAGTGCTTGGCCGCAGGAAAGAGATCCTGTACTGAACACTTCACCTTCTTGCACCTGACCTGGTGAGGCGTCTGTGCCAAATCCTAATGGGGAAAGAGCCTAGAAGCTGCAAGACAAGAGGCAACCCAGAAACAAAGAATTGGGTGGCAGCAGGAAGCTGGAGCTGGGGGTCACAGAGCAATTACAGTGCTCTAGAGTCTGTGTGGGCAGGCAGGCTAGTTGAATGTGGGAGGGGCTCAAGCCCTGCTGCTTTACATTTAATAGAAAAGTGACTGCGCACCATAGAGGCTACTGGAGCCGGTTACCTGGATGTTACTGTCGCATGCTTGATGAAGCCACGCACAAACCATGCTTTAGGAGGAATGAAGTATGATAGCTAAAGGCATGAGCCCCAGCACCATCCAGCCTGGGTTTCAGTCTTGACTCCAATACTTGTCAGTATGGTGAAAGATGAAAATCACAGTATCTAAGTCTCAGCTTCTTCATCTATAAATGTGAAGAATAAATGAGAGAAGATGTGTTGGATATTTTACATGGGGCCTAGGAGTAGAAGTAATCAAAGTTAGTTGTTGATATTACGTTACAGCTATTGTTGATCTTTAATGTGTGTAGCTGACTAACGTCCATGGAGGAGAAGAACAATGAACAGTTGTGAAAAACACTGCATATTTGCTGAGGTAATGGGATCAGAATGCAGGGTAGATTTGAATGTGAATTCTGTGAAGTATAAGGGTTGCAAATTAAATTTTATGTGAGTAAGCAAAGGAAAAAGACATCTTAAAAATCTCTCTGTTGGCCGGCGCCATGGCTCACTTGGTTAATCCTCCACCTGCACCACCGGCATCCCCTATGGGTACCGGGTTCTAGTCCCGGTTGCTCCTCTTCCAGTCCAGCTCTCTGTTGTGGCCCAGGAGGGCAGTGGAGGATGGTTCAAGTGCTTGGGCTCCTGCACCTGCGTGGAAGACCAGGAGGAAGCACCTGGCTCCTGGCTTCGGATGGGTGCAGTGCTGGCTGTAGTGACCATTTGGGGGGGTGAACCAATAGAAGGAAGACCTTTCTCTCTGTCTCTCTCTCTCTCACTGTCTATATCTATCTGTCAAATTAAAAAAAAAATCTCTCTGTCCATTGTGCATATAAATAGCTGAGTATAAATGACTTCGGGGACAGTGTGTGAAAATCAGTGCATTTTTGTTTATACTGTCCTTGCATTAGATGGTAAACTTATCAAAAGATAAAGTAGAAGAAAAGCCTTAAGCTGCCACAAGTCCTAGTTAATTCAAAGGGAGCAGGTAGAAAGCAGTCCCTGGGAACAGCAAAGTTCTTTCAGGTGTGTGCTGAGGAGCTCCTATGTGCTGCCCGTGGTCAGGCCCTTGGTCCCAGCCTTCCCTGTTCTGGCCTCCTCAGAGGGCTCTCTGGTGTGGATTTCTGATTGTGGAGTGTGGAAGAGAAATGTGGCTGATTGTGCATTGTAAGTAGGAAGTTCGTTCATCTTTCTGTATGCAAACAGAAAGTATGGCGAAGATTAGCCACATAAATTCCTTCATTTGTCCCCTCTTGGGAAACTGTGTCTTCAAAATGAAAGTGAACTGTTTTGGCATTTTATGAAATCAAAGACTACAGTGAGTGAATTCTAGGAATGAAAATTGTCAACAGCCTGGTGAGGTTAGGCTGTTGATGTCCATGATGCCTTATGCTTCTGCCTCCCCCTTCATTTTATGTCTGGAGATCTTCCTGCCACCTTCACCCCTCTCCCTCATTGTACCATCCTTGGTCCTGTTGATCCTGTATTGCATTGTAAAAATTAACAGATGGAATATGACACAGGGGTCAGAAGCATGAACCCTAACATCTAGACCTGGAGTTTGCACCTGGACTTGTTATTTCGTAGCTGTAGCATCTTGAGCAGGCTGCAAAGCTTCTTTCTTTTGCCTAGTTTTTTCATCTGCAAGTAGGGTATTAATACTATCTCGTCTACTTGCCATGGTAAATTTGTTTTTTACACATTAGCATCATCATAGAGTTCTTTTTTAAAAGATTTATTTATTTATTTGAAAGTCAGAATTAGAGAGAGAGGGAGAGAAAGAAAGGTCTTCCATCCACTGGTTCACTCCCCAATTGGCCGCAATGGCTGGAGCTGTGCCAGTCTGAAGCCAGGAGCCAGGAGCTTCTTCTGGGTCTCCCACACAGGTGCAGGGGCCCAAGGACCTGGGCCATCCTCTACTGCTTTTCCAGGCCATAGCGAAGAGCTAGATTGGAAGTGGAGCAGCTGGGACTTGAACCAGCACCCATATGAGATGCTGGTACTGCAGGTGGTAGCTTTAGCCACTATGCCACAGTGCTAGCTTCGCCATATTAAATTATGAGTTACTGTATGTAGCATGCTTAGAGTTTGGAACACGATGAGGACTATGTCACTATTAACTTATGTTTGATGGCGTTGCTGTAAGGTAATATGAACCACCATAAAACACCCCCTCCAACAGTGACTGTTCATCACTGTTGCCCACTTACGTAAAGTCTAGAACAAGTTTGCTCATAGGTGGGGACCCAGCAAACCAAGTAGCACTTTTTTTTTCTGGGCCTCAACCCCTTTCTTTTCTTTTCTCTCTCTCTCTCTTTCTTTTCTTTTTTTTTTTTTTTCCCAAGGTTTTTATTTAATGAGTACAAATTTCATATGTACAGCTTTTAGGAATATAGTGCGTTTTTCCTCCTATTCTCACCCCCCCCACTCCCATCCGACTTCCTACTCCCTATCCCATTCCATGTTTCCTTAAGATTTATTTTTAATTGACTTTATATACAGAAGACCAACTCTGTACTAAGTAGAGATTTCCACTGTTTGCACCCACACGTACACACAAAGTATAAAGTACAGTTTGAAGACAAGTTTTACCATTAATTCTCATAGTACAACTCATTAAGGACAGAGGTCTGACAGGGGGAGTAAGTGCACAGTGACTCCTGTTGTTGATTTTACAATTTTTGACGTCAGTGGTCACCTGAGGCTCTTTACATGAGCTACCAAGGCTATGGAGGCCTTTTGAGTCTACAAACTCTGTCGGTATTTAGACAGGGCCATATGCAAAGTGGAGGTTCTCTCCTCCCTTCAGAGAAAAATACACTCTTCTTTGCACCTTCATGTAGGTTACGTTGCCACAGCACCTTGGTTTTCCATACCTGAAATGCCAAGTAGCACTTATTACTAATAAGAATATTAAAAATATTATGATATCTACCTTGAAAGAAGAGAAACATCAGCTAGTCCTAGAGTCAGTCATAACCATAGACTTAGAACCAAAAAGCTGCTGATAAGGATTTACTTGTATAATAGGAATGCCTTGGATTCTTCAAGTAGACTTCTAGGCCCTGTAGGAGGTAAGTTAATCATTTTTAAAAGGGCAAAGGAAATAAAAATGAGCTCAGATGCCGCAAAACATAGAATTAACTCAGGCTAAGTGAGAAAGGAGACTTGTGAAAGAAGATTTTGAGTGTGGAGTGTTGGTAGTGATTTACGTGTATCATAAGTGAGTATGGAAGTAGGAGTTGGTAACAGTGTGCCGGCAAACCAGGAACACATCATGAAATGGGTGAATCTGAGATGGTGGCTGCCCAGTATGAAGGACAGAGGGGACATAGCACAGAGTGCTGAAGGGCTAACACAGGATCTTAGGTGTCATAGAGAGAAAACGGGCAGAATGATAGGATTAATTAAGTCTCTGAAGAACATATTCCTTGGATCCAGAAATAACTACTGATATATCCCATTTGGAACAAAGTCAATATTGGTTAAAGAGCAACTTGATTAGGGAAAAAAAAATTTTAAAGCTTTTATTTAATGAATATAAATTTCCAAAGTACAGCTTATGGATTACAATGGCTCCCCACCTCCCTCTATAACTTCCCTCCCACCAGCAACCCTCCCCTTTCCTGCCCCCTCTCCCCTTCCATTCATATCAAGATTCATTTTCAATTCTCTTTATATACAGAAGATCAGTTTAGTATATATTAAGTAAAGATTTCAACAGTTTGCCCTCACATAGCAACACAACGTGAAAAATACTGTTGGAGTACTAGTTATAGTATTAAATCACAATGTACAGCACATTAAGGACAGAGATCCTACATGATATTTTTTAAAAAATTGATTAATTTTCTATGCAATTTCCAATTTAACACCAAGTTATTTTTTTTTCATTTTCAATTATCTTTATATACAGACGATCGATTCAGTATATACTAAGTAAAGATTTCATCAGTTTACACCCACACAGAAATTAGGAAAAATTTTAAAATCTTACTTCATAAAGATTTTACCAGGGCCGGTGCTGTGGTGCAGCGGGTTAAAGCCCTGGTCTGGGGCACCGGCATCCCATATGGGCACTGGTTTGAGCCCCGGCTGCTCCACTTCCAATCCAGCTCTCTGCTATGGCCTGGGAAAGCAGTAGAAGATGGCGCAAGTGCTTGGGCCCCTGCATCCACCTGGGAGACCAGGAAGAAGCCCCTGGCTCCTGGCTTCGGATCGACACAGCTCCAGTAGTTGTGGCCAATTGGGGAGTGAACCAGTGGATGGAAGACCTCTCTCTCTTTTGTTGTCTGCCTCTCCTCTCTCTGTGTAAAATAATAAATAAATCTTTAAAAAAAAGATTTTACCATGAACTTTTTAAAAACATGATTTTGTTAACTCATTTTCATTCTATATAAATCATTTCAAAATATTTTTATAGTTGTGTTATGTGTAGCTTAACTAGGTTGAAATGTCTTTCCTGTTTTTGTTGAAAGATTTCAAGCAATATTAGGCATGGAATACCTTATAATAATTTTTAAATTTATCTGTTCCTTGGTGTACTTTTTCCTTATTAGATCAGTACTCATACATCATAGCATGTTTATATTCCACTTGTTATTTGTTTTGCTTACAAGAAGAAAAATGCTAAATATCTGATACAATCTACATCATATATATCAACTGTTGTTAGAGTTTTCTCTCAGCTCATTAAGAAATTGAATACTAAAGCATATTTTTTTCCATTAGAAGACATATGATTAATTTTATGATTTAGACATTTACGGCATATTTTAATCACTAGCATTGAATTTAATGAGCTTCAAATTCAAATCAAAGGCACCATTTTTTTTTTATTTGACAGGTAGAGTTATAGACAGTGAGAGACAGAGAGAAAGGTCTTCCTTCTGTTGGTTCAGCCCCATATGGCCACCAGGGCTGTGCTGCGCTGATCCGAAGCCAGGAGCCAGGTGCTTCTTCCTGGTCTCCCATGCGGGTATAGGGGCACAAGCACTTAGGCCACCCTCCACTGCCCTCCTGGGCCACAGCAGAGAGCTGGACTGGAAGATGAGCAACCGGGACTAGAACCTGACGTCCGTTTGGGATGCCAGCACTGCAGGCGGAGGATTAACCAAGTGAGCCATGGTGCCGGCCCCACAAAGGCACCATATATTATATTTAAGGTTGTCATTAAGATAGCCAGATACTTTTGGCTAACCATATTGGATGGTATTTTATAGAAAACAGAATATTTTGAAATTAAAATTGGGAAAATTAACTCTACCTAAAATCTTTATGTTCCCTCTTTTGTTTAGAATCTGCCAGCTTTTGAGAAGTAGATATAGAGGCAAAATGAATTTTTCTTTTACCTTTTGTAGAGGTTACTTGGCTCAAGAACTTGCTGTCTTTTTAGGAATTTTGCTTCTACTTTAAGGCCTTTTGTCAGACCACTGTCCTTTTGTCACTTACAAATCCAAAAGGTTTAAAGAATTGAAAAGTAGCTTTCAGTGTTTCCTATTCCTTTTCAGAGTAAAAATCCTGTGCATAAGGCAGTTTCCAATTCATCAATAACTTGGGCATGACATAAATGCCAGAAGCCCAATGTAAACATTTTCTTTTTTTATTTTAAATGAGAAGCAGTGCATTTGCTTATGTTTATTATTTATTTATTTTTAAAGTTTTGCTTATTTATTTGAAAGGCAGAATTAGAGGAAGAGACAGAGAGAGAGAGAGATTGATGATTGATCTTTTATCTGCTGGTTCACTCCCCAAATGGCCAGGGCCGGGCCAGGCCGAAGCCAGGAACCAGAAGCTCCAGGGATGACAGGGGCCCAAGCACTTGGGCCATCTTCTGCTGCTTTCCCAGGCACATTATCAGAAGTGGAGCAGCCAGGACGCAGACAGCCACACAGGTTGATGATGTTGCAGGCGGCAGCTTAACCCACTGCGCCACAACACCAGCCCCAGCCTTTCCATTTTTGAGCATGCAGATTGGAGTAATTGACCAGCTCATTTTATGTGTTGTGTGACTGTACTTTGCTGAGGGAAAATCCAGAAAAGAGTTTGGACAGAGATAAAACCAGTGTGGGGAGGGCGGGGAGGGGATTCTTTTTTTTTTTTTTTTTTTTTAAGATTTATTTTATTTATTTGAAAGACAGTGTTGCAGAGAGAGACAGAGGCAGAGAGAGAGAGGTCTTCCATCTGCTGGTTCACTCCCCAAATGGCCACAACAGCCAGAGCTGGGCTGATCCGAGCCCAAGAGCTTCTTCTGGGTCTCCCGCATTGGTGCAGGGGCCCAAGGACTTGGGTCATCCTCTGCTACTTTCCCAGGTGCATTAGCAGGGAGCTGGATTGGAAGTGGAGCAGCTGGGACTTGAACCTGCACCCATATGGGATGCTGATGCTGCAGGCTGGGGCTTTAACCCACTGCGACACAGTGCTGGCTCTGGGGGGGAATTCTGAAAGCATTGGAAAAGGCAATGAGTGGGACAGTGGGGATGTGAAAAGATTATGTGGGGAAAGATTCTTGTACTAAGTCTAGATCCTAGTGCTGGTTGGCATTAAGTACTGTGGTCCTGATTAAGGACTGTGGTATTTGTTTTTGAAATGTGACTGACTTTAGGCTTATCCTGATGCTTTGGGCCATATAGGTTTCACAGTGATTTCTACCCCTTCATACTACTATTTGCTGTGCTGAATAATATCCATGAAAGAAAAAGAATGAAGCAGAAATATGTCAACTTTTAAGGGTTGGGTCATTTTAGCTTGAAGTGATGTAAGCTGCCTGGACATCCGAATTCCATTTAAAACCACCCGATTTGCTTTGGAAAGGTTCTCCGATTCAGCAAGTGGTATGTCAGCTGTAAATGGCAAATATCCTGAAGCCAGCGTAGAAGCAGTTTTGTCATCAAGAATTACTATTTCAGTTTACATAGCTTCCATCGTAGATACTTGAAAGCAATTGCTGTAGTGTGACTATGTGAGTTGCCTTGAAATCTGAAATTAATGGGACTGTGTATTCAATACATTCCGAAGAAGTTTCATTTGGCATTGAGCTAAGTGACTTGAATAGAGATTTTCTTTTGTATGTATGAAAAAGGTCAGCATGCAGTTACGCAAGGAATGCATTCTTCAATCATGTGTATTCATGAAAGCAGGCAAATAAACATCTTCGTTGTGCGGAAAGGGAGGGAATGCTGCTTATTGGCATACAATAATTATACTCAAGTTTTATGAAACCATTTTTCAGGAAAGTAGTTATTTAGTGAAATAGACCAAATTTCGGATTCTAGCAGCCTGTCATACTTCATCTGTTGTCTCCAGGAACTGAGCTTCTGATAACATTAAAATCACATATGTATGTATATATATACACACATACACATATATACATATGTGTATATACACATGTGTACACATAAGTACACACACAATCTCCAGACATCTTGAGATAGTAACAGAGGAAGAAGTGTAGTACCTTTGGGAAGGACTGAAATAAAGGCTCAAAAGAGACTAATTTTCAACAGAAATTCTGCAATTGCATAAGACACTGAATACCTACATAGCAGAGGTACTGCTCAGAGGAGTCTTTCCAACCTTATTGTTGTCAGACTCTCAAGAGTGTTATGTGGGCATGGAGTTTTCCTTAGCTCTTGTAAATGGCTGCCCTACCAGGGTACATGCAATTTTTAGAAAAGTGAACACATTACTTTTTGAAATCCTAGTCTAAACTCAATTTATGACATTTACCAGTGATTTCTCAAGGGGGAATGATCAAAAAGTAGTACAGAAGAGAGGAAAGGTTATTTACTCATTTGTGCAAATAGTGTAGCATTTATCAAAATACATTTTCAACTGTAGTGCTGGATTAAAAGAAAATTAGCAATTATCTGTGCAGCAGTGTTTTAGCAGGCTGTTGGAAGCGGAAACAGTGGATTCTAACTGGCTTCAGCAAGGAGGAAGTGGAATCTTTCATGTAACAGGCAGTTTAGAGGCAGAGAAGCCTCCAGATGTCAGCTCTGGGCTCTCTGGAATTCTTTTGCCTAAGGTGCTTAGCAAGCTGTCAGCTGGGCTTCCGGATCCATTGCCAGATGTAGCAAGACTGGAGACAGATTTCTCTCCTGCAAGGTTTTCTTCTTGGGAGAGAGCAAGGAAAGCTTCCTCAAAGCCCTTCCCACATGTGGCCACTGCCAGGGCCCAGTGTTCAGTCTTACCCTGAGTCTCACTGTCAGAACCACCTCACAGGGTCGGCTCAGGTGCCAGGAGATGTCAGTGAGGTCAAATGTAGGATTCAAGATTCACACCTGAACTGAGGGCAGGACTGCCATCCCCCAGGTGTCTGAGGGAGGACACATTCCCTCACTGAGGAGGGGCTATTGCCAGCCAGGTGCTAAGGGGACATAGATGTTGAGTAGATAGCCAGAGGTATCTACTTTTGTAAATAGAAAAATGATAGAAAAGATTTTTTTTTAATTATAAAAGGTGTCAGTCAAATGAAATGTTTGGTTTTTGAAGATACTTTTGAAAAGTTACATACTAGGCCGACGCCTAGGCTCAATAGGCTAATCCTCTGCCTGTGGCGCCGGTATACCGGGTTCTAGTCCTGGTCGGGGTGCCGGATTCTGTCCCGGTTGCTCCTCTTCCAGGCCAGCTCTCTGCTGTGGCCCCGGGAGTGCAGTGGAGGATGGCCCAAGTGCTTGGGCCCTGCACCTGCCTGGGGGACCAGGAGAAGCACCTGGCTCCTGCCTTTGCATCAGCGCGGTGCGCCGGCCACAGCGGCCATTGGAGGGTGAACCAACAGCAAAAGGAAGACCTTTCTCTCTGTCTCTCTCTCTCACTGTCCACTCTGCCTGTCCAAAAAAAAAAATACTCAATTTTTGGAAAGAACAGATGCTTTTTGCCAACAAACAAGAATTATTTTTTAGAAAATAAAAACCCAAACTGAATAAATTATCCAGGAATTCTTCAGGAGTCTCTGCCGTAGGGCTGGGATAAACTTCGTTCTTTTGTTGCTAAGAATAATGGAGTGCTGAGTCTGTAGCTGACACTTGTCTTTGCTCTGGTTAGGATGATTGCTGCCATCCTTGCTAAATCTCGTGAAGTACTGCTGTGAAGACGAAATAGGCATCTTCAGACTTGCACCAGCTCTAGAAAAGCTCCAGTCACGCTTTGAAGAGGGTATTTCTTTTGCGCGGTTTGGTGATTGCAATGAAAACATGAGGAAAATGCTGCTATGTCCTCATTGGTCTTTCATAGCAAGTAGATTTTTTAAAAAGATGTATTCATTTATTTGAAAATCAGAGTTACACAGAGAGAGGGAATGACAGGGGTGGGAGTCTTCTTTCTGCCCAGTTGGCCACAACAGCAGAGTGGAGAAGCCAGGAGCCAGGAACTTCTTCCCAGGGACACTAGCACTTGGGCTGTCTTCCATTACTTTCCCAGGCCATTGGCAGGGAACTGGATCAGAAGTGGAGCTGCCAGGACACGAACTGATACCCATAGAGGTTGCTGGTGTGAGTTTTATCCACTATGCCACAGTGCCAACCCCGAACATGGATTATTTTTTTAAACATTCTTTTAATTTGAAAGAAAGTGACAGAGACAGATTCTTTCTCTGTCTCTGTCTCTGTCTCTCTCTCTCTTTGTCTCTCTCTCTCACACACACACATCAAGATTGAGGTCTTACATCTACTGGTTCACGCCCTGAATGCCTGTCTTGGTCAGGGCCCAGTGAGGCTGAAGTCAGGAGCCTGGAACTCCAATCTGGGTCTCCCATGTGAGGGACTGGGGCCTGGGCCATTCTTCATGACTTCTCAGGCACTTTAGCAAGGAGCTGGATCAAAAATGGAGCAGCAGACATTTGAACTAACCATCTGATAGTGACACCCGCTTTGCATGCAGTTGCTTCACTATGCTACTCTGTCTAGCATATGGATATTTGACAAAGTCTTGGGGTCTTCTATGCAGAATAAAGGAAACAGTCATCCTTTATTTATTTCTTGTGTGTTCTGCCTTTCCCTGTGCTTGGTGTGGCCATGTGTTAATAATTTATTCAAAAAATTGATTTCAGAGGTAGACAGAGAGAGATCTACAGAGAGATGTCCCATCTGTAGTTCACTTCCTAAATGCCCAGCACCCAAGTCTGGGACAGGCTGAAGCCAGGAGCCAGGAATGCAGTGTGAGTTTCCTATGTGGGTAGCAGGACCCTAGCTACTTGAGCCACCACCTGCTATCTCCCAGAGTATGTAGTTAGCAGGAAGCTGGAATGAAGAGCAACATCAGGACTCAAACCCAGCATTCCAGTATGGTTTGCGGGTATCCAAAGTGGTGACCCAGTTGTCACACCAAACACCTTTCCCCCATCATCTATTGAATTTTTTTTTTTTTTTGACAGGCAGAGTTAGACAGTGAGAGAGAGAGAGAGAGAGAGAGAGAGAGAGAGAGAGAGAAAGGTTTTCCTTCCGTTGGTTCACCCCCCAAATGGCTGCTATGGCCGGTGTGCTGTGCCGATCCACATCTGTTTAATTTTTAAGCAGAAAGCATACTTGTCCCATGTACCCCATCCTGTTAGAGCAGGATGGCATTGAAAATCAGATTTGTCTGGCTCTGAATGCCATGTTTCCAATATATCATACTTCTTCAAAGAAAGGAAGGTGTGAGAGCAGCAATTTTGTCTTCTATTGATGGGAAGACGCTGGATCAAATTCCTTGGCAGATTAACCAGTCTGCTTCGAACTGCCTTTAGGTTGCAATGCAGAACAAAAGCTATCCTATTTCCAGTGAGGCAAGTCCGAAAGGAAGTTCTGTTGCCTGGCCTTACTCCCAGCTGAATCTTCCCACAACAGTCAGAGTCGTCCCATTAAAGGACAAGGCAGCCTTGAGGCTGCTTCAAGACGGTTGTGGGAAAATGGAATGAAAGGGTAGTGCACATTTCCCACCGGCATGAGTACCCCTGCATGTTACTGCTGCGCTGCGAGCCTTCTGGGAGTGATCAGTCCCCTGTGAAGAGAAGGGAAATTGTAGAGGGCCTGCTGGCCCATGCCGTTTCTCGAGCTCAGCCCTCATTCTCTGGCAGCATCTCCTACCCTTCTCGTTGACTCTGCTTCTTGCTTATCCTCGTTGCTCTTCCTCAAGCCGGCCAGTCTCTCCTGTGTCTCAGGAACTTTGACTCCGAGGCATGCCTGTCCTGGATTGCTTCCCCCACCAGCAGTCAGCACAACTTACTCCCACCTCTTGTAAGCCTCTAATTAAGCTGTCTCTACCAGGGCTTCTGTGACCACCACTCCCCATGGCACACCCTAACCTCTTACTTTTTTTTTTACTGTTCTTCCTGGGTGTTTTCAGTATTTATGTCCTGTGCATTTGTTTGCTTACAGTTTGTCTCCTCCCTTCTAAAGCGTCATGAGAGCTTCTACCTGTTTTGTGTGTTGCTGAATCCCAAGTACAGTGGTCTCCCCTTAGCCACGGTTTTGCTTTCTGTGTTTTCATTTACCCCTGGTCAGTTGTGATCTGAAAATACTAAGTGGAAAATTCGAGAAATGAATAATCCATAAATTTTAAATAACTTTCATTGTCATATATTTTACAATTGTTCTGTTTTTACCATGTTCTATGTTTATTATAATTGTTCTATATTATGTTAACCTCATACTTTGCATAATTTATCAATTAAACTTTGTCATAGGTAGGTATGTACAGAAAAACATGGTATATTTGGCCTGGTAGTATCTATGGTTTCACGCATCTGCTGGGGGTCTTGAAACATATCCCACACAGATAAGGGAGTACACCTGTGTACTGGCACACCTGGACCTGGCACACTGTGGTGGCTAAATACCTTTGACCCCAGGAATGAGTGAATGACTCAGACACAGGTTAGGACTGGCTGGGATGGGACAGGTGTACTGCCGAGAAAGAGTCACAAGGACATGGCGTTACTTAATTGTAAAACCTTTTCTGATTCTTCCATCAGATTACTGGTGTCCGGTCTTTTTCTGTCATCAAAAGACTGAATCAAAGTGTCTGGTTTTATTCATCTTATGTTATTCCGACATTTCTTAAAACATGAGACTTACATATGATTCTCAACTGTGAGAAGCTTTCAAGCCTGACCTGTGGTATTTCAAAAGTTCTTCAAAGCAATTGCCAGAAGCTTCCATGGGCCAACGACGCAGACCCAGACAGACCCTCAGTACTGACACAGGTGTAGAGCACATGGTGCTGGTTGCAGACATTAAGTCCAAATGCTGTAAAGGTAGAATTTCATAGGAGATTAATGTTGGTTTTGCTATTCCACCAGCATGGTGACAGAGTAAACACGTCTAGCGAGGAAGGAAAACAAGTGGCCTGTAAATTTCAGATGAGCCTGCAGATGCTAATGGTGGTGGCAGTCCCCAGTGGTTCAGGACTTAGACATTTGCACCGTTAATATCTTGAATAATTTCCTGCACTTAAGAGGTATTTCTTGACTTTGTACGATATGTCAGGAACTATGCTGGATGCTGGCAATACATTAGTATATTAAAAAAGCAAAATAGTCTGTCATGGAGCTTCTAAACAAGTAGGGAAAACATTTACCAGTTCACTCATAAATAAATAATTTAGAAACTATAATCAAAACTCTGAAGCAAGATGTCCCTTAGAAACTTACACTGAAGATTTGAGACTTGGAGTTGGTCTGGGAGTTCTTGCTTTTACAGAAAATACTTTGTAGCTTCGTTAGCAACCATCACAGTTAAATCTCAGGAACAGGATGCACAGTGTTGTGAAGTTCAGTAAGATTCAAAGGTTACTTAGAGAATGATTGTTTCTATTAGGCTAATAGCGTTGCTTAGAGCAACAGGATTCTGTTGGACAGGAATCTGTGTGCAAACAGCTCCTGTGACCAGGATATCTAGCAGCAGCTATGTGACAAGGGAAAGGGTGGTGGTGGTTATAATCTCCATGGCCAAAGAATAAGCAAACATTAATGTGGGACTTTAAACTATGGCAATGCTTGGAAATTCTCGGAAGTAGCAGCACAGTAGAGTTGGAGATATTTTTTTAGTTCAGGTGTCTTTTTGACTACTTCAAATCAAGAGGCTGTATGTCAAGTCAAACAGTCCAGAAAAAAAAAAGATAAAAGGAAAAAATCTTTGTGTCGAGAGGTTCAAGGTTCATTTAAATTAGGAATGAGTGACAGCTGTCTTTAGAAACCATATTTGCACTATCTAGCAACACCCAGTGGATGACAGTATTTCATGTTATAAAGATCAGCACCTTGTACATGGTTAACACTGTGTAGTGTTTAAGTGGTGTATTTTTTTTTTTTTTTGACAGGCAGAGTGGACAGTGAGAGAGAGAGACAGAGAGAAAGGTCTTCCTTTTGCTGTTGGTTCACCCTCCAGTGGCTGCCGTGGCCAGTGCATTGCGGCCAGCGCACCGCGCTGTTCTGAAGGCAGGAGCCAGGTGCTTCTGGTCTCCCACAGGGTGCAGGGCCCAAGCACTTGGGCCATCCTCCACTGCACTCCCGGGCCACAGCAGAGAGCTGGCCTGGAAGAGGGGCAACTGGGACAGAATCCGGCGCCCTGACCGGGACTAGAATTCGGTGTGCTGGCGCCGCAAGGCGGAGGATTAGCCTAGTGAGCCGCGGCGCTGGCAAGGGTTGTATGTTTTATACCAGGTGGGATTTGTGTTTCTGCAAAAAAGCTGTTCACAATTAATTTCTTTAGTCTCTTCCATTATCCAATGTGATGTGGTTTCCATAAAAGGAAATCCAGACTGAAACAAAATTCCAGAGTCTTCTGAGAACCCATTGGAGAAACTCGTATAGTATGTCCAAGCCATTGAACTGGCATTTCTTTGTTAGAACTTAGAGATTCTCAGATGGTGGTCCTCTGTGATTTTGTAATTCCCTGCCTTCTTCCCTGACCTCGTAAATACCTGAATATATGTTTAAGGATTGCTCTGTTACTGATTCAGGACCTTTGGTCACTTTGCTGATTACAATTGTTAAGAGTGTGAGGGAGTTCTCTCCCTGGCTCTGCCCTCTGCCCTGTGTGGTGGACTTCCTCAAAGTGTCCCATGAACTCCTGTATCAGAGCACCTGCTCTGACTCCTCAGGGATATGCCTGTTAAAACTGCAGGTTTCTGGGTCCAAGCCCAGAGCTTATGAATAAAAAACTGCAGGATCCATATAGGAATTTGTGTTGTAGCCGAGTTCCCACAGGTCCGTGGAACGACATAATTATCTTCATCCCACACGTTGGAACATTATTGTGAGAATTCTATGGTGGCAGAGAGCATTAGAAGCTTAAACAAGTGCACTCTCAGGCTATAGCTGATACTTACACTCATTACCAATCACAGCTGGGTTTTCCTTCAAACTCTGACCCCGTTTCTTTTCAGATTAGACTTGATGGTTTACCCTGTCAGGTGGGAGAGATGTGATGTCATCGGAAGGGAATTTGTTTTCATGATGTTTAAAAAAGAAATTCTGAAACAATGAAGATATATTTGTTTATAAAAGAGTTCTTAAAAGTAAAATGACTGTGTCCTTATGAACGCGTCCTTTTGAGAGTCTTCAGTTTACCAAGGACTTTGCTGCTTGTGTCATCCGCTCTGTAAGGCTGTTCATTAAAGCACAGTTAGATGTGTAGTTCAGCTGAGTTGGTAGGCTTTTCTGCCAGTTTGCTTGGCCAGCTGATCACCTTGGGCCAACTGAAATTTTTTTTTTCTCCAAAATTCTCCTTGCCAAACCAAACAAAACCAACCTATTTGTATATACAGCAAAGATCCAGGATGACCGCATGCCCCAGGACTGAGCAAAATGTCTGACATGGAGTGGGATCTCAGGGACTCTTGCTGCACCTGAGGTGTCTTGGCGTGCACTTCCTTTAGGATCCTGTAAGTGCAGGCTATGGTTTCTTGGAAATGATCTACCCCACTGAGAGAGTGGAGGAGACTCGTCATTCAGATCACTAAGTGCTGCTGCCAAAGCCAAGGCAAGCTGTGCCAATGGTGCTGACTTTGAAGGCACAGGTTGCTAATATATTATGTTTCTGTAAAACGCTAGACAGTGAATGTGGAATAGCTACTCATAAATCAGCCAAACCCAGTGCCACAGGCAGGGGGGACCTTGGGAGAAAGACGCAAAGGGCACAGCCACCCACTGCAAGGAGTGTGGCAAACAGCTCTTTGGAGAGGCCCAAGGCCACTGCAGTCTTTGCAGGGTTCACAGAGAAGCTCCCCACCAGCTGACAGCCGGAGGGTTGTAGAGGTACTGAGGCTAGCCTTGGAGGAATTTGGGAGGGAATTAACAGAGCTACATCCACATGACCCCTTTAAAAGGCTTTTAGCAGCACAAGTTAGGTACTACTAGCTTAGCCTGTTATGTAGACTCTTTTTTCAAATGATGAGTTTGTTTCTATGAAGGCATCATATGTTGATATATATAGCACCCTGTAAATATATATGGTATGAATGTTACTGCTGTACATGGGTTTATGCAATTGCACAGAAGTAGCTGCTAAAGCTGAAATCAAAGAATCTGTTTCTGTGTAGGTAGTTTGTACAGTTTCTAAAAGTCCTTTCTATACTAATACAGTGGAACACTGGGTAGTCTAAGCATTGGAAACAGGCAAACATGGGTTCATTGCTTAGGTGCCAGTTAGGGACCCATTTATTTACTTTCTCTATGCTGTTTTTCCTTAAAGAATATTTATCTTGTTAACATGTGTATTGGTGCTTCTTTTTTTAAAAGACAATAAAAATTTGATACATGTAGAGAATTCACTTTTGTTACCTTGAAATTTTAAGGGGCTGTAAATACCTGCAGAAAAGTTTTTCAGGGGCCGGCACCGTGGCTCACTTGGCTAAGCCTCCGCCTGCAGCACCGGCATCCCACATAGGCACTGGGTTCTAGTCCCGGTTGCTCCCCTTCCAGTCCAGCTCTCTGCTGTGGCGCGGGAAGGCAGTGGAGGATGGCCCAAGTGCTTGGGCCCTGCACCCGCATGGGAGACCAGGAAGAAGCACCTGGCTCCTGGCTTCGGATCAGCGCAGCACAGCCCTGGTGGCCATATGGGGGTAAACCAACAGAAGCAAGACCTTTCTCTCTGTCTCTCTCTCTCTCATTGTCTATAACTCTGTCAAATATAAAAAAAATTATATGTTAAAAAAGAAAAGTTTTTCAGTTAAGGTCACGTTACTTCTCAGAGAAGACTGTATAATAATTCCAGTGTACAATGGTCATCGCCTTTTTCCAAGGTTACATGTCTGTCTCTTAGAGCCAGCACTGTGGTGCAGTATGTTGGGCCACTGCCTGTGGAACTGTGATCACATATGCGGACCAGTTTAAGTCTTGGATGCTCCACTTCCAACCCAGTTCCTTGCTGATGTGCCTGGGAAAGCCACAGAGGATGTCTGCCACCCATGTAGGAGACCCTGATGAAGTCCCAGGCTTCTGGTTTTGGCTTGGCCCTGCCTTGGCTCTTGTGGCCATTTAGGGAGTGAGCCAGTGGGTAGAAGATCTTGCCTATGTCTTCTATTCTGCCAACCCTACACAAGCGTATTTAGAGAAGCTGCACGTGGAAAACTCCTGTGGGGTTTCAGTAGGTCGTTAAAGCTGTTATCATAATTGATTGGTCTTTAATTTGTCTACTTTTTTTGACAGTCAGAGTTAGGCAGTGAGAGAGAGAAATAGAAAAGTCTTCCTTCCGTTGGTTCACCGCCAAAATGGCTGCTACGGCCGGTGTGCTGTGCTGATCTGAACCCAGGAGCCAGGTGCTTCCTCCTGGTCTCCCATGCTGGTGCAGGGCCCAAGCACTTGGGCCATCCTCCACTGCCTTCCTGGGCCACAGCAGAGAGCTGGACTGGAAGAGGAGCATCCAGGACAGAACCCAGCGCCCTAACCGGGACTAGAACCTGGGGTACTTGCACCACAGGCAGAGGATTAGCCCAGTGAGCCACGGCCTAACTTATCTACTTCTTAACATAAAAGGATTGACCTAAAATATATATATTTTAAAAATTTTGCCGACATCAGTGGTCAAATGGTTTCCTAATTTTTTTTAACAGTGTGTTTCAGAGTGGAATTTGAGTTCCACGCCTCCCTACAAAGACCAGAATCATTTCCTTTTTATGAAACACTTTCTGAGAAAAGTGATACTGCTTTGCTAAAAATGTTCTGTATCAGACTTTCACAGAGCACATGGACAGACATGTTGAGTATGTATGAAATGCCTAATGGTAGCCGTGGTCAACCTCAGAACAGGTCATCTAATTCCTCTGTGTCAGGGATTAACCATCGGCCAAGCAGTCATTGGCCTGGGTAGCTCAGATGTGACCCAGGCTCCAGGTGGCAACCTGAATCGCATAGCAGTACATTTTCTACTGCAGGGAGCTAGATGCTTAGGCCTGAGACTCTTCAAGCCTGTCAAGTCAGTTATTTGTTACATTCATACTTTTCCAGCTTGTAATCATTCTTACGGATGGTTAGGCAGTTAACTAGCCTTATGAAAGTGATGTGGAATTATAATCAAGGTAAAATTGAGCAGCAGAGTACAAATCCAGCATCTGTCCAGCTTCTGAGCTGTGGGGACGGGAGTTCGGCAGCAGCGACAGACTCCTGGAGCGAGTTCTTGAGAAGCGCCTCATAGTCTTCCCTTAAGACTTGGGATGTGAGAAATGACCGTGAAATATGAGAGAAAGGAGACTTAAGATAAGGTTGGCAAAAGATATGAATGTTTTCTTCTTTAAATTTTTACTTATTTGAGAGGCAGAGAGAGAGATAGAGAGAGAGAGAGAGAGAGAATGAGAATGAAAATAAGCCAAAGAGCTCCAATCTGCTGGTTTACTCCCTAGATACCTGAAATGGCTGGGGCTGGGTCAAGCCAAAGCCAGGAGCTGATAGCTCAACTTAAGTCTCCCACAAGGGTTTCCGAGACCCAACTACTTGATCCATCACCACTGTCTCCCAGTAAGCTGGAGTCGGGAGCAGGAGCTAGGAATTGGACCCAGGCACTGTCTTGTAGGACAGAGGCATCCTAACTGCTAGGCCAAATGCCCAACCCCAGGTAACTTAAATCCACCCTAGCCTCCAGGACTGTGTTAGTTGGTTACAAAGCAGACTACAGCCTGGAAGTGGACAACTAGCTATGAATTGACTTGATTCGCAGGAAGTGTTATTTTTATGCCTCTGCATTGACACCTGCCACACTGCCCTGCAGTGGGGCACTGCAGCCATACCTGCCACCTGCCTGTCTGGACTTGATCTGAAGGTATAGGTTGAAGCGAATTTCCTAAGTAATTCAAAGTATCATGTCATAAATAAAAGGACTATTATTTTTTTAAAAAAATTATTTGAAAGGCAGAGTTATAGAGAAAGGGGGTGTGTGGCAATCTTCCATCTGTTGGTTCATTCCCCAAATAACTGCAACCACCAAAACTGGGCTGATCTGAAGCCAGGAGCCAGGAGCTTCTTCCTGGTCTCCCACAGGGGAGCAGGGGCCTAAGCACTTGGCCATCTCCTGCTGCTTTCTCAGGCGCATTAGCAGGGAGCTGGATTATGGAAGTGGAGCAGCTCAGAAGTGGAGCACCTATATGGGGTGCTGGATTCGCAGGCAGCGACTTTACCTGCTATGCCACAGCTCTGGCCCCTTAAAGACTGACCTTAATTTCTTCCTTCCTTCCTTCTCTTCTTCTGATATTTAAGAAGGAAGCGCATTTTAAATACCCACCATTTTCCTGTTGTCTTGACTGATAAAGGGAAATACTATTCCATGGCAGAATATTGGCCATGAGTAGAATTACAAGGCAGATTTAGTATTAACTTCATTGAGAAATTGGGAAAGGCCAGTGAAACAAAGAGAACACTTACTGAATAATATATACTAATATAGTGAAATAAACATGGACATTGTTGTGTATGTAACACCTTGCCACTCACTTCCAAATAACAGTTATTTTTGTGAGCATGTAGAAGTTTAGTAATAGCCTTTTGAGTAAAAATCATTTTAAGTTGGGGGCCTGCGCCGTGGCTCACTTGGTTAATCTTCCGCCTGCGGTGGTGGCATCCCATATGGGTGCTGGGTTCTAGTCCTGGTTGCTCCTCTTCCAGTCCAGCTCTCTGCTGTGGCCCAGGAAGGCAGTGGAGGATGGTCCAAGTGCTTGGGCCCTGTACCCGCATGGGAGACCAGGAAGAAGCACCTGGCTCCTGGCTTCGGATCGGTGTAGCTCCAGCCGTAGTGGCCATTTGGGGAGTGAACCAATGAAAGGAAGACCTTTCTCTCTCTCTCTCTCTCTCTCTCTCTCTCTCTCTCTCTATATATATATATATATATATATATACACACACACACATACATGTATATACATATATATACATATGTATATATATGTATGTGTGTATATATATATATATATAACTTAATCCACTAAGCCACAACACTGGTTACTTACATTTTTTTAAAGATGAAAATAAAGTTTGGTATAATTTTGAGCATCTAAAGGAGTATAAGAAAAGAACCCATTTGCCTGGCTCAGTGATGGGGGATTCTTTTCTCTTCTCCAGGAGTTGAGCATTGCTGTTGGTTTGGCAGGAAGTAATATTTACATAATCACAGTGTTGTAGATGTAGCTAAACAGTTTATTGGCTAATCCCCACACATGACAAGGAAGGTGTAATTATAGCTTCAGGGGGAAAAAAAATAAAAAACAGTACCCCAAGGTTTAAAAACCCGGCAATGTGCAAGGAGTGGGGAAGCAGACAGAAGTCTTTGGCTGGATGGCAGGAGGAAGGGAGTAGGTGGCAGAGGGACATGCGGGGATGCTAATTTCCTTTGCTTAGATGGTAGGATGTCAAGAAACACTGTGTAATGCTGCTGAAACAAGAAACACAGCTAACCAACTGCAGAACTAACGCTCGCGTAATCACGAAAATCAGGGACGAGTTAGCGGTGAAGTCAGCGTGAGTGAGATACGGGGGAGGCAGTGAGTGGAGAGAGAACTGTATGTGGTTGACAAACCAAGAAGAGACAGAGCCTGTACTCAGTTCAGCTGATAACCACAGAAGGCTAGAACAAGCAACAATAATGGAAGCAAGAAGAGGGCAGTATGGGCAGAGGCACTTTACCTTTATTACTAAGGTTTTGTTCATTAAGCACTAAATATATATATAGTAGTAAAGATTTTTATTTATTTGTTAGAGAGGTAGAGTTACAGACAGAGAGAGGGAGAGACAGAGAAAGGTTGTCCATCTGCTTGTTCATTCTCTAAATGGCTGCAACGATTGGGAGGGCCCATCTAAAACCAGGAGCCAGGAGCTTCTTCTGGGTCTCTAATGCGTGTGCAGAGGCACAAGCACTTGAGTCATCTGCTGCTGCCTTCCCAGACCACATCAGAGAGCTGGATTGGAAGAGGAGCAGCTGGGACTAGATCCCTGGCAGCCATGTGGGATCCTGGTGCTGCAGACGAAGGTTTAGCCCACTCTGCCACAGTGCATGCCCCAAAGCAGTACTTTTTATTTTTTAAAGATTTATTTTATTTATTTGAAAGAGTTAGAGAGTTAGAGCCCGAGAGAGAGATCTTCCATCTGTTAGTTCACTCCCCAAACGGCCTCAATGGCCTGAGCTGAGGCTGATCCAAAACCAGGAGCCAGGAGGATCTTCTTGGTCTCCCACATGGGTGCAGGGCCCAAGGACTTAGACCATCTTCTACTGTTTCCCAGACTATAGCAGAGAGCTGGATCAGAAGTGGAGCAGCCGCAACATGAACCACATGTGTCCATATGGGATGCCGGCACTGCAGGCAAGGGCTTTAACCTACTGCGCCTCAGCACCGACCCCCACAAAGCGGTATTTTTAAAATAATTTTTTAAAAAAAGAATTTCAGCATTGGAGAATTACTACAGTGTCAGGAATAATTTTCCACTTGTATTGTGTATTACTTCCTGCTTTGCTATTGTGTTGCCAGGGGTGGAGGGTTCTTATTTCCAAAGAATCAGGACATTGGTAAGTTGGGGTGTGCTGACAGGCGGCACCTACAGTCTCATTCATGTATTCAACCACTGGATCCCTGACTAGGTCCTGATCAAATGTTTCAAAAGTCTAGCTGCCAGAAATTGTAAGGAAAACAAAATAAACAAGACTCTTCCTCAAACATGGCAAAGTGAAAGGGCTCCTCCTACACGACCCTGTGCTGGAAGCTGGTGGTCCTATATCCTGGCTAAGGCTTCTGCCTGCCCGGGACCTTGCTTCCTACAGTGGGATGCAGGACATCCTGGAGAAGGGAAGCCTGCCTTTGCCTTTGTTTTCTCTGGTCTGAGGAGTGGCTGAGCTTGAGGGCACTGACTTCCTCCCAGGAACTTCCTGAAGGGGGAAATTTTGACTTTTCTGTATGAATGCTCTAAATGCCTGTGGGCTGAACAATGGCTATAGCAGTTGTTTTTCAAGAAGGCACTTGGTTTTGTTTTGACCTTGGGACACGTGTGTAGTTGTGTTCATGGCGCCTCCAGGTGGATGGTCAAGGAAGAGAGGCTTGGTAGGGGCCCAGGAGAGCTCCTGGAGATTGACTTGATTGTAGGATGTTTGCCTTTGGTCTTGTTCTGTGTGGCCCTGGAGTCTACAGTGCAGCAATGGGCTTTAGGTAGAAAATCTGCATTGGAGAAAGGCTGGCCAAGAACTAGCCAGGGAGGAGGTTCGACAAATAGATGCCTTGATCCAGGCTGTCTCTTGTTTGCCTCTCTCTGGCCTAATTTCTAAATAACCTTCTCTTTTGAGATAAAGGAGGCAACGGGGGGGGGTTGTACAGGGATACCCCCAGCAGTAAGAATATCCTGCATAATAATTGCAGCTGCATGTTTCACTATCAGGAATTGGTTTACTGTTGATTCAGTCCAAGGCTTTGCAAAGCCACACACCTCTGGAGTTCAGGTAGGGAGTTTTAATGGTGTAGCACTGTCTGGGTGAGGCCTCTGGCTGGCTGACGTCTTGGCTCATTGAAGCTGTTGTTAGCTTCACATGTTGCTATGTATGGAGAGCAGGTTTTTAGGATTGCCAGAGCGTCCAGTTTTTCCAGAAAAACAGAAAATCTGGTTATGTGACACCTATTGTACTTTGCTGCCAGCTCATTGAAGATTTTAAAAACTGCTGTCCAGACTTTAAAAATAAGCCTGATGGATGGGTCAAGTCTTTGGGATGCCAGTTTTGTACCTCTGGTAAGGACTCAGCTTCTTCGGCCTTGAATCTGGAAAATGAACTGATCCTCAAATGGCCACTTTATTCTCCTATTTCATCTTGTCCCCAAAGCATTTAAAGATGCTTCCATTATATATAAGCTATTATAAATTAGTAGAAGGTGAAAAACAAAAGGTGTTTTTGTTGCCACAGTAAATATTTTAATTCCATTTAATCCCAGGTCACCAAAAATGTGTTGAGTTACCTATGTGCAAAGTATTTTGCAAGACTCTCTGAGCTGGTTCCTGCAGGCAACTTGTATTTTAGTTACCCAGATAAATACACAGTATAAAGGTGAACCAAGGGTGATCTGAGTGAGGCTGTGGCAGTTAGGAGGAGGCTTGTCAGGGTGGACTTCACAAACAGTGGCTCATTTTACTATTTCGGGCTAGATTTTTTTTTAATAGTTGGAGGAATTCCAGACATTGTACAAGAATATTTTAAAGTATGCAACAAAGTACAGCAAAGATTTAGCTGAGTATCTGCAGGCATCTTTATGGGAGAGAGTGAAACAGCAGCAATTAGCCAGGCTTTGCAGTTTGTGTTAATTGAACCTTATCATGCGTAATTTAGGTTAGGCCATCACATGCATATTTTATCATTACAGAGAGTCCACTTACCTGGCCTTGGGTTGTACAGAGAGATGGAGATGTGTGTTATCAGGCATAGTGCCAGGTGCTAGGCAGCCTTGCACCCAAGTTGGAAGTACAAGCTTTGGAGCAAAACTTCTGGGCCCCCAACTGTCAGCGGCTTCTTTGCTTTCAAGAAGTTAGGGTGGCCTCTCTATGCCTCAGTTTTGTCACCTAGAATTTAAAAAAAAAACATTTATTTATTTATTTGAGAGGCAGAATTACAGAGAGAGAGAGAGGTATTTCATCTACTGGTTCATTCCCCAAATGGCAGCAACGGCCAGGGCTGGGCTGATCTGAAGCCAGAGCCAGGAGCTTGTTCCGGGTCTCCCACATGTGTTCAGGGGCCCAAGCACTTGGGCCATCTTCTGCTGCTTTCCCAGGTGCATTAGCAGGGAGATGAATGGAAAGTGGAGCAGCCAGGACTTAAACCAGCGTCCATATGGGATGCCGGAACTGCAGGTCAAGGTTTAACCTACTATGCCACAGTGCCAGCCCTTCACCTAGAAATGGTGAGGGATTATACCAGTGCCTACTTTATAGGGAGTGCTGTAAAGATCACATGAGTAAGCATCTTCAAAGTCCTCAGAATAGAGTCTGGAACATGGTAAGCTTGGCACGCACTAATCATTATTGTTGGTCCTTCTTGCAACAGTCAGTATTAGAATTTTTAAAGACAGCTGTCTGGTTAGCCTTGGTCATGTGGTCTGTTCACATTGGGGAAAAAGCTTATAAGTTGAGGGCACTGTGGAGCCCATTAGTTCCCTGGATGTGGAGGTGGTCTGAGCAGGAAAGTCCTTCAGACATCTGCCTTGGAAGCTCAGCGCCAGCTTCAACAGCAGTTCCCTTGCTCTGTGATGTGCACTGAGCTCTTCACTTCTCTTTATCTGTGCCTGCAAAGCGGGCTTAACCTCTCATTCCTGATTTGTGCTGAGTTTCCGTCTGCTTGGGAGCCATGAGGGACTATAATGGATGGGTGAATGAGTTATATTCTACAGTGCTATTAAAAATGAAAGGAGATGCAAATGTAACTACTAAATATTATTGATTCGATTTCCAGGTTTCCATAGGAACCCAAATACTAGCATTCATCACACAAGAGAATTAAATTTTGCCATATTATCTCTCAGCAGCCTAATAAGGACTTTCATCAGTTGTTTCATGGCAATCCTTCAAATTGTGCACGAAGACCCATGGGATAAATGCCCTGAGTCTCTTCCTCGTACCCTTCCACACCCTGCTTCTTTCAAATAACTGAAAGAAGTGTGCGTGGGAACCCCTCCTGCTGGTTTCTGCTTTTCTTGCTGACAACAGTTTCTCACACATAGACTCAGACCTCGTTTTGGGGGTGGGGGGCTTGCTCTGACATGCATGGTTAACAGAGAAAAGGACATAGACTGGCTGCCTGGCTGTGTGTGAAAATACAGCTCAGTCCTCAGAGCCGCACGGGCAGGCCAAAGAGCGGCCTTGCAGGAGAGCCAGGCTCCAGCCCACGTGTGTCTGAAAATGAGTAGATGATGTCAGGTGTTCTCTTTAGAATCAGTTCATTGCATGTTTTGCTGAAAGAAAATCCTTGGGCATGCTCACACATTTATTCTTCACATGAAATTTGGGATCATTTTGTCAACGTCTAAAAAAAAAAATCCCATTGCTATATTGAATGTGATTGTGCTAAATATATAGATTAATTTTGAGAAAAGTTTACACTTTTACCATCCAGTAGTGTGGTGTGCCTCACTGTTTTTTTTTTTTTTTTGCTTTCTGTTTTGAACTCCTTCTCTTTTTTACCTCAGCAAGTGAAATCGTGTACTTTTATTTATATACATCCCACACATTTCCTGTTAAATTTATTTCTAGATATTTTAAATTTTGTTTTTGGTTGCTACAATGAATAGACTGTTCTTAAATTATATCTTGTCACTGATGTTTGCTGATTATAGAACAACTGTTGATTTCTGAACATTTATAAGTGGGCTTATGAAGCCCATTTACCGAATTGCCTGAAAATAGAAACTGATGTCGCCTGCATTAGTTCTGTTCATAAACACAGGGGGAAAAAAGGAGGATGAGAAACGTATATTTTCTTCTCTATCAGAATCTACAGTGTTTCCTGGGTCTTTCTTCTTATTCACAGTTATATCCTGAGCACCTACCTCAGAATTTACCATGGTAATATTTGATAAGTATTTATAGATGATCTCATCTCAATTCTCTAATTGTTTTTCATTTATAACTTTTCTCTTATATTTGTTTTAGTAGTTTTTTGGTTATAGTTTTTCTCCTGTTTTTTAAGTAAAGCACTTATACCACCTTGCCAAATAGTAATCATTTTGCTTTCTTTCTAGTATTTGCTTCTTTCATTCAATTATTATTTTGGCTGGAACTTCCAATGTGAAGGTTGGAGGGTCACTGTCGGAGGCCTGCCTGTTTGGGGCCTGAATTTGATGACAATACCTTTTAGCTTTGTGCTGTTGGAGGTGGAAGAAGATTTTTTTTTTTTTTAACTGAAGATAGTCACTTTTATTCCAGTTTTACTAGAGTTGTTTTTAATTAGAATCAGGAACAAATGCATATATGTATTTGTATATATATGTACAATATTGAAATGATCATTTGATTTTCTACTTTTGACTTACTTGTAACATTTCTCTCTCTCTCTCTTTTTATTAAAGATTTATTTATTTATTTGAAAGGCAGAGTTACACAAAGATGGCACGACAGAGATAACTTCCATTTGCTGGCTCGCTCCCTAAATGGCCAGTCATGGATGGGCCAGGCTGAAGCCTGGGGCCTAGAATTCCATCTAAGACTCTTACATGGGTGCAGGGGCCCAAGTAATTGGGCCATCTTCCACTGCTTTCCCAGGTGCATTAGCAGAGAGCTGGATCAGAAGTGGAACAGCTGGAGACTGGAACCAGGCACTCTGATAAGGGATGCCGGCATCCCAAGTGGTGGCTTAAACTACTGTGCTACAACGTCTGCCTCTTTTGAATCAGATTTTTGTAAATATTTTTTGTTTGCTATGTTAACCTGATATGTTTTTTCCATTTTTAAAAATGCTATGAAAGACTATAAAATCCTATAGAAATTGCCTGAATCTTGAAGATATAAAACTGACACCTGTGACAGTCTTATGTGTGCTGTTCCTTCTAATTATTTAATACCATGCAAATATTATAGGAAGGAAATTTAAAATGCTACATGACCAGTAAGTAGACAAATTCTCTGAATTCCTGCTCTCTAGTATGTAAACATCTGTAAATGTTTTGCTTGATGTATAAACATAAATACGCACACATATTACATAGAGTATTTGGGCAAATGTGCTCTCCTACAATTTTTTTTCTTTTTTGGAAATTTTGAACATCCTTTTATATCAATTAGAACAAATTATAATTTCACGGGTTGCCAGAGTACTTTAATTATATAAATGTATAATTATTTAATCAGTTGTTAGGAATGAATATTTTGATTGTTTCAAATTTGCTTTACTATATAGAATGTTGAGTGATCATTTTTATATAACATCTTTGGTTAATTATCTGATTTTCTCCCTCCTGCTGCAAAGTTGTAGAAATGTAATTACTGGCTCAAAAGGTAATGAATTTTTAAAAAAGATTTATTATTTTATTTGAAAGGCAGAGTTACAGAGAGGCAGAGGCAGAGAGAGGAGAGAGGTCTTCCATCTGCTGGTGCACTCCCCAGATGGCCGCAACGGCTAGAGCTGTACCAATCCGAATCCAGGAACCAGGAGCATCTTCTGGGTCTCCCAAGTGGGTGCAGGGGCCCAAGGCCTTCTGTTACTTTCCCAGGCCATAGCAGAAAGCTGGACTAGAAGTAAAGCAGGCAGGACTCGAACCAGCGCCCATATGGGATGCTGGCACTGCAGGCAGTGGCTTTACCCAGTGCGCCACATTGCCAGCCCCATGAATATTTTTAAGTATATGTTTTACCAAATTACCTGCCAGAAATGTTAAATTTTCATAGTGTAGGAGTAGCATTTACCTTTAACTGTAATGGTTTCTAAAAGAAAACAACCTGATGATAATGTAGCATGTGACCACAGGAAGGCTCAACTGACTGAGAGGAAAACCTTGGGGCTCCCAGGACCAGTGCTTACCTGCATGGTGGAACCAACCTCCTCACACTTCGCACCTTGCACCAGCAGGGCCAGTATGGTGCAGCTTCGCATTCTTAACGCTGATGGCCCAGAACTGAGAACTGACACATACTGTGTCTGTCCCTGCCACCACCTCTGCTTTTGGAATATCAAAAGGAATGGCCAAAGAAGAAACAGTTTCAGTTATTATGACCTTTTTATGGTCCAAATAAAATTTGTTACCTGTAAGAAATCTTCACAAAATTCATGGAAAATATGTATTATTTTTTAATTCTACTTTCCACAAACATTTTTAAAGTCCTCTATTATGAGAAAGCAAATTCAGGGAGAGCATACGTATATAAAATAGAGAGGGAAGTGTTCAAACCCACTTTCTGAAAGCAAGCCATGTTGCAGTTTGGTGTCTACCAACCCAGACTTGACTTGGCCCCTTGTTTTCAGGAGTATCTGCTGGGAATATGTCCTTTTATTGTCTGACCTGTGTTGCCATGGAAGGCAGTAGCACTAACGTGGATTAAGCAAGGGCTTTACCTACCTCTGGAGTCACTTCTGTAACATTTTATCAGGAGCATGCTGTTTACAGTTGGAGAAATGGGGGTGTGTCTGCTACGAAGCTTGATTGACAGGTAGTAAGTGTTAGAGCGGGGATTTGCACCCAGTCTGTTTCCGGTGATCCTGTTCCCCTGTTTCAGGAGCCCTGTCCATCTCATTTGTGCTAAGTTGGTAGCCACTAGTCACGTGTAGCAGTTTAAATTAAATTTAAAAATCCAGTTCCTCAACCGCACCGCATTGTAAATGCTCAGTAGGTGCATGTGCCTAGTCGTGTTAAACAACTCTGATTAAGACTGGGAAGATAAAGGGCATTTTCATCTCTGTGGAAAGTTGTTTAATAAAGTTATGATCACTGAAATCTGAAAAATCATGAGTATAGTGCATTTAGAAAAATAGCTTTGCTAGCACATTTAGTAGACCTGTATGTTCTAGGTGTGAAAGATCACTCAAGAATGGGGCAAATCTGCTAGATCCAGAATTTAAAATGAACTGTCAATCACCTGATTTTAGCTCTCTGCTGGGATTCGGGTTCATATGCTTTAAGGATCATAGTCACTGTAAGGTTTGGAAATCCAGAACAAGGATGTACCTCCACTTTTGCTTTTTTAAAAATTTTTTAAAATATTTACTTATTTTATTTCATTTGAAAAGAAGAAAGAGTGAGAGAATGAGAATATCCCCCAAATGCCCAAAGAACCAGGGCTGGGCCAGGTCAAAGCCAATATTTCATAAACTCAGTCTGGGTAGCATAGACCCAACTATGTGGGTAGCGTAGAGCCAACTACTTGAACCATTTTCTCCTGCCTCCCAGTGTACACTAATGCAGGAAACTGGTTTGGAAGGGGAGCTGGGACTGGAATCCAGGCACATCTTACCCGGCAAGCCAAATACCACCCCCCCCCCCATGTGTTTCTTTCCCTATTGTATGCATATAACCTCTTAGCCATACTGCGCCTTTGTTGCTGAAAGTGTTATATCAAGGGTGAATTGGTGTAACAGGAAGAAGGGTCACTGTCATCTCCCTGAGGTTTCACTGTCTTCTGCATGGCTGCCTTTGAAGGCACTAAGTGCCTCTCTTCCTGGTGGGTGCACTTGGGCCTTTTGGTAGGCTCAGGTAAGAGAATGAGCTGGGGAAGAAAGCTCGAGTTCAGGGCAGAGACGATGCAGACTGGCAGTATGTAAGCTTACGTGTAGGATGAGGAGTTGGTGACCAAGTCAGCTTTCATAACAAAGTGCAATTCTTGAGTGCATGAAGTTACCTGTGAAGGAATGCACGGGGAGTTAGAGAAGTGGGTACTGGGTTTCTGTGGCTGTGCCGTGGTGCCTGATCCGGAGGGAGCACTTCCCGCCTTTTGCCTTAATTTAGTGAACAAAGGAAAGTGATTCCTTTACATTTTTAAACAAAGAACTGCCTCAGATTTCATGGAAAATCCATAGGTTCAAGCTGTTGGCGTGGCTAGGAAACAAGCCGAGGTGTGATCTAGTTCTGCTGAAACAGCTGGGAAACATTTTGCAGGGTGATATTTACAACTCTGAATATTTCCATAAACCTCATAGTAAACCCATAATGCATGCATACTCTCTCACACACACACACTTACACACTTAATGTGTAAGTATAATCTGTTACATGCTACTATGATCTACATGTTTTATCTGGGTTCGTATGCTCTTCCCACCCCTTTATCCTTCACTGAATAAAGCATTGGGCGTCTCAATTACTTACTACCTCATGCGGGCATCTACATTTTACAGTTCTTGTGTATAGGTTGGCCTTAATTCTTTACTTCTATAATGCAAATAGTAAATCGGCCAACTCATCAGACTAATTATATAGAGAGGCAAGATCCTGGACAGGAAACAAGCCAATTCCTGAGTTTGAATTGGAAACTTTGATGGCTGCATTAGCTTTCAGTCCAGCAGAAATTCTTAAATTTCAGCTTCAGGGCCCTGGATGGTAATTCGGATGTGCTAGGAATTTAGAGATTCACAAGGGTGTGAAGTCATTAAGAGAGCCTCAGTTGCATTTTACAGCTGTAGGTGGCAAGGCCAAAGGGGGGCAGGAGTGGGGGCAGGGGTTGAATAAGACAGATGAGCTGCCTGGCTGTGTTAAGAAGGAGTTAATGTAGCTCCTGGGGTGGGGAGGGGAGGGAGAGGCTGTGGAGACCTAAGGCAATCCCAAAAGAGTAAATACACTTGCATTTCCAATGGGTGAAGGTGCAGTCCTACTGTGATCCCTCGGAAACACTCTTGGACTGGTGATCACTCATGCATTACTGGGGAAGAGCGCTGTCCATGCAGTGTCCTGGTGTAGGTGCTGTGTGGGAGCAGAACCAGCTCACCCATGGGTGGCCGTTTCCCATAAAATCCCCATGTTTGGAGATGGAGATTACTCACCCAGCAGATCTGGTGTTCTTGCTAAGTTCTCTTTAAGAGGCCCAGCATTTCAGTATCTCTGCTTGGCAAACAACATTGTCTTTGCTTTGGCTTGGTATACTTATGAAGATTAATTTGGAATGAAATGTAATTGAAGGCCAATTACATCTGATGGCCAGATCTATTAGAACGGAGCCGTGCTGTTGATTGGGAAATGGAAAGCATTTGAGATAGTGTCTGGGAAATACATTAAATACATCGAATGTCACTGCCTTGTCTAATAGTGTAATTTAAATTACTTTTTTCCTTTGCTATTACATTAGATTGTTCCAGATAGACTGTGGAGTCCAAGAGGAAGGAAACTAGATGGTAAATGAACACTTGGACATCCTGATAAATTTACTATCATTTGTATAAGAACTGGAAAACACTTAAAAGATGTCTGGTTTTTGATTCCTCTAGAGAGAAAAGAGGAATATAATTCACATTTTGAATTTAGTGCTTCATTTATCCTACAGGGACTTTGTTTCACCTGAAAGGCCCCTGAAACACTTTGCACTCAGCAAACAGCATAGCTGGTGGCTTTATTTCTGCCTTTCTACAGTTTCAGTTCTTTACTGTTTTTGAAAATTGAGTTGTAATTTACATAAGTCACCATTTTAAAGTATACAGCTCAGAGCTGTTTTTTTTTCTAAGTGTATTGAATACCAGATTGTAAGATGGAATTGCATATGATTGAGCAGTTGATACATTTTCAAAGTTGTGCAAGCCTCACTGCTATCTAAATCCAGAGTATTCCTGTCATTAAACAAGCAAACCAACCCTTAGATTGTCCACATTGAGGCATGTGTTTAAACGTTCCATTCCTATGGATGATCTAAGAGTGGTTTGGAAGGAGAATCTGATCGGAAGAAGAGGGCACTTTGAGCACACAAAAGGCTTAGACTGAGATCTACCAACAAGACTAGGGCCTAGGTTTGGGTGGAGAGAGGCTGGTTCCAGGCAGAGTAGGGGGCTAACTGCCAAGAGTGGTACACGTGGCATTAAAGTACCCAGAGCTGTAGCACGAAGACCACAGGCCTTTGGTGGTGTGGAGCCACCACAGTTGAATTTGGAGAATCTTTTCGGCCCACCGAGCACCTGTTGTCAGACCACCAGTGGTATCAGTGCAGTGGTGATGGGGCAGTGTCTCCCTGTGCCATACTGGTGTGGTGTCCTTCTTCCTGAAGGTACTCAGGGTTAAAACTGATGATTCACCTTCGCTTCAGATCCCCGACAAAGGTACAAGTCTGAGCTTTGAAGAGCAGATTTAAAAAAAAAATGGAAAAAGAAAAGCCCATGGGGGAATGATGAAGAATGTGTTTCAGAGAAACTGTGACAACAAGGTCAAAGGGGCATCCCAGAGACTGCCACACTCAAGCCAGCAAGGGACAGTGTTGACCAAGGCAGAGCCGGTGCATGTGGCAGGCAGTGGAGCCAGAGGCAAAGGCCTTTGACATCTGCAGAGAAAGCTTTCCAGATTGTGTGCAAGAACAGAGTCTGTTGGAGGGAGGATGGTGGGGTCCACAGCCTGTGTCCTCTGCCACTTACCTCTCACGGGCATTGACTCTCCTGACTTCATGATGAGTAAACTTTTACTTCCTGTGGATGAAATTTTGGCTAGTAATAAGGTTTAGTGTCTTAGCTGCAGTGAGGCATTGTAGTAAATCAAGCCTAAGAAAATGAATTTTATTCCTTTGGGGGAACCATAGTTACTTTAAAAAAGTTCAAAGCATGCTTTTCATCTTTGTAAAATGCTATTAGATAGAAAAACTTGGGGTTGGGTGTTTGGCCTAGGGGTTAACATACCTCTATCTCCACCTATGGCTCCTGATTCCAGTGTTCTGCTAATGCAGATCCTGGGAGATCACTGTGATGGCCCAAGTGATCGAGTTCTGCCACCCACGTGGAAGACCTGAATGGTGTTTCCAGCTTCCAGTTTTAGTCCTGGCTGGGGGCCATTGCTGGCACTCACTGAGTGAGAGAATCAGTGGATAGGAGCTCTTTCTTTCTCTGTCTCTCAAATAAATGAGTTAAAAAAATATATAGCAAAATATTCTGTTACCTATTGGTAATCAGATCCCAAAAAGATATAATTTAGTTTGTTATAACTATTTTATAACACCAGCTTTTGTGAGATTCATACATATAGTAAGTTGAGAATACTAATGTGTGGAATTTGATGCTTTGTCATTTATAGGTACCCATGAAGCCATCACCACCATCAAGATAGTGAACATATTCATGACACCCAAAAATTACTCATGTCCCTTTGTTTGCCCTCTCCCCTCTTCAGTCTCCCCTGGGGAAGCATCCTTGCATTTAGTTGCTTTCCAGACAAGTGGGATCGTGCAGTTTGTTCACTTCTGTTCGTCCTTTATCATCCTGTAAAATTATTTTGAGATTCATCCATGCTGTTACAGGTACTGATAGTTAACTCTTTTTTTTTTTTTTTTTTTGCTGAGACATGTTCTGTTGGATAGACCTTCCGTTCTTTATCCACTCAGATGCTGATAGAGACTTGGATTGTTTCCAGATTTTGGCTACTACAAAGCTGCTGTGGGCATTCATGTATAGGAGACCATATGGACATAGACATTTTTCCTCTTGTAGTTTACATCTAAGGGTGGAATGGCTTGAACACATCATAGGTTAACTTTTAAGAAATTGCTAAGTAGTTTTGCAGAGTGATTTTTTTTTTTTTTTTAACATTTTGCGTTCCCAGTAACCGTCTGTGAGAATTCCCTTTGCTTTTCATCTTTGCCAGCAATTGGTATGGTCAGTGCTTTAAAAAATCTTCAGTAATTTTCGTAGATTTGAAGTGGTATCTCCTTGTGGTTTTGATTTGTTTTCCCTAGTGGCTGATGTTACATAGTTTTCATGTGCTTATTTCCCATCTTTTTTGGTGAAGTGTGCAGATCTTTTGTCTAGTTTTCTTTTGGATTACTTATTTTCTTGTTACTGAGTTTTGAGAGTTCTTAGTCTTTTCTAGATACAGGTCCAGATATGTGTCTTCAAGATACTTTCTCCTTGCCTGTGTCTTTTTGTTCTTACAGCATCCTTTGAAAAAATTTTTTTGATATTTTAAAAAAGATTTATTTATTTATTTGAAAGGCAGAGAGAGAGAGAGAGATTGAGATTTGTTGGTTCACTTCCCAAATGGCCACTAGGGCCAGGGCTGGGCCAGGCTGAAGCCAGGAGCCTAGAACTCCATCTGGGCCTCGGCAGGGGCCCAAACACTTGGCCATCTTCACTGCTTTCCCAGGTGCATTTGTTGGGAGCTGAATCAGAAGTGGAGCAGCCAGGGCTCCAACCAGTACTTACGGAATGCTGGTGTTGCAGTTGGAAGGTTAACCGGCTGCACCGCAACTCTGACTCCTAATTTTAATTTTGATGAAATCCAATTACTTTTTTCTTTTACAGACTATGCAAGTAGTGTTATATCTAAGAAATCATTGCCAAACCTAAGATTTCAAAGATTTTCTGTCATTTTTCCTTGTAGATTTAATATAAAACCTATGCTATAAAATATCTAAAAGGAAACTTAGGGAGAAAATCTTTTGAGATAATTTTTATACATTGTGTGAGAGTTGGGTAAGAGACATTTTTTATGGATATGAATATCCAGTAGTTCTAGCGCTGCTTTTTAAAAGTTGGTTGGTTGGTTGATTGATTGGTTGAAAGGCAGAGTGATGGGGTCTGCGCTGTGGCTCTGATTTAAGCTGCCATCTGCAGTGCTGGCATCCCATATAGGCACTGGTTCGGGTCCTGGCTGTTCCACTTCAGATCCAGCTCCCTGCTAATGTGCCTGGAAAAGCAATGGAAGATGGCCCAAGTCTTTGGGCCCCTGAACCCATGTGGGAGACCTGGAAGAAGCTTTTGGCTTCTGCATGGCCCAGCCCTGGCAGTTATGGCCATTTGGGGAGTGAACCAGCAGATGGAAGACCTCTCTCTGTCTCTTCTCTCTCTCTCATTCTGCCTTTCAAATAAATAAATAAATCTTAAAAAAGAAAAAGAAGAAGAATGATGAGGTAGGAGGGGGGAGAGGGAGACACACACACACACACACACACACACACACACTTTCCATCCCCAGATGGCTGTAACAGCCAGGTCTGGGTCAGGCCTACACCAGGATCCAGTCTCCACATGGATGGTAGGGACTTCAGCACTTGGGCCGTCTGGTGCTGCCTTCTCTGGCACATTAGCAGAAAGCTGGATTAGAAGTGGAGCAGCTGGGACTCAAACCAGCACTCCAGCAAGGGATACTACATTGCAAGTAGTAGCTGAGCTCTGGGCCTCAGTGCTGGCCCCTAGCACCATTTGTTAGAAAGACTTTTTTCTCCTGGAAAATTGCCTTTGCACCTTCCATGGTAATTAATTGTCTATATTTGTGATTTGGTCTATTTCTGGTGTTTACATACCATGGACCTCTTTGTTTACCTTGATACCACTGTGGTGGTCTTGATTAGTGTATCTGAAATCAGATATTAGCCTTCCAACATTGTTGTTTTTCAAAGTTGTATTGAGTCTTACAAGTCCTTGCATTTCCAAAATAAATTTTGCATTCAACTTATAAATTTCTATAAAAGAGCCTTCTGGGATTTTTGATAGGGATTGCACTACCTCTGAAGATCAGTAAAGGGAAAACTGACAGCTACACATTTTTTAGTCCTTCAAGCCATGAATACATAGCTCTTTACTTAGGAAGGTTTTCTTAAATTCTGTTAAGCAGTGTTTTGTACAGATCTTACACATGTGCTGCCATATATATCATAGGTATTTTGTAGTTTTGATGCTACTGTAAATTTTTAAGTGTAATAATTAGTTGTTTATTACTTGAAATAGAAATATGGTTGGTTTTTGAATATTGCTTTTAGGTTTTTGTTAAACTCATTTATCCAGTCAATTAAGGTCTATCAGGTATTATTATTATTATTTTTAAAAGATTTTATTTATTTATTTGAGAGGTAGAGTTACAGACAGTGAGAGGGAGAGATAGAGAAAGGTCTTCCCTCCATTGGTTCACTCCCCAAATGGCCACAACGGAGAAGCCAGGAGCCTCCTCCCAGTCTCCCACGTGGGTGCAGGGGCCCAAGGACTTGGGCCATCCTCTACTGCTTTCTCAGGCCATAGCAGAGAGCTGGATTGGAAGAGGGGCAGCCGGGACTAGAACTGGCGCCCATATAGGATGCCAGCGCCGCGGGCGGAGGATTAACCCACTGCACCACGGCGCCAGCCCCCAGGTATTATTATTTTTAAAATGAGTTGCATTACATAGTTCCATACAGATTACCACGTAATCTGTTAAAAAAGACTTCTTCTTTTTCAGCCTGAAAGCCTTGTCTTTCTTATCTTATTGCATCGACTAGAAGAGCTTTGAGCATTTTGTTAGTGGAAGTGGTAAGAGAGGATCTCTTTCATTCTGTGTTTGTAAGATTTATTTATTTGAAAGGCAGGTTGATCGGGAAGGGGAGAGAGAGAGAAAGAAAGAAAGAAAATATCTTCCATCTGTCAGTTCACTCTTCAAATAGCTGTAACATTTGGGTGTGGACCAGGTTAAAGCCAGAAGCCAGCAATGACACCTGGGTCTCCCATGTGGGTGGCAGGGACTCAAGTACTTGAGCCGTCATTTATTGCTTCCCAGGTGCATTAGCAGCGAGCTGGATTGGAAGCAGAGCAGCTGGAGCTCAACCTGGAGCCTGATATGGGTTGTATGTGTCCTGAGTGGTGGCTTAATGCACTCACTGCACCACAGCGCCTACCCCATGTTTTATTCTTGGTCTCAGGCTGGATGAAATCAGTCTTGCTTGGTAGGTGTGATTAGGCTCTGTAGGTTTTTTTTGAAGATGCTCAGTATCAGATGAGGGTGTTCCTTTCCATTCCTACTTTGCTGAGAGTTTTTAGGAGGAATGGGTATGGGATATTGAGATTATATGCTTTTATCTTTATCACTTTAAGTGCTGAACTACTGATCTCTGATCATTTAACTCTCCTTTTTCCTGTGTATTTTGAATTTAATTTGCTCTTACTTTATGAAAAAAATCTTTTTAAGGTAGAAACTGAGGGAATTGATTTTAGACCTTTCCTTTTCCTTTTAAAAATATACATGTTTGCTGCTGCTCATTTCTTTCCAGGTACTCACTTAGTGCTATCCCACTTTTAACATAGTGTATTTTTAATATTATTTTTTCTAATTTCCCTTTTGAATTTTCTTATGTGTTAACTGAAAACGTGTTTATAAGTTGCCAGATATTTGGGACTTTCTAGATAGCCTTTGACTGATTTCAAATTACGTTGTAGTGAGAGGATGTATTTTGTAGGAATCTTCAAATTTGAGATTAGTTTTATATCATCTACAGACTAGTTTTTTTTTTTTTTTTTTAAAGATTGACTTATTTTATTTGAAAGAGTTACACCGAGAGAGAGGGAGAGGCATAGAGAGGGAAAGGGGGGGGGGTCTTGCATTGGCTAGCTTGCTCCCCAGTTGTCCGTAAGGGCTGGAGCTGGGCTGATCCAAAGCCAGGAGCCAGGAGCTTCTTCCGGGTGTCCCACGTGGGTGCAGGGCCCCAAGGGCTTGGGCCATCTTCTGCTTTCCCAAGCCTTTAGCAGAGAGCTGGATCAGAAGTGGAGCAGCCGGGACTCGAACTGACACCCATATGGGAAGACAGTGCTTCAGAGCGGCAGCTTAATCCGCCACACCACAGCGCCAACCCTTAGACTAGTTTTATAGTCAGGAATAACATGTACATAAATGTTTCATGTGCAGTTAGGAGAAGTGTTCTATAAAAAGCATTTCATTAAAGTGGTTAATAATGTTATTTGATTCTTTTATATCTCCTTGCCCCATTTAGAAAGGAATATTGAAATCTGAGTATAATTGTGGACTTTTCTTTGTCTTTCTACAGCTCTGTCATTTTTGCTCTCTTTTAAAGTTCAGCTAGTGGGCACATAAACAATTAAGATTTTAATGTCCTTTTGATAAGTTGACCCTTATAAGATAATCTTTATATCTGATAATACTGTTTGTATTAAGATAGGCTGTGTCTGATATTAATATATTTATTACAATTTTCTTTTGACTAATAGCGTGATGTATTTTTTTCCAGCCACTCACTTTTAAACCCTCTTTTCCTTTCTTTCTAAGGTATTTTTGGGAAGCAGCACATAATCAGGTCTTCACCTGTGATGTGCCTTTTTCCCTCTGAGTGCCTCTAGGGTTTTCTCCCTACCCCAGGTTTTCAGCAGTTGGGTTATGCACCACCCCATGTGATTTTCTTTTGCTTGATGTTTGTTGATGCATTTTAGCTTTCACCAGATTTGGAACATTTTCAGACATTATTTCTTCAAATATTTGCTTTTTAATGTCCCCACCTTTCTTTTCTCCCCAGGGATTCCCATTCTAAACCTATCAGATAACTTGTTACTGTTCCACACATCACTGAGGTGGTTTTTTCCTCCTGGGCTTCCTTTTTGATCGCTTCTGTTGCTGTATTTTCTGGTTCACATATGTTTCTTTTCAGTCACATGCTCTTATTTATATCTGTATTTTTTTAAAAAGATTTATTTATTTTACTTGAAAGTTAGAGTTACACAGAGAGAGAAGGAAAGGGAGAGAGAGAGATCGTCTGTCCGCTGGTTCACTCCCCAATTGGCCGCAACGGTCGGAGCTGTGCCCATTCGAAGCCAGGAGCTTCTTCCGGGTCCCACACGGGTTCAGGGGCCCATGGGCTTGGGCCATCCTCCACTGCTCTCCCAGACCACAGCAGAGAGCTGGATCGGAAGTGGAGCAGCCGGGACTTAAACAGGCACCCATATGGGATGCCGGCACTGCAGGCTGCGGCTTCACCTGCTACGCCACACCACCGGCCCCTTTTACTTTTGATACTGTATTTTTAATTACTAGAAGTTCTTTTTGTGTATTTATAGATATATGTTCCTTTCTCTGTCTTCTTTTTGATCATGTTTTTCTCTGCAGTTTTGATGGTAGAACTTAAAGTACAACTTCAGAAAAAAAAATCAACCTTCTTGTCTTTTCTGGGTCTCACTGTATTGAATGTTCTTGTAGTTACAGCTTCCCTTTCCTTGTTTCTTTATTTGCTTGGCAGATTTGGATAGGATGCCAGATATGACTCTTTTTTTTTTTTTTAAATGATTTATTTATTTGAGCAAGTGACAAAAAGAAGGAGAGACAAGGAATGTCCCTGCATTTCTGCAGTGGCTGGGTGTGGGCCATGCTGAAGCCAGCAACCTGGAACCCCGTATGGGTCTCCCACGTGGATAGCAGGGGCCCTCTTCCGCTGCCTTTCCATCGCTTTAGTAGGGAGCTGGATTGGAAGAGGAGCAGCCAGGAGGTTTTAACCCCTGCACCACAGTGATGGCCCCCATCCTGAATCTTAAATTCTTGAGCCCTTGCTAATCCTAGTGACAGTGCACTCTTCTGGATAACTGTCAGGATGTCTTTCATATGCAAACCAGCTACTTAAGAGTCCAGACCCATCACCCACCTGCTTTAGCTTTCTCACCAGGTGAGCTGCTGTCTGGCTACTGTAATGTCACCCTGTGGCTGGGAACCAGGCAAACGTGGAGGGGTGAGAGGGATAATCTGGGCAGCCCAGAGCCTGCACAAATCATTGAGAGTGACTGCCCTTAACTGTTTACTCTGCTACACCTGTTCCTTCCATGGAAACCACAATAAAGACTCCTGCCCACAGATGCCCTTGCCCTCCACCTCCTGACCAGCTCTGGTGCCTCCCACTGCAGCCCTGTGTGGCCTCATGTAGCATGGCACACTTCCTCTGGGGAACTGGGCAACACTCTGTCTTCTGATCCTGGGCCTCATCAGACCTACATGACAAAGTCCCAGGTTTATTTTACAACATTCAAAAGTATTAACCTTAGTTTAGATGGTTAAGGGAAAGATATTAAGATGAAGTTAGGACATGAAGTAGGAAAAGAAAAGAATGTCTGGCATAACCAATGGATATCAGTCCTTTTGGCTTTTTTTTTTTTTTTCTTCTTTTTGGGGAAATTGGAAGAGAAAGAATTAAGAGGGAGTAGAAAAAGTGAAGGAAAAGAAAGATTTGTAAAGAAAGGAGAAGATGATTCCATAGAGTATTCCAAATGAAATTAAAGCTAATAGTAAAACTGAAGTTGCGGGCTGGCGCTGTGGCATAGTGGGTAGAGCCGCTGCCTGCAGTTCTGACATTCCATATGGGCACCGCCTCGAGTCCTGGCTGCTCCACTTCTGATCTGGCTGTCTGCTATGCCCTGGGAAAGCAGTAGAAGATGGCTCCAGGGTCCAGATTGACACAGCTCTGGCTGTTGTGGCAGAGTGAAGCAGCAGATGGAAGACCTCTCTCTCTGTCTCTGCCTCCCTGTAACTATGCCTTTCAAATAAATAAATCTTTAAAAAAAAAAAAAAACCCACCTGAAACGGCGCCTGTTCTCTCCTGAGTACTACTTTCCATCAAAGTAAGTTTGGTGTTATGCCCGTGCAAGTAAAAAGAGGTAAGAAATGGTGTTGAGTAGAGAGGCAAGGAGTCCAGTTATCACCTCTGTCTGCTTTCGGAGCATGGAGGCAGTGCAACATCCCTCTGTGCCTGGCTTCCATCCTTCAGGCTTTATAGCCCAAGGGAGTGAGACATGGACTGAACATACAGGAGTCCCAGGGTTGTGGTCTGGTCTCTTCTTTTAGTCTAAGTCTTTATATTTATACACACACACAAACACACACACACACACACACACGTAGATATATGTAAATGAATCTTGACCTTGGTTTTCCAAACTTTTAATAAATTGTATTTTAATTTTAATAAATTTTCCAAAATTGTAATAAAACTTTGATATAGTTAGATTTGTTAGCAATTATTTGGAAAGGAGATACTTCCTCTTTCTTCTTTATACAGTCCTTTGAATAATTATGAAATGCTAGATATTACATGGAATAGGGAAAGATATAAAAATAAGTGGTTCTGGTCCAGCCCAGCCCTGGCTGTTTTGGGCATTTGGGGAGTAAACCAGCTAGCAGATGGAAATGTGCTTTCTCTCTTCTTCTCAAATAAATGAAAAAAATATTTTTTTAGATACTCGAAGAAATGAAGTAGTAAGTGAAGGAAATATACTGTTCTATAATGTTTTGATTACAATATTCAAACTAATTTGTGCTGTTTCCTCAAAAGCATACTGTCATGCAGATTAAAATTGAGAGAATAATGTAGAAAAATACAGAACTCTTTCTATTAAACCCCAAGTTATACTAGCAATCTGTTTTATTTGAAGATTTATTTTTATTTTATGGGTATTTTGAATATCACAAATTTAATATTTATACATTTTATATTATCTCTAAGTATGAAGGAGAAAATAAAAATAAAAAGTATATATGGGAAATGAGACAACAGATAATTGCGAAGTACTGATTCTTTGCTTAGACTCCACAAGGAAAGAAAATATTTTATGACAGACGAAAAGTTGGAAAATTTAAATGAATGAGCCATTGGAATGGCAGAACAATGTAAGAGAAAGATTTTACAATGTAAATAAATCATTATGGAGAGAAGAGGGTTCTCTTTAATGTGGGAAAGATCACCCAGGGATCTTAGGAGACACTGAGCTGCTTTGGGATCCTTGCCCCATGTGGTGCTGATGGACACCACACCTTTGAAATCCAGTGATGAGCCCAGGCTTAGATTACATGCACAAAAAGTGCTCATTGCTTGTTTTTGTTCTCAATGTTAGCACTAAGTGCTAGTAGCAGTTTGGGGTACGTCTGAATTGGGAAATAGGAGAAAACATCAAAGAATTTAGGGCGTTTGTTAGGTTGCAAACTGCTAGCTTTGAAATTAGTCTGCGAGCATATTCTGTTTTGCACAGCTGATGATCTCCCCGCTGTCCCATTTCATTTGATTGGCCCTAGTCTCTACTGTTTCCCAATGCTTCACACTGAACCCATATGTTCTTGGATTTGCCTTACCTGCCTGGTGGTCAGTGGCATTCGATTGTGACCAACCACAGTGACCAATAGACATGTTGGCCAAGAAATGATGACCTAGTTAAAAGATACATCCCTAACCTAGATTAATTCCTTAAAAAAATTTACTAGCCTTTCATATAACCATTGTTGTGTTTTGTTAATTTCATGACTTCCAAAGGCAGTACTTCATTTTCCACATTAGTGAATAGGCTGGAGTGCCCACAAGTGTTGCACAATCTGAAAGTCACTTATTGTTGTTTTAGCACAGTATTTTATGGCTCAGGGCTGTACTTCTCTGGTTACTTTTTATTTAGTCAATTGTTAAAACTAATCTTTATGTTCTTTGTATTGGTAGTAGGATACATTAGAGATGTAGCCCATAACCAATCATGGAAAAAAGTAGATCAATACCTGAAGGTTTTAAGTTCTTGTCCTTGAAGGGATTTTGAAAAATAACAAAAGGTAAATATCAGCAGCCAGCACTAACTGACATTTTCTTACCTTCCAGAAGCAAGCTAAGTGCAAAATTTACATTTTTAATCCTCCCAAGATGTTTATCCGTTAATGGCTACTCTACTGTTCCTGTTACAGAGATGGGAACACTGATCCTCAGGGAATGTTACGTGGTTTGTCTGTATTGTCTGTCTTTTTTTTTTTTTTTTTTTTGACAGGCAGAGTGGACAGTGAGAGAGAGGGACAGAGAGAAAGGTCTTCCTTTTGCTGTTGGTTCACCTTCCAATGGCCGCCGTGGCCGGCGCACCGCACTGATCCGATGGGAGGAGCCAAGTGCTTCTCCTGGTCTCCCATGGGGTGCAGGGCCCAAGCACTTAGGCCATCCTCCACTGCACTCCCTGGCCACAGCAGAGAGCTGGCCTGGAAGAGGGGCAATGGGACAGAATCCGGCACCCCGACCGGGACTAGAACCTGGTGTGCTGGCGCCACAAGGTGGAGGATTAGCCTAGTGAGCCGCGGCGCCACCGTATTGTCTTTCTAAAGGCAAAATTTGTCTCTTAAGGAACATGTTTGTGAAGGTAACCATAGACTCGTAATTTATACAGTATTTGACCTTGTGAAAACATGCCTGCCATTTAGGCTCTTTTCATTTTTTAAAATATTTACTTATTTATTTGAAAGGCAGAGTTTACAGAGTGAGAGAAAAAAGATGTCTTCCATCTGCTGGTTTCCCCAAATGACTGCAACAGCCAGGGCTGGGTCAGGCTGGAGTCAGGGGACAGAATTCTATCGAGGTCTCTCACTTGAATGGCAGGGGCCAGCCACTTGGGTCATCTTCTGCTGCTGGGAGCTGGATCAGAAGTGGAGCAGCTGGGACTCAAGCCAGTGCTCATGAGATGCCAGTATTGCAGGTGGTGACTTAACCTGCTGTACCACAACGCTGGGCCCATAGCCTTTTCCTAAACACGCCACACTGTGTGCGTTGCCACAAGATGACCTTACTGCATAGGCAACCTGGACAGCAGAAATAGTTAGATGGTGGCAAATACTTGTCTAAACACGTCCTGCCTACTCTCTTTCTGATTGCAGCTGGCCATGCTTGTCCCGTAGCGAGTAAGATAGCTCCCCAGTGTCTGCAGTCTCCTCTTTCCTCACCTCTTCAGCTTGCAGATAGCTGACTTTCGCTTACTGAAGTTGCTCATGAAATTCCGTTGTCCCTGTGAATCTGACCTAGTTGGAAAGGAACAAGTAAATTCCCTGTGCTCTATAGCACTCACTTCTCATTAATTGCTTCCCATGCACCAGTGGTTCTGCTCCTTCCTGTGTGTGGTACAGATAGCTACATGTTACATGCCTCCAGGGACAGGAGCAATGCTGTATCTATTATAGTTGTTCTCATTATTTTGATCTTACACTACCAGCATTTATTTCTACCATTCTGTCACCAGCTATACTCTTGAATGAGGCTATTTTACTTTCATGCTTCTTCTTCTTTTTTTTTTATTTGACAGGTAGAGTTATAGACAGTGAGAGAGGGAGACAGAGAGAAAGGTCTTTACTCCCCAAATGGCCACTACAGCCGGCGCTGCACCAATCCGAAGGCAGGAGCCAGGTGCTTCCTCCCGGTCTCCCTTGCGGGTGCAGGGCCCAAGCACTGGGGCCATCCTCCACTGCCTTCCCAGGCCACAGCAGAGAGCTGGACTGGTAGAGGAGCAACTGGGACAGAACCTGGCACCCATGTGGGATGCTGGCGCTGCAGGCAGGGGATTAACCAAGTGAGCCTTATTCTACATACTGTTTTCAGAATCTTAACTTACACAATACCCATTCTGTTCCGTTTGCTCATTCACTCAGGCACTTGGTCACAATCCTGTCTCAGAAACTAGAATAATTAATGCTTCCCTGAGGGTAACTTTTTTATAATTTTCTTGCTCAAATTCCTGTAGTATAACTCAGGTGTTAAAAAACTCTTACCTGCTGACATTAAGGAAAGAGACACTGTGTCTCCCTGGCTTAGCAGTATACCTACAGGACTCTCATTCAATGCTGAATGCAAATTGAACACATCTTGCATGTTTAGAGAAGGTGGTCCCTCCACCCTCTGTGCCTCCACAGTGAGTTTACTCAAGTTCTCTTCCTTTGCCTGAGAATTGAGTGACAGGCTGTTTTTTCCCTCCCCACCCTTCCTGAGGCTCTGTGCTCATCATTGAGGAGGCACAGTGGAAGGAGACTCCATTGCTGAGCAGTGCTCTTCACGAGGGTTGTGTGCCTGCCCCGGAACTTGATCTTCTCATAGGATGTATGGTTTTCAAAGTTAGGGATCCTTGTACCACAAGGAAAATATTAATCTTTTGGAGTTTGAAGCCCTTTTCTCAGCTCTTCCCGCATTCCAAAAACGTGAGAAAGGAAACTGTGCATTTGTAGTTATAACAAGATCATGACAGGGTCATGAGGGCTAGGGATTAAATCTGTACAGGGACATAAATTTAGCAGGATGTCTAAGGCTTTACATTTATAGAAGTAATCAACAGTTTTTCTGGTGGTGACTTTTTTCTCTCCTTTAGGGGCAGTGTATTTCTACTTCAATTTTAGAGCCTAGTGAGTTTAAGATGGATGGATACTGAATCCTGTGTTAGATATGTGTTGAGTATCCCCTATCGGAAATGCTTGGGATCAGAAGTATTTTAGATTTTGGGATGTTTGCACATACATAATGAGGTATGTTGGTGATGGAACCCAAATCTAATAATTAAATTATGTTTTATATGTACCTTATACACATAGTCTTTTTTTTTTTTTTTTACATTTATTTCATTTATTTGAAAAATAGAGTTACAGAGAGAGGTAAAGACAGAGAAAGAGAAGTCTTCCAACCGCTGGTTCACTCCCCAAATGGCCTCAATGGCCAGAGCGGAGGTGATCAGGAGCCAGGAGCCAGGAGCTTCTTCCAGGTTTCCCACGTGGGTACAGAGGCACAAGGACGTGGGCCATCTTCTGTTGCTTTCCCAGGCACATTAACAAGGAGCTGGATTGGAAGTGGAGTAGCCAGGACTGAAACTGGTGTCCATATGGGATGCCAGCACTGCAGGCTTGGGCTTTTACTCACTGAGCCACAGCATCAACCCCTACACGTAGTCTTAAGGTAATTCTGTACAATATTTACAGTGTGTCTGTTTTTTGACTGTGACCCGTCATGTGAGATCAGATGGGAAATCTTCTACTTGTAGCAGTGTCTTGGCGCTCAGAAAGTTTCAGATTTGGTGTGCTTTGGATTTTTGCCTTTTGGATTAGGGATGCTCAACCTATAATAATATTTATAATGAATGATTTTTTTTTCTTTTTTTTGACAGGCAGAGTGGACAGTGAGAGAGAGAGAGACAGAGAGAAAGGTCTTCCTTTTGCCGTTGGTTCATCCTCCAATGGCTGCCGCCGCGGCCGGCGCACTGCGGCTGGCGCACCATGCTGATCCTGGTCTCCCATGGGGTGCAGGGCCCAAGCACTTGGGCCATCCTCCACTGCACTCCCTGGCCACAGCAGAGAGCTGGCCTGGAAGAGGGGCAACCGGGACAGAATCCAGTATCCCGATTGGGACTAGAACCCGGTGTGCTGGTGCCGCAAGGTGGAGGATTAGCCTAGTGAGCCGCGACGCCGGTAATGCAATGATTTTTAATTGCGATAATCTATAATATTGTTGGGGTTAAATCAATTAACATGTATAGAGCACCTGGCAAATAGAATGTGCTCAATACACATAGTCTTTGGCAGTGAAAAAAGACAATATTTGCTGGAAAAAAAATTGGAAATAAAACAGATATCATTCATTGAGTTTTATTGGTCATGGATGTGCCCTAGTCAGACCACAGAAGATTGCTGAGTCATCGCCGTGGCAGGAATTGCTGTAATAAGGAGGAAGCATCACCTCTGGCCTTGCATAGAAGCAAACAGTTTTTATCACCCATATGTTCAACAGCTTTATGTGGTCATGATTTTGGACAAATTTAAAACACAAAGACTGCTGAAAATCTTAGGCCAACTTATTACTTTGCATTAAGAGCACTTCCTTTAAGTCTTATAAATCTAAAATTTAGATTATTTAGATTTATTGTCCCTCTTAAAACATGACATCTATAACAAGAGTTTGAATTAATCTGTAAAATTCATTTAAGTGATTGGAGGTGGCCAATTAAGGGCTTGTTTCAGTCATTTCATAATTACACAAGTCAAATTTTTAATGAATTGGCTTAAGCTTTTTGAGAATTACTGAGCAAAATTTTGCATTAGAATTTCAAATTATGGAAATTTGTTTTTATATGAGTAGAAATAGAGTATAACATCACATGTAGAAAGTACTTATGGGGGTCAGCACTGTGGCACAGTGTGTGAATGGTGCTGGCATCCCATGTGGGTGCTGGTTCCAGGTCTGGCTATCCCACTTCAATCCAGCTCTCTGCTGTGGTTTGGGAAAGCAACAGAAGATGGCGCAAGTCCTTGGGCCCCTGCACCCCATATGGGAGACCTGGAAGAAACTCCTGGCTTCGGATCAGCATAGCTCCTATCATTGCAGCCATCTGGAGAGTGAACCAGCTGATGGAAGACCTCTCTCTGTGTCACTGCCTCTCTGTAACTCTGTCTTTCAAATAAATAAATAAATAAATGTTAAAAAAAAAAAAAGCAAGTACTTACATGCAATTATGTAACTTTTCTATTTTTCTTTCATGACTTTGGAATGGTGTACTGGTTTTATACAGCCTGCCCACTCCCACTTACGCTGGAGCCGCTACTGCGGAGTTTGAACATTGTCAGCATTGCTCATGTGAAGTGTGTTGAGCCCGTGTCTTCAGGTTTCTCAGGCTTATTATCTGGCCAGCTATTATTTGGTAGTTTTGCAGGAAAGACCTTGTGTAATAGAAATCATGCAATGGTCAGGGACAATTTAGTGAAAACTGAGCAGGTTACCCAGAACACTTACAGGGAGTTTTCTCCGGGCACTCCTGTTGCCTCTTCAGAAGTGTTTTGTGCTATGCTTGTGGACAACACTGGGATGACTGGTGACATTCCGTCAGCTTAGTAGCGCTGTGGCAAAAATCAAGAGACCCTGATGCCAGGCAGCATTTATCATTAGGCAGCTCTTTGGGTTTAGTCTGGTCTCTTAATAGATCTGTGCCTCAGTTTCTATATGTCTAATAAACGCAGAGCTTGAGGTTAAGTACCCTGAAGGCATTTTGCAGCCCTGGGACTCTATAGTTTTCGGTCCCTTGAGTTTTGACATTCTTTGAAATATGGCACATTTTTCTTGTATGCTGTCTCACATTTATGGCACGTTTTTCTTGTATGCTGCTCTGAATTAATTAGAATGTAACGTCCAAAGGAAATTTTTCTGATGCATGGGTGAAGTCATAGCCTGGTGTCCTCAACAGTGTTATTCAGCCCAACTCTTCGTATCGTTCTGCTGCTTTACCAAGCATCAGGATGGTTCTAGTGCGTAGATCCCATGGGTGGGGTGGGCTGGGTGGCAGCTAGGCTGCTGACGCCTTACACATCGTATGAAAGGAAATGACCTTCCCTCGACTGCAGTTCTCCAAACGCCATTTGTCATGTGGCTGAGCTGAACAGATGAGGAAGAATAAGGACAGACTATTCTGGAGAGGATAGAAATCTAGTTACAATGCAGTGTCTCTTTCAGTGAAACCCAGCTGACCCCTGTCTCCCTGATGATTCTCCCCTTTATTGGTATCAAATGCAAGCAGTGGATGGAACGGGACTTTTAGAATCCCATGGGGAACCAAGCTAATAAGGAAATGAAACAATTTTCATGGTGTAGTTTCTTCAAATAAAACCTTAAACCTTTTTCTGGAAGACAGCATAATATTTCATACTGCTCTGTAATCATTGTGCCCTGGTTTTTGAGTTGGGCAGGAATAGAGAACGAAACATTTGTGACCCTGAAGGATGATTACAGGTTAATAGATTGTTGCTTTTACAGTGAGTATATGTTGGCGACTATGTACTGCAAGAGCCAAATTGGATTTTAAGGGGAGGTCTCTGCTGGCAGCTGGCAGTAGCTGGGTCGCCCGTGCACAGTTCGTTGTAATTGTTACTTGGTTCTGTCTCATTGCCAGCCAGCTGTATTTGATTTACTTCCTTAGTTTTGATAGCCACAACATTTATTATCTGTTCAAACACTGGCAGATTAAATACCATAAGAGGATTACTTCATTTAACAAAGCAGTCACAGATGAACGTCTGTCCGTAGTTTGTTTTTGTTTTTAGAAAGAAAAGAAGGCCTGCCGCTGGGCTGGGGTGTGCAGGGATTCACTGCACAGCAGGGCGGTGGGGAGACCTTTCCCCAGGCCCTTGAAGCCGTGTCTCATTACAGCTCATCCCTTTCCCAGTGTACACTGCCAGGCTAGCCTGCGTTAGACTTCCTTCTGGGCAGGGTCAGTGGGGAGGACGCGCCTCTCCTCCCTGCAGTTTTCTAGTGCAATTTGTTTGAACTTCGGGGTATCGCTTTAAAGACACTGAACTGTTTTCAAAGCATACAAATCGGTTTCTTTTTGTCACAAATACAGAAACAACATAAACACCCAGAGATGATTTTGCTGAGAGACAGCAGGGAATAATAGCGGTGCTTGCACTTTGATGGACATCAGAATCATCTCAACGAGTTGTGAAAATACAGCTGGCCCACCAGCGCTGTGGACCGGCCCTCCCTCTCAGGCCAGGGAAGCTCCCAGAGCGGCAGCTCAGGAGCGCTCGGCCCCCAGGGCCTCTGCTTCTCCTCTCCACTGTGTCAGCAGCTGTTTCCATGCGGTGGCCTCACCGGGAGCATGTGCTTGGGAACATACACGTGGGCTCTTCAAAAAGTTCATGGAAAATGCAGAGTAGGAAAAAATTATGCATGCATGTTAAAGTATGTTTTGCACCAAAATGAGCTTTTCCTAGCTTTGTTATGACACGTCTGAACAGAGTCCAGTTTGAGGCAATAAGAAGGGTAAGATAGTTGGAAAAAGAGCCCCTATCAGAGCAATAGACATTCTGCGAAAAGTGAAAGAACAAATTGATGTTGAAGCTTGGGTGGAAGAATGGTTAAATCATAGCTGCTTCATTAAAAGTGCGTAAGACAGTGCCCCCAAAGAAGTGAGCATTTTACAAATGGACAGCATGCTATGGGAAGGGCCGAGGTGTTGTTGAAGATGAAGCCCACGGTGGTAGACCAGCCCCAGCAATTAGTGAGGGAAGAATCAACCTTGCTCATGCCCTGCAGAAGCCATAGCCTATACCATCAGTTCAGCTGATGCCCTTCCGACTGAAAAATTAAAGTTGAGCAGATGTTCTGCTTGATGGGTGCCAAAACTGTTGTGCCCAGATCAGCTACAGTCAAAAGCAGAGCTTTCAGTGGGAATTTTCAACAAGTGGCGTCAAGATCCTGATGCACTTCTTTGAAGAACTGCAACAGGGAGATGACATAGGGTTTGCCAACATGAGCCCGAAGACACAGCACAACCCAAGCACTGGCTGTCAAGGGGTGGAAATGCTCTGGCCAAAGCAGACTTATCAGGAGCAAAGGTCATGGCAACAGTTTTGTGGGGATGCTGAAGGCATTTTTTTTTGGACCAAAAGTGATCGTATCTGCTTCTTGGGGAGTTTTGAGAAGGCTGGCCAACGCCTTAGCAGGCGAATGCCCCGGAAAGCTGCACTAGAGAACCTTCTCCACCATGACGGTGCTCCTGCTCATTCTTCTCAGCACGTAAGGAGGGGGTGGGTGTTTGGCCTGGCAGAATAAGAGGTCTGTGTTCTGTATCTGGGGTAAGTTCCTGGCTCCAGGTCCCAGTTCCAGCTTTCTGCTATGGCTAAACAGTTGGGTTCCTACCATCCAGGTGAGAGAGCTGGATTGAGTTCCCAGGGCTGGCTTTAGCCCTGGACCAGCAGACGGGAGTGCACCCTCTCTCTCTGTATCTCAGATGAGTAAAAACAAAAGCACCAAGGACAACTTTGTGAGAGTTAAGATAGGAAACCACTAGGCAGTTATCTTACAGTCCTGATTTGGCTTTTTGTAACTTCTTTTTGTTTCCTAATTAAAAAATAATCCTGAAGAGCACTCACTTTCTTTTGTTAAATATGTCAAAAAGACTACATTGACAAGGTTAAATTCACAGGCCCCTCAATTCCTCAGGGATGGACGTAAATTACCATATTAATCGCTTATGGTGTTTGGAGTTTGATGGAACCTATGTCGAGAAATAATGTCTGTATTTTAAATCTTTTATCTGTTAATTCCAATTTTCCACAGACTGCAGTTCTCTAGTACAACTTTTATTGTAGTATGCTGTTTTGTCCATAATGCAACTTTATTTTAAAGATTTATTTATTTATTTGAAAGAGTTATACAGAGAAAGAAGGAGAGGCAAAGAGAGAGAGAGAGAGAGAGAGAGAGAGAGAGAGAGAGGAAGAAGAGGAGGGAGGGAGAGGAAGAGGGAAAGAGAGGTCTTCCAACCACTGGTTCACTCCCCAAATGGCCTATGCTGATCTGAAGCTAGGAGCTTCTTCCGGGTCTCCCATGTGGGTGCAGGGGCCCAAGGACTTGGGCCATCTTCTACTGCTTTTCCAGGCCATAGCAGAGAGCTGGATTGGAAGTGGAGCAGCCGGGACTGCATTGGCACTCACACGGGAGGCTGGCACTGCAGGTAGCAGGCTTACTCACTACACCATTGCGCATGCCCCTAAAATGTAATTTAAAAACAAAGGTAGTGAGCTAAAGAAAATTGCTTGTTTTGATATACTTCTCAGAAATACTTCTCTACTTTTGTTTTTGGACGCTTTTTTCTTGTTTTCCCAGTCTCATGCTTTTGATATGAATCATCAAGCATGAAATCTGATATTTTGTATTTGTTTATTATTTATTAATGGGCTCTTAGACAATTGCCCATGAATTATTAAGCAATACAAGGAGTGAAACAAATGTTGAGTTTGTCAGGTGACACAGTTCTGAGTTAGCATAGTAAATGGAATTTGGAAGATGCGAGATAAATACCTAACAGCTGTTTGTATTTTGTATTTTTTAAAAAAGATTTATTTTACCTATTTGAAAAGGAGAGTTAGAGAGAAGGAGATAGAGAGAGCTCTTCCGTCTACTGGTTCACTCCCCAAATGGCTGCTAGCACTAGGCCAACCAGAAGCCAGGAGCTGGGAGCTTCATCCTTGTCTTCCACGTGGGTACAGGGGTCCAAGTACTTGGATCATCTTCCACTGCTTTCCTAGGTGCATTGACAGGGAGCTGGATTGGAAGTGAAGCAGCCAGAACTCAAACCAGCACTGAAATGGGATGTCAATATTGCTGTTAGTTTCTTAACCCACTATACCACAATGCTAGCGACGAGTGTTTGTATTTGAATTTGGAAATAAATGTTATGTTCATGGAAGCTGAAACTTAACTTTTTCTGCAGTTCTTAAGTTTTCATTTCTTAACTGATCTAAGGCAATCTAAAAATAAAATATAATAAATTTAAGTAAAGGCACAGTGCAATAGTGCTAATATACTTATTTTATTATTTTTTTTTGTTATTTGTGTGTCCTTAACATTTTTGTTATAAAACGAGAAGAATTTATTATATAACACATATCCAATGTGCTGTTTTAATTTTTGTTTTGGATTTGACTGTACAGTGAAAATTCTTTGAAAGATTAAAAAGTTTGTCCACTTTTTCTCTCTTTTGTGGGACTTCTGGGTCACCATAAAGTGTAACAACAAAAGGAACAAACATTTTATCTTAAATTAAAAAATTGAGTGTATTTTCTGCTTTGTGTCAACATATTTACAGGCATATTTTCTCATTTTTACGAGGTGAAATTCAGATATACAAAATACGTATACTGTCTAAACCTCAGGATTTCAGCCTTGGCCAGAAGCCTTTTCACAGGCCAGGGAATCGGGAAATAGTTGAGTCTTTTGCCCTTGCAGGATTGTCCCTCTGGTGGTCAGCATGCCTCCAGGCAGGCTGCTGGAAGGGGTGGGGGTAAGGGGCAGAGAGTCTTTGTAACAGCAAGTCCGGACATACGGCTGGAATGGGTGCTGCCCACCTGGCCTTTGGTCTTTGTGTCTCATGGTCTGATCTGGGGGCAGTTACTGCTTATTTTAGGAGACCTTGAAACGTGGACTTTTTGTGAGCTCATTGAGATCTCCTGTATTGATCATTTGTCGAGTGAGAATACCCCCTTAAGTCGTTCTCTTGAATTAGGGAATTGGAAGTCTGCATGATGTCAAGGGCCTTGGAATTCAGTTATGCTCCTCCCCACCTTAGAGGAAACCCAAGATTGACCATCTAGATGATAATATCTTAGGTAAACAGTTAAGCAAATTAACTATAAAGCTAAGAGACTTGTTTGATTTATGTAATTTGTAAGTAGACTGGAAGATATTTGTGAAAGATGAATCTAAACATGTCTTTAGCAATGATTGCTTTACTGAGATAAGTAAATGAAGGTGATTCTACTAAAAATTGACTGTGAACATTTATTTATTTGGAAGATAGAGTGACAGGGAGAGACAGAAACACAGAGAGCTCTTCCATCCACTGGTTCACTCTCTGAAGGTCTGTAACATCTAAGTGTGGGCCAGGCCACAGCCAAGAGCTAGGAACTCCATCCTGGTCTCCTACATGGGTGGCAAGGCCCCAAGCACTTGGGCGATCTTCTGTGTACATTAGCAGGAAGCTGGATTGGAAGTACAGCAGCCAGGACTTGAACCAATATGGGATGCCAGTTTTGCAAGTGGAGGCTTAACTTGTGCCACATCACAACACTGGCCCCAAAATACACATTTTATTTCTATTCATTTTTTTATTTGAAAAGCAGAGATAGAAAGCTAGAACTGGAATGCAAACCTGGGAACTCACATGTAGGATATGAGTGCCCCAAGCAGTTGTTCAACCTCTGTGCCAAATGCCTGTCCCAGAATTCATATTTTATAGATATATCTTAAACAAAGTGTACTGGGTAAATATACAGGATATAACTCTTGTCTTTGTAGTGCTCTGAATCTTTTGTATAGAATGTAGTTTTTCTCCCCTAAGTTGCAAAGTTGTTATCTGACCCATTTTTAATGTATCATAGACACTTTCAGTGATAGGAGAGTGTTTTGAATAGCTGCCCGGTGTTTTATTTTATGCATGTACCCTTGCATTTTGCACAAAGGCCATGTTTATTCGATTGATTTAAACATTTCTGGTTTCCACCTTTTATTTTTTTACCCTTACTGGGTTTGTTTTTAGTACCACCCATAAGAACATTGTAATGACTATGCCTATGCATATATCCTCCTACGCTAGCTGCTATTTCATAAAAAGTAGTTATTTAGTGAAAAATCTGTATGCAGGCACATTTAAAAAAATTTTCAGAGATATATAAAATGAGAAAGAACTTCCTTCCCTTTCTTGCATTTCCTCCCTAGAGATACCACTTGCAAATGTTTTCATTTTTCTATCCAAGCAGAAGCTTCTGTTTTCAATACATAAAGAAGAAGATACTGGAATTTCAATAGAGGATTATTTGGGGGTAGCTGTGTGGAGGATGCAGTGGTCTTGTTGGAGCGAATGGCCACTGTTGTGTGTGGCTTTCAAGGGAGGGATAAACATTCTCTGTTGCAGTGTGTTTTCCTTCATGGAGTTGGGCCAGCTCTCCAGTGTGCAGTTACAGACACAAATCTAGTGAAGAGCTGGTATGGAAAAGTGACCATGCTTAACCTACTGCAGACAGGGAATGAGATAGTTCCCCAAAGTGGGACGTTTCCTCTGTAAGGAGTTGAAAATTTTGTTTGGCAAGTTTGAAGCTGACCCCGACACACAGACGTGAGCTTGATGGAATCATTTGTAATTGCCTGCAGAGAAGCAGTTGGGAAGGGAACCTGTGAGAGCTTTGCAATGTGTGGCTGAAACCAGATATGGTATTTTTTTCAGTAGAGAACAGGGTAAATGGGAAGGTGCATCTGTAAGAAATAAAATACAGGAGGAGGCATGGGGAGAGGATATCACCCAGATGGGATAAGGCTTGGCCACATTGAATCTGTGAATCTTTCTTGAGGGTAGTTTCATCCAAGGGTTCAAGACAAAAACCAGATTACAAGAAGTTAAAAGGAAATTAGAGAACAGGATTCTGAATCAGGACAGAGCTTTCTTTGAGTTTGTGTGTGTGTGTGTGTATGTATGTGTGTATGTATATATATAGAGTGAGTGTTCAGAAGATTCATGGGTAGTGTGCAGTGAAAAAACTATGTATTTAAAAAATGTTTTCATACAAAATAAACTTACCATTTAATTACATTTTCCATGAACTTCTTGAAGTATCCTCAGATGGAAAAGTTTCTTGCCCACAAGAATTTACATGCAAGTCTTTTAATAATATTCTTACTTTTTAGTTTTTTCCCCCATTTTTATTTGAAAGGCAGACACACATGTGCACACACTTGCATGCACACACACACAGACATTAGGAGAGATCTGTCATCCGCTGGTTCACTCTCCAGTTGCTTGCAGTAGCTTTAGGGCTGGGCCAGGCAGAACAAAGGAGCTCGGGACCCAGTCCTGGTTTCCTACGTAAGTGGCAAGAACCAAGTACTTCTGCCGTCATCAGCAGCCTCCCAGGGTGCACATTAGCTGAAAGCTGGATTGGAATCGGAGGTACTTCGATATGAGATGCCAGCGTTCCAAGGGGTAATAAGTGCTGGGCCACAAACTTGTGCCTCTTTCTTTTCAACGTCAATTTTAAATTTTATTAATTTATTTGCAAGGGGAAGAGAGGGAGGGACAGAGGAAGGGTGGGAGGGAGGGAAGGATCTTAATCACTAGTTTCACCCCCAAGCTTAAACTGGGAGCTGGTAACTCAATCTGGGTCTTCCACATGGGTGATAGGGACCCAAGTATTTGAGCCTCCCAGGGTGCCCAGTAGCAGGAAGCAGAATCCTAGACTCAGACCCAGGCAACTCCAGTGTGGGACCCAAGCATCCCAACTGGTGACTTCACATGCCCTTCCCAATTTTTTTCCTTAAAAGTATGATGAAGCTTGCTGCTCAGATTGGCCTGGTTTTAAACCCCACCTTGTTATGTGTGGATGGAGCAATAGCTTCTTTGGAATAACTTACCTGTATCATGTTCTCAGACAGTCATGGCCCCCGACTGAGAGATTATCAGGGTTGGCTCCATCCCAACTGCTGTCCTTCCCTCCTTGTCCTGACCAGCAGGTGCTGCTGGCCTGTGGAGGCGGCTGCTGACCTCAGATTCCTGTGTTACTCTCCAAGGAAATGTGTGCTCTGCTGGGTTCACTCTTCCAGCCCCAGGCCTTGCAGTGTTTCCTAGCCTCTGTCTCACCCAGACTTTTCACAGGTTCAATTCTGCCTGACCTCCCACTGTGGGATACCACTGTGACCATCTGCCCGACTCCCCATTGGCCTCAGAGCCCCCATGGCCCTGCCACAATCTTTCTCATTTCTGCCGGGGACAGGAGCCCTACCCTTGAACCTCACTTGGCAGAGCTGTCTTGACTGCCAGCCTCATGGGTGGGCTGTGGATGTCGCTCTCAGCCAGGACTGGGGGCCAGCCTGAAGCCCAGAAATCCAGTACTCAATCCAGATCTTTCATGTGGATAGTGAGGACTCAACCTCTCGAGTCATTAGCACTGCCTCCCAGAATGTGCATTAGTGAGACTGGAATTGGGGGATGGGACAGCACTCAAAATCCATATATTCCACGTAGTGTCTTAACTGCTGTGCCAAAGGCCCAACCCCTCTGAGGGGTTTTAAAGTAGTTCATGCTATCTGATAAGCATGTTAACTTACTGTCACAAATGATGTAATTTTTTTCAGCAATGTTAATTTATGCTTTTTTCATTCTAAAAAAGATAGGTGCAGGACATTAACAAATGAACGTTACAATCAAAATAAAGGGGACAAAGGGCTGAGAAAAGGTTGACTAATGGGTGCTAGATAAGAGAAGAAAATTCTTTGTGGGTTTTTTTTTTTTTTTTTTTTTGACAGGCAGAGTGGACAGTGGGAGAGAGAGAGAGAAAGGTCTTCCTTTGCTGTTGGTTCACCCTCCAATGGCCGCTGCGGCCGGCACACCACGCTGATCCGATGGCAGGAGCCAGGTGCTTCTCCTGGTCTCCCATGGAGTGCAGGGCCCAAGCACTTGGGCCATCCTCCACTGCACTCCCTGGCCACAGCAGAGAGCTGGCCTGGAAGAGGGGCAACTGGGACAGAATCCGGTGCCCCGACCAGGACTAGAACCAAGCGGAGGATTACCCTATTGAGCCGTGGCGCCGGCCAGGAAATTCTAATGTACTGTTGCATCATAGGATGAGTATGGAAAATGATGAGGTACTGTATATTTTTCTTAAAAAGAGAATTTTGAATATTTTCATTTTTAATTTTTAATGTATTTTTTTAAAGATTTATTCATTTATTTGAAAGTCAGAGTTACACAGAGAGGAGAGGCAGAGACAGAGATAGAGATAGAAGTCTTCCTTCCGCTGGTTCACTCCCCAATTGGCCGCAACTGCTGGAGCTGCGCTGATCCGAAGCCAGGAGCCAGGAGCTTCTTCCAGGTCTCCCACATGGGTGCAGGGGCCCAAGCACTTGGGCCACCTTCTAATGCTTTCCCAGGCCACAGCAGAGAGCTGGATTGGAAGAGGAGCAGCCAGGACTAGAACCAGTGCCCAAATGGGATGCCCATGCTTCAGGGCAGGGCATTAACCCGCTGTGTTATAGTGCTGGCCCGAATATTTCCATTTTAAAGCAAATTTATTTATTTAGTTTAAAGATTTATTTTATTTATTTGAAAGTAAGAGTTATACAGAGAGGAGAGGCAGAGATAGACAGATCTTCCATCTGCTGGTTCAGTCCCCAGATGGCTGCAACGGCTGGAGCTGTACCTATCCAAAACCAGGAGCCAGGAGCTTCTTCTGGGTCTCCCACGTGGGTGCAGGGGCCCAAGGACATGGCCCATCTTCAACTGCTTTCCCAGGCCATAGCAGAGAGCTGGATCAGAAGAGGAGCAGCAGGGACTAGAACCTGCACCCATATGGGAAGACAGCGCTTCAGGCCAGGGCTTTAACCCGCTGCGCCACAGCATCGGCCCTTTGATTATTTTCATTTTAATATGGATATGATACATGTTTGAGGGGATAGGAATGTTTACTTCTTTATTGAGTGTTAGCAGTATATACAGGTATCAAGACATCCCTTGCTACTCCATAATATATATAATTTTTTCTGTTAGTTAAATAATAGCAATAGCTAGCATCCCTTGAGCACTTTCTTGTTTGAGGTGTTTACTTATCTAATCCTTGGTAACCACCCTATGAAGTAAGTACACTTACTTCTTCATATTTACAGATGAATGGAAGAGAGACCTAGAGAGCCCAATGACTTGCTTGAAGTCACATGGTTATTAAATAGCAGATCTGGGCTGTCAGCACAGGCCCTCTGGCTGTAGCCCCTGTGCTCTGAGGCCTTGCTACTTTATGTTATCAGGTCCTGCTATGTCTGCATCACCTGATAGCTGACAAGACACTCGGAATCTCAGGCTCCATCCCTAGAACTGCAGAATTAGAATGTGCATGTTAATTCTGGGGGCGGGGGTGAGGGGGCACAGCATTGTGATGCATCAAGTCAGCTGCTTATGATGCTGGCATCCCCTATCAGAATGCTGATTCGAGTCCTGGCTGCTCTACTTCCTGTCAAGTTACCTGATAGTGTGCCTGGAAAAGCAGTGGAAGATGGCCCAGTTCCTTGGGACCCTGCCACCCATTTGGGAGACCCGTATAGAGTTTCTGACTCCTGGGTTCAGTCTGGCCCAGCCCTGGCTGTTGTGGTCATTTGGGGAGTGAACCAGAAGATGGGTGGAAGATCTCTTTCTCTCACTGTTGCTTTGCCTTTCAAATCAATCTTTTTTAAAGAAAAAGAATTTTCCCAGTTGATACCAGTACACTGTCTAGTTTGAGAAGCACTACTCTAAACCATTCAGCCTTACCCTTTCCCCAGCCATGAGAACTTCAGTCTCATGGGGGAAGAAAGTGAGCATTTAAACAATTGTAACCCATAAGAGTGCTTGGGGTCATAGCTGCCTTCTGACATTTGGATGAAACGGCCTGAACACCAGTTGAGTGCTTTGGACATTTTAGATTCCTTTTCAGACATCCGCATGTCACATACTTTGGTCTCTTGTTCCTTGCACGCACATGTGCTTGTACACACGCGCACACACACAGAGTCCCTTTTGGCTTCTCTGAGGGTTGGTAACTTTAGAGAAGACTCCGGCATGGGGCAGACTCACAGCGGCTGAGGGCTTTTTGCATCTTGTCTCTTCCTGTCAGGCTGGGGCCCTTCCCAAAGCCAGTTTGCTTGGGAAGTGCAGCCCGGCCCATGGGCCCCTGCCCCCTGCTTGCGCTTTGGAAGTAGCCCTGACCAGCTGGTCGTTGCTCCTTCCCATCATTCCAGTAAATAAATGTCTGTCTTGCTACATAAGTAATTATAGTCCAGATGTAATCACATAATAGACATAGAGCGAGCAGCCAACCAGCCTCAGGGGAGTTGGCCAACTTAAAGGACAAGAATGAGGGAGGGTTTGTCCAGCAGAGAAGGGCATGTGGGGAAAAGGGAATAGAAAGTTAAAGAGCCTTGCGTGTCCCTGGGAGGAGCTGATTTTTGTCTGGAGATGGCAGATGAAACTGTGTTGTGACTGGTTTTGTTTACCTTGATAGAATTTAACAGAATTTTGCCATGTGGCAGTCACTCTGCTCTACCTGTGTACTTTTCATCTGCAAGCAAATGCTGTGAGAGAAGCATCCTTGCTTTTATTTCACAGGTGATAATGGCAGCGGGAGAGCGTAGCTCGCCCAGTGCTGCTCAGCTCGTGACAGAGCCTGGACCTGAGACCCTGGGCTTTGATCATTGTGCTTCCCTATGTGGTACCAGCAGTCATTGCTACTGTGTGAAACTGCATCGTTAACACCATCAGAGAGCTGGTTTTATCTATGCGTTTTTTGTTCATTTTATTCTGAGTCACCTATTTTAAGAGAAGGGTTTTACATCCGTGCAGTGGTGGAGCATGTGACCCTTGGGTTCACCCTCCTGAGATTTGTACGTGGATTTGGGGGATTCAGGCACTCGCTAGCACCACAACATGGTTCCCTTTGCCTAGGTATTTTTTGGTCTTCTTCAAATGTGACATCGTAGGAAGAAAATGCCTGATTCCTAGAGAGGGTATATATACAGTCTTTACTGAGCTCATAGTTTCTCCACTGCTTTGGTGGATGGTGTGATGCTGTCTTGCTTGAAGCAAAGTTGCTTTTGTTAACAAGTAGCTTACCACCACCACCACTACCACCACCAGTAATACACACACACACACACACACACACACATGTATATATCGTATATATGTATATACTTATATATGTATATATACACATATATTTATGTTTGTTTTAAAGGCAAAATGTACAAGAGGAACACACACACACACACAGATCTTCCATCCACTGGTTTACTCTCCAAATGCCTGCAACACCTGGGGATAGGCGAGGCCAAACCCAAGAGTCAGGAACTGCATCCAGGTCTCCTATGTTGGGGGCAGGAACCAAAGTACTTGGGTCATCATCTGCTTAGGTCTGCAGCCCAGGTGTACTCTCAGGATGCTGGAGCAGAAGTGGGGAGGAGCTGGGACTCAAACTGGCATTCTGATATGGGACGTGGCTTAACCCACTGTCCACGATGTCTTATTCGTTTCGAAATTCCTGGAAACTCTTTATCTACACATCAGACTTCATATGGATTTTCCATTTTCTTGTGTTGTGCTGCTGCTCCCTCCTTGCAGTACTCAGCTAGCAGTTGGTGGTGTTCCGTGTTCAGTGATGTCACCACCTCAGCATCCGGGCCTCTTTCTGCAATGTTTGTGGTTCCTTCTGGTATTCTGTTCTGTGAACTCTCCAGGATAATTTCTGAGCCCTCTCCTTCCTGCCTGCAGTGAGACTTGCTAGCATTTTCTGTTTGGGACCCAAGAATCACATGTAGTTCAGGAAGTATGGCAGCCATGTCAGTGATGGGGAGTAAGTTCAAGGGTGTGAACTGGGTGATTCTCTTAACTTTGGTAGATCTCACTTTCCTCGTTTATAAATGAGGCCGGTCTACAGCCTCTAGATGTGGCCTTTGAGAGTCTCTTGGATAAGGACTACAGTTTATAGTCTTAGAAAATTTCACTAGGAGTTTTTTTTTTTTATTGTCTTTATGTCCAGTAGAATTTAACAGCCCTGTAAATTTAGATGTGTTAGCCTTTTTATAATTTATTAATAGCTTTAATGAATTGTGAATGACAGTTTAATTAGATCATCTATGTATAATTAGGGCAACCCTGTTTTTCCCCTAAGAGGATCTAGTTTTCATTCCTGAGTATGCAGTTTACCTCTGACCTAGGACATTTATAGCATTTTCTAAAGTAGAAAGCCTTTTCTATCTTGCTAGTAAACATTTTACACTTTCTTGAAAAGCCACATGCATAAGTATGAAGGGCAGTTTTGGCCTCAGTTTTTCGTATAATCGTAATGCAGACAAACATGACTTAAGGCAGCGAATCTAGTTTAGTGGTAACAGCGGCATGGAATTTAGGAAAAATCTGTTTTCTGTTTACTGCGTATCCTTTTTTACTCCCTGAGTAAAGAACTTTCCAGCCCCTTCATATTTGCTTTGAGTGTTAAATTTTCAGCACTGCCAAGTGGATTTTCATTAAGGTGTTCTTATCTCTTTTGTGAAGGTGCCATATTAAACATGTGAAAGAAAAGCAGCCTTATCTAATGGATGGTCCTCAGATAATAGCCTAAGAGCCCATTTGTATTTGGCTTTGCAGTGTGTTTTTGTACTTGAGTATGGGTGTGCCTGATATTCTTGGAATTTACAATACTTCAAACAAACAAGGAAGTCCCACGGTGAAGACAGAAGGAGCTGGAAGGCAGAGTCAGACCTTTGTCCTTCCCCAGCTTGCCTTGCTACATTCTCCTCCATGGTGGGCCAGGTGCTCAGCCTCCAGCCCTACATACTTCCCCAGCAGAGGGAGGGCTCTCCCCCTCTTCCTTTCCCCTCTTTTGACTTGTGTCCTTCCAGGAACTGTGTGCTTGATGAAGCATGTAGGCTTTGCACACCTCGATCATTTGGGTGTTCTTGTCACTCTACACGAGCAGGTAATTATGGACTCACAGCTACTTCCACAAGGCAGTGTGTCATCTTCCTTTTCTTCATTATCATTGTGACTGCACTTCACGATTAATCCCACACTAGGTAAGCTAAGTTGATGTCAAGATAGCAGAAACAGTTTCTCCTTGCATTACAGTGAGTGAGAGAGATCGGAGCAGTGCCTCAGTGAATGAGATGGCAGTTGACAAGGGTTATGTGAGGGGCTTCTGGATGCTCCATTTGCCCCCAGGCATCTTCTCTACTGGCTCGATCGAAGGGGCCTCAGAGGATGAGTAACTCAGTGGTAGGCTTGATGGCTGATAGAATAGGAATGGTCTGATGTTTGGTGGAAGGAGGGTAGATGGGGTGAAACCATGTGATGATGCATGGATAATGGAGGATGGGCCACCCTGGAAGAATGGGTTAAGTGACAACCTGCGTTTTACGTACATAGCTTTTTTTTTTTCAAAAGTACTAAATATAGAAAATACAAAAAAGAGTAAGAAAGAAAGATTACTAGTATTGCCACCAGCCCGATACTGTAATGCTAATATTATGTGTATATTTCAATGCATCGATAGATTTTGTGCGTGTATCAGTATTTATACCACCTGCCTGTCTTCTTCTCTAATATATGATGAACATATTCCCTCACCATTAAATGTTCTTCTAAAGTATCATTTTAGTAGTTGCCTACTGATATAGGGGAAAGCTTTAAAATAAGCAATCAGTTACTTGGTAAGCACTTGATAAAGGTACTCTCCCCCAGTTTGCACAGTAGGAGAATTCAAGCTAATTAAAAAGTGGGTATCTTTGTAAGAACATCCATACTAGAGATTTATGTCATAGGATGAGAAGACATTCTTTAGTTTATCCTGTTTAGTTTACTTTAGTCTATATGTGAGGGAATTATGGCCCATATTATTTCTGTGGCTGCTCAGAATTTATTTATTTATTTTTAAAGATTTATTTATTTATTTGAAAGGCAGAGTTACAGAGGGGCAGAGAGAGAGAGAGAGAGAGAGAGAGAGAGAGAGAGGGGTCCTCCATCTGCTGGTTCCCCAGTTGACCACAACAGCTAGAGCTGTGCCTATCTGAAGCCAGGAGCCAGGAGTTTCTTCCAGGTCTCCCACGTGAATGCAGGGGCCCAAGGACTTGGGCCATCCTCTACTGCTTTCCCAGGCCATAGCAGAGAGCTGGATCCTAAGTGGAACAGCCAGGACTCAAAGTGACACCCAAAAGGGATGCTGGCACTGCAGGCAGCAGCTTCACCCACTAAGCCACAGCATTGGCCTTGTAGTATGGATTTAAAATCATCTGGAGACTCAAATTTGGCTTGCAGACCAAAACCCCTGGGAGGGCGCCCTTTCCTTGGTTCCACAGGTTAGAATCATCTTCAAATCTCTGTTGACTTGAGAGCCTTTCAGATCTGAAATGGGTTCTAAAATGCCAAATATCTGCCATTTGAGGTTATTAGCCTTACATGCTAACTGGAACTAGTGGAACTTCTACAAACTGTGTTTTACTCATCGATACTGTTTCTATCTATTAAGACCTAATCCTTAAAGTATTATTGCTTCGTATTGTGCTGGATGCTTTCAGTGTCTTTCATCAGCCTTCACAAGTTCCAATCCTTTTATTGATAAACTTAAAGAAAGAAATGGGGACTAGCATCATGGCATAGCAGGTTAAGCTGTTGCGCACGTCCCATATGGGAGCCAGTTCATGTTCGGATTGCTTCACTTCCCTTCTAGCTCCTTGCTAACGCTCCTGGGAAAGCAGAGGAGAATGGCCCAAGGACTTAGGCCCCTGCATACACCTGGGAGACCTAGATGAAGCTCTTGGCTCCTGAAGGCCTGGCTCAGCCCTGGCATTTGCGGCTATTTGGGGAATGAACCAGGACATAGAAGACTTCTCTGCCTCTGCTTCTCCCTCCCTGTAACTCTGCTTTTCAAATAAGGAAAAAAAAATTGAAGCCTAGCTAGATAAATTGACTTACTCACAGGTACAGCAGGTTTCTGGGGCTTGCAAAGATTATTAAACATAAGTTAATAAATGCACATTAGAAATGTATAAGGGAAAAAGAAAAGAATGTCATTTAGAGTTTCACAAGTAAGACATAGCCATTGGTCACATTTGGTAAATTTCAACTATTTTTATTTTTGCTTGGGAATTTTGCATGCATGGATTGTATATGTTGTGAGAGTACATAAAACATTTACTAATCAGCCTCTTTTCTTTCAACATGTCCTATGTTCAAGATCCTGAGGTAAAGGGCCAGTAGTAAAGTAGTTAGCGGGGACTGATAGATTTCCTACTTTTTCGGCGTATTTCCCAGGAAACCTATTTGGGAATGCCTTATGATTTTTTTTGTTGTTGTTCTTTTAATTAGAACAGAGGCGATGGATGTGAAGGTTATGGTTTTAATCCAACATGCCAGTTCATTCTGTGCTCTGTCAACCAGCCACTTTGCAAGTGTATCATGACACTCGTAAATCAGAGTGCTAAATAAGCACAGAGTTAATAAGGAATTAAACCTAAAGGGTGTTCTCTTACTGGCAGGCCACCTTACACTTGGCTCACCAGTTAAATAATTCCTTCTCATGTCACTTGACCACCTTGGAGATTTTCATGTCTGCTTCATCTCATTTTTATCTTCACAAGACTGGGTCTTGTGCAGGACCGAATAGAGTTCTGAGCCTACCTCATCCTTAGCATTTACTGACTTGAATACTGTTACTTTCAGTTCTGTTATCGAGTCTTGTTACATCTGTGGCATTCAGTCCTCTGTAAAAGAGTAGGATATGTTTTTTAACTTCTTTGTAACATCATTTTTCTTTTTACAAAGTAATACCTCTTCAGTTTAATTTTGAAAATACAAGTTGGCAATAGAAAAAAAAGTTGCTAATTCTGACACCCAGAGATAGTCACTTTTAGTATTTTATTATAAATCTTCCTGCATTACCTTTTTGTGTATATTGTATGTGTTTTTGTGTGTGTGTGTGTGAAAGAGAGAACCTAAATTTTCAAGAAGAGGTATGGTATTTACCTAAGGATTTGTAATCTACTCTTTACATTTGGCAATATATCATATACATTTTCTGATTTCATTAAGTAGAATATATTATTGTTTTTTGTGGCTGTGGTCTTCCATCATAGGGGTGGACCATCACTTTTTTGTCCGTTCCCTGTTTTTCAATGTTTAGATTTTAATTTTTTGTGTTTTTAATTAACTATGGGATATTTGTCATGTAGCTAATATTTGCAAAATACATATATGTTATTTTCAGAAAAGTCTTGAGAGTGGAATTTCTGGGGCAGGCATGTATACTATATATACACACACACACACACACACACTCACACACACTTATATTTAAATATTTATTTATTTATTTGAAAGGCTCAGTTACATGGAGAGAGAAGGAGAGGCAGAGAGAGAAATCTTCCATTCACTGGTTCACTCCCCAATTGGCCACAATGGCTGGAGCTGGGCCGATCCGAAGCGAGGAGCCAGGAGGTTCTTCTGGTCTCCCACACGGATGCAGGGGCCCAAGTCCTTGGGCCATCTTCCACTGCTTTCTCAGGCTACAACATGGAGCAGGATCAGAAGTGGAGCAGCCAGAACTTGAACTCGCACCCAAAAGGGATGCTGGCACTGTAGACGGCAGCTTCACCTGCTACGCCACAGTGCTGGCCCCATATTTTTATAGATATACTACCTATTGAGGCTGGTGCTGTGGTGCAGCAAGTTAAAGACCCGGCCTGCAGTGCCAGCATCCCGTATGGACGCCAGTTCGAATCCTGGCTGCTCCACTTGCTAATGCACCTGGGAAAGCAGCAGAGGATGCCCCAAGTCTATGGGCTCCTGTGCTCACGTGGGAGACCTGCAAGAAGCTCCTGGCTTCTGACTTCTGGCTTCGAATTGCCTCTCCTCCGGCCGTTGCAGCCATTTGAGAAGTGAACCAATGCATGGAAGACCTCTCTCTCTGTCTCTACCTCTCTCTATGAAACTCTTTCAAATAAATAAAAAATAAACCTTTAAAAAAAGATATAATAGCTATTGCTGAATTTTTCTGAAAAGCTCTGTAGCCATTTGCAATCCCTGTTTATGTACAGAATACCATTTTCCCTCTAGATTTCTAGTGTGGTAATAAACAAACGTCTTTGCCAGCTTAATAAATGAAAATGTTATTTATTATATACTATTAATACTCTTTTGCTTGCATTATTTTTGATTATGAAAATTTTTTCTGATAGTCCTTTTTTCTATTTGGATATTCTTAAAATATGGTTTGCAAATGCTTTTATATTATATCATTTTTAACTCTTTGTAGTCTTTTGTTATGGGAGTTCATATACTTTTTTTTAAAAGATTTATTTATTTATTTGAAAGGCATAGTTACAGAGAGACAGAGGCAGGAGAGAGAGAGAGAGAGAGAGAGAGAGAGATACAGAGACATATATACATACATCTTAAATCTGCTGGTTCACTCCCCAGAAGCCAGGAGCCAGGAGCTTCCTTTGGGTCTCCCATGAGGGTGCAGGGGTCCAAGGTCTTGGGCCATCTTCTACTACTTTCCCAGGCCACAGCAGAGAGCTGGATTAGAAGTGGAGCAGCTGTCCTCGAACCAGCACCCACATGGAATGCCGGGACTGCAGCCAGCGGCTTTACCCACTATATATATACTTTTTAGAATTTCTTTCATGGAGTAAGCTGACACAAGTTTAAGCACGTCAATGCTCTCATTCCTGTGGGACTATCTTACTTGTTAATACTTGTGTAAAATGACCTTATCAGTCATCCAATATGAAATTCAGCTTCTTTTTTATTTTATGATCACATCACAAGGTAGTGCCTAAAAAAGGGTCCAGATTGTCTAACATGGATCCCTTTCTTTCCCTTCTCTTTTTCAGAGAAGTGAAGGCAGTGAGGATGCCAGCCTCAGGTCTCTGAGCTTTGCCTCTTCTGAGGGTTGGGACAGGACAGGGGAAATTATCCCTCCTGCTGTTGGTCTGTAATAAGCCCCAAAGGGTATAAGGACAGGGTCCTAGTACTGATATTCACTTTTATTCCATGTCCCGTGTTCCTCACCTTTACAGCTCCTCTGTGTCTTTCTTTAAACTTTTTAAAGATTTATTCATTTAAAAGGGAGGGAGGGAAGAAGGGAGGAAGGGAGGGAGAGAATCTTCCATCTGCTAGTTCAGTTCCCCAAATGCCTGCTTTATATTGTCCCCAAGAGATAAAATTTGTAAGACATTACCTTCAGCAATAGTTTGCATCACTTATGCCCTTTCAGGCTCAGTTAACTTTAGTTAACAAAGTAATGAATTTCCAACCAGCTGACTGAAATATCCCAGGGAGGTCTCCAGAAACCCGTGCAGTTCTTGGTACAGGATCACAATTTTCTGATCAAACAGAAGGCACATGACTCATGCCTAGCTATTACATGCATTTACAGAATTTGGAGATTTACTTTCACCCAGTGGAAGTTCTGAGGTGGAATACAATGACTGCTACCATAAAAGGCCATAAATGTGTGTATTTGGTATTTCTAGAACCTTCCTTACCCCTCATTCTGTATACTGCATTAGGAAGGCATAAAGACACACCTGGTAATGAAAACTGTAGGGAAGAGGTAAGTTATGCCAGAAGGCAGGACACACTTGTTTGGGAACCTTGTCTCTGCCAGGGTAGCCTGGACAAGCCTCACATCCAGAGGCCTCCTCACTCTAGGCTGCTCTCCTGTGCTTCTTGCAGCATTTGCATATGCTGGGACAGTGGTGGTGGGGGCTGGGGGCTGCTTCCTACCATTCCACCTGCCGCACCTGGAAACCTTTTGGTATCAGCCAGCATCTGAGATGCTTTTGAATAACCAGTTGTGCACGCTCAGCACTGTTTCCCTAGAACCACACTTGGCAGCTCTTTTTCCTGGAGGGGCCTGCCTTTGCCAACATAGCCCATCTAACACCAGCTTTTCCTGCTGGATCTCCTGTTTGTATTCTCCCGGTCTCCCAGGTCTGAATTGTGGTGTTCTTTTTGGTGCCTCATTTTGCTACTCTAATCACAGGCCACAGGCAGACCTGCTTGTACTATCTTTTCAATTCTAACCCATTTCACCACATGAGTTCGGATTCCTACCTCCTGCTTGGGCCTTTGCAATAGCAGTGGTGCCATTTTTTCTGCTTCTTCCCTCTAAAACTGGATGATCTAAATGCTTAGCTGCAACCCAAGCAGAGAGCAACTCCATTTAGCAGTAAGCTTCTCTAGCTAAGTAGCCTGGTGTTTTGATTAGTTAGATGTTTTTCAACTCATTAAACGTTTCATTACCCAGATGAAAATGTTATGCAATTGTTGATATGATTGTTTGTATATATATCTGTGAATATACTAAAAACCATTGAATTGCATACTTTAATTGGATGAGTTGTAGGATATGTGAATTCTATCTCTACAGTAGAACTGTTATTAAAAAGAAAGTCATTATCTGTACATTGTAAAATCCTTATGTTAATCTGTTAAGTATAGTATAAGCCAAGCAATGATATTTTTTAAGAGAAATGCATGATTAATTTCTCCACCTTCATAGACTGCTCTTGTTGTGGAAGATCTGGGATATTTAACAGTCCTTCTGTGTAATATGCAGTGTACTACGAGCTTTCAAAAAAAGTTGATGGCATGTGTGCTTGGGAGACTCATCGGCAGACACACAGGACAAGCAAAATCAGTACTGTAGTGCAGTGTTTGGCTCAGGCTGTTGGTTTTTGAAACCATGACCCAACTTTGTGTATGTGAGAGAGAGTTTATAAATGCCAAGAAGTGTCCCTGTATTTAGCATGGCCTAGTGATTCAATATTTCCCTTTTTGGCTTTTTTAAATATTTTGCATGCGGCTGATTTAATTTCTGTCTTTGTTGGTTGTAAGAAGCATGTGCCATCTCTGTGGTGCACTACTTTCATTAGCTTGGTGCCTTAATGACTTTCTACCTTTTCTGTGATGAAACATTTTAGGAGAAAATTGCATGTTGAACAGTTGGTTTCTGCTGCTTTAAAGAGCTACTGAAACCACTTTTATTACACAGCCTCAAATATTATGTTTGTGTATTATTAGGTCAATATGAAAAATAGCATCTGAATATATACTACTGTAGTTTGGACAGCATTTGTTGGATCATGTGTTCTAAGTCAAGATCCATTCCAAGAGTCATATATTATCCTGGATTATGATGTTTCTTTCTCTTTAACTCTTAATTTTTGCCTTTTGGATTGATTCCATGGTTTCTGGAACAAGAGGAGAGGCTCAATTTAAATGAAAAGAGTAATTACTTTCACTTCCTCTTTTATCAGTCAAATGTCAGGAAGTCATTGTATGTGCAAATCTTACTAAACATTAATAAAATACACCAATTTGCTTTCTTTAAATTTTACTTCCTCAAGGAGCAAATCTGGTTGTAAGACTGCCCTTTTGTAATTTCCTGCCTGCTATTATACATTCCTAGGTAGAGCTTTTGGAGCAGAGAGTATTTTCTTTGCAAGAAGAAGGTATATTTCCATGTGCATTTAAGAAAGAGGCCGGTGCCACAGCTCAATAGGCTAATCCTCCACCTGCGGCGCCGGCACACCGGGTTCTAGTCCCGTCCCGGTCGGGGCACTGGATTCTGTCCCGGTTGCTCCTCTTCCTGTCCAGCTCTCTGCTGTGGCCCGGGAGTGCAGTGGAGGATGGCCCAAGTCCTTGGGCTCTGCACCCACAAGGGAGACTGGGAGAAGCATCTGGCTCCTGGCTTCGGATCAGCGCGGTGTGTCGGCTGCACCGCGACAGCTGCAGAGGCCATTGGAGGATGAACCAATGGAAAAGGAAGATCTTTCTCTCTGTCTCTCTCTCTCACTGTCCACTCTGTCAAAAAAAAAAAAATAAAAAGAATAAAGAGATAACTATTACTTGAAGCTCAGATTGGGCATTGCTATTTCTGAAGAAGTCAAACAGGAAAAATACTATCACTGGTTTGCTGGAGATATATATGTCCATCAGGCAAAATAAACTGGAGGACAATACTTAAATTAATGAAACAAACCATAGGACAACTCTTTTTTAACTGGCTGGGGAAATTATCTTGCCATCAATTGCTGGTGCCTGATGTTGTACCTGGGTGGATCACATAGATGTAATTTAAATCTAAAAGAACAGGCATTTCAGGTACCTGTCTCTCAAGTTCCCTCAGCATTGAATACAAAGGGGTTTCTTCCTTTCTGCAATGGTACCTGTTCCAGCTTTTCAAAAATGCTGGGACTTAAAAATTATTTTTGCTTTATATGTCTAGCGGAAATGAGAACCCAAGTGATTTCCTAATGCACCTCTCCATGGCAAAGTTGTTGCCGCTTCCCAAACTAGACATTTGGAAATGATTTAAGAATCCTTGCTGGGTGATATTAATGGTAAGAATGAGACCCCTGGCAGGCACTATGATTTTTGGTCAACATCAACATTTTGCCCCAAGAGAGAATTTAACAATGTGAACAATGCATAGATTTTGTGTGTGTGTGTGTACATGCGTGTGTGTGTATGAGAGAGAGAAAGAACGTGCTCTTTAAGAAAATGGAACCATTTCTCATAACTACCTCTCAAATGCTACATAAACAATAAACTTCTTTTTTTCAAAAGAGGTTTATTTATTTGAAAGGCAGAGAGAGACAGACAGACATTTTCCATCTACTGGTTCACTCCCCAAATAGTTTGGGCCAGGCCAAAAGGCAGGAGACAGGAGCTTCATCCAGGTCTCCCACATGGGTACAGGGCCCCAAACACTTGGGTCACCTTCTGCTGTTTTCTCAGGCGTATTAGCAGGGATCTGGATTGGAAGAAGAGCAGCCAGTACACACTCTGGTGCCCCCTTGGATGCTGACATCACAGGTGGTGACTTAACCTGCTATGCTGAAATGTTAGCCCCAAACAATACACTTGTAAAAGTCCTGTTAGGTCAATGACTATTCTCCAGAAGCAGATTTGTAACTCTGGCTTACTACAATGCATTCTGTTTTCCAGATCCTTTCCTCATTTTATGCTAACAGGCAGACTTGGGACCATGTACAAGTCCCTGTTTCTCACTGTCATTATCTGAGATGCTAGGGGTTGATAGTAGCTTGGAAAGCACTCCATGTTCCACAGTCTGAAAACCTGTGTATTTTGTGAGACATCCCAGGTCATTGCTTCTCTTAATTGGAGCAGTACTTAGCTCGTTCCCTCTAGCATCTTAATTCCCCTACCTCAAAAGATAATTATTTTTCAGGCTCAAAGTGAAGATCCACACGAGTAAAAAAAAAAATCTTGACATTTTAACCTTGAAAGAAGACTACTGTGGCTTCCAGTCAGCTACTTTGCATTACTGTTTGAATATACAGGTTGAATATACCTTATCTGAAATGCTCAGCATCAGAAGTGTTTCACATTAGGAGTTTTTCAGATTCTGGGATATTCACAGAAACTTCACTGGTTGAGAATCCCTAATCTGAAAAAATGTGAATTCCAAACTGCTTCAAAATTTGAAACTTTGAGCATCAAGTTACTACTCAAAAGCTTTTGAGTGTTGGAGGATTTCAGATTTTAGAGTTTTTGGAATAGGAATGCTCAACGTATATAGTAAATAATGGGTGAGGTTTTTTTCTGTTTTTCCTGCCGCACATTAAATAGATTTAATGGTTTTAATGCTGTAAATACAACAACAGACAGAAGGAAAAGCATTGTGAAATCTGTAAGCTGGAGAGAGACCTAGATGTGATCCAGGCCACGTTCACTCTTCAGCTGTCAAGAGACCACATGGCCATGTGTGGCTCATTGTCCCTGGGTGGGGTCGTGCCCTTTCCACACCATGCACCTGCCTGTAGACAAGTCTCCTGATGAATGTGAAATAAGATGGAAAATGGCATTTCAGCTCCATCGTGGGGCCTTTTCCCCCACTGTAAATGTAATGAGTTGCTCCCCTTCAGGGAGGGCCGCATGAGCTGTTCAGTCCCAAGGAGATATTTACAGGTTTAATGAGGACTTCAGAGTGCTCATCCCAAGGGCATCTCATCATTTCCCACCCACTGCATTTTTACCGCATGCAGTGTGTATTTACGTGCGACCTAAAAATCTAGGTGGTGTGCATTCACATGTTTTATTATCTGGAAGAAAAGGGACAGTGTTCGTTTCTGTGGGTAGATGTTTAGTGTGTAGGGTTCCCATTTCTTCCAATGTTATTGTGACTTGATATTTTTATGATTTTTATGCATTACAAATAATGTTCAGTGAAGTCCTGGTTTTCTTAAGGGAGTATGTATGTAGTATATATAAATAATGTGTGTGTGTGTGTGTGTGTGTACATGTAGAAGCTAAAACAACTATATCTTTCCTTTAAATCAGTTTATCTCAAGGCAAGTGAAATTGTATCTGAGGTTTTGCAGTCTGCTCTGACTCATCTGTTAGCATAAAGAGCTCAGTCATGACTGGTCCTTGTCGTTTTTCGAGGCCCACACAGTGTGCTCTGCTCCATGGGGCTACTCTGCATCCATGTGTGAACTTTGAGGTGTACAGAAAGTGCTTTTTTCATAGAATATATTCTTCTCTCCCTAAACCTTTTCTTTTTCAGGCCTTTCTAATTGTATATCTAGTTTCTCAAGCCAAAAATCTAGGAGATCCCCCCGTATTTCATCTCCTCCCCTTACCATCCACATCTCATCAGTTTCTAAATACATCACTTCCTTCTTGCTCTTCCTGCCATTCTGGTCTAAGCATCATCTTTTGTTTGCATATCTCGGATACCCTGTCCATTCTTTTCCTAGCAAAAAAACAACCCTGTCTCCTCCTTGATTAAAACTTTCCAAAGCTGACCGGTGCTCTTGGAATAAAATCTGAACTTGCTGCTGAGCCACAGTGCTGCTTTGGAGCTGGCCCCGCCCCTGCAGCCAGCGTTCCTGCCTTGCCTCCGACCTCTTTCCCCAGCTAGGCCACACTGGGCCAGCCGAGCTGCCTCCCACATTCATGGTGGCTGGGCCACTGCCTAGAATGCTGTTTCCTTTCGTTTTCTTGTGCTTGAATCTTGAATATTCTGAGAATAGCTTCAGGGCATCTTTTTTAAAGAGTTTATTTATTTATTTATTTGAGAGGTAGCGTTACAGACGGAGAGAGAGGGACAGAGAGAAAGGTCTTCCATCCTCTGGTTCACTCAAGTGGCCGCAACAGCTGGAGCTGGGCAGATCTGAAGCCAGGAGCCATCTTCCACTGCTTTCCCAGGCCATAGCAGACAGCCAGATCAGAAGTGGAGCCAGGAGCTTCTTCCGGGTCTCCCACATGGGTGCAGGGGCCCAAGCACTTGGGCCGACTTCTGCTGCCTTCCCAGGCTGTAGCAGAGAGCTGTATCCTCAGAGGAGCAGCCAGGATGTGAACCATCCCGGTATGAGATGCTGCCAAGGCAAGTGGAGGCCTAGCCTGCTGTGCCCCAGCACCTGCCCCCAGGGCGCCTTCTTAAAAAGACTTTTACTGGTTTCTCAAATTAAAGCAGCAGCCAGGACACTCTGTATTTCATTATCCTTGAATTCTTTTAATACACAGCACCTGTTTCCATCAGATATTTTATTATTCCTCTATCAGTGTGTGTGTTACCAGCTTAGATACGCATGTTAGTTTTGTGAAAGCAGTGTTTGTTGTCTGTCCAGGATTCTTAGTGCTTGGAATATAGTATACACTCAATAAAATCATGAGTAACAATTTAAAAACAACTCCAATACAATAGCATTAACTGTTGAGGTACTGGAAATAATTATCCCGGTTATTTGAGGGAGGTAGGGAATAGAGAATTAGAGTCAGGGCCAAGCTAGGGTTAGGTGAATGAGGTACCTGCTGTAGGCACACACGTGAAGGCAGCTTCTCACGTGCCAGGATGGCACAGCACAGCACTGATCCTAGCTTGCTTTGTTTCCACTTGGAGTTTGGGGACATTCACTTTCATTTTAAAAATACTGCATTGAAACATTCTTTATCTTGATTATCTAAGTTTTTGGTGAGGTACCCAGCCCTGTGTCACATTGTTCTCTGATTTTTCTGCTTGATTTTGCATTTTTAATTATAACTGGTATTTACTGATTATTTGTTATGTCTAAGATTTTGCTGTCCTTGGAGTTGTGAAGCAGGGTGTGGTATGTGCAGGCTAGGAGACTGACAGGATAGTGGGCTTACCCTAGGCCACAGAACTGCGCAGAGGAGCACCCTGGAGCCATGGCATATACAGAAAAGGAGAGTGTTACCTGGGCTGAAACGGATTGATTAAGTGGAAAAAAGAGCCTTTAACATCCTGGAATATTTTCTTTGCTGTTCTTACAAGTCCCTGAAATAATTGTGCAGTGAGGAAAAAAAAATGCGTAGAATAGAAAAATATCGATCTGGTTGTTGTGTCAGGAAGAGAAAGAAGAGGAACAGAATGAATGACTGTGCCAGGAGATACCATAGGTCCGTATGTTGTATTGACCACCACTGCAGAGCCCATCAAGGGGCAGGAAACAACCCTCCTGCTGGGGTCAAATGCTCCATTGTGTTTAGAAGTGTTCCCATTAGAGTGTCCCTTAAAGTTCATGGTTTGCAGAGAAAGTTTAAGTTATTTACAAAAAAAAAAATCACTGCATAACCATACATCAAAATATGGATAGACGCAAATACAAAATGTAAAACCACAAAGACAACAATAAAATATCTTCATTAGAGACCTTTCAAAAAACAAATGCAATTAAAAAAGAAGGTAAAACAAATGAACTAAATACACATTTTAGATTTATGCACCAGATTTCATCAACCAATGAAAAGAAAATGGTGAGTTGAATAAATATTTGTAACCGAACATTAATTTTATTTTTGTTGGGGCCAGAATTGTGGAATAGTGGATAAAGCAGCTTGCTGCAACACCAGCATAGCCTATGGATGCTGGTTTGTGTCCTGACTGCTCCGCTTCTGATCCAGCTCCTTGCTAGTGGCCTGGGAAAACAGTAGAAAATTGCCCAAGTGCTTGGGCCCTTGCTACCCACTCGGGAGACCTGGAAGAAGCTCCTGGCTTTGGCCTGGCCCAGCCCTGGCTGTAGCAGCTCTATGGGGAGTGAACCAGCAGATGGAAGAGCTCTCTCTGTCTTTCCCTCTCTCTCTGTAACTCTGATTTGAAAATAAATAAATAAAATGTTTTTTTTTTTTTAAAAAAACCCTAAATTGTTTATAATGGAGCAGTAAGAGAAACAAGTTTTTAAATAATTTTTCTTAAAAAATGACGTACTCAGAAGAAGAATGCAGATGGGTAAGAAAAGCATGAAACATTTCTTCTCACAAGATGTAACTTTCATTGTAGGATAAAGATGGGTCAGCTGCCTTCACAAAGCATTATGCTCTTGCATCTGATCACATTTTTACACTGCTCTCCTAAGCAAGTAGATTTTTAGGCTAAGATTTTTGTTCAGGGATGTTTATTAAAGCATTATTTATAGAAGTGAAAAATTAGAAATACTCAAAGTACGTCACCATGGGGGAATTGTTTAATTTTGACACATCCTTACGATGCCCTCTCATCAGCCAGTACTACAGTCTCTGCTGTCAGGGAATAGTGTCATTACATGTTAGTGAAAACTAATAATTAGTATTATTTCAGCTTTATTTTAGAACAAGAACAAAAAAAATGTACATTTACTTAGAAAACGAGACCAGGAAATAGAACACCAAAATTTTCAAATTTTAGAAGAGTTTTCAATAATAAATATTTGATAGCTTACAGTTAGGAAAAAAATATGTAATGATACAAGGTGTGTTCTTCCTAGAAAGCTGTAACCAGCAGAATCCCTGAATAAGTCACTTTTCTACCTTGTAAAATCAGTGGGTCCAGCGCTTTTCATACTTTTTCTCCAAAACACAACCAGAGGAGGAAGAGAGTGAACTTGCGCTTCTAGCGGGGGAAGATTGGAGGAAGTTGAGCAGAGTGGCTCAAAGTAACCTCCTGAAAAGTTTTTAGCATGAAAATTCAAATAAAAATCCTGCTTGTCTCCAAACTATATTGATATTAGTTTTTAAAGTTGAAAGAAAGAGAGAAAATTCATATATGATAAAATTCATCATTTGAAAGGTACCAATTCGTGGATTTTAGTATATCTGGAAGATTTGGCAACCAGCAGATGTTAGTATTTTTAAGTGTGTGTTTGTGTGTATTCTCTCTACCTTTCTCTTTCTTTCTAAAGGAAGATAAGGGTAGAGAGAACACTCACATCTGGGTTACTTCCTGGTAGCCAGGGCTGACCACGTGCTTGGCTGGGCCAAAGCCAGGGGCCTGAAACTCAGTCCAGGTTTCCCACATGGATATCAGGAACCCAAGTACATGAGCCATCCCAGGGTGTGCATCAGTAGGAAGCTGGAATTGAGAGGCGAGCTGGGACTTGAAGCCAGGCACTGGAATGCAGAATGCATTTGTCTCTCAGCATATTGCTTCATCTGATGCCTGCCTCCAAATATTACTTTTTTAAAGGATTTATTTTATTTTATTTGAAAGAGTTACAGAGAGAGGGAGAGATAAGGACAAAGAGAGAGGTCTTCCATTCACTGGTTCACTCTCCAAATGGCCACAGCAGCCAGACCTGGGCTCATCCAAAGCCAGGAGTCAGGGGCTTCTTCTGGGTCTCCCACTTGGATGCAGGGGCCCAAGCACTTGGGCCATCTTCTTCTGCGTTCCCAGGCACATTAGCAGGAGGCTGGATCAGAAGTGGAACATCTGGGACCAGTGGACATATTGGATGTCAGCACTGCAGACTGGGCTTTCACCTGCTGTGCCAAAGCACCGGCCCCTGCTACATTAATTTTTTGAGAGGCATGTGCACACACACACACACATCCTATTTCCATTTCCCAAATACCTACAAAGGCGCACAGCAGGGGCTGAAGCTGAGACTGGAACTTTCATGTGGAATGGCAGGATCTCAGCTCCTTGAGCCAGCATCACAGCCACCCATGGTCTACATTAGCAAGAAGCTGGAGTCATGAATGGAGCCAGGAACCAAACTGTGGTTGTCTGATGTGGGATGCAGGTGTCTTAACCTTTAGGCCAAACACCACCTCCCCCCCCCCCCCGCCTTTTTCAAAAACTATTCAAGGATAAGTGTGTACAGTCCTTGCCCTCAGTGTCCCCAAAGGACAGTCTCTTAAACTGAGGACACTGTAGTCACTTTGGTGTTATAGCTATTAAGTTTTAAATGCAGGTTTCCAACCTAAGTGGAGGAAAATGTGCAGAATGCAGAATACATGTATTTTAATGTAGATACAGCCTGGAATGTGGACAACACATGGATTGTGTTTGACTCAATGTTCTTAAATCACTTTTATCTCAGTGTTATTAATTCTTTGCAGGTGTGGGTTAATGAGGTGCTTGTGGGTAGAACATTCATCCTTGGAATATCTGATTTTGCTTTCTCCAAGTTTATATGGAAATAGCCCAAGTTCAGCTTTAGTGGTGCTGAGATTGTGTATTTCAGACTTGGCCTAAACCAGTGGATGTGAAGTACAGTTACTCAAATTATAATTCAGCTCCACGAAACTTGAGTTTTGTTCTTTGCAGTTCTTTCTCTGGGTGCTGGCCAGTGCAGAGGGCGGGGCAGGGGCATTTGGCTCGAGCCTTCGCATTCATTAAGGGCTTCAGATGTAGGCTTCTGATGGTTTGACAATATCTCCAAATACAGTCATGAAAAACCCCAGCAGGATGAAACGCACAGATTCATTGTACAACTTCAAATACCACACTTTGTGTAACTCTCTTTTGGCATTTCTTCTTTTTCCTGGAGTCCTGAAAGTAAGTGGAAGTGGAGTGGGCCTCTGGCAGCCTGTGAGCGACCCTGCTGAGGGGTGTTTTCTGTGCAAATTAAGTGGATGAACCAAATGGACCCCTGAAGTTCCCGGTGGTTTTCAGTGGTTGTTCCCAGGGCCCTGGTTTAGACCCGGGGCAGTCTGCTTCTCTAAAGCAGTGAGAGTGGTGTGGACGTTTTTAGGCATTGAGCAACACTTCTGCAGATAGAAACTGCCCTTGGAAATTCTTTTGATCAAAAAGTAGCGCAAGAAGCCAGTTGAAGTGTGAGGGAAGGAACCAGTGCGTTCTAGTGGCTTACAGCATGATGCAGTCCATCGTAGGATATTCAGTTTGTATTTGATGTTTGTTCTGATGGAAGGAGATGTGAAGTGAACTGGGGGTTGCTCTCCGTGCTTTCTCCTGATCCAGTGAATAGGAAAGAAAGAAAGAATTCCTGTCCTTCACAGCCAATTAGGCCTGCTTGATGAAGTGGCCTTTGTCACCGCACAGCTCTTAGTCTCCTTTCTGGGTAGTCTGATGAGCTGGGACAAGAAAAGGCAGGGTCTTTGCCTGAAGTTACAAATAGATAGCTTTTCTGGTGGCATTTTAAAGTCATATCTGTAGAGACCACTGAAGAAGAGAGCAGGGGTTTGTGGGGAGTCACACCCTTGCGTGTGCTGATTTGCTTATTAAAGTTATTAAATGACCTGATAAGAGATATACTCAGATCTTCCCTCCCCTGACATTCTGTGTGAAGGCTCGTTGTTACATTTTACTGTGGTCGGGGAAGCAGAGTCATACGTCTTTAGGTTGGTCAGAGTCGTTTGCTCTGTGCTGTGCTGACAGCAGCCGTCACTGAGTTCACACAGATGTCCACTAGTAGACAAGTGTGCTTCCTTGCTTTCAGAGAATTTTGAGGTCTCTGTCATGGGGTCTTAGGAAGCATCATTTAATATAATTTAGGAAAATGTTTTTTTTTATTAGATTTATTTATTTATTTGAAAGTCAGTTACAGAGAGAGAGAGAGAATAAGAGGGAGAGAGAAAGAGATATTCCAACCACTGTTTTACTCCCCAGATGGCCACAATGGCCGGGGCTAGGCCAGGCTGAAGCCAGGAGCCAGGAGCGTCTTCCTGGTTTCCCATGTGGGTGGCAGGGACCCAAGTACTTGGGCTATCTTCTGCTGCTTTTCCCAGGCCATTAGCAGGGAGCTGGATTGGAAGTGGAGCAGCTGGGACTTGAACATCCCTATGAGATGCTGGCATCACAGGCAGTGGGTTTACCCACTATGCCAGAATGCTGTCCCCATGTGTTTTTTTAAATTGCACCAAGTGCTGCTTTCCATGCTAATCATGAGTAGACTGTTAAAATGACCATTTCAAACCAAGAATATTGTATAATTCTATAAAAATAGGAGGAGACATGAAGTTTGGCTTCTACATAGGATATAAATAACTCATTTGTTTCTGTGATTGACCTGTGGACCCAAAGGAGCTGAGTAGTTTTGCTTTCATTTTGGCTACCTTCAATTTTAGTGTAGAATAATTCCTTTTTTTTTAAACCATCATCATCATTCTGCAACATTTATGTCACTCTGAAGTTTTGCCTTCAGGTTGAACTTACAACATTTCTACAGTAAAATCAAAGTGTGAACAGTAAGCTCATGAGTGAAATTTACCTGGAATGGATTATGAGTCAACAGAAGGTTGACACCAAGATTCAGAATGGTTCCCTCTGAATTGACATGGTATTCAGAAATTCAGCCTTAGGTTAAATGGATGAAAGTTGGGTGTGGAGTAATCAAAGCCAGGTTGAGACATTTTACCTGTGGGCAGTTGAAGTTGATTAGCCTGGGGTTAGAGTACTTGTGAAACCATGAAAGTTGTGTCAAGCCCGAGCTGGACACCTGTAGACTGGGCTTAAACCTTGGTGCCTTCCATTGCTCTACCATGTCATCTTAGCCACGCTGTTCATCCTCTCCTGGGTCATCGTCTTCTGGGGAATGAGGATAAAGACATCATCTCACAGGTTTTTGAGAGGATAAAATAACATTTTCCAAGTGCTTGGTGGAGGATGGAAGGGTTGAACACAAATTTCTCTCTGTTTCCTTTACAGAACCATTGTATCCCCTGTCTCTGTTGGAGATTAGCCTTAAAGTGAGCATGTGTGCACCTGCATGCGCTCTGACAGATAAGTCTGTGCTTTGGAGGACAGTTTTCGGTCTCCAGTTCTGCTTTGTTGCTCTGTCGTCATCTAGCCAAGTGTCACCTGTTTCTTTATCATGATTGGCCTCCAGAAGTATATCATCTGAGTGAGTTACTGAGCAGATAGTACGAGGGTTCTTCAGAACATCCATGGAAAATACATATGATGAAAAAATGACACATTGATTTGGAAAGGCTTCACACCAGAATAAACTTATCTTTTAATTCAGTTTTCCACAAACCTTTTTTAAAGAACCCCTGTGCATTATAAACCACAGAACACCTTTCAATAAGATTTATAGAGAAAAGGACAGGAGAAGAGGGTATCCTGCACCATTTCCTGTCTTCCTTATAAATCTTGCCTGCTTTCCTTTTGGTATTTGTATTAGGCAGAGTTCCAGCAGGAAGCATGCAGTATACTCCAGCTGAGTGCCTGGGGAGTGTTTATATTATAAATGGACTGTTTACAAAGGTGTGGGCTAGGTGTAGAAGCCAGTAAGGGCTGGTGCGGTATCCAGGGGCGAGCAATGGCCAGGTAAGGGAAGAGAGCAGTTTTAAAAATCAGGGCAGTTGTGTGGAGAAGACCACCCAGCAGGAGCTGATGGGAAGATGGACAAAGAATCCCTGTGTGTGTGTTCCCTAACAGCAGAATAATATCTTCAAGCTGGTTTTTTGATTCCTTTTTCTCTCATCTTAATTTCTCCCCGTTCCTTCATTATCATATATCCAGCCCCTACTTGGAGTCTGCATTAGTGTGATGTCCAGTGTGTGGACAGTGTCCAGGGGGTTGGTGACTTAACCCATGGAGGTGCCATGTGGCAACTGCTTTGAACTGAGTGTGGTTAAAATGAGGCGGAGGCCGGCGCCGTGGCTCAACAGGCTAATCCTCCACCTTGCGGCGCCGGCACACCGGGTTCTAGTCCCCGGTCGGGGCACCGGATTCTGTCCCGGTTGCCCCTCTTCCAGGCCAGCCCTCTGCTGTGGCCCAGGAGTGCAGTGGAGGATGGCCCAGGTGCTTGGGCCCTGCACCCCATGGGGAGACCAGGAAAAGCACCTGGCTCCTGGCTCCTGCCATCGGATGAGCGCGGTGCGCCGGCCGCAGCGCGCCAGCCGCGGCGGCCATTGGAGGGTGAACCATCGGCAAAGGAAGACCTTTCTCTCTGTCTCTCTCTCTCACTGTCCACTCTGCCTGTAAAAAAAAAAAAAAAAAAAAATGAGGCGGAAGCCGGTATAGTCTATACTCTATTGGCCACTTTTTCTTCTTTTTTAATTTTTAGGTGCTGAGTAAATAAAACTTTTTCAGATGAGCCAGAGAAGAAAAACCCTGCTGTCTGATTCTGTTTCCTTTTCTTCTCATACCCTTAACCTCAGACATTAAGATCTGTTTTTGTTGTGGAAAAGACTGGCTGAGATTCTGATTTGATGACTCTGCCCGAGGTTGGGCCCTCAGAGTAAGCTTTGGCTCTGGGACGATGACAGTAAACAAAGAAGCAGCCTGGATTTATTTTCTTACATACTTCCTTGTCATTGCCCAGGAGAGTCAGGATGCCCGTTTATCTCTAAATTGTTGACTGATTTCAGGAAACCGTTTGGTGGCTTGCTTTCTACTAGTGATGCTACTTTTCTCATGCTTTACGTGTTTCTCTGCTATTCATGGATGGGATTGTAAAATGCTCGTTTTAAACTCTTTGAATTCATCCTGTTAAAATGACTTGGTTGCATTCGTCTTGTAGTATTAGATTTATATTTCAAGAAATTCCAGATCACCTTATTAAAAGTAATAGAAAAATTATAGAGGAGCCATCTAGAACAGGACCCTGGGGCCCGGCATCACCTTTTATCGTAACCTTTTATTGTAAACCGTCTGTCTATCAAGACATCTGTGGTCGTCTAAGAGTGCTTCTATGAAAATGGTAATACTTACTTGAATTTCTGTGATCTTTTTCAAAGATAGTAATGAAACCCAGTGATGAAGAGAACAATGAGATTAGGACCCATGTTGTATTCCTGGCTTTTGGTTTTCTTTTCTTTTCGCCTTGTAGTGAGGAAGTGGCTTGAAGGTCTATGGTTGCAAGGCCCTCCCTTGTTTTATTCGCTTCTTCCATATTTAATTTCCTAGTGAGTACTTCTGTTTTCACCACATTTTTAAGGGAAGGCAAAGACGTTTGTTGATTTAGAAACCGTAGGGAAACTTGAAAAGGAGTAAGAAAGGGAATATGAAAAAAGCTACATCTATTTAGAAAAATAAAGTTTATGGAGTCATAGTTTTAGATTGCAGAAGAAGTATGTTGCCTTCAGTGATACGATTCATTTTTATTTCCTTCTCATGGACATGTGTGTCTCTGTTAGGATTACCTTCTGGCTTACGGTAACAGCAAAGGAATATTCAAGATGAGAAAAACAAGACAGCACAGGGGAAGAATGCCCAATAACAGTCCATTTCTGGGTCATGTTAGTGTCAGGAGCAGTCAGAAGGAAGAAGAGCCTTTGTGGCCTTCCTGGATGACATGATTCCTTGCAGTAACCCAGCCCCCTAGAAGTAAATATCATGGATACTTGCTGTCTAGGAGAAGGATACTTATCTTGTCTTACTGCAATTGTGTGGTCTCCTTATACCTCGTTTTGAGGTTAAAGAAAATGTCTAGAAAATTTCAGGCATTTTTTCCTTATCGTTTGTGTTAAGTGCGTTGTCTTTTCCAGATCCAAATCCTGGCTGAGCCACCCGGCTCTTTGGAAGCTTTTCAGATATTCTCCAAGGGAGGGAGCTTTATCAAGTTTTTATTATGTTCCAAGTACTGTGTTGTTGATGTTTCTCACCAGATATGCAGTTATAATCCACTACCAAAGCTCCATGCTGAGTGGCTTCCAAAGAGAAGTGTGTGTGTGTGTGTGTGTGTGTGTGCGCGCAACCCCTTTGCCTTTGAAATGGACTTTGCCTCCTCTGATTTTGCTAAATGTTCCCCATAAGCTACATCTCCACTTCTCTCTGTGTGCTGTTTGGAGATGTCACATCCAGGCCACTGTATCTAGTTTAGTTAACCTGGGGAGACATGGGGTTGAGAAGTTGCTGTGGTCTCATAGGCTACTATTATCCATCTTTCAGGGACGGGAGAGAGTGGCAAGAGTACTTTCATCAAGCAGATGAGGATCATCCACGGGTCAGGCTACTCTGATGAAGACAAAAGGGGCTTCACCAAGCTGGTGTATCAGAACATCTTCACGGCCATGCAGGCCATGATCAGAGCCATGGACACGCTCAAGATCCCCTACAAGCATGAGCACAATAAGGTAGGTGTGATTCCTCACAACAGCAGTTGGCACAGCAGGCCACAGTAATGCAGCAGTACTACTGGGTTCCTGACGTCTTTGCCATGCGGTGGGTGCTTCCCATGTCTACTTTTGATCTCATCTTCACTGGAACAGGACGACTAAATGTCTTTTTCCTAAACCTTTAAAGTTTCACCTCTAGAAAAAATGGGACTCTATTTTGGTGATGTCAATGAAAGATGTATTTGGATGTTTGGCGCTAAATATAGAATATGGGGACACCTGTTACGCCAAGGAGATGGTTTGTAAGTAGCCTTCACATTGGCCAGAGCAAGACAGCCTTATGTCCGCCTCCTCCTTTTTGTGCTTCATTGAGGAAAGGGTGAAAACAGCTTAAGATCATTTTCCTGTTTCATTTTGAATTTGGTGATTTCCTTTCGGTAGCACCACATGGTTCATTTTATTTCAAAATAGGCCCATCTGTCACTTCAGTAACCTTTCCAACATGTTTCCGTTCATTTGTTTTAAGCAAGCGAACCAAAATCATTTGGGAAAGGATTACAGGAAAAATATCTGAATTTCTGGTTATTTGGAAAACAAGCAAATTATTCCGATATCCAGCATTATTATCTCTTGGTTGAAACAGGAATCTATCCACCAGCCCCCATGCCCCCAACCAGTTGAAAACAGATGCTGTAGTCTGTAATTGCTGACCCTCTCATGTTCCAAAGATGTGACAGCAGAGGAGGCTGGCGAGTCTGAAGGTGGCTGCACGTTAGAGCCGTGCTGCACTGGCCCAGCAGAAAACTCGGAGGCAGAGAATGGAGCTGCATTCAGGGGGTGACAGCCTGTACAGAGGCCTCACCCCAAAGGAAAGGAAGTCTGTTCTGTTCGGCAGTTGAGGAAATGTCTTTGTCGTCTTCTTTCTTCTTTTCCTTCTAATTATGTCCCCCAGTGGGTGTAGCCTTTGTTCTTTAGGGCTGTAGGTGCTTATCTTATGGTAGGTCGCACCGATAGTTGACAAAACACTGCATTTATGTCTGTAATTATTTTAGAGCCTTCAATCAGAACTTTCATTCTCTCCATTTGCTGGGATCAGTAGGTAGTAGCAAGAAGCTGGCATGCCCAGTGTGACTCATAAACTGAGATTTCACTCACAAAACTGACAGTGAAGGTAAAATAAGGCAATTCTTGTACCTTCACCTTTGTTACCATCCAGAGGCTTCTAAATATATCAACTTATCTTAAAATCAGGCATGTCTTTTTCTTGGATGATTCCTGCAGTGGCTTCTTATCTACTGTCATACTTGGTTTTCCACCAACAATAAGAGTCTCCACAAATAACAAAGCAATCATTCACAAATAATCCTCCCTGTTTTTGCTTTTTGGAGTGAAAAGAGGTGGACAGGTTTGTGAGTTCATGAACATGGTTCCTGGCCAGGTTAACCTGGCGTGGCTGTAAGCCTAGGTTGTCTAAATTTCAAAGGATTTTTTTTCCCCCTTTCCCCTAAGAAATCTCAGTGAAATGAGTTTCTGAAATAAGTGGCATGGTTGTTTCCTTGTACTTGTGAGAAAATTTCTGTCGAATTTCATTTTAATTTCAGTGATTTCCCCAGTCTAGTTAGTTGATAATACAGTGATCTGATGAATTTCTGGTTGATTTATTGTGTGTGCTAATACATTCTTATATGCATATATACACTTTGCCAGTTTAAACACTGTCACAGGATACAATGTACTTAAGTTTTACAAAAAAAAAAAAAAATTTCACAGATGTGCCAGAAGAAATCTTCGGGATCATACCCTGATTTTAGATTTTCATGAGCATTATTTATTATATAGTCATATAGATGTAGAAGATTGGGGTGGTATTTATGCCTTATTCATGTAGCACATTGAAAAATGTTAAACACTATGTGTTTCAGCCCTTCATGTCAATTCTAACTAAGTAGACTTTATTGTGTTGAAGAACGTTATCACTTATAAATTGCCATTATATGAAGTTATAATTATGTTGGTTTTTCTCAGCTTTGTTATTCTGTGAATTCTTCCTGTGACTCCTGGCTACTTAACAGAGTACCTGATATCATGATAGTAGTGTGTGATGACCTCTGAATAATGTTAAATCCCCCTTTAATTCCTGATAGCAATGTCGCTCACAATCGTTCCATTTTTTTCTATACCATACACATACAGTCATTCCTGCTGTCCTCAGGGACCGATTCCAGACCTCTGTGGTTACTGACACCTGTCGATTCCCAGGTCCCTTATATTAAATGGTGTAGTGTTTGTGTGTAACCTGTGCACATTCTCCCATATATCTTAAATCATCTCTAGATTACTTATCATACCTAACCCAGTATAAATGCTATATAAATAGTTGTTATGTTGTATTGTTTAGGGAATAGTGACAGGAAAATCAACTGTACCTATTCAGTTACAGGTACAATTTGGGTGTTTTTCAGATTTGGTCCTTGATCTTTGATTCTTGTTTGGTTGAATCTGCAGATGTGGATATGGAGGGCTGACTGCTCATACTCCACAAGTTCACTCTTTGCTTGCTTCGTGCATTAACATCCTGAGCTTTTCCCAGCTTTTGTTGATGCTCATTAAGGAAGTGATGTCTCTCCTTCCAGTTCAGCTCAACTGCCACTTCCTTCCAGAGTTCTTGTCCATTCACCTTCCTTGTGCTAATATTACCACCCTCCTTTCACGTAACTAACCTAGAGTGGAATATTTATAATTGTCTCAGTTTTCTTACTGTTCTAAGCTTCTTGACAGTAAAGCTTGTGTCAGTTCCATCTTTATATTCTTCATTGTCCCTGGCGTTGTGTCTTGTACATCGTAGGTGTTCACGTGATACTTTTTTTCTTTAATGAATAATATCATTTTTGAGCCTCAGCAACTGAAAAATCTCCTCTTCAAAGTTATTGACATTATTGTGTGCGGTTGGAGTTGCAGAGAGGTTTATTAAGGGGTGGGCAGAAATTTACAATCCAGAAAAGGGGACGTTCATATCACAGGGAGGGGCACTTTGGTGAGAAGGGATGGCCAGGGTAGACGGGTAGAAGAAGGAATGTACATGCAATGTAGAAATTGGCCAGTTTAATGTATCTTATAGAGGAAGAGTGCTAGAAAATGGTTTAGGGTGTCCTTGTCAAAGGTCTTGAATCCAAGCTAAATTTGAATTATTTTTTCTAGTGTTTATGATCTTTAGTATTAATTTATATTTTGTTTAAAATTGTCTACAGAAATTTCTGGTAACCAGACTCTATGCTGTATATATATTACAGTCAAAAGAATTTGGTGTGTATTTGATTAGCAATTGGAAGTAGCACATACTGATTTTTATACTATATTGGGACACTAAGGATAATAAAATAAATAGCCATAAATAACCATTTTGGTTTTCTTTTAAAAGTTTCTGTGTATCTACCATCCTGTTGGTCATAATCTGTAGATAGCAACAAATAAAGCGTTCCCCGTATTCTGCAGCATAACTTTGTACTTGCCTTTGAATACATATATTTTATAAAGCAAAACAAAACTTAATAAATTATATGACCCATTCTGAATTGGGGAATTGTTCATAGTTCTGTTTGGAATTGGTTCTGACTGGGGAATGCCATACTAGAATATTGGTTTTTCTTGTTTCTGCCCAAGGTTCACCACATTGAGTTGAGGGTCCTGCTGGTTAGCTGATGGGAGGGAGCAGTGGTTGAGGGAGTTGGTGGGTTGAGGGTTGGTGACAAGCTTCAGACCAAATGCTGTGGCATTGCTTGCCTTCATGTAAATTTCACCCTGTTCCAGGGATTGCATATTCAGGAAGATGTTTGTAATAAATTGCAACATATTACAAGCTTTTCTCAAAGTCAAAATTAATTCTTCCCTGAACATGTATTTGCTATCCTGTTCTTGGACTTTCTTATGGATGAGCTGCTTAGATTCGGCCCAGGTATGAAGACATGTAAATGTAAGGACTGATTCTGAATACATAGTTAGCGGATTTGGTTATTTTGCCTTATCCTTGAACACAACTGTTGATAGCTAGTGACAGATGTCATTTGATCAAATTCAAAGACATATCTAAGTCTTTGGTTACGTGAGGCATTTGACCATGGAATTACTCTATCATTTCTTAAGTTCAAAAGGAAGAATTTTCATCACTGCACTTTTATGGCTTCATATCTAATACAGACATGCACTTCTGATGATTCTTTGGTCTGGTGCTGAAATTAGCTCTTAAAAGAAAGGAAGAGATACAAATTCCCTATGTTAATATGGCTAATGAATGGCCTTGCTTTTCAGCTTGGGGAAGTAGGTTCCATGGTGTTTGAACTCCTGAGTTTTATGTTCAGATTGCATGCACCTGACAGTTGGTATTCTTCCTGCATTGCCTGTTGTTAGTTATTTCATATGTGCATGCCTTATTTTCTCATCAAATTGCAGATTACCTTACTGTAAGCAAGCTTCTCATTATATAATTCTTTGTCTCCTCCACAACTTGCCAGGAATGGCATAGGAGCTTTTATTCATTGAATGAATGACTCCAGATACTGCATCCTGCATCTCTTTGTGGTTGGCTTATGATGTCTGTGAACTGTGAAATCAGGGTGCTCTTATGGAAGGTCAGAATGTTGACAGGCTTTGCTCCCTTTGCCTGTCCTGGAAAGACAACCTGATTCAGTGCTTCTGGACTTGAGACAGTCAGCAAGGAGAGCTTGGCTGTTGCCAGTGCTGAGCAGTTTCATTTTTTGTTGTATAGGTTGAACTTCTTTAATGTGAAAATTTAAAATACCCCCAAATCTCAAACTTTAAAAAAATATTTTTATATAAAGAACACATTTCATATATATACAGTGTTTTGTTTTTTTTTTTTTTTTTTTACAATGACATACCTTCGTTTATTTATTTATTTATTATTTGAAAGGCAGAGTTACAGAGAGGCAGTGGGGCGGGTGGAGAGGTCTTCCATCTACTGGTTCCCTCTTCAAATGGTTATAATCGCCAGAGCTGGACTGATCTGAAGCCAAGAGCCAGGAGCTTCTTCCAGGTCTTCCACACAGGTGCCCAAAGACTTGGGTCATCTTCCACTGGTTTCCCAGTCCATAGCAGAGAGCTGGATCAGAAGTGGAGCAGCTGGACTCAAACTGGCGCCCATATGGGATGCTGGTGCTGCAGGCCTGGGCTTTAACTTGCTGTGCCACAGTGCCAGCCTCCGTTCAGTTTATTTTACAATCATAAGCTTAACCCTCCACTAAGTATTCCACAAACAACAGTGAGAAGAAAAAAAAAACCCTATTCCTCAATAGTAGAGACAAGAGTTGTAATAATCACATTTGAAACTTCTGAGTGCTGACCTGTTGCCACAGCGTGGCAGTTTGTTTCATGCACAAATTTACTTAAAAGTACTATATAAGGTAACCCTCAGGCTATGTGTATAGTGTATATGCAATAGGAATGGATTTCTTGCTTAGACTTAGGTCCTGTCCCTAAAATATCTCAATATGTATGTGCAAATATTCCATAATCCTAAAACACCTCAAATCCTAAACACTTCTAAGTCCCAAGAGGTTTGGATAAGGAGTGGTCAACCTGTGGTTTCTGCTTTTAGATTTGGAAGTCCCCAAGAGCAGGCCTCCGTTGGCCACTCAGCTGCAACTGCCTTTGACGAACAAGCCAGGACTTTGAGCCCTGACACCTGTGCTTCCCTTGCCTCTGCGCTCACAGGGGCTCTGAGAAGATGTGTTGCTCCAGGACCTTTTGTCCTCCCGAACAAGAAAGGGCTTGTCACAGGAAAGAACCATGTTAAACACTTTTAGAGCTTTATGAATTTTCTGTACTTCCAGAAAAATCCAGGATCCCAAAAGCCACTTTTCATTTTCCAAAAGAAAAGTGTAGCCAAGATTCTGAAGAATCATGCCAGCTTATTCCTGCCTTTGATCATTTGAATAAGAAATTACTAGTTGTTTGCAACATGAGAAATATTCTTAGCTTATAAAATGCCAAGAGAGTTGATTTCATTTTAATTTTTTCCCACTTGTATAATAAACACCCACTAAAGGCAGAACTGGTAAAAACATGGTGTTAGCCCTGTGAAGAGTTGGATCTGTCAAGGTTCCCTGCTTGCAAGCAACTGAAGCCGATACTGGCTCACTTTAGTGGAAGGGGAATTTGTGGAGCTGTGGACTCCCAGGAGCTCTGAGGAGATGAAGAATGAAGGACAGGTGAATGTGACAGGCCTGGGGAACTGTTCTGGCCATTTTCTGTCTCCTGTCAAATGCCTGGGAAAAACTCCCTGGTTGGCCAGTCTGGATGCTGTGTTAAGTCTTTGGACAGGCAAAGACTGAGCACTTTCATTGACTGTCCCTGAGGGAAAGCTGGGTACAGTTAGTAGAACAAGGGGGACAATGCTGGCAGAAATCACAACTGCACACTGCAAAAGTACATTGTCAGCCTGTAAAATAAATTACAAGTACAAGCACTCCATTTTTGCTCAGCATTTGCTAAACCTGTCCTAAACAATTTCTTATTCTGGGCTTTAGTCTGGGATGGGAGGAATTTAAGGCTTAGTGACTTAGCTCTAGATGAAGTAGATAGTTGGGTTTGGGCCCAAGTGCTGCATAACAGAGTAATATTGGGTATTCAGCATTTCCTCCCTAAGCCTCAATTTCTTTACACTCTAAGCCTGAATGTCCTCATCTGTATAGTAGAAAAAATGACAATATGAATGTTTCAAGGGGTTAAGTAGATAATACAGGTTAAAAAAGAGTCTTGCAAATGACTTGTAAGAGTTTGGAAGATGAATTGTCATCAGGGAGAGAATGAATACTAATAACCCCCTATCTTAAGAATAGAACAAACAAAATAACTTGAACAGCATGACCAGATTTAGGAACTGTCTAAGGAAAACTTTCCTCTGAGTGACAGTCATTGAAATGGGATACCAAGGGAGGTAGAGAAATCTCCTTATCTGGATGTGTTCAAAAATAGAATGTATTTTTAACATGTGAAATTCTTTAAAGCAATTTTGCTAAAATAAAGCAAGGAATGGACCAGACAACCTCTGAAAGTACTTCCCGAACAATAATTTTCTTGATGCTGATTCTCTGGTTTTAAAAGTTAACTGATAAAATTATTAAAATTATGAGTATTTTGTTATAATTTGAAGGTTCCACCTTTATTACCCTTTGTCCATTCTAGAGCACCTATGAACAAACTTTTTTAAAGACAATAAATAACATTTCTTTGGACAGTGGTCTCTCCATTGGAGAACTTTTCTTTCCTTGCATCTAAATCCTGTAAGTGATTTTCCTATTTTCATTTATGTAGGGGTTTTTTAGTGTTTTGAGTTAGCATCACACTTAGATTTTGTGGGTGGTGATGGTGACATTGCTTTTAATTGTATTGTTGGCTTCTGGGCACCAAAGATAGCCTGCTCTTTTTCACAGGGAAACTTTATGCTCCTGCTTCTACACATTGAATTTTCTCTTCTCTTAATGACAGTCTGTAGGAATCTGGGACTTTTCCTGGCTCACGGGGTGAATTAACCATTTCTTTTTCTAAGACTGATTTGTCACGTTCTCCTTTCTCTCCAGGTCACTTACTGGAAGCTGAGTCACCATTGAGTCTGTTATAACTATATCAGCTTTTGAAATCCCTTTCTATAATTTCTTTTTTCTTTCGATATCTTGCAACTAGTTCTTAGCCATATTTTCTTCTCTTCACTGTATCCTTGTTCTGTTGCAATTCTTTATTTATTTGATACCTATGTGAAAATACAAGATGAATATGAGAAATTTTAAAGCCCCTTTTTTCTGGGCTAACATTAATTGCTAATCATAATGCATACCATATCAGGACACAGGATGAGAATAGAAGTCCATTTGGATCAGAGGAGGATTCTGAAAGACTTCCTCAATAGGGTTCTTCTTTTTGTAATTTTTGTTGATACACAGTTTGTATATAGTAAAGTCTACACATTATCATTGTTGAGTCCTTGTAATCTTTTTTTCCCCACTGTGAACACAACTGTATTCAGATCCCTTGATCTGGATCAACATGAACAGAACTTCAGAAGCCTCCTCAGGCACTAATCTCAAGCCCCAAAAGTGACCGAACCTGGACTTCTAATAACAAGTGTGCTCTGTTAGCATTGAGCTTGGTAGGAATGGAAGCATTCAGCATTTACTCCTTTGTATCTGGTTTATTTACCTCAGCAGGTTTGTGAAATTCATCCATTTTCTTATAATTACAATTCATTTGTTCTCAATGCTGTGGAATTGGAATGTCCCATAGAGCTTTCTGTGCTGATAAAACTGCTCTTTGTGCTGTCTAGTATAGTAGCCATTAACCACACCTGACTCTTGAGTTCATAAAATGTGGCTAATGTGACTGAGCAACTGAATTTTTATTTTTACTTAGTCCTATTAATTTACATTTGAATTTACATGTGACTAGCTCCTGCTGCATTGGATAGTACAATTATGTAATGTTCCATTGTGTGAGTAGGCTATAATTTGCCTGTATATCCTATTGTTAATATAAATTTGGGTATTTCCGGCTATTGCAAATAATGCAAATATAAACTCTGCTATGCATGTCTTTTAGTGAACATAAGGATGCATTTCTTTGGGGTTTATACCTAGAATTTAGAGTTGCTAAATTAGAGGTATGCATACGGTCAATTTCAGTACATGAGATATTTCTAGAGAGTTTTTCATAAAGAATCAATGTACAGCCAGCTGTCTATGAAAGTTTGGTTGCTTCACATTCTTGACAACACTTGCTATTATTAGTCATTTTAAAAAAATAAATAACTTATTTGGGAGGCAGACAGAGACAGAAAGCCCTCATCCAGTGGGAGAGCTCCACAAGAGTCATGGCTGGGGCAGACTGAAGCAAGGAGCTGGGAATTCATTATGGGTCTCTCACATGGGTAACAGGGATACAGGCGCTTGAACCACCACTACTATTCACAGGATCTGCATTAGTAGGGACCTGAAGTGAGGAGCCAGGGATCTAACTGTTCTAGCTTAACAAGCTAAGCACTCACTCCTTATCAACTTTAGCTATTCTGGTGGCTGGATAATGCTATCACATTGTTGTTTTGATTTTCATTTCTTTGATAACTAAGAATGTTGAACACCATTTCGTGTGTTGGCCATTTGGTGAGGATTTGCGTCTCTGTGAATAAATGTATTGTGAATGTATTCTTCACTTTATGGCTTGCTTTTTATTTTCTTAATGGTTCTTTCAGTGAAAGAAGGTACTTAATTGTAATATAGTGATTAGTGCTGTTGATATTCTTTTTAATTAGTCTTTGTCTACTTTAAGATCATGTAGATAATCTGCTGAGTTTTCTCCTAAATTCTTTATTGCTTTGCTTTTTACACTAAGATCTAGAAATGCATTTCGGATGGATTACAGAGTATGTGGAGGCTCTTCATAAAGTTCATGGAGAATGTGTATTGTGAAAAAGCTATGAATAAATTTCAAAATGTTTGCACCAAAATAAACCATTCTTTTAATTCCATTTTCCATGACCTATTTGAAGAACTCTTGTAATGTGAGGTAGAGGTCAGTTTTTATTTTTTACTTCATGTGGCCTCAATTTATTTTCTTATTCCATCTATGTTAGCGACATATCTCCTTGCAAGGGCTTCTGTTTTTCTCTAGATTAATAACATGGTATTTTGTACATAGATTATTTCATTTACAAAGGATGATAGAGCTGTCGTATGGCTTGGTTAATCAGTGGGGTCACATTCTTTCTCTTTTCGGCATTTTGTTGACCAAGAGTGGGAACTGTACAAGGGTTGGGTCGGGTTCCATTTCCACCTTTCTAGGCCGACGTTTCTCTGTAGCTCCCACATTTGGCTAATCTGGCACCAGCATCCCTTTCTGTTTCATATCTACGCTATCCAAAGCATTTAGATTGAAAAAGCTTCCCTAGGTTTTCTTTCTTGTGTATTTCTCAAGTATTGTGGAAGTAGACCATTTTGTGTACTAAACATTAGAGCTAAAGTTAGGTAAAAAGGCAACGCGTGAAGCTGATGTCGCACATTTGTTAACTGTGGTATTTTAATCCTACTTTTAAAAAATTTATTTATTTGATTTTATTTATTTGAAAGGCAGAGACGGATATCTGACATCTGGTCTCCTCCCCAAATACCCGCGATAGTTAGGGCTGGGCTGTGCTGATGCCAGGAGTCTGGAACTCTTGGAGCCTGAAACCCTGGGTCTTCCGCATGGGTTGGCCGGAATCCAGGAAGGTGAACTGTTGGTGCTGCCTGCCAGGCTGTCAGGAAGCTGGATCTGGAAGTGGAGCCGGGACTGGAACCCCAAGCACCTTGAAATGGGATGCGGACATCCCAAATGTCATTTTAACCACTGCGTCCAATGCCTGCTACATTTTAATCCTAATGTGTACAATTTTAATTCATTTATACCTATTGTAGATAATGGAAAGTAGCTCATTTTGGTGGAGTGAGGGAAGCAGTTGACTAGTGTGTTCACACACACATACCCATGCGCATACTCCTGTGTATTTGTGCTTTGCATTAGCAATGACCTTTGGACACTGTTTAATATGTGGAAGATCCACAGCCTCACCATGTTGTGCGTGTATAATTGTACTCCGTTGATACTCTGTGCATGGTGTGCTGTTTGTGTTGTGGCCCATGTCATCTGAAGATGACAGCTCACCTCACCTTCAGCACATCCTCATCTTCCATACCCTCAGCTCAGTTCATCTTCCATTAATCCATGTTGTTAACACTTGAGGGCAGAGATCAGGCCTTAGTTATGTAAACCTAGCACAGTATTTGACACATGGTTCTACTCTGTGTTGAATGGATATTTGTTTACTGTGGTGGGTTTTTGTGTACAGTTGTCAGGGTCAGGCACAGCCTGGTTTGATACCTGCCTGTACAACAAAATTGCTGTGTAATACTGAGCAAATAAAACTCTAAATTCCAGTTTCCTTATCTATAGGATGGTAGTGATTATAATGCCTACTTCACAGTGTGTTGTGAGAATTCAATTACATAGTCCAAGGAAAAGCTGAAAGTATTATCCATGGTTAAATGGAGATGATGTTCTTTTACTTAGTCATTTCAACAGATATTTAATAATATCTGTTTGTGTGCCAGTCAACATAAACCAGTTTGGCTGATTTTAAAAAAAGAAGCTGGTGAGTTCTCTAAGTACATTACTGATGCATCCAGACATACAGGCAAGCTCTGATATAGCAACCTCTCTCTAAACCGCTGTAAGCTTCTCAGGCTGACCTGAGCAGGATGTCCAGGAACTGGACAGTTACCATGTGAGACACATGTGGCATAGTTAAACACATTTTAGTAGGAAGTCATAAAGCTGGTCTTTTGGCTGTTGTTGGTTAACTCCTGGCAAAGCATCAGATGAATACTTTTCATTGTTCTTTTAAACCCAGTAATGCGTGATTCTCCCCTCCCCCCCTTAATTTTAAAGCAGTGCCTCTATTTTCAGCTAGAGAGGCAGAATATATTTGTCGGAACCAAGGGAAACTGAGTGCTTCATGAAGATCGAGCGAGCATATTAGGAATCCTAGCATTTTTCCTTCTCATTTTCACGCCACTGGAAAAGTCATTTCAGTGACACATTCACTTTTTGCTCTTGTACAGATTTAGGGTAGGACTTGCTTAGTCTTTGGCAAAGCAAACAGTTTTAAAATCTTGCTTCTTTCTAAGAAATTGTAGTCTTATTCTTTACTCTGTCATTTTGCCCCAGTTTACATATATTTGCTACATAACTGTGCTTTTAAATAGTATATTGCATGCATATTCATGATTTTCATGAGTTCATGCACATTTATCTGTACACGAATATCAGCAGGGAAATGCACTTTTTAAAAAATAATGACATTTATATATCACACTATGCTAGGATACTTTCAAGAGCAAACAGTACTTTGTTAAAAGCCATGATTATTAATTTTGGCTGATACAATATAAATTTGTACTTTGAGACATTTATTTTCCTAATTGTATGTTTCTTAAAGTGAATTTGCTAAAAAACAGATACCTTTTAGTTGTTACCCCCATTACTTTGTAAAATTAATATGCAGTTTTCTAACAGCCTTTCACTATTTGTTAAAAATGAAGAATGACTCAGAGCAATAGCCTTATTGGCATATATCCAGTAATGTGATGTACAATTGTATCAAGTTGGTTTCTGCTTCTTGCAATGTACATACTTCCTCTGTGGTTAAAAAGTAAAACCGTCACTGTGCCAAGTGTAGTAGACATTGGCATGTCTGGGAGGTGGTAAAGAGTTTTCAAAATTCTGTGCTAAGGGTCAGTTCCCCAGTGATGGTTTTCCTTATCCACTCTGGAAGGTACTAGACTGGTGTTTCCTCTCCTGACCTTTGCTAGCCATTTTTGTGCAAGGCTGTAGTGTGAGTTGCTGTTTGATTATAACACATTTCAGCGAAGCCCTTACTAGAGTTGGGTGTTTGAATGCTGTTGAAGCCACCAATCCTTCCTTCCGCTGACTTTGATCCTGTAATCTATGTTACAACGAGCATTTTTGCATTAGCAGTGAGTGCTGTCAGACGTTTCAGGACTTTTGGCCTTAGCCAGTTTTGGCCGACAGCAATGTCATTATAAAGGTACTTCTTCACCTCAAATTTATGGGATTGACATAAAATGGCCAACACCATGTACTTTGCACATGGCCTCTTTAGATGTTGCGCAATTTGTATCTAGTCATGGGGAGAATGAATTCTAAGGAAGGGATGCTTCTTTTTTTTTTTTTTTTTAAATAGCATTATATTTTTCTAACTCCTGTATGCAGATGGGGTTACTTTCTCTAATCTGTACACAGGGTACCAGACGGACTGGTGACAGCTTCGGTTCTTCCTAGCCGAGTATGAAGTGATTCTGTGTTTTGCAGCAACACTTCCCAGACTTTCCCATGTGTCTGAATCACGGGGCATCTTGTTAAAATCACTGTTTGTGTTTCAGTGGGCCTGGGGTGGGCCCAAAATTTTGCCTTCCCAACGGCTCTCAGGCGATGCTGAAGCTGCAGGAAATAGTTATGTTGGAGGTAAATGACTCTGCCACCAGAGGGCTAACTTCCAAAGAGAAGTTTCCAGAACCTGTTTACCAATGGAATTTCAGCTATGGAATGTTGAGTTACTGAAACTTTCTGTTTTTTTTTTTTTTTTTAATTATTTATTTGAAAGAGAGAGTTGAGACAGAGAGAGAGAGAGAGAGAGAGAGAGAGAGAGAGAGATCTTCTGTCCCCTGGTTCATTCTTTAGATGGCTGTAATGATCAGGGCTGCAGAGCCTGAAGCTTCTTCCAGGTCTCCCACATGGGCCGTAGGGACTGAAAAGTGCAGGGACCCAAGCACCCGAGCCGTCTTTTTGCTGCTTTCCCAGGTCATTAGCAGCAGCGAGCTGTCTCCGAGGTGGAGCAGCTGAGACACGAACCAGTGTTCATATGGGATATTGGAGCTGCAGGTGGTGGCTTGACTTGCTATGCCACAGTGCTGGCTCCCTGAAGCTTTCCATGCTGTATCTTCCTCAGCTGTCAAGAGAGGATGAGGATGGTGCTCAATTTGTGCAGTTGGTGCCAGCACTGATGAGAAACTGTTGATGCAGAACTTTTAGGGTAGTAACATCAGCATAAGAAGTATCCACTAAATAAACAGATGTTGAATTCCTCCCCAAAAGTGCTGGGTCGAGAGAATCATACTGGCCTTTGGATAGCATGTGGAACAGTTGAGGAGGGGAGACTGCTGATTATTTAAAAACAGAGAAGAAGCTATGGCCCAAGAGTGAGAAATGGCTTCCTATAGCTTATAGGAAGCAGTGGCCTGGCCTCTGGCAGCACCAAGCCCTGGCGAACGAAGAAGAAAGCAAGAGTCCTGATGGAGTTCATGGATTGTTGGTACTGCTGATGCCAGGCCACTGACTAGTCTCTGACGCAAAGAAAGTGCTTGCTATCTTGACTCTAGGGTATTTGCAAGTAACGAGGGGCAGCCAGTCCAGCAAGGGAAAGGGAACGAGCAGGGAAAAGATAGCCTTCGCCAAATACCTCTAGCCCAATCTGCTACCCCATTTTTCCTTTAGTGTGCTCAACAGTGTGTGCACAGTAATAGTATAATTTTACAGATGAAAAATGTTCCATACATATGCTCCAAGTCATGCCATTTCTAAATTTGTGGGGCTGCATTTTAAAACCAGAGCTGCGCTTAGTAATTTCCATAGGGCACCTCATATACTTGACCCCCATGAACATGTTTATCACTCAGAACACAAGCATTTAATTTCCTAGTGAGGAAGAGTAAGTGGAGTGACCTATGGCTGCACTACAGGTGCCATCCACTACTTCAGCCAGCTTAGGCCTGAGACAGAATTGCCAGCTCTGTGATGGCTGGACCACACTTCTCTTCACTGCTGTGTCCCCAGGACCTAGTGAAGTGCCCAGCACACAGTTGGGCCCAGCACATATCCGAGAGTGAATGAGTCAGATTTCAATTGGAAATGCAGGCGTTTGGTTGCACTGTTAAAGATGCATGTTGGTGTGCCCACATCCCATATTGAAGTGCTGCTGTTTGAGACTTGATTCTTCTCTCTGTGACAACTTTTTGCTGAGGCAGCTGGTGATGGCTCAAGTAATTGGGTACCTGCCACCCACATGAGAGACCCCGATTGAATTCCTGGCTCTTGACTTTGGTCCAGCTTAGCCCCTGCTATTGTAAACACTTGGTGACTGAACCAGTGGCTGGGAACTCTCTGTTTCTTAAATAAAAAACAATTGAACAGAGATATTTGATCACATGATTCTACTATTCCTATAGGCCTTTCAAACTCCAAATTCTTATGACTGTCCATTTGACTTCTTTTTTTGACCATATACTCCTTTTATTTCTTCTTTACTTTTTTTTTACTAGTCCACACATTTAATACCTGGTTATAGATTTTTTTAAAAAGAATTATTTTATTTATTTGAAAGAATTAAAGAGAGGTAGAGCCAGAGAGATAAAAAGGTCTTCCATTCCGCTGGTTCACTCCCCAAATGACTGCAACAGTCAGAGCTGAGCTGATCTGAAGCCTGAGCCAAGAGCTTCTTCTAGGTCTCTTATGTGGGTGCAGGGGCCCAAGGACTTGGGCCATCGTCTACTGCTTTCCCAGGCCACAGCAGAGAGCTGGAGTGAAAGAGGAGCAGGTGGGACTCGAACCAGTGCCCATATGGGATGCTGGCATGGCAGGCTGGGCCTTTAACCTCCTATGCCACAGCGCCAGCCCCTTAATTTGTATAAATATAAATGTATTCATTGTAAAAAGAAAACTCAGAAAACATAGGAAAGTGAAGGAAGAGGGGCCAGCACTCTTGCATAGCTGGGAAAGCTGCTGCCTGCGGTACTAGCATCCCATATAGGCACCAGTTCGAGTCCTGGCTACTCTGCTTCCGATCTCACTCTCTGCTATTGCCTTGGAAAGCAGTAGAAGATGGCCCAAGTGCTTGGGACCCTGTACCCTTGTGGAAGACCCAGAGGATGCTCCTGGCTCCTGGCTTCAGGTTGGCACAGCTCCAGCCGTTGCTGCCATGTGGGGAGTGAACCATCAGATGGAAGACCTCTCTCTCTCTCTCTCTCTCTCTCTCTGTGCCTCTCCTCCTTTCTCTGTGTAACTCTGACTTTCAAATAAATAAATAAATCCTTATTAAAAAAAAAAAGGAAGGAAGAAATTTAAAATCACTCGTAGTTTCCCCATGTGAGAAAAGGACTGTGAACTTTACTATAAATATACACGACAAAGGTTTAACTCGGGATGTATAAATTCATTCCCTTTTATCCAAAGCTCTTTAGTTCCCTCTGTTTTTGAATTTAAAAAAGATAGTTTTTTAGATTTCAGAAATATGGGCAATGTAGTGTAGATTGTGTAAAAACCTCACTGAGATTTGGGGGAGTGCCTTGGAATCAAATACAGTAACATTTCAACTGCAAAATATGTTAACATGAACAACTAGACAGAATAAATAAAGGATAAATAGGCAGCAGGGCAGTTCGTGGAGGTTTTGGGATCTCAGATTGTAGGTAAAGGAGTGTGGATTTGTATGTAAGTACTGTTTTGTTATCAAATTGCATGTAAACAGGTATCTTTTTCTGACTTGCTTTCTCACTTGTGTCATAATGCACATTCTTGCAGGAAAGTTGCTAGGCATGGAATTGCTGGGTCAAAACATGAACACATCTTACAGGTTTTTTTTTTTGTTGTTGTTGTTTTGTTTGTTTTTTTGACAGGCAGAGTGGACAGTGAGAGAGAGAGACAGAGAGAAAGGTCTTCCTTTGCCGTTGGTTCACCCTCCAATGGCCGCTGCGGATGGCGCGCTGCGGCCGGCGCACCGCGCTCATCCGATGGCAGGAGCCAGGTGCCAGGTGCTTTTCCTGGTCTCCCATGGGGTGCAGGGCCCAAGCACTTGGGCCATCCTCTACTGCACTCCCGGGCCACAGCAGAGAGCTGGCCTGGAAGAGGGGCAACCGGGACAGAATCCGGCGCTCCAACCGGGACTAGAACCCGGTGTGCTGGCGCTGCAAGGCGGAGGATTAGCCTGTTGAGCCACGGCGCCGGCCATCTTACAGGGTTTTGATAAGGATCGTTAGCCGTCTCGAATGATCAAACTAACTTACGGTACAGGACCTGAGCTTTCTGTATTTACCACAGTCTTGCCAATTCTGAGTTTTATTAAGCATTTCAGCAATTTAACAGGTGAAATTGATACTTTATTTTACATTTTGAATGCCAATTTGTAGTTCATTAATTTAACCAAGGAATTTCTTTTGGATTCATTCTAGAGATTGTGACATTTTTCAGATCATTTCTGGGACTATTAAATAATAGAAGTTTAGAGATTCAGTTACACACAGGTGGGGTCATTTGCATTGGTTGTGATGAAGAGCAAATATCTCTGTAGGTGTTAGCTGCCACCTTGCAGATTTTGTTAGGAACAGTTCTGACCAGTCAGTGTCGGAATGTTGAATAACTACATTGTTATCAAACGTGTTGGTGTGGTTCAGCATTCTGCAGTCAAACTTTTAAGAACATTAGGCACTGGGTTCTAGTCCCGGCTGCTCCTTCTACAGTCCAGCTCTCTGCTGTGGCCAGGGCGTATAGTGGAGGATGGCCCAGGTGCTTGGGTCCTGCACCCCATGGGAGACCAGGAGGAAGCACCTGGCTTCTGGTTTCGGATTGGCATAGTTCTGGACATAGCAGCCATTTGGGGAGTGAACCAACGGAGGGAAGACCTTTGTCTTTCTCTCTCTCTCTCTCTCTGTAACTCTGTCAAATAAATAAATAAAATTAAAAAAAAAAAAAGATCATTAGGCTACACTAACACCAATTTGGGTCATTCCCATAGCCTTGCTGATTATTTGACCTGAACACTAGTTGTTTTGTGGCCTTTTTTTTTTTTTAAGATTTATTTATTTATTTGAAAAGCAGAGTTACAGAGAGAGAGGAAGAGAGAGAGAATCTTCTTTCTGCTGGTTCACTTCTCAGATGGCAGTAATATCCAGGACTGGGCCACAGCCAAGAGCTTCATCCAGGTCTCCCACATGTGTGACAGGGGCCCACACACTTGGGCCATCTTCTGCTGCTTCCCGAGGCACATTAGCAGGGAGTTGAATCAAAAGTGGAGCAGCTGAGACTCATACTGGTGCCCATATGGGATGCCATTGTCACAGGGAGACTTAACCATGACACCATCCCCGTGAACTTTGTTCTTAAAATATAAGCAAATGTGAACGTCTATCAACTCCATCACCCACATCCTTTTATGTTCTAAAAATTTATAATTTATGGTCTGCACAGTCAGCCGCTTACTAAACTGAAAACAGAAGTTTGCCAAAATATGGCATCCAAGTAACTTGCCCTCCAAGCAGCATTAATCTTCCCAGGCTCATCCCAGCAGGCAAGAGGCTGAGCTTTATCTTAGATTAGCAAGACTGACCTGGCCAGCAGAGAAGTCAGATCATGCAAATTGATATGCAGAGTCAGAAAGTAGCCTCATCGCTGTCCTGATAAGGGAATCTATATTTTTGCCTTCAATTTGAAAACGGTTTGACACAGTTTTGGGGTTTTGTTTCAGCATTTCCTTAAAATGTAAATGGAACGTGGAACCTGGCTGTCAGGTGTGGGGAAGTAGGCAGAGGTGTCTAGGTGACTTTCTAGAGATCATACACATCTCTAGGGCTGCAGTTAGAAAAATGATGATTTACTTTTGGACATTTTTTTTCTCTCTCCTTCAAAAATAAGATGTTTTTACTTGTGCTTTAGTGATAGGTTTGGACCAGAAAGGCCCATGTCAGAAATTATTTTGCTTCCCACCCTTTTCACTCCCAGCTTCTCATAGGGTACTTCCCTTGCTTCGCTATAAACTAGGTAGAAGCCAAGTGGAGGAGAGGAGGGAATTAGCATTTATGAGTGTTTCACTGGAACTGGTGCGTGTCCCTCCCCACTACATACCACGTTCCCTGGAGCTTCCTTGGAGTGACCCTTGTACTCCTGACCAGGTCTGCTGCCGCCCTCCCCTTCCGTAAACAAAGACGCTGAGGCTTTGCAAGGTGAATGATACTCAGACTGCAGAGTGCATGTGAGGTGGCCCCCCGGGCTGCCTGGCTCTAGGATGCACGCTGTCCTCCGGCCGCCTGGCAGTCAGGCTTGCTCCTTGTAGCCTGAGTGCCGTGACCAAGTGCACTTCTGTGGAATTAGACCTGGGATTCCTCTACTTAATCGTTGTGTCTGGTTTGCTTCTCACCCACAAACCTGAGAACCCCGTCCCTGCCTGAGATGTCCCATCTCCTGTGACCTCTGAGCTGCACCAATGTGGTGCCTTCAAGCCCCAGTCCTCATTAGCTGAGATACTGCCCTCTCCTTCCTGGTCTGTGTCTCTTCACCTGCCTCCTGTCTGCCTGGAGACTGATGACAACTACGGGGTTTACTCTCTCCTGTGGTTGCAAGCTGTGTGTGATACTGAGGCTTGGGCCAAATTGCACAATTATGAAAGCAGAAACTCCAAGATGACTTGCTGAGGCCATAAATGAATAAAAGAAGGCTGTGAGATAGATTAACTCCATTATCATGGCTCATGGTCAAGGAAGCTGGCATGTACATTTCCTCCAGGGTCATCAAGGACACACCAAGGTGAAATTTTGCAGTGTCCATTAAAATTTATCCTGGTAAGTCCAAAAACAAATTGATAGTTATTTTTCTACTACAGTTTAGGTTTTGTTAGCCCATCCTAAGATCGGAACTTGTCATCAAAGACATATTTTGTATTATTTATTTTATTAAAACTGGTTTGATTTTCTTCCCCTTATTATTTTTAACATTTTTATTTTCCTTTTTTTCCTTCCTGAAATTTAAAAGTAAACGTTTAGTTGATGATTCATTTCAGGTTAAGTAATATTTTTAATATCAGAGCCTGTTAAGGGAGTCCTCTCAACTTCACAGTAAAGTTTTTATTGTGAAAGTCAGCAACAACAGTAAGAATTTAGATGGAACATGATGCTAACACCAAAGTAATAATGTTGTTGAAAGCATTGCTTGTTGAAACTTAGACATTTTCCACAAGTATTAGAAGATGGTATTTTTGTCAAAAGTATATTATTTTGAAGCTAATTGTGATGATATTATATAGAGAGCAAACACACACTTCTTAAATATACATTTTCTATATTTTTAGATGTTGCTGTTGGTGTAAGGAAATACTGAAAGTTTGCTTTAGTGAATTTTAATACATTTAACAGTAAGAGGTAGGGATTATTGACCCCATTTACCACTGAATAAAAATAGGGAAAAGTTGGCTAACTTGCTGTGGCCTGAGTGTCTGTGTCCCTCTAAAATTCATTTGTTGAAATCCTAACCTCCAGCGTGAGGCCATGAGGAAGTGGGACCTATGGAGGGGATTCAGTAGTGGGGGTGGGGCCCTCATGAATGGCATTGGTGCACTTACAAAAGGGACCCTGAGGGCTCCTTCATGCCTGCTACCCCTGAGAACACCACAGGAGGGCGCCTCTGTGAGCCCGCAGGCCGGCCCCCACCTGGCACTGCGTGTGCCAGCACCTGCTTCTGGGACTTCCTGGCCCCCAGACTGTGAGAAGTGAATGTTCCTTGTTGGTAATCCACCCAGCCTATGGTATTTCATTTGTCACAGCCCAAATAGGCTGAAAGTGCCGAAGTATAAGGTAGGTGGGGTCACAGCAGGACTTCAGGGGTAGCCATTTGAAGAAGGCAGAGATGAGTAAGGTTTAGTCTCTGCCTCCTGGGAGTGTGTCATTGCGGGAGGAACCCAAACGTTGCCCATGCTCTGCCTGTGGTGTTTGCCTTGATCCTGAAGGATGGACAGGGTTTGGATGAGTGGGAGTCCAGGGAAGCACTGGGCAATCATGTGGAATAATAAAATGCAGGGTGGTTCCTGGGCAAGCACAGGGATTTGGGAGATCAAAACAGACGGGGTGGAGCAGGTGTTGTGGCCGGAGGTTAGGGGGAATCAGGTGTGGAAAGCCTCCATTTCCACACACTGGAGCCTTGGGACAGGAGGTGGCAATGGGAGTTTCTGATTTCAGCCTACAGGTGGCACTGTCTGGAACGTGACAGGTGGTTATTTGGAAGCCAGAGCCACACTTCTGAACCAAGGCATCCAGGATCCAACCAGGGTGAATGAGCTTGAGTGAAGGGAAAGGGCAGATGTGAGGGAGAAATGAGAGCTTGAGGGGGAGACCAGGAGCAGGATCCAAGAAAGTACTTTTATTTGGGTGTGTCTGCTTGATTTTTTTTTTTTTTAACTTAAGGCGAGAGGTGAGTGAGATTGCAAGTCAGTGAAAATTGCTGATCAAGAGGGCAATAGCTGACAAGCTAAGAAAAAAATAAATAAAATTCTAGAGAAGCAGGGCCTCCATTGCTTTGAAACTGTTGGAAGCAAAACAATTGGTGGAGTTCAGTGTTTCTGTGTAGAGAAAAGCAGCTTTGAACAGACAGTCCTAATCAGATTTGTCTTCTGCCAAGAAAGAGAGGGAGGAAGAGAGGCACGGAGGTCAGGGGAGGAAGGGAACAGCTGCAAGGAGTGTGGACAGCTGGGAATTAGTGAAAACGAGTGAACCTGAGACAGAATTGCTGCATGGGGCTGTGCACCCAGTGTCTCTCCACAGGCAGAGATAACCCACCTGCCCTGCCTGCCTGTGAGACTGCGTGCCATCACCTCATGATTGTCCATGATAACGGAGGACAGGTACAACCTGAATAATGAAACCCTCCAGGTGGGCCTGCATCTCGCTTTGTAGGTGCACTTCTGTGACCGTGAAATTCCCTGGTGGCCCCCAGTGGCATGCCAGACACATCTTTTTAGCCAATGGTGTTTGTACCTGTGATTCTGTCACAATGAGGAATACCTCTGGCTCACAACAGCTCGGCAGCCAACAACAGTGACTGACTGAGTGAAGGACTCCGTGGGACGAGGGAACCTTGATTCTGTCAAGAATTACTTTTGAGGAGTTTGCTGCTGGTGAACAAATAGACCCCGAGTGGGCTGGCTACACCCCAGAGTGGGCAGTTGGGCAGTTAGCAACAAAATTTAAAATTGCATGCTTTTTCAGTGAGCATTTCCAGTCTGTAAAATTTGCTCTACTGGAACGAAAGTTTGGGGTGGCAGTGGTTGTACCTTTGTTCCTGCTGATTCGGCAGCACCTAGCCTAGTTCCAAGCATGTGAAATGTGCTCAATGGGGTCAGCGCTGTGGTGTAGAGGGTTAAGCTGCTGCCTGCAGTGCCAGCATCCCATATGGGCACTGGTTCAATTCCTGGCTGCTCCACTTCCAATCCACCTCCCTGCTAATGCACCTGGGAAAGCAGTAAAGGATGACCCAAGCCTCAATGGGATGTGGACAGGGAGACTCCCTGAGCCTTTTTTTCTTGCCAAAAATTTCTTTAGTGTGTGCCTAGTAGGAGCAGAGCTCTGGGCTGATTTGCACACAGTCACTGTCTCTCAGGAACCCATAAGCTCTTGGAGACGAATGATAGCAAGGATGTAAGGGATTCTGCATTGTATTCACATCAACTACTAGTAGTGCACAGCCTATGACGTAATGTCTCTAGGTAAGAAACAGGGAGAATGACTTGAATAATCCAGTGCCAGAACAGTTGGCCCCTAGACAATTAGGAGTGGCTGTGTTTTTAAAGTTGTCTATCTTCCATAAACTAAGGGTGCCTGATATAGTCTGAATAAATGCACTCAGCCTACCTTTTTGATACTTCTTACCATTTTCTTTATTTGAAATGAAGAGAATCATCCCTTAAGGCATTCAGATTTGGCTGAAAAGCCCATGAGAGCATTTCAGGCATGGAAAGCCAAGACACTGTGGCAAAAAAAATGTCCTGCATGAAGGATGTCTGTGAGTGAGATCCCAATGGAAAGAAGGGGCCTTCAAAGAAGGATACACTTCTCTCTGAAAGGAGGACGTCCGTGATCACCCGAGGCTCTTGCCATGAACTGCCAAGGTTATGGAAGCCTTTTGAGTCAACAAACCCTATCAGTATTTAGACAAGGCCACAAGCAAAGTGGAAGTTCTCTCCTCCTTCTTTGATGGTCCCTTCTTTCCATTGGGATCTCACTCACAGACATCCTTCAGAGGACATACCCATAGGAAGTCGTGTCCAGCTCAGCAACCCTTGGCTTAAGCCCAGCACTGAAGTGCCAGCTCAGGGAGGGCAGCCCAGCAAGTAGCTGCCAGCAGAAAGGCTGGTGGCTTCCCTGACACAACTGGATTTGTTCTTCAGAGTCGGCCAACTCTCGCTCTTATGTCCACAGACCCGACAGTCCCTGCTGGTCACAGAGAGTCCTGGCTCCCTCACTTTGCTCTCAGCAGAGATTTAGTAGCTGGGCTCTGCTGCGGTGAGGTTTCGTGCTACTGAGACTTCATGATTGCTACAAAACACAGTGGAGCCTTATCATAAATAATTACTGCCGCTCCCCCCACCCCACCCCCAAAGCACATTCTGTGATCTGGCACGCTGATTTCCGTGCATCACTGTTGCATCCCGGTTGTCTGTTAGTCTACTGCTTCCCCGAACTCCATCATTAACAATGGGCAGCTCTGTTCTGGAGAGAATTATCTGGGTTTGGCAAGGGAGCTTTCTTTGTAATGGGGCAGAGGGGTGGGTTGGTTGGCTTTCTACCAGTCTCTCAAGTAGGACTTCAGTGTGCTTCCTGTTGTAATTAAGTATCATTGTAAAAACAGACATGTTTAGTCCTTAGTCATGTAGATAACTTCTGGAAGACAAAGCACAGCTGCCTTTGGATGTGTCATGTGTTGTTGCTTCTCTCTTTGAAGACAAAAAATAAGGGAACTGAAACCTTTACTCTGAAGCTGGATGCTATAGGTCAGTTCCACTGTGTTCAGATGTGGATAGTAAATATTGGGGACACCAAGTGAATGAAAACTATTTGTAAAATTGAGCTATTTTCTCCATTGAGTTGATGGAGATAAAAAGGGCACATTGAGAAAACATTGTTCTGGATTAGAAACAAGGAGAGACCAAAGGCAGTGTGTGTGCTTGTTTGGATCCTGGTTTGCACAAAAGAAATAAAAAAGAAAAGAGATAATTTTTAGGTAATCAGTGAGATATGAGTACAGACCAGGCATAATACCAAGAGATTAGATTTGTTAGGCATGACAGCAACAACCTGGTTATGTAAGGAAATTTCCATAATATTTTTTAGAGATGCACATTACCATAGGTAGGGGTAGGTGGCAGATTTACAGATTTAGGGCAAATGAGACTTGCTTTGACATATGTCAGCAAAAAAATTTAAACAGAAAAAAATAAGCAAATAGTACATTATGGACTTTTTTTTTAGATTTTTACTTATTTGTTTATTTGAAAGAGTTACAGAGAGAGGAGATACTACCTCGCAAGTGGCTACAACAGCCAGGGCGAAGCCAGGCTGAAGCCAGGAGCCAGGAGTTTCATCCAGGTCTCCCACTTGGCTGCAGGGGCCCAAGCACTTGGGCCATCTTTCACTGCTTTCTCAGGTTCATTAGCGGGGAGCTAGATTGGAAGCGGAGCAGCCAGGACTCTTAACTGGGGCTCACATGGGATATTGGTGCAACAGGCAGCAGCTTTACCCGCTATGCCACAGCACCAGCCCCAGCAAAAATCTTGATAATTGTTGAAGGGCTTATGAGTTTATTTTACCCACCTCCAACTTGATATACGTTTGAAATTTTTCATAATATCTTGAAGTGAGTTCTCTAAAAGGAAGTAGCTTATAATCATTCAAGTAATTTACTAATTGATACTTCTTTGGTTGTAAATGTCTTTTTTCTTTTAAAAAATATTTTAAAATTACTTAATCTTTTGAAAGGTAGAGAGACTGCTCCCCAAAGCCCACCACAGCTGGGGCTGGGCTGGGCTGGGCTGAGCGGAAGCCAGGAGACCAGAACTCCGTCTAGATGTGCTGATGGGTAGATGGACACATCACTGCTGCCTCCCAGTATACACCAGCAGGAAACTGGAATTAAGGGTGGAGCCAGAACTCAAACCTAGCACTTTGATATGGGATGTACGTGTTCTCAAGCTGTGTCTCAGCTGCTGGACCGAATACCTGCCCCCATTTCTGCTTTATGGATTAACCAGATAAAATTGATTAATAACCTGCCTCATTAAAAAAAAAAAAAACAGAGCAGGCCTGTGTACAGCATGCCTCCCACCACTCTGTAAGTAAATGGCACACATTTAGGTATTTTCTAATTTAGGTAATTTTCTAATTTAGAAATTTTCTGTTTTCACTCTTTGCTCCTTGTCATCCCTCGGGAGGAGGCCAGGGGTTGGGGTGGGTGTCTAGTGAGCTGCACTTCCCCACAAGGCTATGCTGAACTCCACTGTGAGCCATCCTGCCCCTGTTCTTGCTTGGGCCTGAGACCCCACACACCCCACACACTCTCTCATCCTGAGACAGTCTGAACCTCCCTGCTCGGCTCTGAGGCTGCCTCTAACCACCCATGGAACCAGAGCCAGTTCCCTTAATGTCAGGTGCTGGGGTGAACAGTGCAGGCAGATTCACCATTAGCAAGGTGGGCATCTCAGCCCCACTTATTGGCTGTGATCAGGAAAGTCAGTTATGTTCTGAGCTTCACTTTGCTCCTCTGTTCCAGGGGAATGTTAATCAAGTAGCTAACCGATGAAACAGTTACCACAGCACCTTGCCCAGGGTGATACTCAGGAATATTTGATGTCCCCCCTCCTCTGTTGTATGGGACTTTTTTTTTTTTTTTAATAAAAACATTTTGCTGGGAGCAGGCATGTGGCAAAGCATCCCATTTTGGAATGGGTTTAAGTCTCAGCTACCCTAATTCTGATCCAGCTTCCTGCTATGTGCACTGTGGGTAACAACAGATGACAGTTCAAATATTTGGGTCTCTGCCACTCACGTAGGAGACCCAAATGGAGTTTCAGGCTACTAGCTTTGGCCACCCAGCTGTTGTGGGCATTAGGGGAGTAAACTAGCTAATGGAGGATTTCTGTCTGTTTCTCTGCCTTTCAAATAAAATGAAGATAAATATAAACTAGGAAAATTCACAACTTTACTGGAGATACAGTTGACACTCTCCTTAGCTTCTTAGTGTTTTAGATAAGTGAACAAACATCTCAGGAAAGTAATGCTTATGTGATCAATGGAGGTAGTTGCCATTTGTTGGCCATCTTATCACAAATAACCATATCCATTCCAAATTGTCCCATGCAGTATCACTTCTTACTATTTGTTTTTTTTTAATGTAACCTTTTAAAACCTGACTGCATTTTAAGGGTATAGTAATACCCTGATCTGTGCGGAGCAGTTAGCAGAGAGAAGGCGCAGGAATGGCGTGCCATTCTGGAAAGGACAAGTGCTTTGCAACTAGTCATACACAGAGTGAAATGCTAGCTTTGTTCCTTCTGTGCCACAGCAGGTCATTTCTCTAAGCTCCATGGGCATATAACGTCACCTTTTCAAGGCCATTGTAGGGAGCTGAGTGGTGAAGCCTTCACACAGTGCCTTGTTTATAGGAGGTGTTATGAAGACGTATCTGGTGTTCCCAGAGCTCAGCACATCGTGGAAAGAGGAAGGTGACAGAGGATACTGGGCCTCTGACTTCACCTCTGACGGGTGCTGACATTGTAGTCGAATGGCTCAGTTGCAAGGACCCGATTTCCTTGAAGTCTTCTTAAGTTTCCCAATGGACTATAACCCATAGTGTCAGTACTTGGGTGACCCACCAGTTCATTTCTTCATCTCCTAACCCAGCTGGAGCAGATAGAAGTGCCCAAGCCTGGTAGATGATGCATAGAATGGGCAGTTTATCCTCAGATAAATAGGAGTCAGATGGAAGAGTAAAATGGAGTTCTCTTGCAGGCTGCATTTCAAATAGGAATGTATTCTATCCATTTTTCCATTATTTTACTTCTATTCAAGAGGTTAAATACAACTCTGAGGAGTTTTTCCTTTACAAAACATAACCACAAATTTTCTTTCTTTTTCAAATCTGTATTCTTAACTGGTTTTCAAAAGGGATTGTTCATTGTTTTAATCTCTGCACAGATTCTTATCCATGTCTCATAAATTAAGCTTATCCAAGTAAAAATAAGTAGCATATGTTTGATTTCTACATCAGTAGTGCCACAGAATACAACACTGGTCACATTGATATTGAATAATGCTCTTCAGCCTTGGCTTTTAATAAAACATTGCTCAGGACTGTGGGTAAAAGAGCACTCTTTACAATGCCAAGAGACTTCCCATCTCTGAATGCACTGTGACTGTGAGACTTGCTCTTGTAAGAGGGAACATCATATCACTCTGAACTCTGTTCATGAAGATGGACATTGACCGAGAAGAAACTGTCATGGCTGTGGTAGAAACCAGCATTAAACCTGTGGGAAATTCAACATGATTTGCTTCTGATTCTCTTGGATTTGATGATCCATTGTAATAGGCATGGGACAAGCCGTGAGCCTACTTAATATGTTTCCATGGTACATGGCACAGCGCAAGGTGCTGTAGGTGAGTGGGGAGAGAGAAGAGGATGGAACTGACCATAGGGTTAGAAGGCCTGACTGTGGGTCTGGACAGAGGCCTCCAATGTGACAGGTAACATTATAAAAATCTCAGTGGACTTAAAATCCATTTACAAGACTGTATTTAAGAATCCCTAGAGCCAGCGCCTTGGCTCACTTGATTGATCCTCCCCCTGCGGTACCAGCATCCCATATGGGTGCCGGGTTCTAGTCCTGGTTGCTCCTCTTCCAGTCCAGCTCTCTGCTGTGGCCCGGGAGGGCAGTGGAGGATGGCCTAGGTGCTTGGGCCCCTGCACCAGCCTGGGAGACCAGGAAGAGGCACCTGGCTCCTGGCTTCAGATTGGTGTAGCTCTGGCTGTAGCAGCCATTTGGGGAGTGAACCAGCGGAAGGAAGGCCTCTCTCTCTCTCTCTCTCTCTCTCTCTCACTCTCTCTCTCTCGGTCTCTCTCTCTCTTACTGTCTAACTCTGTCAAAACAACAACAACAACAACAACACCCTAGATGTCAAAGAAGGACGAGTGAAATTGAGTCCAGTACATTTCTAAATAACATAGTTCAGTGCTCGATATGTGTTAGAGATCAGAAAAAGGGAGACTTTCTGTGTACAGAATCTTGGCTTTTTTTTTTTTAGAAGTTTATTTATTTTATTTGAAAGGCAGAGATGGGAGGAAAGACAAAAAAGAGTTTTTCCATCTGCTGCTACTCCTAAATGGCTGTATTGCCCGGGCAGGGCTGATCTGAAGCCAGGAGCCAGGAACCTCTTCCATGTCTCCCACTTGGATACTGGGGTTCAAGCACTTGGGCCATCCCAGTTGCATTAGCAGGGAGCTGAATTGGAAGTAGAGCAGCCATGACTTGAACTGGTGTCCATATGGGATGCCACTGTCACAGGCAGTGGCTTAACCCACTATGCCACAACACCAGCTCTGAATCTTGGCTCCTGAAAACAGGTGGGATTTGGAGAAATTAGTAATTAAAGGCTTATTTGTCATCTTATTTCATGCCTGGGGCAGTGACCTGGCTTCAAAGCTCTAGTTCAAAGGGATTTGTCCACAAGGATCAGTTGCTCAGAATCTTAAAGTGGCTTGATGGAGAAAAAAATAATAGCAACAAAAGGAAGGGAATTTTATAACCAAATCACACTGGAAGAGTGAACAGCAGTGCATGTATTAGTATGATCTGCATTATTGGTATAAGAAAAGTATGCTTTTCAAAGCTCTGACCTTACATATTTAACAGGGCAAGCAAAGGCGAATGAGGACAGCCCTTTCTTCTATACGTGGGTGTATTTGGTAGGCCTCCACACCCTGAAGCTAGAGTGCTGATGAAGGCACACAGGTGCCTTTTGTATAATGCATTCATATATGGAGAGAGGAATGACAATGTGTCTTGAGCATTGCCAGATGAACAGAAACACTGAATTACCTGCCAGAAATGAGTGTTGTGGCCAAGTAAGTAAATTACTGTAGTTTTAAGATTTAAAATTCAAATAACATTTGTCTATCTCCTACTTCCCCTTCCTCTCTCCAGAAGCCTACTTCTTTTACATAAGGGAAAGAATCTAGCAGAAATATACAGAAACAATTTAAACTTACAGAAAAAAAGATTAATAGCTGCTGCTGCTGCAAAAGAGAGAGAGGAAAGTGTGATGGGGTTGGCCAGTGAGAAAAGGCAAATTGAAAATATGTATGATGATAAATGGCAGAGTGATTACAACAGAAATCAAAATCAGGAAACTAAACCCTCTGTACATGTTGCCTTTGAATGTTATGTTAAGGAATTATGAAGTTAAAGAAGCTCTGAAGCAAGGACAAACAGAGTAAGAAGTTACGGAGATCAAAAACATTCCCTTCTTATACCATGACTTTGAATGAAATGTTCCCATCTGAGCCCTCTCTGGGCAAGTGAACTTGCAGAAAGACACCCGCTCTCCTGAAAACAGAATGAGACTCATAAGCATGACTTCTCACTGTATATTTGGTAGAGATTTATTACTAGAACAGTGCTGTTTTATGACACATGTCTAATTCTCCTGTTTCTCTATTCCCTCAATTTTTCAGGGTGAAGTAAAAACACTGAGGAAAAGACTGGTACTTAAGCTTCTCCAGGCAATAGCTCGAGTAATGTCGGGTGATTTGAATTTAGTGATGAAGTGTCTTGTCAAACTCCCATGTTTCATGTGGATCTGATAGAGGGACTGTGGAGGATTCTAGAGGAGTATAGTATTGTGTCTACCCAGATAACTAAGATAAACATAGATGCAAACTGGGGTGGGTGGTTGATTAGACCACTGTCCCCACTTGATATGCCCACCCCTCTGTATGGCAGTGCCTGCTTTGGGTTCCAGCTCCTTAGCTTTCCATCCCGTTTGCTACTACTGGGTAATCTGGAAAGGTGACAGTGATGGCTCAAGTACTTGGGAGACCCAGATTGAATTCCAGGCTCCGGGCTGCCACCTGGCCCAGCCTTGACTATTGCAGGCATGTGGAGAGTGAACTAGCAGATGGAAGATCAGTCAGTCAATCAATCAATCCCTCTCTCTCTCTGCTGTTCTAGTAAGATGGAAAAAAAAGAGTAACATTTCATATGTACAAATGACATTGGGAACAGATTTAAAAAGAATTAATGATATATATAATTAAGATAAATTATTTTAAAATTTAAACATTTTAAATAAAAATTTTAATAAAAAACCAAAGAATGAAGTATAAAGCCTATAAAGAAACCAACCCATGTCAATTTGGAGTATTTGTTTTTTATGTATTTTATAAGCAAATAGGTAAAAGGCACAACTAATTTTGCTTGTTTCAGTTCAATGTATATGATTTGGTATATTATAACATTTCTAAATATAAAATTAATACAAATTGACTTTGAGAGAAAATTATCTCATAACTGGAAACTGATTTTTTTTTTTTTTTTGACAGGCAGAGTGGATAGTGAGAGAGAGAGAGACAGAGAGAAAGGTCTTCCTTTTGCCGTTGGTTCACCCTCCAATGGCCACCGCGGCCGGCGCACCGCGCTGATCCGAAGGCAGGAGCCCGGTGCTTCTCCTGGTCTCCCATGGGGTGCAGGGCCCAAGCACTTGGGCCATCCTCCACTGCACTCCCTGGCCACAGCAGAGAGCTGGCCTGGAAGAGGGGCAACCGGGACAGAAGCCGGCGCCCCGACCGGGACTAGAACCCGGTGTGCCGGCGCCGCAAGGCAAAGGATTAGCCTGTTGAGCCATGGCGCCAGCCTGGAAACTGATTCTAAAGAGCAAGAGAAAAGTTTCAAAACAGGATGCAATGACAATTCACTAAAATTCTGAGGCTGTGACTACTTAAGATTTGAGGAGAAAATAACAAAACAATAGATATTAAGATGGTCGTTCATTGAGTAGATATAAACAATGATTTTGGCATGGATAAGCAAACCATTCAATACAGCAAGCAAAACTTCTTAGAGACTATGAAAGTAATGAGAAGAGAAAAAAAGCGAGAAACAGTTCTGCCTAGTATCAAGTGTATACCACAGACAGCAAATCAGCAATGAATTTGCAGCTTCCCATGGGATGTGTGTTGGAAGGCACTGGGGTAGAATGCTTCTTTGGGAATATTCTGAAAATGCCTGGAATACCACAATTACAGACAAAAGCACAATGCTAGAAAAGGAATAAAAAGCAAATAAACATCCTTTTTAGAATTAGGATAAGGATTTTTTTTAAATGTTCAGTAGCTGTGTCTTGACTAAGTGAAGTGGAAGGAATTAAAAGTTGCTTCAGGTATATTTAAAAGATGACATATGGCACTTTGAAGGAAATTCTAGAATAAAGGATGTAGAATGTTAATGGGTGGGCTCGGACTTATGGCAGAATGTAATTTTTTTCTGGTTCTCTGATTTGATTCTACACGTCATGCTGAAAATGGAATCTCTCATTTGTATCGCCCCATCTTATTTGTGTGGTATTAGAGCTTGGATGCATTAGACACTTAAGGGACTTTGCTGAGCTAGTGGTTAGGGCTCCCACTCAGGCTCTGTTTTATTGGAGCGATTGTTTCTTCATCTTTCTTGTAATCCTAGCCAAAAAGTAACAGTGTCCAAGCAGTGTCCTGTGTGCAGAATGAAGAGCTAATACTGATTTTTCTAGATGCAGAGTCCTTTTTTTTTTTTTTTAAAGACCAGCAGAACCCCACCACAAAATAGGCCACCCAAGTATTTTTCAGCTTTAAATGATATAGACTTGTGTACTAGGGGTTGGTGACATTACATAGACTTTTAAAAGGTGCTCACTGTTATAGTCATCTGCTTTCCTGCTGCCTCGTTCTCCGCACCCACCCAGTGCAGGTGGTTAGCAGAGCTGTGCTTGCTGTACTTTCTTAATTAGATGTTTTCTCTGGGAACCCTAACTTGGATGGCTCAGAATTCCAGGAGTCACCCTGGAATTAGTATTCTAAAATCTGTGTAGTTGCAGGAAGAATTAATTGCCAGCAATGCAGAATGAAGATTCTCACACTCTTTAATCTTGGCATCTCATTCATATTCTAAAAATTCTTGTGAACCCCACCATGAGCTTTTGTTCTTATGGGTGATGTCTGTAGGTGTTCACTTTTTTAGAAATTGAAATGCAGTCTGTGTCGAAACAAGCAGATGGAAACGCACCTCTGTGAGCCATCAGAATAGAGCACAGAAGATGTATAGGAATGAAACATCTTGTGATTTGATTGTTGTTCTTAGTCCTTGTTTATTCTGCTGTGGAACTGTGGTCTTTCTGCTTCTACTTATTGAGTATTATGGTTAGTGGAACATTAAGCCTATGATTATAGAATGGATTGAAATTATGCTTATGCAAAAATTTAAAAAAGAAAGCAAGGAACGAGGGAGATTGGGGGAGGGAATTATGGTTGTCATCTTAGAATTGTACCTATGAAATCTGTTCTCTTTATATTAATACAATTTTTAGAAATGATGGCATTGTCACATGCCATACAGCCTCCAGGAAAGTTCACTACATAGTCCTGAGAATGTGGGCAGTAAAGTTAGTGTGAAAGTAATTGCGCCTCCAGGGTCACCCACAAGTGTCCCAGTAATCCACAGAGATACTAGGATCATGCTTTTGAGAACCACTGATCAAGAATAATTGCTAAGAGACTGAATTTTTACATGAGCTAATACTTGGCTTATATTAAGTCTTTAGTTAAATGCTTATTTAAATGATAAAATTCAGTAAAACAGGTGCCCCAGAGAATAGTGTATGCATTCATATGTATGAGTATATATTTAGAATACCTTATGTATATTATATATAATGTATATTATTTATGATATTAGTAATTATGTATTAATACTTAGTAATAGCATTATATTCTATAATGATGTAGTTGTTAGGTATATAATATAAAGAATAGTAATATGAACATTCCTTTTAACTAAGAAGATATGATATTACTATTCTCTGAAACTTTAGCTGGAGCTGATACTGGTAGGCTAGTAATGCAGTCTTTGCTGATAGCAAAATGACCCAATGTAGCTGGTATTCCCTACCTGTGTCCATAGGAACAAAACTTTTCTTGTCTTTGGGACAGATAGAATATTAGGAAATAAAGCAAGGAATAATCTGAAGATTTATTTCAAGCCTAATACTCTGAGTATGCCTTAAAAACTAATTTTCTTTGATAAATGAAGACAATGTCCTAAGTCCATTTTAGTTTAAAATTATAGCATGAAACTGTAGTTGAATTTGCTGTAAGATCTTTACCTTAAAATATATCTTCAGTTTGTGGTAACATTGAGTGTATCTGCCAGTATTCAGAAATCATAATTTCCTTATTTGTTTGCTCATCAGTCAAAGCAAACTCAAAGCTGTTTCCCAAATGAGAAGCCCTCGTCAGCTTTCCTGAATACCTGCACTCTGTTTTATTCTTGCAGATGGCACAGTGCTGAGCTTTATCCAGATCTCCAGTCAGCAGGTGAAAGACTTACAGGCTAGAAGCTTCTTGATAACATTTTCTTTGTGGTTACAGTTGTGCAGCTACCCATGACATTGAGTTCGCAACAAATTTTATTTTCCATTACATCCCTCCTTCATTTGTCTTGTGAATTCGCTTTTACCAGATGGTAGAAATGCAGATGTCCCACCAACCAACATCTTTCCTGCTAGCTAGCTCCTCTTGTTTTATGCCAACAGAAATTGTTTTTTAAAAAGGATTCAAAACTCATTCATTCTGAGAACCTGTGAAGCACTCTTCCAGAGCATACCAATGCCACGTGTTCCCACTTTCTGGGAGAAGTAGTTGGAACACTGGAGATTAACCACTGAGACTCCTTCTTCCGAAGGCTGTAGTCACTATAGCATTCAGGTTAATAAAGTTGTGTAAATATCTTCTGATGAATTTCCCCAGACTTATTTAATTTTATAAGTAAAAAATGGAATTTCTTTTCTTTAAAATGCTTAGGGATATATTATATTAGAACATTTTAATAGGTCACTGAATTATATTACATGTTTGAACCTTAAGGGAAAGATTTATATGTTCTTTAAATGTCAGCATTTATTTAATTTGAAGCTAGTTTTTTCTTTAAAGATGTATTTATTTATTTGAAAGGCAGAGTTAACAGTGAGGCAAAGGCAGAGAGAGACAGAGTGAAGTCTTCCATCTGCTGGTTCACTCCCCAGATGGCTGCAAAGGCGGGAGCTGTGCAGATCCGAAGCCAGGAGCCAGGAGCTTCTTCCCTGTCTCCCATGAGGGTGCAGGGGCCCAAGGACTGCTTTCCCAGGCCACAGCAGAGAGATGTATCCAAAGTGGAGCAGCCAGGACTCAAACTGGCCCCCATATGGGATGCCAGCACTGCGGGCAGTGCTTTACCCATTACGCCAGCTCCTGAATCTAGTTTTGACAAAAGACATTGTTAGGATGATTTTTTTGTTCTTTATGTTTTTTGTCTCTTCCTAATTTTGTATTCTTAAATGTGTTTGATTTATTTGAAAGACAGAGGAAGATCTCTGAACCACTGGTTCACTCCCCAAATGCCAGTGATAGCTGGGCCAGGCTGAAGCCGGAAGCCAGAAGCTGAATCCAAGTCTCCAACATGGGTGGCAGGGACCCAGCTGTCTGAGACATCACCTGGTGCCTCCTAGGGTGTTCATTAGCAGATGCTGGAGTAGGAACTGAGTTGGAAATTGAACCCAGGCACTGTGAGAGGGGTTGCTGCTGTCCTAAGTGGCATTTTTTTTTTTTTTTTGGACAGGTAGAGATAAAGATAGTGGGAGAGAGAGACAAAGGTCTTCCTTCCATTGGTTAACTCTGGCCACTACGGCCAGAGCTACGCCGATCCGAAGCCAGGAGCCAGGTGCTTTTTCCTGGTCTCCCATGTGGGTGCAAGAGCCCAAGCACCTGGGCCATCCTCCACTGCCCCCCTGGGCCACAGCAGAGAGCTGGACTGGAAGAGGAGCAACCGGGACTAGAACCCGGCGCCCATATGGGATGCCAGCACCGCAGGCGGAGGATTAACAAGTGAGCCACAGCGCCAGCCCCCTAAGTGGCATCTTAACCACTACACAAAACATCTGCTGCCCCCACCCTAATTTTTCTCATTCTCACTTAAAAAAATAGAAAGAAATACTGTTTTATGGCATTGGAAGCTGTCCATAATCATGAGCGACTTTAGAAGAATTGGAAAGGGGCTTTTCTTTTCCAACTCTCCTGAGACAGTAGCCTCAGATTTGGGGATTGTTGGTAGATGGCAGGGGAAGATTTGACCCAGAACTGGCCTGTGATAAAGCTCTCTCGTATTGCTTGGTGTCACAGGGTGCTGGTTTGCAGCTGCTTCTGGATCAGAGGCTGCGTGCAAGACAGCTATGCTGGGTAGCCTTGCCCTTTGGCCTGGTGTTAGGGAATGGGGGTATTCACCGGATGCGTGTCTGAACCACTTAGGGAACACTGGGACAGCATATGCCAAAGTGAGATGGACCCAGCATTTAAAAATCACCTTAGAGTGGTGCTTCTGAGTAATGCTCCCAGGACTAAGCGCATAGCAGCCCCTGCGAACTTGTTAGAAATGCCGGTTCCTGGGCCCTAGCTCACATCCCACTGAGTCAGGACCACTGGGCTGTGGGGCTCAGGAGTCTGTTTTAAGGAGCCCTGCCGGTGATTGTGTTGCAGGCTCAAGTTTGAAGGCAACTGCACTAACAAACAGAAACTCACTTCTGTAAGCCCTGTGACTAGCTGCAAGATACATGGGTAATTAAAGGGCCAAATAGTAAAAACTGGGTTTTGAAAACGTTGCTTTAATCTTTCACTGTTGGACCTAACTCACACTTTTGTCATCAAAAGCCCTAATTTTAAAACACCTGCCACTACTCCCAAACAAGCTTTGCTTGGTGTGCTATTAAAGCGCAAGTCCTCAAGAGGTGATCCAACAGTAGGAAATCGTGACTGCGAGTTTATTGAATTCCTCCCATTTCAAAAAGTTCCCCCCTTCCTGGAAGCAGCTGACTTGATTTTTCCTGTTTTACAGCATAGAGAACAGAAATGAACTGAAATCTTGATTAAACATCATTTGTTTATTTACTTATTTATTTTTATTTGAAATGCAGACACACATACACACAGAAAGCGAAAGAGAGATAGGAAGAGAGAGAGAGACTTGGAGATTTTCCACTGGTTTACTCCCCAAATGATTGCAACAGCCAAGGCTGGGCCAGGCCAAAGCCAGGAGCCTGGAATGTCATCCAGGTCTCTTATGAGGGTGGCAGGTGTGGGGACCCATGGATAGGCCTGCCATGGGACCCCCCCATGCTGGGCTTGGCTTATAGCAGTAATGCGGATGTAGCAGCTGATTGAACTTTCCATCTAGCTGAGGATTGTGGTAAACAACAAGATGGCGCTGGTGCCCTGCCTGCTGTGTGACTCCACAGCTGATTGATATAGCTTCTGCGTGACTCCACAGCTGATCGTGATCAAGTGCCGGATTGGAGAGCTCTGTGCATGGACTGTGATTGATTGACTGTGATTGGTTGAATTCTGTATATAAGTGGACCACGGGAGCGGGAACGCGCATGCCATCTCTTCCCCCTTCTCCCGGTCCCTCACTCTCTTTGTCCCACTCTTTCTAAGTAAAAGTCTACTGAAGACTGATTAGCTGCGACCAGCGTCGTTCCTTTGTGGCCGAAGGAGCGACAGGCAGGGACTCAATTATTTGAGCTATTAATGTGATGCCTACCAGGCTGTGCATTAGCAGGAAACTGGAATCCACAACAGAGTCAGTACTCAAACCCAGACACTCCAGCATGGGGTGCAGATGCACCAAGAGTTGTCCCGGTGGCAGTGCCAAATACCCACCCATGAACTGTTCTCTTTTGCCCTTAAGGAAAGCAGAAACAAAGATAGAGCCTAAATTGTGGCCGGTGTTACAAGGCAGGTCCCTGGCTTGCTTTCTCAGGAATCTTTTTCTCTTCCTCTCCACATCCCTCTGCAAATCTGACCTCTGCTAAGGATTGCTGATTTCCAGCTGGTTTCTTAACTCTGTGCCCTTGGGGGCAGTGGCAGTGCTGTAGTAAACAGGGAGACCAGGGGATGCCGACAAAAATTTAGACTGGGGTGGAGGGGTTACACTGAAATGCCAAGCATCCCACAAGAGCAAACCCACAGCCTGTCCTGCTTAGGAAGGGGTGAGTCTCCTTGAACACATCCACCATCTGATGATAGGAGGTGTAGGCTGGCGGTTAGCTTCTGTTTGGTGGATGGGACGGAAAAGACTCTCCAGGCATCTGAGTCTTTGCAGCCAGGAAGAACAAGATTCGTAGCTCTTTATTCACCATTATGGAAAGTTTTGTTTTTGTTTCAGCTTGCTTGGTTCATTGTTTTGTTTAATGCTTTGAAATGTTTCTCCTCTTGAAATAAGCCCATCTTTGGTTTCCTAATCATTTGCCTTTTCTCTTCCTCGGAAACACAGAACAGAGAAGTTGAGCAGAATGGCCAGCAGACTGATTAGAGACAGCTGGTAGGTGCAAGGCAGTCTCAAAGGCAGGCGGCTTCCAGAAGCAAGTGCTGGAGGAATCACCTACACAACATAGCGCAGGGCATCTTTTTCGTCCTTTTTTGGGTTCTAACCCTGGGAGTGTTTCTGAAGCTACACAAACATCAGTTGTTCTGAGCATGTTCTTCTGTTGCCTGGCTATTGTTGATAGTTGTCTCATGATGTGCTTTTTTCTCCTAGGGCAACCACATATCCAGAGATTTTTTATTAACCAAAAATTAATTTACTCAAGAGAGGTAAAGTGTGTGTATGTGTGTGTCAGAGTGAGAAAGGGCATACACAAGTGTGCACATGCCCCCATCTGCTGGTTCAACTCCATTAGTGATTGCAGCCACGCTGGGTTGGAGCTGAAACCAGGACCCAGTAACTCATCCAGGTCTCCATGTGTAACAGGAGCTTGGTTCCTGGAGCCATCATCACTGCCTTCCAGAGTCTGCCTTAGCAGGAAGCTGGGGTGAGGAGCTGGAGCCAGGCATGGGACCCAGACACCGTGATGCCGCATATAGGTGTCTTATTCTCTAAATTAAAAGTCTGCTCCCTCTTCAGAGATTTTGTCTGCAGCTGGGAAATACTTCCTCCATATCTGTCTTGAGACCATATTGTTAGACCAAAGAGGTTGAGAGCCTACAGCAGTTTTCAACAAAGTTGGTAGTTTCTGCTTCTTGTATTATCAAGGACTCAGATTCTGCCTTGAATGATAACATCTTCATTCATTTAAAGAATAACAGGTTGATTTAATTTATAGATCACTTCTGTAACTACTTTGGTGTAGAGTGGGTGGGAGCAGGAGCTGGACAGTTAGGGCTTGGAGTGAGTGGAGGAGGCAGAGATGGGGATGTGATCACATGGAACAGTGTGAGTTGGTTCATACCCTGTTCCATGGTCAGCAAGGGTCCAGGGGTGCAGAGCAGAAGCAGGGATATTAAAAAACAGACCTTGAAAAGAACCAGCCTCTTTCTGTAAGAAGCAGCCAGTGTTTCTCAGCCTCTCTAGAAATGCACTCTCCCATGATTCTTCATTTCTTCCTTTGTACTGGGCAGTGAGAATTCAGACGACTGAGGTATCTGGATGCTTTGGATGAGGCTGAAGTCCTCCTGAGACTCACGGTGTCCCCCTGACAAGGCTGTTTCCCAGGCTGCCAGGGAGGCTGGGCTAGTTGGGGACACCCTGTGGGGTGTCAGAGAGAGGTGGGTAGCAGGGGACATGGATTGCGTTTAAGCTGACTGATGTAATTCAGGTGGGAAAAACATGTCCACACTTAGATTTCCAGGTACTTTGTCTTCCCAGTCACTTAAACATCTTAATTTTAGCAATCACGTCTGTTGTCTTGTGAAATGCTTTCTTGGGTTAACACATTGTGAACTGCAGTGAGTGCATTTGGATTTCAAGAATATCCTTTTTTTCTTTTTCTCAGAATGGTGCTGTTAAACATGTCTTTGTATGTGTGTGGTGAACAGCAGCAGACTTATGGCTATAGAAGTCGTTAATAAGAGCTCAGTTTCCCTCTGAATCAGTTTCATTTTCCTATGGATCTTATCTGCACAAGGGCATTTTGAAAGTAGTTTTTATTACAAAAAGAATTTAGAAAATGCAAACAAGGGAAAAAGATGAAAATAATTTCCATTAAGTATTTGTTCCTGGTAGGTTTATTATGAATATCTCTGAAGTAATATCCTTCTAGTCTTTTTTCCCCCCTATGCTTGCACACGCTGTCCCATGCACTCACTCTAGCTAGCTCACTCCCTCTCTCACCAACCTTGAATCTCAGCATATGTTTTCGCAAACCTCATTGTGGATATGTTTGCCCTAGTGGGTAGCTCTGCACTTTCCTGTCTCGTGACTGTAAGTATCTGGGTTATCAGCCCAGGGTGCTGGACGTCAAGGTTGCTTCTAGATGTTCACAAATGTAAGCAGTGAAATTCTTGAAAACCTTTTACATGTGCTAGATTACAATCTTTAGATATTTTAAATAAATTCCTAGAAGTGTTGTTTGCTGGGTCAAAGCTTTTGCCAGACTACCCTCAAGGATGGCTTGTTTTTCTAGGCTTCTGGGTTCAATTTAGACCATGTAAATACAAGATCTGGAAGAGCAATGCTCCTCTCCCATTTTGTGTATCATTTTTCCTACATTTGGGGAAAGAGGAAAGAACCTCAAATCGATTCATGTCTCAGCAGCGTCTGTTTTTTATAAAACTACGGGTTAAGACATGACAGTAAACTCATAACACATGTAAAGTAATTCTTGGCGATTGATTCAGCAGCAGTTCTCAGAGTATGAATCCTCTGTACATCTTTGTTGTCCCTAAGAAGGTGGTAAGAGCATGTTGGGCAGAACACAAGCTATGACAGGGCTGGTTAACCAGCTGTTGCATCTGCTAAAAGCAACCAGCCAGAGGGACACCAGCTATTTATTTGCAAAAGCGCTTTTGAACTCCTGCTATGTGCCAGGCAGTAGGGTAGTCTGGGTGCTTGGAATATTTTAGTGAACAAACCAGACAGCAGCCTCCTGCCTTGTGAAGTTGACATTGCAGTCAGTATCTCTGTAGGGGTTTGTGTGTGTTTGTATGGCAGGGGTGGGCGCTGCACAGACACACACAGTAATTAGGGCAGGTGTCTGGTGCGTATTTAAGATGCTCCTTGGAAAACCCACACCTCATATCACAGAGGCAGTCATATGGCTCAAGGCTTGGGTCCCTGCCACCCACATGAGGGACCTGGATTGGATTCCTGGGTCCTAGCTTTGGCCTGCCCAGCCTTGGCTTTTGCAGGCTTTTTGGGAATGAACTAATGGATGGAATATCTCTATGTCTGTCTCGGTCTCTGATTTGAAACAAATTTAAAATGATTAAAAATAATTTATATCCCATGTTAGATGCATTTATGGGAATGTCATTCCTTCAGCCGCAAAAGGAACGACGCAGCTCGTAGTTAATCGGTCTTCAGTAGACTTTTACTTAGAGTAGGAAAGAGTGGGGGACCGGGAGAAGGGGGAGAGAGGGCGCACACATTCCTTAAGGGGGAAAGCTGGCGTGCGCGCTCCTTCTCCCGCGGTCTGCTTATATACCGAATTCAACCAATCAAGTCCATGCACAGAGTTCTCCAATCCGGCGCTTGATCATGCTCAGCTGTGGAGTCATGCAGTGGCTATATCAATCAGCTGGAGTCACGCAGTGAGCAGAGTATCAACGCCATCTTGTTGTTTTCCACGATCCTCCGCTAGATGGAAAGTTCAATCAGCTGCTACATCCGCATTACTGCCATAAGCCAAGCCCAGCATGGGGGGGTCCTATGGCAAGCCTATCCATGGGTCCCCACATGGGAACATAGTAGGTCATGCTGTAGAGGGGATGGGACACGTTGCACAGAGTGAAATCAGATGTCAGCCTCATTCATTTGGGTGAAAACTTCCAGAAGGATAGGGAGGAAGCATGCTGATGACCCGAGATAACCTTGACTGGAAAAAGCCAGGAGCAAGGCTGTAAGTTGGGATGTGCCATGATCCAGTATTTTAATGTGACTTTCCTGTTTTTTTTTTTTTTTTTTAGCTGTTTTGCACACCCATAAGCGCAAAGAGTGTAGTTGGCCCTAGTTCCCAACTTTCTCATGATCCACTAAAGTACTGTCTTCAGGTGCAAACCTGGGGTCATGTGCCTCCTGCATCATCAGGGGTCATTAATTCATCCTAAAAGGAACAAATGCCCTCCGTGATGAATATGTCAATTCGCATTTACTCATGGCTGAAGTGTGGGGTACCATGTAAAATTAATGAAGTAGGCTTTCTCAAATACAATTCAGTGAAATATCTGGCCTTATTGGCAGTCATTTGAACTATGTGAGAAAAAGTGTAAGCAGTTCCATTTGGAATTTAGTGGAATGACACAGATAGTCCAGGATCAGCCAAGACTTCTTTCTGAATTCTGTTCCATTTTACAGCGGAAGTAGTGGAGGCTGTGGGAGTTTGGGGACTTGAGCTTCGGTTGTGAACTTCCCTGAGTTGCTGTGAGCAGGTTCATTGTCTGGTCCACAAAGCTGCATGCTCCATGCTCTCCCTCTCGCTCTAGGTCCCTTCCAGGGCCACTGTGCTTCGCGGACTAATTGATCAGGGACTAATTGATGAATACATTTCTGAATACTATTTCTTAGGAGATAATTTTCTGCCACCCTCTCTTGAAGCAGTCCCTGATTTTCTGTTCTCTCATGTGCTATGCAGCACACATGGACACCAAACCAGTTGCTATACTTTTTGTTTTCCTGGAAGGAAAGTGTCACTCACATGCCATGAAAACCAAATGTAGAATACCACTGAATGGGAGTTTTCCACCCAGCCACATAGCAGAGCTTTGGGGATCTGTTTAGGTGATTGAGATTTTTCACTCTTATCTGATTTGTTTGAAGCCACAACCTAAATTTTTCTGCTTACTCTCATTCTGTCATATCTTCCCCTCAAGAGGCTATTTTGCAAGATTGTAGGTATGTATGTATGTACATATGCATTTTGAAAATTGTATTTTAAAGGTAGATAGCGACAGATATCTTCTATCTGCTGCTACACTATACAACTGTCACACAGAAGCCAGGTCCTCAGAAGTTAATCTTGATCTGTGTGCGTGGCAGGGACCCACATACTTGAGCCATCACTGTGGTCTCCTAGGGTCTCATTACTAAGAAACGGGAACTGGCAACAGAGCCTGGGCTGAAACCCAGACACTCTGATACGGAGTGTGGCTGTCCTAAGTAGCATTTTAGCCACTGTGACAAATACCTCTCCCGGAGTATATATTTTTTAATTAATAAAGGCATTATGTATAATTTTTAAAATATCTTCACCGTTGTCCACAAATATCCGTTAGATATTGAGTAATTGTCAAGACTGTGTTACATGGAAAAGGGAGTATAAGCAAGTTGTACAAGAATCCAGAATATTTGAATATTCTTCAGAGAGAGTTGGCCTGCAAGAAAAGCATTAGAAGCATTATTTGGTATAGAAATATGTTACTGAGTCATCAGTTACCCATTCATTCACAGAACTTTGCAATCATTCTTGGGAGTGTCAGTACTGAAAGTAGTTAATCTCAAGTGCTTCCAAGTGTGAGTTTCTTGGCTAGTATGTTGAAAACCAGTCTTGTTCAAAGGATTTATTACCCTTAATTTACGATGTAATAGATGTGAAAATCCATTTTAATTGATTCTTCCTCATGTGGAGGATTTTGGCCTTTTACGGTTCTGTTTTGTGGTTCAGAGGTAATGAAAGTCAAGTTGAGGGGGTGGCCGTTGCAGATAGCTCGCACTTCTACAGCTTGCCATGGTTTTTAATTGCTTTCCCCGAGACCGCAGTGGAAGCCAGCTCACTGATTTATGACTGAAGTCCTGCTTTGTCGCTCTGTAAAATACGAATACTAATAGTAATTACCTTATAGGGGAATTGGGAGGCTCAGCCAGGATCAGAATCAAATGAGAATTAATGTCCCGTGCTTAGCCTAATGCTTGGCACCTAGTAAGCAAAGCCCTTCAGAAACATTGGCCGAAAACAGTGGGTTTAGGGCGATTTTGGAAGGGATGTGTGTTTGTGTGTCCTTGTTTTTGAGTTACAGCAGCAGCAGTAGCAGAACAGTTACAATAGATCTCTCTTACTGAACAGACAGGGTGCTGCATACTCTACGTGCTTTCCCCCATTTGCTCACTACAACTTCTGCAGACAGGAAGTTTGTTGTCTTGTGGAACATAATGGTTAAGCCACTGGCCTACACATCTCAGAAACCGGGACGTGGCTGGTGCTGAGAAGTTCACCTTTTTGATCAGCCAGTCATACTGCTGTCCTTAAGATCAAGAGTTCTGCATCCAGACCTGTTCAGAGTGACAGGACAGGATAGGAGGAAGAACACCAGCATCTGCCTGGGCTCGCAGGGCCTCATCGCAGAGTCCCTGTGCCTGTGCTCTTCCCACTTCAGTGTGGATGGAAAAAATAAATTAATAGATGTGTCATGTTTATTGGGAGGTATGGATGGCAGGTGGTAAATTTATAACCAGATGTAAAGCGCCTTTATGAAATATGAAGTTTTCATTGTAGCAGCCTATGCAAATGTGACAAAAATATGCATGTGATGAGAGGGTCGTAAGGCTGCCTGCCAAGTGCCTCTCTTTATGCTGGTCTTTATGTTCTTCCTCTTTTCAGCCAAATAGTCCCCTCCTTTCCTCACTAAGAAAGAGCATTGGTGCAGTAAACTGATTACTCTAATTGTTGTGTGGACGTGTGAGTGGGTGGACTGGGGTGGAAGGTCCTGGTTTTTTGTTGCTTGACTTTGGTGGGCCTCTGGTGTCCAGCAAGGCTTTCCTGCGAGGTTCCCACCATGCGCATGGACTGAAGTGAAAGGGCTGCCTCTAACCTGGTGGTGTCTGTAATTCTAACTGCTGGGTAAACGGCGCCTGGTTTATGAGCTCAGTTTCTGAATCTCTTTTTTGGCATTAGACTTAACTCTGATCTGGAAAGTGGATATTTTCCAAGGCTTTACTCCATTCCCGAGAGCTCCTTAGACATCATGTTTGCAGGAAGCAAATGCATAAAGTAATTAGCAGATGAGTCGATGGACCTGCCTGTGGTGACCGCAGGCTCTCACTCAGCCTAATAGCTGTTAAGATCTTTGGGCATAGATGACAGAAAGGTCTACTGTGACTGAGCCTGGTTTTATTTAAAAAAAAGTATATTCATGTGGTGTGATATGGTTGATGTAACCCTCTCCCCCCCGCCTTTAAAGATATTTATTTATTTATTTGAAAGGCAGAGTTACAGAGAGAGAACAAGAGAAAGATTTTCCATCTGCTGATTCACTCCCCAAATGGCTACAACAGCTAGAGCTGGTTCTGTCAGAAACCAAGAGCCAGGAGCTTCTTCTGGGTCTCCACGCGGGTGCAGGGGCCCAGGGACTTGGGCCATCTCCTACTGCTTCCCCAGGTGCATAAATGTTACAGGAAAATGGCAGCAGAGGAATTACTATTACCTGAGTTGTCTCTCATGTGGAAGAAAAATTTCCACGTGGACAAGGCAAAGAGAAAAACAAGATTTAAAGGTTTAAAGGCAAGATTGATTTGAGTCAAAGACCTCCAGCCAGGGTGGCAAAACCCACAGGACCCTGTGGCACTGGGGTTTTTAAGTACAATTTTGGGGATGAAACTGTTAATAAGGTGGGGACAACCCCAACAAAAGACCTGATTTACAATACTTTATCCTGTTTGGCATCACAAGGGTGGGTTACCTAACTTCCTTTCACAATGAACTGTAAACTCAAGAAGTAATCACCACTCTGTTGCTATTCTCATGGTAAATTTGGAGATTTTAAAGGAAGGAGGGAGGACATTTTGTTCTTGCTAAAGATAATCTTTTTTGTGGGGGGGGGGGGGGATGCAAGCATTCTACACTCCAAATTCCACTGGAACCACCCTGACTGCCTATTAACCTGTCTGACTCCTTACATTAGCAGGGAGCTGGATTGGAAGTGGAGCAGCCAGGAATTGAACTGTTGCCCACATGGGGTGCCAGCACTGCAGGCCATGGCTTTAACCCAGTGTGCCCTAGTGCCAACCCCGCCCTTTGACTAAAGAGGTTTATGTGGGGCTGTGTTGAGGATAGCTGTTGACCAGCTGGCCAGTCACGTGTTTGAGGAGCGTGAGGGCAGTTGGTTATTTAAAGCAATGGTGATGCCGTCCCTTCTGCCTTTGCGGTTTGCATGCTGTGAACTCCAGCCTAACTAGAGAATTTGGTTTTTGAGCATCTCAGTGAATTCAGTATTCACACGAGGCCAGACTCGAGAGACTGGAGAGAAGGGGTGATTTCTCAGTCCTGCCCTTCCCTGCTTCCATGATCATGATCATGTCTGAGGGGAGGATTTCACTAGATGAGTGCTTGCTTATGCAGTCACCGCGAATGGAAGTAGGAGTGCCGGAAACCAGAGCCCAAGGCTCTGAGGGACAGGAAGAAAGGCTCAGACTCTGAAATGCCCAGTCCTTTGTTTTGATGCTCCTGGTACCTAGCTCTAACTGCAAATCTGAGGCTAGTGGGTTAAAATGAATAGAATGAGAATGATAGAAGGAGATGGAAAACCTTCTTGGAACCTAAGTGGTTGGACCAGGGTGGAGGGTTCTAACTATGTTCTCTGACTTTGATGAACCTCTGCTGTCCAGCAAGACTTTTCCTGTGAAACCCCTCATTTGAGAGGTTCCCAGGAGTTCTCACCTTGGCCAGAGTAGGTGAAAAGTGCCTAGAGAAAGGAAGTGCTAACTCAAGGGAAAGCTCAGTTTACCTGCTTCCCAGATGGCATAGCAAGTCAGAGCCCAGGGTGCTAAAGGCCTGCTGCAACCTGGCTGCTAGGCTGGGTACAAAGGAGTGAGGGAAGGCTTTAGATACATGTGAGAACCACCATGGTCATGGACTCTGGAGGCAGAGGCAGTAGATGTGTGTTCATCTCCTTAATTTCCTTAATGCCCAGACCCAGAGCTGCTTTGGGATAACTCGCATCCTGTTGCCACCTGACCCAGAAGCTGTGTTGTAGATGGTTTTTGTTGTCTCCCCTCAGACATGTTTTCCCTACTCCTTCACCCCAGCCCTCCCTTCCCCTTCCTTATTCTTAGGTCCCAGGAAACACTGCTGAAACAAAACACCTGCTCGCAAACTCCTGCCTGCATTATTCACAGTAAGTGAGAGAAGCTTAGTGGTTGGATTCCTATGCAGGCTTTCATTTCAGACTGCTGGGAGCACTGTAAATAAATATAAAATAAATGGCCATTCTGCCATTAGCCTTGTTAGAGAATTCATAAAGATTTATTTCCCTTAAAGTCACACCTCAAAAAGGATGCTAAATATAATAAGGTTCATTTCCTTTGTGTACCCAGCCACCAAGTAGGAATAAGCTGTTGCACCTTGCTTGTGAGAACAGATAAAGATTCTTCATTGTGCTGGCAACCATCTGCCCCTGCCATTATCACGGTTCTGTTTGTGTTCTTCAACTAGCTTCAGCTAAGTGCGGTGCTGGAGCATTGCAACATCCTCGCGATTAAACCTCGGGGGATGTGTGCAGAACCTTACTGTGTTGTGCTTTCCAGTACATTCTTCTGTCCAGCACAGCAGATTGGCTTGTTCTTCCCTCCCTCAAGTGTCTTTGTGGGAATTATCTCATGACCTGGAATAACACTCCTCCATGCCAGGCCTTCCTTTTGGCAGACTCTACCTTGTGCTTTCTGTTCATTTTTTCACATGAGTCCATAGCCTTGGGAAAGTGCACTGTCCATTTTGCTGAGCCTTCAGGTGTATTATGTTGGTTTCCTTGTTTGCTTAAGTCCCTGCCACGTGCAGGGGTTTGGCATCTCTATGGAGGTTGGTCTGCTGTTAAAAATATAGAATCAGGAGTCAGAAACCCTGAGAGTCTTGAGCTATATGACCCTGGACTTTGGATTTTGGGGCCTTTAATGTCTCTATTCGTGAAAGGGAGGAGAATCTCTTCCATGCCAGTCACATACCCCGGTGATCAAGAATCAAAGGCGTTGAAGTATGTTAAAATGTGATTTGTCATCTGTTCCTCATTATGAAATAGCTGTTTGTACTATGAGTTTTCTTATACAGTGGAGCTGTATCATGTGCACTTTTAACATATGGCAGATTCAGTTTACACATAGTGTTGCTTTCAAAACTAATCTTTGGCTTCCACTGCTCCAGGGAAGGGAAAGCTATAGCCGAAATACAGAAACATTTAGTATGTATAAACTTTTAAGCATCCAAGAACCAGATCCTGGTAATTAGATGATAATTTGACAATGATTTTAGGAATTTTCATAGGTGATTTTGTACATCTGTAATTTTAAAGTGCTGACTCTACAGCTGAACCACACTATATTTGCATTATATCTCACGTAGTCCCAATTATTTAACTCCATTCTGAGTTAAAGCTCATCACGAGGCCAGGTGTTGGCATTTGCTGCTTGAGGCATCCTGTTTGAGCTCAGGAAGTGCAGGTCTGCGGCTTTCTGGATTAGGGATGCTCCTCCTGTTCTGGTAGTTAGTAGTGATTGTGACTTGAGGAGCCTCTGGGTAAAGCATAGCACTTTGTCTCCTGGGGGACCTAGATGACTATGTCTTAAAAAACCAGAATGGTGTCAGAAGGAAAAAAGAAACTGAATTCCCTTTTGTCAACCAATTTTTAGGTCTTTAGCTATCCTGTATAACCTACACTATAGAAGTTGTTAGTAGACCGGGTCATAAGTAAGCTTTAAAAGTTTTTTAAAGTAATCTTATATGGAATGTAACTTACATTCAATAAAACACCCCTGTTTCAAGTGTACAGAGTACAATGTTATGACAGATGTATGCACTGTACCACCAGATGTGGACTATTTCTGTCATCCTAAAAAGTTCCTGTGTCAATTGGAGTTAGTCCCCCAACCTACATAACTAGTAGTCTGCTCTCTGATGCAGATTGATTTTGCTTGTTTTCAAGTTCCATAGGAATGGAATCTTTTCAACATGTTTTGGTGGTTTTCCTATGTGCTTGTGTTTATCTGCAGTTTTCATATACTATTGCCTAGTGGTATTTCATTTGGAATATCCCACAGGTGATCCTTTTACATGTAGGTGGGCATTTGAGTTGTTTGTAGTTTTTGACAGAACAAGTAATTTATCTCAAGGGATCATGACTATAGTAAGATCTAGCCTTTGGTAGCTAAAAGAGCTAGAATCTTAAAAAAAAATCAAAATTTTTCTAAGGTTTCAAGTTGTTCCCTCTAACCTCATTTATTTGCAACAACTGTGTTTATCAATGTCACCTAAGTTTTCACCAAAGGAAATTATTTTTAAATTCTCCATTAGCTGATTCAGCTCTCAAAATCATCTTGATTTAAAAGATCATTTTTTTATCCTAGTCATAAAAGCTATCATATCAACATACTGCCTTAAAGAGTTATTGAAAAGAACCAAGCAAGGAGTTATTTATCCTGTTTTTTGGGTCTTGTTTCTGATCATTGGTGACTCAAATACATCAGAAAAGACCACATCTTTACTGCCAGGACACTATATAGAAGAATCAATGTCTCTGTCTCTGTCTTTCCCTCTCCCCTTCAAAACATTCATGAATAGCAGGGGGAGGGAGGCAGCACTATGGTGCAGAGAGTTAAGCCACCATCTGCAGCACCAGCATCCCATATGGGCACCTGCTCTACTTGTGATCAGGCTCCCTGCTAGTGTGCCTGGGAATGCAGTGGAGGATGGCTCAAGTGCTTGGGCCCCTGCACCTATGTGGGAGATTGGGGGAGGCTCCTGGCTCCTAGCTTCAGACCGGCTCCAGCTCCAACTGTTGCCACCATTTGGGGAGTGAACTAGTGGATGGAAGATCTCTCTCTCTCTGTCTCTCTCTCTCTCTAAAACTCTCCTCTTTCTCTGTAACTCTTGACTTTAAAATAAATAAATCTTAAGAAAAATTCATGGGAAATGTATATTATGAAAAACATGAATTTCTAAGATTATCGCACCAAAATAAACGTACCTTTCAATTCCATTTTGTTAACTTTTGGACAATACTCATATAAATATATAAACTATACATTTATCACGTACATCTATTTATCAAATTAAAATTCTCAGTATTATTGGAGTCCTCTGGGGCTGGAGTGGTCAGAAAAGGCTTGTGGCAGGAAGGGGCCTTGTGTGAGCAGAGCATACCTGGAAGGGGATGAGTTTGGGCACAGGGAGGGCAGTAGGGTCCATTTGGGTGAGACTGAATCATGGCCCTTTTAGAGGCAGCAGATCATAAAATCCTAAACGTAGACAGCAGCCAAACTGCTGCACATTTCATAGGCTGCCCTGTAAAGCCAGCATTTTATCCTAGCAACATTTGAGTGTGTTTACAAATGTTTTTGTAGGACAGTGCTGTCATTAGAGCAGATATTTAAGATTTAATTCCTGTCTTCATCTCTAATTTCATATGTAGCAAATATTGTTTGCAAATTCAGATAACTAAATTATCCCAAGGGGGACTAATTTAAAATTCTTCATAAGCTGATTAAACTTACTTAGACTTCTTGATCCAAAAGATTATGTTCCTATACACCCTGTCTTTTATGAATATTTTATATGTCTCTAATGCTGTGGTAAACACAGGAAATCAAAATCTGTTAATTTTATCACTTGTCTTCTGATGTTTTCTCCTTAACCACTTACGGTTTGGGGCTGGTTGTCTCCTCTGTGAGAGAAAATGACTTAACACTGAAGTAGAATAGAAAGTATTCCCTTCTCACTTCCTTTGATCAGGACAGTCCTACAAATTATATAACTAAATTTCCTCTGCAGAATGCCAATTCTTTGTGTTTTTTTTCCTATCAAAAAGATAATACAATAAGCAATCACTCGTATAATGAGTTTATTTAGAAATAAACCTTTTTTATTTGCTTGAAAGAGAGAGCTCTTCTATCTACTGGTTCACTCCCTCAAATGCCTGCAACAGCTAAGGCTGGGCCAGGCCAGTGCCAGGAGCCCAGAAATCAATTTGGATCTCCCATGTGGGTTGTAGCTGCTTTAGTTGGGAACGAACTACTTGAGTCATTCATAACCTGCTGCTGTTCCGGGTGCACATTAACAGAAAGCCAGAATTGGGAGTAGAGCCAGGACTTGAACCAGGAACTCCAAGAGAGTAGGACATAGGCGTCTGAAGTGGCATCCAAACCACTATGCCAAGTGCTTACCCCTAGAAATAAAAGTTTATGTCACTGGATGTTGATGAAGACAATCATTGAGGAGGCAATTCAAAATAATTTTCCAAATATGAAATATGTATACAAGAGCTGTAAATATAGCCTTCTGGTATTTAACACTCATGTTTCTTGAAGTGCTAAATTGTGTATTTAGTGTTAATTTGGGAAATTTTCATCAATCAAGAAGAAACTTAATGAATTATTTCCTTATTGTTTATTAATCTGATGCAGATCTCTTAGGTATGTTCTGATGCAAGGTTCATAAGGTTGTTCTGTTTCAACAAGGGTTGACTTTTTGTTGGAAAAGCAATTATTTCAGATATACAAAATGGGACCATCAAAATTAACAAGAATGTTTGGTTTGAATGGAGTAGGTTGTTTTGAAAAGTGTAGCTAAATTGTCTTGAGATTGAGTTTATGGTTGGTTATTACTCATATTTTGATTAATGTGTCTTGTTTAGTATGTCCAGAGGTTTAGTATATTCATATACTATATAGTATGATGTATACTTACAAAGTCTAAAGTACATCTAATGATATGCTATTACTCCTTCTCTTATTGCATCTATGGCAAGAGAAGAGGTCAGGGTATCAGAACTTGTTAAGTATTGATGAAACGATGAAGCAACATTGTTTCTGCTGAGGTCTGTGAATTTTAATATTTATGCTTGGCAGCTATTATGTTTTACACAGATTTACATTGCATTGCTAAATTATGGGGTCAACATTGATAAGAAATTTGAGTCCTTCCAAATGGGCTGAATGATAGTGGCATTTTCATTTAGACCTGTCTCTAGGAATAATAGATAGGATGAGCCAATTCTAATGGCATATAGCTTTAATTCATGGAAGACAGTGTGGTTAAGAGTCAGGTTTGTGTGGGCAGGTTAAACCACAGCCTGCAACACTGGCATCCCATCATGGACAGCCGTTCAAGTCCTGGCTGCTCTACTTCTAATCCAGCTCCATGCTAATGCAGCTGGGAAAACAGCAGAGGATGGCCCAAGTACTTGGACCCCTGCTTCCCACCTGGGAGACCTGGATGGCCTTCTAGGTTCTTTGCTTTAACCTGGCCCTGTAGCTATTTGGGCAGTTAACCAGAAGGAAGATCTGTCTCTCTCACTCATATTTTCCTTCTCCCTCTCTTTTCCTTTGTCTTTCAAATAAATAAAAATAAATCTTAAAAAGAAAGGGTTGTTTGCCTGAATTTATACCTGCATACCCAGTTACTGTCATTCTTCCTTGCGTTCACAAAGACTGCTTTGTCCTTCTGAAGGCCGCCTGGATATCGATTTGCCCTTGAACCCAAGCATGCAATGCTTCTGCCTGACCTTGCTCCTTTTGCACACTTGGACATTTATTTCAGATGGTACATAATCTTAATTATATAATGGCTTGACTGAAATTAGTCATTCTGTTAATAATGTTGTTTACAGACCCTACAGCGCATTACTGGACCTTATTTTAGAGACCCTTTATTTCTTTATACTCACCCATGATCCAAAGAGGATTTTAACTGGTTTACATGGGCAAAAGCACTGTGAATTGGAAGCAGTTTACAAAAGGGAAACAGTAGTTGTGAGGCAAAGAATTTTTTTTTTTTTGACAGGCACAGCTAGAGAGAGAGAGACGGAGAGACAGAGAGAAAGGTCTTTCTTTTCCATTGGTTCACCGTCCAAATGGCCACTACGGCCGACGTACTGTGCTGATCCAAAGCCAGGAGCCAGGTGCTTCCTCCTGGTCTCCCATGCAGGTGCAGGGCCCAAGGACTTGGGCCATTCTCTACTGCACTCCCGGGCCACAGCAGAGAGCTGGACAGGAAGAGGAGCAACCGGGACAGAATCTGGTGCCCTGACCGGGACTAGAACCGGGGTGCGGGTGCCGCAGGCGGAGGATTAGCCTAGTGATCTGTGGCGCCAGCCATGAGGCAAAGAATTTTAGAATCTTTGGAATTTTCTGTTTAGTAAAAGGAATACAAATGAATAGCTAAACCATGGGAAAAAGTTCTTACATGTTGATTGGTCCAGGCCAGTAGCACAGGGAGTGCGTTCTGAGTCTGGAGAAGAGGTCCTGGCGTTGGGATGCTGAGGCCAAGTTTTAAAGAAGCGGTCAGCTATGAGCTGGGTTTAGAAGTAGGGGTGGGGGCTGGCACTGTGGTGTGGCGGGTAGGGCTGCTGCCTGCCAGTTCATATCCCAGCTGCTCCACTTTTGATCCAGCTCTCTGCTGTGACCTGGGAAAGCAGTAGATGATGGCCCAAGTCCTGGGGACCCTGCACCCACATGGTAGACCAGGAAGCTGCTCCTAGCTCCTGGCTTCCGATTGGTAAAGCTCTGGCCGTTGTGACCATCTGGGGAGTGAACCAGCAGATGGAAGACCTCTCTCTCTCTACCTCTCTCTCTCTCTGGCTCTCAGTAACTCTGCCTATCAAATAAGTAAATAAATAAATACTAAAAAAAGAAGTAAGTGTGGAATACAGTGAAGGTTGATGGCTGTACAGGTCTGGAGGGTAGAAGGAATGTTTTGCCCATTCGGGTGCTCTGTTTTCCAACTGATGCATTCTTTAAGATACCTGTTTTTTTTTTTTTTTTTTTTTTTTTTTTTTTTTTTTGACAGGCAGAGTGGACAGTAAGAGAGAGAGACAGAGAGAAAGGTCTTCCGTTGCCGTTGGTTCACCCTCCAATGGCCGCCACAGACGGTGCGCTGCGGCCGGCGCACCGTGCTCATCCGATGGCAGGAGCCAGGAGCCAGGTGCTTTTTCCTGGTCTCCCCATGGGGTGCAGGGCCCAAGCACCTGGGCCATCCTCCACTGCACTCCCGGGCCACAGCAGAGGGCTGGCCTGGAAGAGGGGCAACCGGGACAGAATCCGGCGCCCCGACCGGGACTAGAACCCAGATACCTGTTTTAAGATTCAATATGGAGAACGTCTTTTCATTTTTGACTTAAGATGCAAAGCATGAGCATATTTCTTCTTTAAAAAAGTAGTTTGAGGGGGCAGTGTTGTGGCACAGCAGGTTAAGCTGCCACCTCTAATGATAGCATCCCATATGAGTGCCAGTTCTAGTCTCAGCTGCTCCATTTCAGCTTCAGCTCTCTGTCAATGCACTTGGGAAAGCAACAGGAGATGGCCCAAGGACTTGGGCCCCTGCCTCCCACCCGGGCGACCTGGATAGAGTTCCAGGATCCTGGCTTCAGCCTGGCCCAGGCCCAGCTGTTGTAGTCGTCTAGGGAGTGAACCAGCAGATGGAAGATCTCTCTGTGTGTGTCTCTCTTTCTGTAACTCTGCCTTTCAAATAATAAATCTTCAAAAAATTATTTTGATAAATATAACATGACTATATTTATTTTATTTTAAAGGTTTATTTATTTTCATTTGAAAGAGTTACGCAGAGAGAGAAGAGGCAGAGAGAGTGAGAGAGGTCTTCCATCCCTTGGTTCACTCTCCAGTTGGCTGCAAAGGCCAGAGCTGTGCCAATCCGAAGCCAGAAGCCAGAAGCTTCTTCCGGGTCTCCCACATGGGTGCAGGGGCCCAAGGACTCAGGCCGTCTTCTACTGCTTTCCCAGGCCATAGCAGAGAGCTGAATCAAAAGTGGAGCAGCCAGATCTCGAAACGGCACCCACATGGGATGCTGGTGCTTTAGGCCAGGGCATTAGCCCACTGTGCCACAGTGCTGGCTCCCACATGGTTATATTTTTAAAGGCAATGCATGAAATTTAGAAAATGTTGAACTCTAGAAGACTACTATTATGTTTCAAAAAACTTTATATGCCTCAATTTTTAAAGCTTATATTTTAATTTAGACAAAATATTGACTAAATTTTATAACAGCTGATTTCTAAGGTTGTAATTATGCATTTTTAGCTCAAACTAGTGGTTTAATTTACTGTAATTAATTTAATTTTAAGCATGCAGTTTTTATAGATGGTGGAACTCATTACTGTATGCAAGCATGAAGTTATTGTGTGACATTTGTGGAGATGTGCTTCTGGTTGGGTTATTCCGTCCATCCATATGATTAGTATGTACAACTGTGAATTTAACAGTTTGATCAGCTAGGGCTCTCAGGAAAGATTTATCAGCTATCACAAATAGCCATCTTGGCTATAATGGCATAATTTAAAAATTATAATTATTTTAATTCCTATCAACTTTATTTTACCAGCTAGTGGTAAATAATTATTAAGAGGCAAACTTTATCAAATATGGTTGCTCCCTCTGCTTCCAGGAACATTAGAATCAAAGTAGTCTGCATTCCACTGAACCTTATATAAATGTCTGATGTAGCAACTTTAGCAGTTTGATGTGTGTACGTGTGTACGTGTGTGTGTGTGTGTGTTCATTCCCCAAGCAGTAGGCTCTTCCAGGGTAGGGATAGGTATCTTAATCATCATTTTACTCTGAAGTAGTGCCACAGAGTAAGTCATTAGTAACTGTTGACTGCATGGATGAATTCATGAATGTTGCTAAGGATAATTATAATCAACCTCATGCAACTCTTTGTTATCATTTTGTAGCATGTTCCTTACTCAGTATTTTATAGACTCGCAGAGCGCAAAAGCTGAGGTGATTTTTAGCAGTGATCTAATTTTTTTCCTTAATGCATTAAAGCTGAGATTTATAGAGAGAATTGATTTGCCAAGGGACTCAGAGCCAGTGACTGGCAGAGATGGGCCTAGAACTGCGAGCGTCTTGTGGTCCGGCCTGATTCCCATGACATGCCTTGCTACTGCCCACTGATCACCAGCTGTCTCTCCCCAATAGTTAAATGTGCCACAGGGCTGGTCCTGCTGCTTTTTCCATGTATAGCTCTAGGGACCTTGCTCTTTGGTATTTCCAACGTCTAACTGGGTTATCCTGAAATAACATTTTTCTAACCAAGGCTGGCAGCTCATATAGCCAGAAAGTTCCTGAAGTTTCAGACTACAGATTGTGTGATGCAAATACCTTTCTTAATTTGCAAGGCCAGTTACTTCACAAGCACAGGAAGGTAAGGATGAGAGAACTCTTTTATTCCTACAGTATTATAAATTGTATGCAGTTCCTGGAAGTGATAATCTGAAAAAGCTTGCAGATGTCAACATTTTGAACTGATTTTATCCTGACTCTTGATATGAAGGTTTGCCTCAGTGGTCTTTCAGGTAAGGGAACAAAGAGTAGAATAGGAAATTGAGCTGTTTGTTAATAAAAGAAGTGGGTGCATCGGTGGATTACTGACAAATGTAGAGGCACCCAGAGCTTTAGTAAATTTGGCTCTGTTTGCAGCTCAGAATGAAGAGAGGTTAATTTTCTTTTAACTGGAAAAATTCCAGTGCTAAGATGAGGGTATATGATTCTGGATTCCAAAATGCAGTGGAGTAGGGGTTATTTTTGTAAGAGCTGCCTACAAAGGTACGGGTGTAGGGAGCATCAAGGAGATTTGGTGATGTGGTAGCATGCAGTCTGTTACTCGCTGGGCTTGAAACAAGAGCAGTTGCTGGAATCAGAAGAGAATTAGCGGTTTCCTACCACTGCTGTAAAAAAATTACCCCAAATTTAATGACTTAAACAGCACCAGACTTCGGAAGGTCTGAAGTCTGAACTGGGTCTTGGGAACCAAAGCCCAGGTGTCAGTAGGGCTGCAGGCCTCTCTGGAGTCTCCAGTGGAGAGTGAGGTTCCATGTCCTTTTTGGCTTCTGGAGGCTACCTACTGTCCTTGCCTATGGCCCCTTCCCTCCATCCTCACAGCCTTTGCAGGGGTACAGTCTTTCCCATGTCCTATCTCTGTGACATTCTCTCTCTGAAGGACCCCTGGGATTACATTGGGTCCAGCCAGATAGTGCGGGAAAAGGTCCCTGTCTTGAACACAGACTGCTGTCCTGTCCCAGTTGACTGGATAACCAAGGTGGCCACTGAGTAGACTGATATGTGGGCAGCATGTGCATTGTCGATGTCTGGACAAAGATATGATTTGTGTTCCAGGTGGTTGGAGCTGGGTGGCACAGTATTTCATCACGTGATTCAGCGTGACCCACAATTTAACACTGATGAATTGTTTACTCCTGGAATTTGCCATTTAATAATTTTGGACCACAGTTGACCATGAGTAACTTTTCCTTTATAGGAAAACCACAGATAAGTGCAGAACATTGTCAGTGTTCTGGCTTCCAGTCTCCTGCCAGTGGAACAAAAGGGCACAGGGACACAGGTGATGCTATGGAGTCCATACAGGGAGCCAGGGGGAGCAGGGAGAAGCTGGGACCCAGAGAGGCACCCTGAAGCTGTCCCACACCAGAAACTGTTGACATTCTAGACCTCGCTTCCAGAAATTCTCCTGTCTTGGGATGGTTTCTCGAGCCATCTGAATGGATGAGCTGTCTGCTGTCAAGGCTGGCAGCCAGGACAGAAGCTGTGTTACTTAGTTTTACATTGTGTTTGATAAAGTCTTTTTTAAATGTGTCCACCTTTTGTTAGCTGTGTGCTGTGGACTCAGATAAGTTAAGGTATGTACATGTGGAGCCCATACTGGAGCCCCCTGCTGTCCCCGAGCCACCTGGTCCTATTGAGGGCATTACTTTGAGGAGGCCCCCTGAGGCCTCTCCTGCTGGTTTCTCTCCCCTCGCTGACCAGTGCCAAGAGCACCATGGCCCCAGTGATCAGGGAAAGCCTTCCCTGAGTGAGGACTGTCCATTGTGTCATAGATGTTTTTTTTCTTTTAATTCTGGTTCCTCACCCACTCAACACCAGAACCAGAGTACACCCTGGGTCGGAGCAGTCAGCCTTCTTTGAAACCCCTGGCAGTGAGGTGGGTTTGGAGTCAGGCCAACCACCCTGATCTTGAGCAAATGATTTTCTTTCTTCCAAACTGGGTGTCCAGATCTATAAATGTAGGGCAAGAACACCTGCCCCCGGTCCCTGGCAGCGTTAGCGATTGTGTGTCTGTACGAGAGGTGCCTCTCGAGAGCATTATCTGATGAGGCAGCCAGTGAGCAAGGCGCGCTGTGTGAGCGCCTAGACTGGGACAGCACCTGGGAACCTTCGGTCCCTAGTGCAGCTGTTCACCACCCCCAGTAGGCCTGCACATGGCCTCAGGCTGTGCCACTGAGCAGTGGGGATTCTGCCCCAGGGAGCCTTGTCAGGAACTCTCAGCCTAGGAGTATTGAATGGCCTCTGTTAAATGGGAAGAATAGAAAGGTAATCTCATCTGAAAAAATTTGTACAGGGCCTCACTTGCTTGATTATTCCTTTCCTGTCCTTCTCTTTATAAAGGATACATTACAGAGGTCTGGCCTGAGCATTTAATTAGGTTATTTTTTGTTTGCTCAAGAAGGTAATATTCTTGCCACTGCATTCTCCAGCAAATCCAGCCCCAAAAGTTGTAATTTTGCCAGCTCACAGTAGCTTTCTGAGGTCAGTGAGAGCTTCAGCCTTTCAAGACCCCAGATGGCTGCAACATAGGTTCCTGCAGTTTCTCTTCATCCTACAGAAAGGGCCTCATTCGCCATTGCATGGCTGACGCTAGCCTAAAGGTTCTTTAAAATCACATCTTACAATCTTGGCTGCCATAGAAAAAGCACTGTTCTATAGAACGTCCAATTGTTATAAGCAAGTGAGCATCTGGGACAAGCTTTGAGGCCACCCAGGCCTCTGAACCTTTTGGTTTCTGGGGTCCAGAGTTGATGTCTTTAAATTAAATGGCAACCATTATCTCTTTACTTTAAAGCAAAGATTCCCAGTCACACAAATGGAGATTGCTTATTGGAAAGGCTCAGTGACACACGGAGACAGCAAGCAAGAGAGAGAGAGAGAGGGAGATCTTCCATTTACTGTTCACTTCCTCATAGCCAGGCACCAGGAACTCCATCCAGGTCTCCCACGTGGGTGGCAGGAACCCAAGTACTTGGGATCATCTGTTGCCTCCCAGATGCAGCAGCATGAAGTTGGATTGGAAGTGGAGGTCGGACTCAATCCCAGGCACTCTGATAGGAGATGCCAGGTCCAAAGTGGCAGCTTAACCTGTGCCACCATGCCTGACCTGAGGTCATGTTTCTGAAATTGCATTTTTAGGATTCATACTAATGACTTAATAAAAACTGATAATGCTTTTTATTATACACAGTACATCAAACAGGTAAGTGGATCAAAGTCTGAGATTGATTTAACGGATCGTTGAAAATATCATTCTTTCACATTCACACGGAACAGATCCATTAAGGGAATGAATGAGTCAACTCTTCTAAACATACTGTGAGGATATATATTCAGTATCTCTTGGTTTCTAGGTTTTCATTTTTTTTATTCCGCAGCAATGTGTGACGTGTCCCAGTTCTGTAAAAGAATAGTACTGACAGGAAGAGAGACCTCATGTTCCATCCAGGGAGGCTGGAGAAAACATGCAGAAACTATCCCTCAGAGCAGGGGTCGGCACCCCCTCAGGTGATAGAAACTAGGGCTGTTACCATGGAGACACAGGTGGGACCGGCAGGACTCTGTCCCGTGATTGATGTGGGGGGCAAGGGAGCAACACAGTCCAGGAAGCTAAGATTTACAGCTGGTGTGATGGGGCTGAAGTACTGAGATGGAGAGACACTCCAGAAGCAGTGGGAAGATTGGGAGGAAGCCAGGGAAGGGGTGAATTGACTGGAAGTACCCACGGCCCGTTACGGTGAGAGTGCCCGAGCTTTGCAGAGCAGGTGGGCTGGGGAAGCAGATGACAGCTGTAGATCAGAGTGGCTGGCCATGATGATCCAAGGAGCTGGCCTGGAGAGGAAAACAGCGGGCTGGGTGAAGATTTCTGGGGACCGAGCGCATGTCGGGATCTGGAAAAAGAAAACCACCAGGGGGAGAAGGAAGGCCTGGCTAGAGAGGCTGGTGGAGAATGAGGCGGCAGTGCCAGGAAGGAAGGAAGGGAGAGGGGACTGAGGGTGCCAGGTACTGCCCAGGAGATGCCCCAGGAGGGCGTGTCTAGACTCTGAAGGGGACCTCTCAGAGGCGCCTGGAGAGCAGGTTTACTGCGAGAGGGTAGTTAAGGCGCTTAAGTGAGAAGGGAAGATAACCAACTCTCGGTCTTGGAGTGAGAAGATGGTGCTGGTGTGGTTGCTGCAGATGGCTGAGGGGGCTGGGTTTTAGCAGCAGGAAACCCTACTTTCTTTGAATCGCTCATGGCTATGAATGTAGAGCAATGGTCCTCAACTGGGTCAGGCTATTGTGTGTTGAAAAGCTCTCCCGGGTTACAAGGTCCAAGTCCTGTTTCTGGGTTGAGTCCCAGGACTGGAGGATGAAACATAAAACCCACACTACTACTTCCCGGCTCCGGAGCCGCAAACCCAGGATTGGGCAGGGCCGAAAAACCATCCCCTTCCTGAAACCCTAGCTTCCCTCCTGTGCCCCTCGCCAGCACGGGGTGAGCAGAGGGAGCACAGCTGCGGAAGGCAGGAAGGGGAGCTTCAAAAGCAGGGTTGTAATGGAAATGCTGCAGTAAACTTTCCTACTTGGTACTTGCTCTCATCCATGGGCTCTTTGTAAATCAGGGACTGGAACAAACAGAGCTGACAGCTCTGTTTAAAAAAGCTTTGGGGCAGTTTGTAAGGAAATAAAAAGAAGCCTAATGCTATGTGAAACATGTAACCTCAATTCAAAACTGGGAAAAAAAGAAGGCCTTTATTGCCTTCTCAACATGCTTTACCTGTAAATTGTTTTTTCATTAAGTTAAACAGGAGAAAAGAAAATGGCCTTTTAAAGAGTATAAAGGTCTTTTCTTTTATTAACAGGCATTAACATTCGGGACAGGAATTTAAGTGGATCCCTCCCCCCCTCTTTCCTCCTTTTCTCTCTCTCCTCATTCCTCCCCTTCTTCCTTCCTTCCTCCTTCCCTCCCTCCCAGTTCTTTTAGATTGAAATCCAGTGTGTACTACATAGGATCAAAGTCCCTGCAGGGCTCACAACCATCAGATACGTGTGATGTTGTTAGAACTGGTATGGTAGGGAGCTGCACGCCACTGATCTCAAAAAGCATAGGGATGTAGGTCAAGTTCTAGATGCTTGTTGAAAGTGGTTGAATTTCACGAGAGCATTCCATGTTTGGGAAAGAAAAGGGCCCCGCAGTAGCAAGATTGCTAATGCCAACAGTGAGCACACTGTCCGGGCCAATTCCATGTTTGGGTTTTTCACCCACTTGAGCCTCAGGGGTTCTGAATTTCACTCTCCTGCCTCGATTGGAGTGTCCTGCTTAATTCTCTGCTTCCCTGCAGTTTTCTAGGCGGTGATGATCAGGTTACCAACCAGGTCAGCTGTGGCTTTTCGGTGCTGAGGGAGCCCACGCACCTAGAAAGAGGTGTGGATACAGGTGGCACTAACATCTCTAGAGTCTGCAGATGATTTCCACTCACTTCACAAAATTCCCTTCCCTCTAAACAACAAAGATGAAAAGAACTGCTGGTAGGGTTGGAGGTCATGCTTAAATAGTTTGTTCTCTTATTTATTTCATATTATTGTTTTGCAAGGTTAAACAGTGAAAAAGTAATAGAGCCTTCATCGACACACAGCCTGACTTACTATTCTTGGAGTAATTTTTAATTGCCTGCTCAGCAGACCTGTTTAGAAAGTACTCAGAGTATATATCATCAAAGTCATTCTAAAGTCGCTGCATAAAATGCCTCCTGAAATTCTGCTGGTGGTGGTTCTCTTGTCCTTTCTCTTTAGCTGTGGTAGTCCTAGTGAAGGAGCTCAGTTTGTGTTTCCAGAGGCACGGATTAGGCCCAGTCTCCTCGGGAGGGTCTCTATCAGAGAATGATCTCTTAGGTGTTACACGCTGCCAGTCATCAATTGTTGTGTATGAAATACTGAAATTACTCATGGATATTGTTTGTGATAATAATATAATTTATTATTTCTTTACTCCAGATAAAAAACAATCCTAGTTTCCCCCATTTGTTAAAAGGTTGAACTGAATCAACTTGTTAGTAGTTTATTCTCTCCTCTCTGACACACACAACACACACACACACAGAATTTTACTATCTGTAGAAATACGTACATTTTTAAAAGTCCTCCAGTTTCTTTCTGTGTGCAGCACACCAATCATCTGCACATAAAATACTCCTCACCCTTGCTCTTGGCTTTTGTAGTGCTGAGCTGAGTCTGAAGTCACAAGACTGAGCATCCAGGCACGTTCAGTTCCTCCAGAGTTGGAGGATCGCTGTCAGGTCAATTAAACTACATCTGGAAATCACAGCTCCTGCTCACGCCAGAGAATGAACGGACTTATGTAGGCCCAGAGGTGCCTTTCATCGAAAAGCTGGCATTGCCCATGCCAATATGTAAAACACACATATATGATGTTTAGGTTATTCACCAAATGTTTGGTGAGCAGAATCCATGAGCCAAACCTTGGGTCAGGAGTTTAGCTGCAGACTGGGTTATGCTTTCTCATTCTTTTGCTGAGAAGGTGTATGGTAGGTCTGTAGTGACCAGAGTGTGTCTGTGCTTTAAGAACTGAATCAAAGTGCTTTTCGTCGCTTCATGCGGTCGTACATATCAGGAGCTGCCTCTGATGGGCTCCGCTGCTGGGTCTCAGTGCAGCTGGTGCTGGTGGCCCTGGTAGCATGTGGCGGGAAGCTTCTCTTTACAGCTCCTTTGGTCGCATCTTTGTAAGATAGGTGGTGGAACGTCCACTAACAGATTAAAACTCAGCATCTTTCTCTTTAAATATTTTACCAGCACTGTTTTCTTGCTGTGAGTTATCTTGTTTGTTTCTGCCTGTTTAATTGTGAGGCTTTTATTCCATGATAAACTTGTGCGGTTTTCATGCTAATGGATCTCATTTCAAAGAGGTCCAAGTGATAGGATAATAGGATAGTTCTACTATCACACCAAACACAATGATACCTAAGGCTGGAAAACCACATACTGGGGGGCTGTGCTTTTTAAAAAGAGTTTATATCTCTGTCCAGGGAACCACAGGCACTTTAATTTGCTTTTATTCATTTTTAGTTTATATGAAAGGAGACTTTAAAAAAAACTGTTCACTGGTCATTATCTAGGTGCTCTATATTTCTTTTAATGACTTTCCATCTTTTCTCATTCGTTTTTCTTCTAATTTTTCTTGATTCACCTCCAATTTTCTTATCTTCTGTTGTTTCCTTCTAGATGTCCATTTGTGTGATACAAATCAGGGCGACTGCTTTAGGCTGGGGCAAGGGCACAGCAGTGCGTTCATATGATGTCACTGAAGTCATTTCTAGGGCAAGAGAGAGTAACCCATAAATGCATGCACAGCTGTTTCATAGATACTCTCTTCCTATTTTGAAGTGCCAGTTTCTCCGAAAGACTGATTATTTTTTGTGAAAATGTAGGTGTTTTCAGTTAAAGGAAAGGTTTCTCTTCCACACAAAATGGTAACATTCTAGGTGAGCAAGTCTTACGTGTTGCAGTTACACTCTCAACGGAAAAGCAAGAGCAATGCCGTTGCCTGCATACCACACTATGCTCTGGATTTTTGTCACCTACGCCTTGGGTGCTGTAGCTTGTGGTACTCAAGCGGCTCCAGCAGCGCTGTCTGCTCTGGCCATAGCAAAGAAGGGGAAATTCACTGGCTTTGGCCTCATCTCCTTAAAAGGCGTTCAGATATTTGCTCATGAATGAGCCAGGCAGTCCAGGGCAGAGAAAACAGGAGATTCTCACATCTTGCTGATTGTTTCTGCCTTCAGGAACAATTTGAAAAGAGAAAGTAAGCATGAAGAAACCAAACCTGAATCAGTTAATGAACAGGTAACTCCCCAAGTGTGCACCCCACTGCCACTGAACCTGTGTTCAATCTTGCTGCATGATGACTCTTCCCCTTTTTTATTTCTTTTTAACATTTCCTGATAATTTCCATAGCACAGACTTCCAGAATTTTGGTTTTGAAATTGATGTGACCTGTAATTCGTACGAAGTAAGTGGAGAGTGTTGTATTAGCTCTAACCCAAAGTCAATTGATTCTTACTTCTCATGATACAGAGTTCTTTAGCCATTCCATCTTTAATAGTCTCTTAAAAACATTCATTTCTGGACTAAAAATGATTTTTAAAAAGCAACTCAGTGCTTTTCCAGAAGTCCCCAATATTATAAATGCAGGGGTTTACATTTTAGACTTATAAAAATACATATAAGGAAGGCATGGGATTGATATGAAGTAACAGCTCTATATGTTGTAGGATGAAAATCAAAGAGTCTTCCACCGTTGCTTCAAAATTTGCTTTTTCCTGTAGCAACAGCTATAGGAACCTATACTCATTTTTTCCTATAGTAATGGCCTGTCATTATCTTATCAACAAATTTCAGCAAGCTCTGTCCTCTTGCCTGGAGGCACTCCGAAATTCATTTAGGTGGTTTATGTAATAGCAGAAAGATTCTTAGAAATGGGACAGAGTGGATATAAGGTAATTGCTTTTTTCTGATGAAATAGTGCTTTTGGGTTTTTTTTTTTTCCTAATGCCTTTTTTGGGGAGATGGGTGGGATAGTAATTTCACAAAGATTCTAAATTGAAATTTAGTGGAACAAGAGGACACAGGAGTAGCTGCAGTTGTATTGTACCCAGCACACCTGTGTCTCACTCGTCGTGCATTTCACAGATTGATGGTTCAGCCTGGCAGTTGATCAGGAGCTCTCAGGGTTTGACACACAACGACTCAGAAATCGCTGTGACTCGACCGATCCCCTTTGATTGTCAGGAAGGTTGTCAAATTCTTGGTCAAGAGAATAGTCTCCATGGTTGGCTTTCATAGTAAATGTTTTTGGAGACAAAATTTAACACTCATACACACATACTCAAGTCAGGGTCTAACCATCATCCGGTCGTAGTAACAGTATAATATGACATGGGACACGTTAACCCTTTGCCTTGTGCTGGGCCTGTTAATACTGTTTGTGTGCAGCGTTTCATGTAAGCCCCGTGACATCCTTCTGAGGTGACCACTGGTGTAGCCTCATTTTCAGAGGAGCTGAGAGGGTGCCAGTGTACTCACAGAGCCAGTTGCAGGTTCACTCCCTAGATCAGACTCTCAACTGCTGTGCACCAGTTTTCTTTGTTCTTCTGGGTGAACAGTTGTGAAACAGGGAAGTGAGGTACTCTTTTTAAAGTGTTCCTCCTATTGACAGAATTGGTTAACAGTTCTTACTTGCCTCTGTCTCTTTTTTTCCTTTTGTAAAATATCATCAGTTTTTGTAGAAAGAAAAGGAGAGTACATGGTCTTTTCTCTAACTGTGCATGCTTGAAGGTGTGTGCAAAAGAGTCACTATTTTCTGTTGTGTCTTACCACTGACTGCTGGGGGATAAATTCTTCAGCCTTATTTTATTTGTTTCCTCACCAGTACAGTGAAAAAACAATTGCTTGTGCCCTGCCGTTGAAGGACCAATGACCAACTGATGGTAGGTTCTTGCAGTTCCTTAGAGAAAGCCTGAGTGTAAACACAAGGCCAGGGATATAATTATAAATAGAAAACCATGGGGTTTCCTTGTCAGATACTGAGATACCTAGCAGCCTGCAAAACATACTGTGTTTCAATGGACAAAATAAGTTACAGGAGAAAAAACACAGTGTTGAGTGTCATCACATAACCCCAAGGCTGAGCAGGGATGCTTTCAGGACACAATGTATGCATACCTGGAGAGGCTGAACATCTGCAAGGTGGCTGGAGGAGCCATCCCTTTACTTGCTGCTGGTGATGGTCAGAGTCTGTGAGCCCAGGCAGAGCAGGGGCTTCCTTGTTGCCACGATTACTCTGCCCCTGCGTGAGCCCATCCCCTTTCCTCACTGCCACAGCACGCGTGCCTTGGAGCTGAGTCCAGGCGGAGAAGGAACTGTCCTAAATAGGTGCAGTGATCAGGTGGCATGATGGAAACCTAGAATCTGTTAACACACAGCTGGTGCAGAGTGGAGTGTTTTCTCCTCTGTGTACAAGAGCAGAGGAAATCTCTTCGAGTCACATGAAAGTATGGCCTCTTCCTAACTGAGGTTTAGGCACACCAACTCTGCCCTCATGCTTTGAATTCTGGTTATCCCTCTTTCGACGTTCTTTTTCTTCTTCAAGTGTGGACTCTAGATTCTATGTCAGCAGTTGATCCCCATTACAAATAATCTGCAGCAAAATCTCGTTTTCCATATCCTATTGACTTTGGCACCTGCTCTGTTTATTTAAGCACTCAGTTGATAAGAACAAGAAACTTTGCTGATTTTTTACCCAGAGCTGGAAGAGAAAACCTTTTAAGTCAAACAAAATAACCTTCCTCCAAAACAATACATCGAAGGGGAGGCACCAGCCCAGCCAGTGTGGGCATATGTGGTACATGAGGCTTAAAAGTGATGGAGCAGAGAGAAGGGTTTTTTGCAGCAAGTAGAAATGCAGCGACAATTTAAGTGGGCACCACATGCAGCTCCCAGCTTCCGTATAACATCTGCCAGCATGGGGCGGTATGGGAAAAGGTCAAGTTGGAAATGGACAAGGGGGATCACGCAGGGCGACGGTGGTGAGAACTGTGGTATATAATACACATTTGGAGATGGAAGAAAAGCAGAGTAGCCAGAAGGGTGATGTGAAGACTGGCTTGGTGTCATTCATCTGTCTTCGTGAATTTGGTTCTTCATTAGTACTCTTCATAAGGACAGGTTGATCTCCAAGCATGCATCCATTTCTCTTTTTAGGGAACCACATAAAGATATCTATAATGCTGAAATGTGACAGACATCAGAAGACTTAGCATTGGAAATTCAGAATTCATTCATGGAGGAAGGAGAATGTCCCACATAATAGGCATCCTATTTGCAAGAGATTTATGCAAAAAGTTTTGGTGATCATTGAGAAAAAACAACAGCTTTTTTTTTTTTTTAAGATTTATTTCTTTATTTGAACATCAGGGTTACGGAGAGTGTGGTAGAGTCAGAGAGATCTTCCATCCATAGGTTTACTCCCCAGATGGCTGCAACAACCTGGGATGGGTCAGGCCAAAAGCAGGAGCCAGGAGCTTCTTCCTGGTCTCCTACATGGATACAGGGGCCCATGCGCTTGGGCCATCTTTGCTTTCCTAGGTGCATTAGCTGGGAGTTGGGTCAGAAAAGCACCCAGAAGACGAACTGGCACCCATATGATATTCTGGCATTGCAGGCGGCAGCTCTACTTATTAACACCACAACACTAGCCCCTTTAAACAGATATTTTATCTGAAAACCTGGGTCTCTCAGTCTTCTCCTCTGAAATTTGAAGCTCCACTGGGGTCACCTTTCTCACTTTAGAAATTACCTTGTAGATCCATAAATGTAGGACTGAATGGAAAAGGGATAGGAGAATACATGAGACTGCGCAGGGCTAGGAAAAGTTTGACATCAGTTTTTCTTCTAGCAAACATGTACTGCTCATTGGCGAGATGCTGAGCGCTGCAGTGGGAGTTTGGGTGAGCCGCAAAGAGGGCTTGTTCCACAGAACTCCTGGGAGAGGGACATGGGGGTAGAGATGTGTGCAGCACTGTGGGAGTGAGGAGCCACGAGTAACCTGTCTGGGAACTGGCATGGGGAGGGTCAGGGAAAGCTTCTGAGAAAAGGAGGCGTTTGAGTTGCCTGGGGATGGACAAGTAGTAGTTTTTATGTGTGGATAAAGGGCAAGCAGGGCGAAGACCTTCAGGGATTGCCTGGGGTTCTGAACAGGCTTGTCAGGACCTCCCTTTGGTTCTCAAAGTCAAGTAAAATTAAAGCAGAGCATAGGAGGTGAGACTAGGACATTCCACAAATCAGAAACACTTCGTCCTGTGGATTTGGGAGAGCCATGGAGAGTTTTAAGCAAGGGATGTGTTGGTGCTTGCATTCATGAGAGACCATCTCAGAGCAGTGTGGAGAGTGGACTGAGAAGACCTCTTCCCAGGTGCAGGACGTAAACGTGGAAGCTATTGCTGTACTCTCAGTGGGAGAGAAGAGGTCCAGACTGAGGCAGGGGAAGAGGAGACGGGTAAGCGGGCAGTCACACGACACTCAGTGACTAATTAGAGGTGGGTGACGGAGGCCAGGAGGAGCCAGGATTGTCCAGTGTTTCTGGCCCAAGTGATTTGATGATTCACCACTGCCTGGCTAAAATAGGAGGAAGAACAGCTTTGGGGGAAGTGGAGGCAGCTGGGGGGCATATTGGGCTAGGAGGCCCTTGCATGGGCTAGGATGCGCAGTGTGCGGCAGGTGTTTTTCATTTCTACCCTGGAACTCAAGTGAAGAGCCTGGCTGGAAGGGTGGAGTTCTGTTGGTTTCATAGCACAAGGAAAAGGTAGTGTCAGAAAGCCACCGCAGGCAGAGTGGTCACTGTTACCAATGACTGTAAAGACAGCAAGTGAAGAAGAACTGAAATGATCTGTTGGATTTGATCACCTTGGGGCAGCGCTTGCCTTGTGGAACTGCTGTGGAGGTAGAAGAAAGCTCAAAAGTGTGGGAGCTGAGGGGCAGGGAGCAGGTTGCAAAGCCCATAGGGATGATCATTTTCGTTCAGTTTGGCTGGGAGAGCACTCAAAGCACCAGCAAGAAAGGGATCATTGGGGTCATGGTGGAATCACGTTTTATTTGTCGACTCCTCATGGCTGCTGGTTGAATTCTCCCAACCTGACCCCTATATCAAGACTTTGTTGAGGCTAATGCACTTAAACCCTGAGAAGTAAATCGAGTCTTTGGTACTGCTTGTCTTCCTAATTTTAAAATAGTTTTAGGATGCTCGTTTTGAGAGTCATGTTTTAATTCACCCATTCTGGCAGTGAGATTTTATTTCTGTTCCTTTCTGGAAAACCCTTGGGAGTATCAGTCATCCTCTTCTGCAGTTAAGTAAGTGATGTCCTTTGCTGTCGGCTGGAGCTGGGGGTGCTGTCCTGTGACTCATGCGTTCTCATTCACAGCGTGTTGAGCAATGCACTTGGTACTCGTGCCTAATAAAGCATGCTGAGGATGTTGTCACTGAGCTCGAATTTTCCTCAATGGGGCCGGATTCCTGTCACCACGGATTCCTTTTGCCGTGCTCTGAGACACTGCTCAATGAAACGTTTGTCCTTTTTAGCTTTATGATGTCTAGAATGCTGTCTTTTCCAACACATCATTGCATTTCACTGCTGAATATTTCTCTCTAGTTTTGAGTTGGATTTTTAAATGTTGCTGGTGTTCTATTCCTTCTCTTTCCCACTGAGCAAGAATTCCTCGGAAGGTCTTCCATCCCCGGTCCCCTCCAGACTGCCTCAAGGGAGGCCAGGAGCCATCCACAGCACAGCGAACGATGTAGACATTGGCCCTGGGGAGAGGCCAATGCCACAGCCCTCAGGAGGGCAGAGGCTCGCTTCCCTGGATAGACTGCTTCTTGTTCCCACCACACTAATTAATTGTCATCTCAGAAGGCAATGAGACCAATTGTTCCAGCACTGCCCTGGCCAAGCCGATGCTGGAAGAGGTAGTGAGCTGCCAACTTTTCTGCAGTTGGCTGGGAGTCTGTATCCCAGCCGTCTGGTGGAGGAGACAAGCCAATGTGGGGCTTGACATGCTGCCTCCAAGATGCCAGCAATGGAGTTGCTTGTTGAGAAAGTGGGAGCATAAAACTGGAGTGAGGTGGCATGAAGACCTGAGGCCCTGGTGTGCATTCGGGCACAGGGAAGTGAACAATTTGCCCGGGAAGCGGAAGTTGCCCTGTTCAAACGGGCTTGTAAGTTCTTTGCCACTTAGCACGTCAACAACATTGTCATCTTTAGTCTTTACTTTCCACCTCGGCGAGGAGGAAGAATGTGTCGTCTGTGACCATGAAAGCTCCATGGAGGACGTGGCCATACGTGGAGAAAGAACTGTGATGAAAATGACCCTGGGGAGACAGAGGCAGGTGGGGCTCTTGTCACTGTTCCAGGTGGAGAAAGTGAAGCAGCAGATCGCTTAGGTCATTTGTTGAAGGTCCTACATAGCTGCTTCTCAAAGCTAGGGTTGCCAACATAACATCATCACCTAAAAACTCTTAAGCACAAAAACAAAACAAAATAGCAACAACAACAACAAAAAAGCTACAGGCTTGAAAGGGCACAAGCTGAAATGGATAAACCTCTGCTCACACTTAGGGCTGTTACTAGCACCTAAGTGTGCTGTGTACAAATGGAGAAGGATATCCTTCGGTCCCCACGCAGGGAAATTGCAAAATAGGCGCTTCTTGCTCATGAAGTAAGGCAGAGCTTCATGAGCTGAATGCAGACTGGATCCTCAGCCCCAGGTTGACCGCCACTGTGTGTACCTTTGCACAAGGCACAGACCACACACCATGTGTGGAGGACCAAGGTGGGCATTTGTTTTGACCATGGATAAGTTCATGTAACCAGTTGTGCAAAATCCTTCTTTTATCTTGGCTCTCTTCCATTCCCAAGCTTAAAAAGAAAGCTCATTAAATAACTTAATTGTGAGTGCCCCACCTTAATGGTATTCTTAAGGAACTCCAGCTTTTAAGCCATTTTTCTCTCCCTGCAAATTGTACTACCCACCCTTCCTTTTTGATATCTGCTGTAGCAAATCAGATGGCCACACTCTGCCCACAGGACGTGGTCTTTAAAGGAGTCATTTCCTCTTCCATCTCCTCCGGGCCATTCCCATCGTGTTTTTCGTGGCACTGGCAACAGGAAGGCACATTGAATAGCAGCGCTGAAAAGGCACTTTGTTGTTTATGTTATTACTGTGGGTTTGTCTCTGCCTAATAATTAGCGTTTCCGGCTTTCTGAATTTATTTGCCAAAATATTTGCAGAACTTTCGTGAACAAATAAGGGATGTTTCTAGACATAACTGACCACTGCCTTGCAGGCTGAGCAAACGCCTGGCGGTCTGTCTTTTGGGATGGGTTTGTTCAGGGAAAGATTATCCTAGTAAGGGAAAAACCTTCTAAATCGCTAGCCTGGTGTTGGTGGTGTCCCAGAGGCCACAGTTCCAGGAAGGTCGAAGCAGTCCAGTGTTCGTTTCAGGTCAGGGTAGGTCATTGTCAGGAGTGGCAAGGCCAGGGGTTACACTGGCCAAAATCGCATCCTGTCTGAATTCCACGTTGGCCAAGTTCCCCCGAGCCTAGCTTCCTCTTCTATGACAAGAGATAATGATGTTTCCCTAGTCTAGCTTGTAGAACTGTGCCTGAGGGTTAAATGCAAGAGAACGTATGTTCAAGTGCTCTGCTACCTCAGCCACATTCTAAACACATGGTTCCTTTTAGGCTGCAAGGCTGCTGCTGTCCTCTGGAGAATTAGCCAAGGAGAGAGCCTTGTTCATCATAGTTAGGTTGAAGAGGCCACGTGCTTTACTCTCGGCTGCATTTTTTTCTCGTATTAAATGAGCAAATGAGATGATAAACAGTGCAGCCATCTTCCTGTTCTCTGCCAGGAGTTGTTTCGTCCTGCTAACCAGTTCTCTCCGCCTCAGATTTTTCAAGAGGTCGTTTCGGATTGCCCATGCCTCTTTGGAGCCATCGCATCACCCTTCGGTCCTCTTTATCCCTGTCATCATCAGCCTTTCCCAGCCAGCTTTTTCTAACTGCACAAAAGCAAATCAACTCCTCACAGGTCTGCAGGTGGATGAGGTGAATAGAGCAGACAGGGTGAGAGGGATTGTTGATTTTACAGTAGCCCCAACAGCGCAGTTCAGCTTGGCTCCGCCGGCTCTAGCCTTGTAGCATTGCGAACTCTTGACTTGCCGTACATCTCCTAATTTAGGGAATTATTTTTTGGGACTACTTTTTAATGTTGGAAGCTATTTCAGCTTTTAAAAAAAATATTTATTTAAGAGACAGATCTCCCAACTGCTGTTCATTCCCCAAATGCCTGCAACAGTCAGGGCAGGGTCAGACTGCAGCCAGGAACTGGGAACTCAATCCAGGTCTCTCCCTTGGGTAGTAGGGACTTAACTTGAGCCATAACCTGCTGTTTGCCAGGGAGTTCATCAATGGGAAACTGGAATTGGGAGCAGGGCCAGACCTTTACCCCAGGCAGTTCATTATGGAGCATGGACATCTTAACTTCTAAGCCAAAAGTTTACCCCTGTTTTCAGGAGAACAGAATGCAAATAAGCTGGTTGTGTCCCAAAACGTTTATGAAGTGCTTCTTGCCATTGGACAGCTGGTTTGTGATTTTCTTCATGTTTCTGAGCACATGGGATGTGTACCTTTTTTCCCCTAAGGATAACACACAGCTGCACCATGCTCAGCTGGAGCACACACCTCCCTTCTTGCCTGATTGCAGTTTCACTTAGCCACATTTCTCTCTGAGCCTGCTGTAACACGGCTCCCACTCCCAGCAAGTCGCTCCTCTTTAGTCGATGGTGACATTTTTAGGCCCTCACCTATACTAGCACAGATCTTTCTGCTCCTGGGCCCCCTTTGTATGATTGTCCAAGATTGCTGCTCTTTGTTCGGGTAGGGCCATGACTTCTCATACCCTCTGCTTCCATTCTGGATTGTTGATCCTTATAAAGTTCTATAGGAAGCGTATTTGCTTCTGTCAGTAATTCTGGATGAGGCGGTTATGTTTCTGATGATAAAGAGATGGCTATACAACCGTGAGGGAAGGATGGATACAAGCCTTACGATGGCGGTAAACTTGAAGTTATGTCCCTTAAAGTAGCTGTGGGGAGTCATGTGAGGCTGCAGCCCTACCTAGATGAAACTACCTTTTCAAATAAAATCCCCTCTCAGGGAACTCTAGAGCTTCCTGTGCATTCTCCGTATATTTACCAATTTAACCTGTATGTCTTCCTGATGCCAGATGGGTCATAAAGAATTTCCATTATTTCATCTCGAGTTTATAATGAAATAAAACACTGAAGGAATTCACCACTGAGAATTTTGTATAAAAAAGGAAGGCCAAGCCCCAACTTAGGTTCAACAGTTGCTTCAGACACTTAGCACTGGATAATTACAAGAAAGAAACAGACATCGCAGGAAAGAGAAATGCAGCAGTGTTTCAGATTTTCTGATAAAAAGTGGAGCCAAGAACTCCTCCAAAAATGCATTGTTTTAAAATTTCTAGTTCATTGAGTTGCATTTCCAACCAGTCAAAATGTTGAAAAATAAATTAACTGAGTTCCTGTGAGAACAGCCTTTGCAGCTTCATAGATAGTATAAAAGCACTTTTATATATAGTATCTCCCTAATCCCCATAAGTTCCATGATGGGGGTAGATAAAATAACTGTGGGTTTTTTAAAAAAAGATTTCCATTTTATTTTATACATTAAAAAGAGGCAGAATCAAAGATGTTCAGTTTGCCCAAGGACAGAGAGAGAGCAAGTGATACATCGAGATTTGAATTCATATCTTCCATTTCTTATTTTGTGATTTCCAGAATATTAGAAATCCATTTCAACAGCTGGGTTAAGCCTGGAATCTTGGCATTAGAAGTTATTCTGATGCTTTATTTTATTCCTGTGTGTTTGTATCTGGTTAAAACACTTATATTCCTGGGAGAAATAATGTAAGGACCATTCAGCCAGCTGAATGGATTATCTTTCCCTTAGTTGGATTTTAATGAAGGAAAGATCAAGAGTAGATGGGCTGGTTGAGGAAGAGGACAAGGAGCCCCTCATTAAGTCTTCAACTTTGCACTGGTCTTGTTCTGTTGCCCAGGAGAGGATCATTATCCTAGAGGGTGAAGCCCTTGGTTCTTGTCATTATTTTCTGTTAGGTGAATGCTTGAGGAAGCCTTTAATGCCATGTTAAGCTGCTGGAGAATAGGCTGTCATGATAACCTGAGGTTGGTGTTCTCGTTCCTACCTTAGGGACCAAAAACATCTGAAACCTGAAAGGAACTGAGGCGAGACCCGGAAGAGGAGTCTCTTGCTACCTCCTCAGGTTGCAGGAGGGCAGTTTGGCACCAGATGGATTTTGCTGGGATGGTGGTGTATAGTCAGGGTAGATGTTTTCTGAGTTACCAGGAGGTCCTGCTTATGAGGAAACCACATACAGAGTCCTCTGGAGCCACACACTGGTCCAGGCCCGCCATGAAGGGCCCTGAGATGGAGCAGCAAATGTAGCTAATGGATTTAAGGTGACTAAAGACTGATGTGTAAGGGCATGACTCCATGCAGAAAACTTGCTCAAGAATGGCTGTTCAAATGGTGCCAAAAAAGAAATTGCCCAGTGGCCTGAACGTGTAGCCCCATGTTTGTGTGTTTATGATATTTCCAAACAAACCTTCAGGTTCCCCCAAAGACTCGCTTTCAGTTGCACCTAGAAAGACAATTCCGAATAAATGGTTTACTAACTAAGGTCAGTTTCCTCTGCCTTCACAGAGCAGTTGCACTGAACCTCTGTATCCGGGCGGTCAGCATCTTTCCACTGCTGCTTCTGGCCAGAGGCCTCCTGCTGATTCTTATTCTAGAAGACTTAGAGCTGGTGCCTGCCATTAATGAAATCACCTAGTTAGTTGGGAATCAGTTTGATGGGTTTCAAGGCATAACTTTTAAATGGCCTTGACCTTCCAGCAAAGCTAGTCCAGCTCTCCAAGGGCCTCCATCCTTACCTTTCATTGCATTGTCCCATTCTCTCACCCAGCCCCAACCTCTGCTGCCTTCTCGCTGTCCCTGGAGCAGTTCAGCTTCCCTCTTGCCTAGTGCTCGCATCTGTCAGTCTGGAACAGTCCTTCCCCAGACAGCTGCATCTTCTCAGTCCCTCATTTACTTTAAGGAGGAGGAAACAAGGCAGGAGCAGCTAGATGAACTCGTGTTTTGTTTTCAGTGCCACATTGATCTTGGGTGATGATATGTAACCTTGGTAACATCCAGGGTGGTTTTTTTTTTTTTTTTTTTAAAGATTTAGTCATTTAAAAGAGTTACGAGAGAGAGAGGGAGAGGAGAGTAACCTTCCATCTTCTGGGTCTCTCTCCAAATGGCCACAATGGCCAAGGCTGGGCCAAGCAGGAGCCAGGAACTGCATCTAGGTTCCCTACGTGGGTGATATACCAGTCCGAAGACTTGGGCCATCTTCCGCTGCTTTCCCAGGCACATTAGCAGGGAGCTTGATCAGAAGCGGAGCAGATGGGACATGAGCCTATGCTCATATAGCATGCTGGCATTGCAGGCTGCAGCCCAACCCACTGCACTACAACGACAGTTCCAACATCCAATTTTTTTAATTTTTATTTTTTTGACAGGCAGAGTGGTCAGTGAGAGAGAGAGAGAGACAGAGAGAAAGGTCTTTCTTTACCGTTGGTTCACCCTCCAATGGCCGCTGTGGCCGCTGTGCTGCCACCGGCGCACAGCGCTGATCCGAAGGCAGGAGCCAGGTGCTTCCTCCTGGTCTCCCATGGGGTGCAGGGCCCAAGCACTTGCGCCATCCTCCACTGCACTCCCTGGCCACAGCAGAGAGCTGGCCTGGAAGAGGGGCAACCGGGACAGAATCCGGCTCCCCGACCGGGATTAGAACCGGCGGTGCCGGCGCCACAGGCGGAGGATTAGACTATTGAGCCGTGGTGCTGGCCCAACATCCAATTTTTACCTTTTTCAGATTGAATTAAAAAGATACTATATTAAAGACAAATATCATCAGGTTATACATATCTTTATGTGTGCTTTTACCTGCATATTTCCTTTCGCAGATACCCATAATAAAAATTTTGATCTTAGAAACTTCTTGGTCTGGCATTTTCACCCCTTTAGTAGAAATGGAGAGATTGGAATTAGAGGGCATGGGGATATTGTTTGGTAACCTTTTCATCCGCATTGCTATGGGTCAGCTTATAATATTGGTGGTTATTGCTTTGAGATTACTTCTTGAATGTCAGGAGCCTGGCCAAAGGTACACACACACATCACAGCCTTACAAAGTTAGAGGAATGTACTCCTGAGAGTATATCCAGATTCCAAAGGTGGCTCCGCTTGGTCTGTAAGGTGAAGGTCTCTGATGCCACAGAGGGATAGCCCTGCCTAGAGAATCCCAGGGCCCAGGGGTCAGCACATGGGGAACCAGGCAAATATCTCTGTCCCAGCACCCCCGGCTTTGGAGAGCACGTGGTGACATGGGTTTCTCATCTTTTCTGTCTCTCCAGGCAGCCTTCTACAAAATGTCTCTAAAGTATAGCAAGTTGAAATCAGAATTAAGAAAATTTCTTTTCTCCGAAACAAGGTTTCTCTCTGAAATGAGTATTAATCGTGGTTCTTTGTACATTCCACCCCATAGCATGTCCAAACGGGTTTTTGTTGAGACCTGGATTCACTGTCTTGGCCAAGGAATGTTGCTTGTTGAGTCTGTGCACTTCTGCTCACGCTGTCCTGTCAGGGTTGATGAGGCCATAAGCTGGGCGCTGTCCCGGAAGTCCCAAATGTTGTACTGTCCTGGTGCAAGGCTAGCACATGCAGCCACTCCACCTGGGAGCAGCTGAGGAAAGCCTGAGTGTGGGCTGGGGGGTGTCGCCACACTGATTCTGATGATAATTCTCCATGAGTAAAACCTAATACCCTTTCTTGTGGCAGAGAACTCCCCCTAGGGGGATTTGATTGAAAATTAAACTTCCAGGCCACAGAATCATAAAATGATTTCTAAGCTGTATACCTGCAGATGAGTAAAAGGTCATTCTCATTTGAAATAATTTGATGTATGCCCTGCAAAGCTTTCTGAAACAGGACCAAAGCCATGGTTTTGGGCAATGAAGGGTACTCCCAGTATGACAGCACAGAAGAGCTTTACTGTCAAGAAACCTCTGGGCATTCCTGCGAAGGACTTACTGACTACTCCATTTCTCATTTTTAGAAACAAAACATCAGTGATTGGGATGATGCGTTGTCAAAGCACTTGATGTAACAATATTAAGTCCTATACTGTGCTCTTTTTAAAAAGATGGTGTAATTTACATATTATTTGTTTCACTGAATTATTTAATAACATAATTAAGCAGTTTATCAAGGATACTCTAATCATGATTGTCATAGATTTCTTTTATATAAATTCTCTAGGATGCAGCTAAGTCGGAGGCAAAGAGGGAAAAAAAAAAACATTGGAATAAAATATAATGCTCTCTCTCAGAAATACACCTGAAAGGAACATTTATGCCAAATTGCAGTAATTTTGTCCAATTTATTGTGTGAAAATTGCAGAAGGGTGATTATCGCCTTGCCAATCATTTCTCTGTGGCCGTGCTGTTTTAAGTATACACCGAGAGCTTTGGGTTTTTCGCCTCCCATTTACCCTTGCAAGAAATGTCAGTGCAAAATTTGACTTCAGTGTGAAATGTTGGATAATTTTTTATTTAAATGCTTCCTTCCAATGTCTATTTTTAATGCCAGTCTCTTACCACAAAACAGTTAAGAAAGGTTCTCTAATATATGTGTTATGTGTACAGAGGGTTTTTTTTTCTTTTATAGGTCAGCATAAACTCCCATGGGGAAAGAAAGTATTATTAAAAATTCTTTTCGTGTGCATGGCTGTGCTTCGGTCCACCTGAGTTTTTGTAAAACGTGAATGCGTGAGGCATGATGTCTGGGGTCCACACATAGCAGCTTGCTCCCAGCAGGCTCGTCCTCTTCCACGTCTTCCCAGCGTGTAGTCAGTACTCCCTGTGTACTGCTCAGGAGTGCTTTCCCACCTGCCTCCCTGAGAGGGAGAGAGGAGTACAGACTGTGATATGGGGCTCAGAGAAAGGGAGTGGCCCTGCCACCCCGAGTCTGTGGCCCAGTCATCTCCATACTCCCGTGGCTGGCATGCCGTCCTGACCTAGACTACCACATCAATAAAGGGAAGCTGATAATTCACTCATCCATTTTTTTCTTTTCTGTTTTCAAATATTTGATTCAGACATAGACTATACACAAGACAGATAATCATAAAACAATCAAATGCACACAGCTGCACCAAATCAATCTCAAAAATGAGACAGAAGCAACAGCTTATACCTAGCTATATGCTAGTCCATTCTTTGTTTATGTGAAAGAGCTAATGATCCGTTTAGAAGTACATGATTTCTCTCATATAACTGGGCTATTTTTAAAAATCATTATTCATTCAGCCATTTACTGAGTGCAGTAGGCATCCACAATGGCCGAGAAAGAACTATAACATTTTCTTTAAAAATGAAACATGTACTACTGCGAATTTGCGGAGAAAAATGTCCAGGTTCCCAGACAGGAAAAATGAATTAAAGATGAGTCACTGAGCCATTTAGAAAGGTTATACTCTCCAGTTGCTGATGGAGACAATATAGACAGTGAGAAGTTGAACTTGGCCCTCTCAGAAACCTTAGATGTATTACAAAGCAAAACTCTGTCATTATAACACTGGCACAAGAATGCTAAAATATTAGGGAAGTCATTTATGGGTTAATGCTTTAATTAAACATACAATGTTTAATTTTTCCAGTTCTCTTATCAGAAAGGCAAGAATAATAGCCAGGTTTTTAACCCACTCTAGACTAAGTAGAAAGTGTTAGCCACACTCAAGTCTAATTGGATCTTTCCTGCAAGAAAAGGAAGGCCAATTCTAGCCATCAAGATTGCTTTGTGGGTTCTCTCCAGTTCAGGCTATGGGACAAGTGATGTTTTAGGCAGGCATCTATATCCCTGCTGCTATAGCTCTGGCTTTTCCTGGAGGATTTGAATACCATGGGGTAGTATATGATCAAATATGAAATGTGACCTATTTCAGGAAGTCTGTATACGGTGAGTATCCCTACTGATAAAATCCAAAATGTTCCATAATTTGAAACTTTGTAAACACAGACATGATACCACGAGTGGAAAATTCCACACTAGGAAGCTTTGTTTCATGCACAAAGTCATTAAAATTATTGTGTTAAACTACTTTCAGGCCATGTGTGTAAGGTATATATGAAATATGAGTGAATTTTGTTGTATAAGCTTGCGTCCCATACCCAAGATAATCTGTTTACATGCAAATATTGCAAAGTCTGGAAATATCGAAAATCTGAGATACTTCTGGTATTTTGTGTAAGGGATATCCAGCCTGTATTTAAATAAAATCAAATAGGGAGTCCTAAACAGAATATGGCTTTAGTATGAAGGCTGCAATTTGGAAGTGTCAGATTTCCTATCCTTCTCTCTCCAGTGTATGCAGCACAAGCCAGGACTTTGGGTGCAATAATTATCATACTAGCCATTCTTTAATTCGGTCAAGCTAATGAAGGATTGTTCTCTTCACTGTCAAATAAAGCAATATTTGAATGGCTGTCCCACCAGCCTACAAATCAGTATTCCTGATGGGGTCTTACAGTTTTGTATCCATCAACTCTGACTTTTAGTTTTGATTATCACTTGATTCAGAAAGAACTGGCTGCTGTAACAGTTATTAACATAACGGCTGTTCACCATGAGGCTTGTGGGGAAAGAGCCCGAAAGCTGGCAGTTGCAATAAGAAGGGGGAGGGCCATGCTCAGCATTGCCACTGTGGACCCAAAGAAGACATTTGTGAAGAGGGTGCTGTGTGAGTTCAGTCCACGCATCTGCCACGAAGAGTCAGCTCTCAGGAGTTGAAGCTTCTTTTGCAGATTTTCTCTCTCTCCCTCCCCTTCCTACTCTCCCTCCCCTTCCCACTCTCCCTGCCCCTCCCCTTCTCCCTCCTCCTCTCCTTCCCACTCTCCCTCCCCTCCCCCTTCCCCTCCCCCCTCCCTCTCCCATCAGAGCATCAAAGTCACAAGTGTTGTCTAGAAAGCATCTTCAGAATGTCCATTAAAAATCTGAGCTTTACCCCCAGTGAACAGTTTTGGCTTTCTGTGTGTACATTTATATAAATTAAATTGCATGATTAATGCAGCTCATTGTAGACAAATCAGAACGTGCTAGTAAAGATCAGTTTAAAAATTAAAATTACTGTATTTCTTTTGGAAATTTATTTTAGGCATTTAGATTTTTTTAAAAGTGTTTCACTGTTTGACAAGCTACTGTTTTAGTTCTTATATTTTTAGCTTCTTCATTTCAGTATATTTGGAAGCCATTCTGATGGTTATTGTTTTTAGAATAATGATTTTACTCATTTTTGGGGAAGATAATATATTGTTGGTCTTCATTTTAAATCAGTCATTATGAACAAAGAACTTTAAAAAGTCCCTCAGAATCCTACCCCTAAGAAAGCTGTCATCGACATTTGGTGAGCATCATTGCAGATGGATGGGAAGAAGGACTAATTAAATTATCATGATTATCATGTCTTTTTTTTTCTTGTGTGAGTAATATATATATAATTAAATTTATTTGCATTAAGAAGTCGTGGAAAGAAATTAAGGGAACTCTCAGGAAAAGTCACTAAATTTCATATATCCATTTCTTCACAAAGGAAACTAGTTTCTAAAAGGTCCTCCTGTAAATAAAAATATTTTTAAAAATCACAATTCTTTAAATCATTATAGTCCTTTAAACTACAGTTTCATTTGAGGCTTATATATTTACTGGTTCTTACGAAAAGTACAAAACTGGAAAACTTTTAGTCCATTTCCCCTTTGCTTGCCTTTCAGTTTGTGATGGTTGTATTATCATTTTTACATTGTTAGATAAGTAATATTAAAAATATTATTAATATTTCTGGAAGCATAATTTTACAATTTTAATTGTATAGATAAAAGGATTTAATACTCGTTTAAATGGAGAGAGCTTAATAGTCATCGTTTATGTATTAGCTATATGTGATAGTTTGCAATTTAGATACAACTAGATGTAATAGATGTGATTTATACATAAGCTGTCATACATTGATTATCTAAAACATACTACTAGATCTGCTTTATAAGCTTTAATACAGGTTGAGCATCCCTAATCTGAAAATCCAAAAATATCTGTGAAACTTTTTGACTGCCAACATGAAACTCCAAAAGTCAGATTTTGGAGCATTTTGGATCCTGAATTTGTGGATTAGGGATGCTCAACCATTAAAGTCTATGTAGACATTCCACAATTAGGAAAGCTGTGCAACATGAAACATTTCTGGTCCCAGCAGTTTTGGAAAGGTAATACCCAACCCATGCTACTTTTCTGTCAGTCTTTCTGAACATCTTGTAGCTTTTATAATTTCAAGAATGGTTGGCACTGCAGGCTCTTTGCTTTGTAGACATTTCTGCAGTGTCTTCTGGCAGTGGGAATTAGGAGACAGACAAGTAAGATGTTTTTCCCCTTGATCCTGGCCAGCTTCTTTATCCCCTAAAGGTTTGGTGAATAATTTAAGAGAAGAATTGAAGCAGGTTGCTAAACTGTGTTAAGGAATTTATGTGAGTATATCCACATTTTAGGCATGAAAGTTCACTGTTAGAAAAAATAGAAAAGAAACCCCACCACTAAGAATTCACCAACTAGTATTATTCAAGGAATAGCTAACCAGATATTGGAAATTCTTAGAGGAGCAAGCTTTGACAGACCCAGGAGGCCCCTAATCAAGAATTTCAGGAAATAAGAAAATTGGAGGAAAATGTAGGGAAAGGTTTGCAGGCCTAACTTGGTACACTTGAAAACGTCCATCCAGTCCATGTCTTCAACAGTAGTTCCTTGAATATACCTGCCTAGATTGGTTATTTTGGTCATAAGTTTGTAATAGTTAGTGTTCAGCTCTCGTGTTTTCTTCCTTAATAACCTGATGTTCTTAGGAGAATGTCTATTTTGCATTCGCTTTTGAAAGCATTCCTACAGTACCAAGTACCTTAGCAGTACTGTCTTCAGTTTCTTTATCTAAATACACGCACATATTTTGTGTGGCTCTCCATTTTTGGTGTGTCGTTACTGGCGTGTTGTACTGATACATCCTTACTGGGCTGAATCTTGGCTCTGCCATTATCAGCTGAGGGTACTTGGGCACATTACTTTGTACTTCCCACCCCTCAGTTTCCTGAGCTGTGAAAGGAGCCAGTAAATCCTGCCCTATGTGATGTTGTAAAGATTAATTACATGCTATATGTAAAACGTTCACAACTGTGCCCGAGTTGTATACAGTTCATCAGATAGCTTATTTCCTGCCCTTACTATGTATGGTTATACATATATAATTTATACTATCTAAAAATTTTCTCTGATTCAAAGTGAAACCATAAAAGTTAAAATACTGCCGCTGTATTTTAAATCAGTAGATTTAAAGTATTCAATTTCCTCTCTTCATTTGTCTTTCCAATTGGAAGCGTTAATAACAACTATTTGGTGGGTGATTGTGTTTTTGATAGAGTTTAATCATTACTGAACAACTTAAAAGGGAGCTATATCACCCATTGATATATTCTGCTAGTGTGAAGTTGAAAACTGAAGTAAACAAATGATGACAGAAGTTGTCTGTATCATTCTTGTTAAAATTGGAGGAGTGTTTAGGCCAGCAGTTAAAGTGTCCACACATCATATTAGAGTGCCCAGCTCCAGCTCCTGACCCAGCTTCCTGCTCACGCAGACCCAGGGAGGTAGTGGTGATGGCTGAGTGAACTGAGTTCCCACCACCCACGTGGGAGATTGAGTTCCAGCCACACTCCCTTCCTCTGAAATTTATAAATAAAACATTTTTTAAAAAAATCAACTCAGAGACCTGACAGTAGATCTTCACTATCCCATCTCCCTAGTCAGGTTTTTGGGGTTTGTTTGTTTAACGGCAGATTGAAGGTGGGGTGTGACATTTTATTCATGCTAATGACAGATTCCACCACTAGTCACACAGGAAGAACCGTCTTGTTAATCTTGGAAATGTCAGAAGTCCCTGCATTTCCATAACCTACATAGGTTGATACTGGCTCCTGTCACCAGCTCTGCCAGGAATCTGATTGCCTAAGGGATTTTAAACAACTGTAATCTTTGCCCTCAAAGTAAGGTTTGCTATTCTTTCTAAAAATCAGAGTTTCAGAATGTGGTGCATTCATTTTGGCTAATTACATAGATGTCTGCAGTTCTCTGTAAAAAAAAAAAAATTAAAAAGAAATAAAATGTTGAAGTCATGGTATGTGGGAAAGAAAAGTCTCCGATTTTAAAAATTGACCAAAAACCATCTTAGCTATGGAATCTTTATTAAAATTGGCCTGAAAGATATAAAATTCTATTTGTTCGGAATCACCAACCTTCAACAAATGAATAAAAAAGCAATATACCATCTTTACTTAATAGTTGACATTATGTGTCATAATTAATCTCAGTAGCTAGTGCTTCTTAATAAGGTTGTAAACTACAAGAGAGCAAAAATAAAGAAGTAGAAAATGCTGTAACTCAGCTGCCTTTGTTAAAGTTCACCTGCTGTGCATTTAAGGCTATGACAAAAGGCTCAAATCTACTCTCATTTCAGCAGATACAAATGTATAATAGTAGAATGACAGTCCTTGTGCAGATATTACTACTTATTTTCTGCTTTAACACTGAGAATTTTAACATTCAATTCCAAAACTGAACATATTCTTTGGTACCCAGTTCTAAATATATTGTTAAACACATATAAATATTTTTCTCTTTTGAAAAAAAAAACTCAACACCATTTTCCATGTGGTTTTAATTTTATCAGACTTTGGAATTTTGGAAACACTCTTTGCCTAGATGTTGAAAGAAAATGTTTTTCTAGAATAGCCAAGTCTTTCATACTTTAACTGTTGGATCAGCTTCTTGTGCAGAGTCCATGTCTACAAGAGAAAGGGTGGCAACTGATTTACAGAAAACATTTGTAGTTGAGCAAATTGCCTGCTGAGCAGTAGAATCGAGGGTTAAAAAAGGGTGGGTGTGTGTGTGTGTGTGTGTGTGTGTGTGTGTGACCAGACTCACTGCCTAAAGAAGAAGTTGAGTTCACTTGCTTCCTGGTTTTCCAAAGCCATGACTATCTCATTGGAGAGGGTTGTGATGGGGAAATGTGTCAATTCACAAGTCATCTTCAGCCTGAGCATCTAAGGAAATAGAAATTAAATTCTAAGCCTAGGATAATATATACAAATGTCTTTTCAAGAGTGGTTTCATGTCTGTACACAGTCAAAGGCAGAAGTATGAACCAGATAACCCTAGAAAGCAATGAGAGGTTTCCCACACACCCTGGGGACTTGTCATTAACCTCGAATGGCTGTGTTCCAGCTTACCACTTGCTTATTTCTTACTGCGAGGCAAGACAGGTATCTGAAACTTAGGCATTCAGAACCAGCTGAGGGAGCTGAACTGCCTTAGGGAGAGAGATGTTGCTAGCCCTAAGGAAAAGTCTAACTTGAAGATGATATTTTCAAAAATAAAATGAAGCAAGAGCAGCACAGGGCCGTATATAGTTAGCTGTGTGATTTTACAGTGCGTGCTGCAAATGCTCCTTGGAGTCAGAGAAGCTGAGTCTGCACGAGCTGGTCCAGCCGGCGCCTTTCCTGCAGGCCTGTACTTAGCAGGCAGTGCCTTCCAGCAGAATACGATAGGACATCCTGTGAGCGAACACAGCCCACGGTGTCTGGCCAGCAGCCTACAGGCTGGAGTTCAGCTTCTACTGTTCCCTTCACTTAAAGTCTTGTGCAGCAAATAACCTGACAAGTGTATGGGATGACCCCACTCACATAGCTTTCTCCTCTGAGGCACCTCTCATTGAAACATTTAGAAAGATACGTGAATAGCGCACAGAAGGATTTGTGTATATCTCTGGCGTGTGCTTGGGAGAATACTTTTTTTTAAAATTTATTTTGACAGAGTGGACAGTGAGAGAGAGAGACAGAAAGAAAGGTCTTCCTTTGCCGTTGGTTCACCCCCCAAATGGCTGCTGCGGCCAGCGCATCACGCTGATCCGAAGGCAGGAGCCAGGTGCTTCTCCTGGTCTCCCATGCGGGTGCAGGGCCCAAGGACTTGGACCATTCTCCACTGTACTCCCTGGCCACAGGAGAGAGCTGGACAGGAAGAGGAGCGACCAGGACAGAATCCGGTGCCCCAACCAGGACTAGAACCCAGTGTGCCGGTGCCGCAAGGCGGAGGATTAGCCTAGTGAGCTGCAGCGCCAGCCAGAAAATACTTTTTAATTGCACCATTCTTTGTCCTTGTTCTCCATGTTCCTTCCTTTAGTTGTACTTTCATAATTGTCTTCTGACCTTTTACAGCTTGGTATCTCTTAATGTGCCTAGCAGTGTTGTATACAAAGTAGATACATAAGTGTTAGGCAGCATAAAGTATTACACACCTAATGCCCCATAAATAATGGAGGATATCATTAAAGGAAGAATGGAATGGAAGACTGGGAAGTGAGCATTCATTTAACAAGAAAGGGAACAGATGATCCCTACTTGATGATACTCTGTATCCCCAAGACCATGTGTTTAGGGGTTTCCTTGGTGCTTTTCCAAATTCACATTGTATTGCTAACATGTGCTTTGACTCAATCACTCCTGCCCGAATCCTTCCCTAGGATTACCACATGGGTTTCCCCCCAGTTCTACATAGTGCATACAGCTTTGGACAGCTGAGGATAGAGTTTTATCCTAATTGATAAAAGTCACATTGCAGAGGCAGGGAGGAGGCCAGCACTGTGGCGTACTGGGTAAAGTCACTGCCTGCAATGCTGACATCACATATGGCTACTGGTTCATGTCCCAGCTGCTCCACTTCCAGTCCAGGTTCCTGCTAATGGCCTGGGAAAGAGAGCGAAACATGGCCCAACAACTATGGTCCCGCCTCCCACTTCGGAGACCCAGATTAAGCTCCCAGCTTTGGCCTCCCCAACCTTGGCCATTGTAGTCATCTGGGGGAGTGAACCACCTGATGGAAGATCTCTCTCTCTCTAACTCTGTCTTTCAAATAAATGCATCTTTAAAAAAAATCCCATTGGGATTTTTAGAAGAAAACTATCTACTTTGCTGATGTTCCATCTCTTTTTCTTCATGAATCAGCAAGGTGGAACAAAAGTATATGTGTTGTATGTGATGGAGGCACCCTGCAGAAGCATGAGACTTGGTCTTTAAATATTTTAAATGTTTTGTCTGAATTTTATTTTAGATTTTTTTTGCCCTATAATAAAAAATAGAAAAGCATTAGAATAGTACACCCTAATCTCCCTCCCCCACAAAAGAAGAGTAGTTACCCAGAGCAGGGGGGACCTGGGATGAGAAGAGGATGTGACACTGAGCCGGTGGGGGATTATTCAGCTAGCTAATGCATTCCAAGAGATGAACTGGTAAGGACAGTTACATACAGCTAGTTTAGGTTACATGAGACCCTGACACTCTTAGGAAACTGAAGAGAACTTCTGTGAATACATCAAAATGTTCATGAATGCTTTCAACTCATCTATTTGCTTGAAGATTAGCTCTTGGGGCCAGCACTGTGGCATAGTGGGTTAAGCCAGTGCCTGTTGTGCTGGCATCCCGTATAGGCACCGGTTCAAGTCCTGGCTGCTCCATTTCTGGTCCAGTTCCCTGCTAAAGGTCTGGGAAAGCAGTGGAAGATAAGATGGCCCAAGTTGTTGGGCCCCTACACCCACGTTGGAGATTGGGATGAGACTCCTAGCTCCTGGCTCCTGACTGGCACAGCTTTGGCCGTTGGGGCCATTTGGGGAGTGAACCAGTAGATGGAAGACCTCTCTCCCTGTCTCTCCTCCCTCCCTTTCTCTCTCTCTCTCTCTCTCTCTCACTGTCACTGTTCCTTTCAAATAATAAATTTTAAAAGAAAAAAAAAAACAATTTGCTCTTAAGGATAGGATTTCTCAAAAGCAGGAATAGTATTTCTATGATCAGGTGAGATGTAGTGTCCGTTTATGCATGGGCATTTTTACAGAATGATAATATGAAGATCAAGATATTTAGTGATTCTAGCAACAAAACCCAATATAACTTATAGCATATGAAACGTGTAATCCTAACATTCAGATGAGACTGGGCATGTTCAGGATAGTATGGCTATAGACAACCCGAACACATTCAAGGTGTAGGTATCTTCTGGTTCTCAGAACAGTGTCTAGTAGTTTTCCACTGTACTATATTTAACTGAGGCTTTTTATAACACCGTGATACCAATTAATAATTTTTCCACTTCCTGGTAGCTGGCCATTGTAGATACTGTATCAGAACACATTGTTAGTGATTTAAATGGTGATTTTATGTTAACTTAGTATAAAGGGATTTGCTAGCATACTGCTGACTGGTACAGATTTTTTGCCAAAAAAAAAAAATTATTGGCTCTTGTCAAGCACGCACCATATAAAAAACATAAAACAAGAGAGGCATTAGGAGGCAGAATCTGTTACTGGTTCTTTGAGTTGGTGAAATGCATAGTTTAATAGTAGAGCAAAGAACCTCCCCTGTGCTTGGTTTCGAACAAATCTTCAGCAAAGTTCCAGAAGATTCTTCAGAGCTTTGTGTCTGGGACAGAATTGCCTATTTTTCCTCATCTCCTCCTCCTTCACCATTAGCCCAGCTGGTAATCAGTATCTGTAACAAGCACTGCCAACTTCCTCTCATTACAGGTTTTTGATTTTGGAGTGGCATTCTATTGAGTAACCAGGGCAGATTGTTCAACTGAGTATGGTTCAAACTCAGTCTGAACTCAGTGTGGTTAACCTGAGTATGGTCCAAAAGGACTCCTCATGTACCCCAATAGGAAGAATTATTTAGGATTTTACTAAAATTGTGCTTTATAAAATTTTTGAGTTCTTTGTGACAAATTCTGTTGGCTCTTTGTGACAGTATTCAGTGGTCTGCTTCTGAGTTCAGTTTAAGTCAGTACTTACGCTTACTGTATCAGATAAAGAGACACCACACAAAATGTGTAGCTGTAAATGGAAAGAACCACACTGTTGGCTGTGCTTACTAAACCATCCTGCTCATTTTTTTTTAACCTCATTACCAATTATGCAGAAGTTTCTAATTGAGATTTTGCTAGTAAATTTCCATCCTCACTTCATGTCAGCTGTTCTTTCAAACTAATTAAAAGGTGTTGCATTATTCATACTTAACAAATGGGTTAAAACCTCTCCTGAAATTTTTTCTTTGAGAGATTTTCTTCCAAGTTTTTATAGTTTACACATAGTTCCCTCCCCAACCAGTATTACACCTTACAATAGTTTTGACAGCAAAATCATATCACAATGGAAACATTTCCAAATACCCATTTTCAGAATGCTCTTTCTACAGCACAGCAATTGCTTTCTCACTCATTGTTGAAACGCTCTTTGGCTTTGAACAGATACATGAAATATGTTTATTTTTATTAAAGTCTTTCCCAGATAGGTTGTTCCTTGAGCCCCTTGTCATGACAGAAAAAAAGGTCAGCATATTTGGAACATTTTTAAAAAGAAAAATATGCACTCATATTTTAAGTTACTGAATTCTTCTAAGTGGTTTGCATCTCATAATTATAAGAAACCTCTTGTGACTCAAAATGTTACCATGATTATTCTCCTTATTTTATGTCAAGATTCTAGTATTTTTGAAAACAGAATTTATAAATTACCTAATGAGGATACTGAGGAGTAAGGACTCCCCACAAACTCCTGCCTTACCCCAAGGACTCCTGGACACTACATGTGGCCACCAGACAGATGTGGGTGCTGTTTGTTATCCCATGCCTTAAATAAAGCAGAATATAGCAGCCTTCCCATCTTAAGATTGAACACGTAGGCTTTCTTTTTCTTTTTTTTTTTTTAATACCTGAACCAATAGTTTAATTCATACATATCTTTTTAATTAATTTATTTTTTAAGGAATACAAATTTCATATGTACAACTTTAGGAATATATTTATTCTTCCCACCATCACCATACCTGCCCTCCCACCCCTTGTCCTCCTCCCTCTCCCCTTCCCAGCCCCATTTTCCATTAAGATTCATTTTCATTAACTTTGTACACAGAAGACCAACTCTACTAAGTAAAGATTTCAACAACTTGCACGCGTACACACACACACACACACACACACACACACTGTTGGAGAATAAGTATCACAGTTAACTCATAATACAAGTCATTGAGGATAGAGGTCCTGCAGCACAGGGAATCAGTGCACAGTGACTCCTATTGTTAATTTAACAGTTAACACTCTTATGTATGACGTCGGTAACCACCCGAGGCTCTGGACATGTAGGTTTTCATAGTTTTTCTTCCTGCATTCCAGGGGTGGTTATGTGCGTCCTGCTTCAAAGACCAGAGACCAGTCCATTTTTTAGATCAGTAGGGATTGTTAAATATACTTGGCCAATTCCCAGACCAGTTAAATCCCAATCTCCAAGGATAGGACCTAGATGTAATTTATTTTTTTAAGCACACCTTGTGTTGCTAATGTTCAGCCAGGATTGTGAAGCAATGATCGGTGCTTATTGAATTTCACTGTGCACACACATCATCTGCGGACTTTCTTGACTTGGAGAGCCCCATTCGGTGGCTCTCAGGTGAGGCCCAAGTGTCTGTATTTCTTGTAACCTGGCAGGCAATGTGGAGGCTGCTGGTAGGTAGACTTCCTCATTTTGAGTACAGGGGCTGAGTGAGCCCTCCCCACTCTCCTGTTTTACTCTCTTGGGCTCCTGGTAGGCCAAGGAGTTGCAGCTGTTGATAGGGGTTGTAACCTCTATTTGTTACTGTTGCATGTCACAGGGAATTTCATTGTGAACAAAAAACGTTTTTCGTCTATGTTCTTGGCCTTTGTGCTTTATTTGAGCTTCATTGTGATCCAGCACTTAAAGGTTGACATGAGGCAGGACCAGGAAGGCCTGGGACCTTTGTCTCTTCTGTGTGGATAGTGTGGTGAATATTTAAATTTCACCCCAGCTTATGTTTGAATCTGTAATCACGAGGGGAAGCCATCTGAGTCAGTTATCCAGTTTCAGAAGTCAACCCTTAACTCATGAAAGTTGAAGCCAAGCCATACCTCCTAACTTCCTGGGTAGGGCTGCTTCCTGTGTTCAGCACTGGTCATGATATCATCTCTTCAGTCTTACTAGATTACATTTCTGGACAAATATTACCAAAGGGAAGACAACTCAGTTCCACTGTGCAAATACTTATTGATTCAGAACCAACATGGAGCTAGAACATCGAAATGTTAGGCAGTCCCTGACCTAATGTAACTTGCAGTATTGTTAGAAATTGTGTGCATATAAACATTAAGCAATTCAGTGCCATGCCAGGCAATGGATAGCTCAGTGCCGAGGAAGCGTGGCGTGAAGACTGTCAGTCACACGGAAGATAGAAGCAACTGGGAAGGGTTTAAATGGGAGGATAGGTAAGATTCCAGCTGGACCAGCTTTGTGGCGCATCAGGTAAAGCTGCAGCCTTCAGTGCCAGCCTGGAAATGGGCACCCACTCAGGTCCTGGCTGCTCTATTTCCAGTCCAGCTCCCTGCTAATGCTCCCAGGAAAGCAGCAGAAGATGGCCCCAATGTGTGTGCTCCTGTCACTCACGTGGGATTCCCTAATGGAGTTCTGGTCTCCTGGCTGCAGCTGGTCCACCCATAGCCATTGTGGCCATTTGGGGAGTGAACCAGTAGATGGAAGGTCTCACTTTCTCTCTTTAGCTCCGTTTCTCACTGTAACTCTGCCTTTCAAGTAGATAAATAAAACTTAAAAAAAAAAACTCCAGCTAAGGTGGCCTACTACATACTGTTCACCAGATCTCTTGGTTAGCTTTTAATTAGGAGTTGTTGCTATTTGTGAGGCTATAAATGTAGACTCCTATGCTATATTTGCCAGTAATACAATCAAATTGTTTCTGCTTGAAATTATGAATTTATTTCTTGAAGTTTTCCCTTAATAGCAAAACAATATTAAATCTCTGTGCAATTCATCCATCTTAAATCTGATATTAATGAATGGAAAGTAAAATTTAAAGACCATTTTATAGAATTACAATTAACCTAGATAAATGATTCAGAAATTTCTGTGCTGTGCATAGACACACACCAGCATACCAAATGTGTCTTCTTTGCCTCTTGGTTTTGTTTTCTTTCCCTTTGGTTTTCTGCCTTAGGTTAAGAGATGAATTTCTTCCTTTAACTCATATTTTCCTAGCAAGAGATTAATTTAATAGCAAATGTTGATATTCTAGAAAGGTTGATGTTTCCTACCACAAAGTAAAATGGAATTTTGACTATTTTAAATGTGTGTGACTGGAGGAGTGAAGGAGTCGTCGTCTTGTGCTTACTGTTGGACACACTCCTTCCTCGTCTGCGGGCACAGGAGGGGTTAGTGAAAGGTTATCTTCCTCTGAGAGGCAGTTTCCATATACTTCCTTTGGAGTGAAGATCAAAATGTTGCCAGAAACAGACTGTAGCTCAGGTGACACAGTAAAAAGGAAGTAGGGGCTAAGTTTAGAAATTACATGAAAGATGGGGCTGGCGCTGTGGTGTAGTGGGTAAAGCCACTGCCTGCAGTGCCAGCATCCCTTATGGGTGCCAATATGAGTCCTGGCTGCTCTACTTCGGATCCAGCTCTCTGCTATGGCCTTGAAAAGCAGTGAGAGATGGCCCAAGTCCTTGGGCCCCTGCATCCACGTGGGAGACCCGAAAGAAGCTCCTGGCTTCTGTCTGTGGATCAGCATAGCTCCAGCTGTTGTGGCCCATTTAAACCTTTCCCAGTTGCTTCTATCTTCTGTGTGACTGACAGTCTTCAGCAGATGAAATTCCTCTCTCTCTCTCTCTCTCACTCTCTCTGCCTCTCTGTAACTCTTCCTTTCAAATAAATAAATAATTTTTTTTTTTTTGGCCAGGCAGAGTTAGAGAGAGAGAGAGAGACAGAGAAAAAGGCCTTCCTTCCATTGGTTCACCCCCCAAGTGGCCACCACGGCCAGTGTGCTGCACTGACCCAAAGCCAGGAGCCAGGTGCTTCTTCCTAGTCTCCCATGCAGGCTCAGGGCCCAAGCACTTGGGCCATCCTCCACTGTCTTCCCGGGCCACAGCAGAGAGCTGGACTGGAAGAGGAGCAACCGGGACAGAACCACTCTCCCAACTGGGACTAGAACCCCGAGGTGTCAGCGCTGCAGGCGGAGGATTAGCCTCGTGAGCCGTGGTGCCGGCCAATAAGTCTTTTTTTTTTTAAAAAAAAGAAATTATATAAAAGGTTTTCAAAAATAGATATAATTGGGGTTAGCGCTGTGGCCCAGTAGGTTAATCCTCCGCCCTCCAGTGTTGGCATCCCATATGGGCACTGGTTCTAGTCCTGGCTACTTTTCTTCCAATCCAGCTCTCTGCCATGGCTGGGGAAAGCAATAGAAGATGACCAAGTGCTTGACCCCCTACACCCACATGGGAGACCCAAAATGAACTCCTGGTTCCTGGCTTCGGATGTGCTCAGCTCAGCCATTGGGGCCGTTTGGGGAGTGAACCAAGGATGGAAGACCTTACTCTCTGTCTCTCCCTCTCACTGTCTGTAACTCTGCCTCTCAAATCAATAAATAAAATCTTAAAAAGATATATTGCTAAGAACACATAAAAGAGGCAGTATGCATTTTTGTATTTCCAATAAAGCAGTGCAAGTCACTGGGTCCTTTTGAGTTATGTAAAGGTGATTTTGGCATGGTTTTGTTTCAGGACCAGTGCTATATCCCCAGTGACTTCAGCTTTCTATGGGAATCTCATGAGGACTCAGGGGAAGATTATACATGGATATAAGATATCTCATAGAGTCTTCATGTGCTTCTCTTGGGTGTTTTAGACCCAAATTTTAATAAGGTTGTGGTCTTAGTGTGTTTTGAAAACTCGCATTGAGATAAATGTAATTTAAGGAGATTTGGGCTTTTCTGTAATTAAAAATTTTTTGGACATTTAAAGTAAAGTGGTTTAAAAACAGTTGCAACTATAAAATAATCATCAGCAGTCACTGTTATTGCATATAAACTATAATTCAGTAATTTAAAACAGCATTCCCTTAAGTTATAAAATTTATAATGCTACAGCACATTGATAGAAATTATTTTACAGTTTTGGGAACAGATCTCCAAAACATGACAATTTCAAGAGTTGGTTCGCTGAAACAAGAAAGGGAAAAGGTTGGGGGAAGAGGATATTTCACCGTCAGTCCTGTTGAGTCACACGTGGAGTACTGCTCCCATTTACTGACCCCTCAATTTGTGCTTCTTAACTGTGCTGTTTTGCACATTTAATTTCATCTTCACAGTGATGCTGCAAAGTAGTTACCATTATTGCACGTTAGCAGAAAACAAACTGAGGCTTACATGGGACCCTGAACAAGCAAGTGACAGAATAGTTTGACTCCAAAGCCACAGGCCACTACCTAGGACCACTTGATACCTAACACATGTCTCAGAAGCATTGGTTAGATTGTTGTGTATTGGAACTCATAATACAGACATCTAAGGAATAAGTTAGGGGAAAACATTCAATGATCCCATTCGATGATCTTTACTGGTTTCTGGACTAGGAACAGAAAGTGCCCCCTGGTGGGAGTGAGAAACCATAAAATTCCTAGTTCTTCGGGAGGATGCACAGCCTCCTTACCACACAAGGTACACAATGACACCAGCCTGCAGCGATTCTGGAGTGTGTGCAGGTTCAAACCCCAATTATTTCAGGGTCAAGTAGGTATTACAAGGATGGCTATATTCTGTTCTTGAATACAACATCGTTTCTATATCCTGAGCATAGAACATTTCATATTCATATAGAATTATACACTCTCCCGTTGTTCTTAACAATACTAGGGGGCAACCAATAGCCCACTTAGCTATAGTCTTTTGCCTTCTTGGAATATGGTTGTGGTTGCTCTGTCTTCCAGTTTATCAGGAGAAGTAGGACATCTGTTTTTGTGGGCTTTGCTTTTGTTGCTGTTTTCAGTAAGCACTCAGTTTTAGATGTTGACCCCTAAACTTGTGCACACTGTTGCCTCATTTCTAAGCCTCTGATTGAGCTAGCCCAGCTCTTCTCCATACATGTAGGTTGATCAGAAGTCTCACTTTGCCTGTGACACCTGCACCTTACACCTCTTGTCCCAGCATCTCACCAGTTTAACATTTGCCCTGGTTTTTATTTTTATTTTTTAATGAAGCATTCTCATTAAACTAAGCCAGGATGTATTTGATAGATTTCACTTTGGATTTCCAGATTCTACCCGTGTAATTGAACAGATTTCTCAGTGTTGGTTAAATCTGAAATACATCCCAGCTCTGTACCAAAGTTCTCCTGGATGCAGCATATCTGCGTGTTTTTCAGTGAGAGCATGTGGTCAGTCCTGCTGATGTAGACTAAGCAGGAACAAGAATATCTGCTGTCATCCAACCCCTTCCTTTCTCGAGGTCAGTAGAGAAGCATGAGGTGCTGCTGCCTTCACAGTCTACTTGCAGTATCAGCCAGTCATGCTGTGGTCCGATCTGTAGGCCATGGAGTCCACCAAAACACCAGACCACCAGGGAGTGGGGCAAGGGGAAAGTTAAAGGTAGTATGTGTGGAAAATGAAGGCTGCGCACGTCACTGTGGCAGTCTGAAAGCTTTTGCTTCATGATATTACCATTATTGTCAATTATAAATATATTCCTGCTTGTTTTACCATTTGATAATGCTTTCATTCTTACTCAAATCCTTTTGGCCAGAAGAAACTTTAAAAACCTGAAAATGTATATTGAACAAAATATTAAAGACTGAATTTTTGGTAAGAAAATGTTAATGTGTAAGTTGTACAAAAAAATGGCCAATATTTAGCATCAACCATTGGTAGCAGTAATGATCTCATCAGCCACAAAAAATCCCAAAGACCTAGCTCTGGAAAAGATTCAGTACCCACTTAGTAGTTGGCTGCAGCTTTTAGGTGATTGTGCCCAGAGATGACAGTTAAGCAGGTGCAGTTGATCAGTGCACCTTTCTCTCATTCTTTGAGGCATGGCTTTACATTTAGATCAAGTATCTCTTCTTCCTACTTAATTTAGCTCATTTTTTATTCCTGTGTATTTTCCTGTGTATGTACAAAAAAGGAAGCCTTTAGCAGAAGAACTTTACAAGCTATTGGTTGTTTGATTTTTTTTTTTCTTTTTTGGCCCCCATTATTTCCTGGATTCAAGGTGAAACTTTTGGAAGTTTATGCTGATGAAATGAAATATTTCCAACATGGATTTGAGTGTTACTGCAAATGCTTTTGCTTCTTGAAAATTTTAAAACACAATTTTGAGAATGTTGTTGTGATGATAACACAGTAAAGTTCCTTATGGAGCATAGGTCCATGATAAAATACTTGTTTGTTTTAGAGTAATGTCTGTGGGTCAGAAGGGAACTTAAAATTAGTTAAGGCTCACACGTAAGTCACAGTGGTGTCCAAACAAGGTGCAGTAATCTACCAGTCGTAAATTTCATCTCCTAAAAGTTTTTCGGAAAGAACAGTGCTTTGAACTGATGCAAGAAAACAGTTTGTCTAAAAATATTTGCACTGAAATATTTATATATTTTCACTTGGAAAATGTAACTGAGTAAGAATACTGTACATTTGGCATGATTCATTGTGAGCTTGTCAAGTACCTTAGCCTCCAAGGAAAGAATATTTCTGGACTTCAAATATTAAGGTTAAAGAGAAGAGCTGGTTTGAAAATGTTAATGCTTTCAAACTACTAACCTGAAATGGTTTTTCCTTTATTTTTTCAGAATATTACAGGTAATTTTATGAAGTAGTTAAAAATATATTAATGGCTACATCAAAAAAGCATATAGTCTTGTGAAAAATGTCAGAATGATATTAGAAACAGATATGGCCATGCAAGTAGCAAAGCAAATACTTCTGAGAAATTAGATTTTTTAAAAATAATTTTGTATATTTTTTACAGATTTATTTATTTGAAAGGCAGAGCTGCAGAGAGAGAAATATTTTCTGTCTGTTGGTTCACTCACCAAACAGTTACAACTGCCTGGCCTGCAACAGAGCAAAGCCAAGGGCCAGCGGGCTTAATCTGGGTCTCCCACTAAGTAGTGGGAGCCCAAGCATTTGAGCCATTTTCCATTGCTTTCCCAGGCATGTTATCAGGGAGCTGGATCAGAAGTGAAGCAACCAGGATTTGAAACCGTGCTCACATGGGGATGCCAGCATGGCAAGCATTGCTGCGCCACAACACGGGCCCAAAAATAATTTTGTGTTTGAAAATAGTATTTAAAAAATATACATATCCTTGATAAATATTAATGTAATAGAACTAATTTGTTGATCAATAGATAAATATTTCTACTAACTAATTTAGTAGCGTTTTCATATTCAACTTGTGGTGGGTTAGAGTCCTGGCTGCTCTGCTTCTACTCTGGCTCCCTGCTGACACACCTGGGAAAGAAGCAAAAGATGGTCCAAGAGCTTTGGATCCCTGCCACCCACATGGGAGACCGAATGGAGTTCCAGGCTCCTGGTTTTCACCTGGCCCTGTGCTGATTATTGTAGCCATTTGGAGAGTGAACCAGTGAGTGGAAAACCTCACTCTTTTTCACTCTGTCTCTCCATGTCTTTCTGTAACTCTACCTTTCAAATAAACAAAATATATCTTTAAAAAAAGGGAGTATTGTGGTATAGACTATAAACTATATCATCATACTCAGTAAAAAATTAATTTCTCAACACTGCTCCAAGAAAACTTTTTATGATTGATTCTTATTTGCAGTCTTCCTGGAATTTGAGTCAGCACTCAAAGTAACATTATTGGGTAACTCATTAGTCACAAAAATAAATAAATAAATAAAACACCAAAAAGGGGGGGGGGGGGGCTGTGGGATGTTGGTTCTTACTTACCTTATTTTATTCCTACTCAGATTCTAGATGTTTTATTAACAAAGAGACGGCATTGCTGTGGTTTCTTTTTCTGTTTTTGTTAATGGAGCAGGACCTTGCTGCCTGAGTTGAAGGGAAGCATAGATTAATTGTTCTAAATGCCCCTTTTTCTTCGCCAAGCTTCCGGGAAAGTGAGCCTTTCACTTTCAGTTCTTGTCAAACATGATTTCTCCAGTGTCTGAAGCTGCAGTGAGCAGGTTTCACGTGAGAAGCTCCAGAAAGACAATATTCCCTGTGCAAGGTTTGGAATTTGGGGCGCATCTGGGCCTCCCTCGTTAGGGAGCTTATTACTTTCATGTTTCAGCTTCTTCTGAATATCTACTGAGCCAAACAGGAGGCTCTTCTTGTTGTCAAACAAAATAAAATTTCGCACCAGCAACAGTGTGCTCCTCTGGTTAATAAGATTGTAGGGCACAGAAATTACCAAACCCTAATATCAGGAGATGAACCACATGTAATATGTGATCTCAGCGGTGAATATGTTGGGAATCTGTGAAGCAGGCATTTGCCTGTCATGCCAGAGTAGGGAGATAATGAATTGTTTTATCGTGTAAAATCAGCCTGTGGTTGTTGATAGGGAGCTCATTCTCTAGCCAGTGTTTTTGTGGTGTTACCCATTAAACACCAGTACCAGCAACAAATCTGAAGGCACAAAAGGACTCTATGACCAGACAACTGCAGTAAATCCAAAAATATCTCTATCGTAAGCCCATGGATTCCCTGTCCCATTACCTTATCAAAGTTTCTGAGTCCTACAGTACAGATACCTGTTTAACTGTGCTGTGTGTAATCGTCATTCGTCACCGTTTGTCTTACTTTGACTTCGAAATCCACTGGTCAAGAAAGCAGCTGTTAAAATCCCAAGTTACTACTGGTTTTCAAATATTATTTGAAAGCAACTAGATATACCCTAATTATTTTGAATTTTGATGATGTTGTATATCTTTAATAAAAGAATCTCCCTTTCCCTTTTTATTACTATAGCTTTGTATAAATTCTGTGGAAATAAACTGGTTTGTGATAGTGCTCTCTCATGCTCTCCACAGACACACGCACACACACACACACACACACACACACAGTTATATGATCCTCATAATCATGATAGTAACAAGTAATGCTTCAAAGACTGCAAACTTCCTTCACCCCAACATTTGAGACCTGAAGGCAAAGTGCTCTCTCATGGAACCATGTAATCACAGCCGTCCATGCAGTCTTTGGAATTGCTCTGTGTAGTTTGTGCCACGCTGTCTCAAGCATCTGACCTACAGTGGCATTGATGCTTGTAATTATGACATGACAGACACATGAAAAAGGGAAATGATAAGCAGAGAACTAAACTGAAGAATGTTTACATGGAAAATTACAGTGACAGGGCAAAGAAAGATGAAGTCCTTTGGGGGAAAAACGATTTTACATGTTAAAGAAAGATTTCCTCCACCTAAGAGAGAATTCGTTCTGTGCTGTAGACAACTAGAGCCTGGAGGGAAACAAAATCAGAGAGAAACTTATTTGAGCACATGGTTTTTGGGAAAGGTGGCATGCTTCACAGTCACTAAATGCCTTGGTGAATGCCTTAACGGAGATTAAAAATGAATGATAATTTAATGATAAAGAAGCATTTAACAATGAACTAATGTAATAAATTAACTTGTAGAATCTTAATGAAAGTAGAATAATATGTGACAGTAATAAACTTATTTAATAGGTTTTTATTTAGAACATTTTATTTCATGCAAATTTTTTACTTTGTCAGTGCATCTCCTAATACATGGGAGGAAAATATTTACTTGGATAGTTAATTATTAATGATTTTGAGAAACCAAGAAGTTTCATGGTAATTATAAAACTTATACTAGGGCATTTTGCTTACATCTCTCAATTTTCCCAGTAGCCCCACAATGAATTGTTATCCTAGTTGTATAGATGAGGAAGCTGAGGTTCAGGATGGTTGAGGGACCTCCCCAAAGACAAGAGGGCCAGTCCATGACAGCCTTATGGTTGAAGCCCGGTGTGGCCTCAGGTTACTGTTCCTCCTTTTTGATACTGTGGTTCCCTGAATTATTCAACGAGAGATTCAGTAGTCTCCACTGAATCCCAGGTTTAAGAGGGGCATGGGAGCTTAGCATGGAATGTCGCCGGATCCCTACCACTGAAGCAGTCCACACACCCAGTCTCTCTCAGGCCTGAAGGGCTTCAGAAGGCTGTGTCACGTAGGAATTTGTAATTTTGCTGAAGCAGGAGTTGAATCATAAATGTGGAGTGGCTGTTTGTGGAAATGAGTCACTGACAGCAGCTCCGTGTGACATTGCTGTTCTCTGTCATTTATGCAGGATGGCTGCAGCAACTGTTGCTCTGTGTATAATGTCCCTGAAAGGAGGGTGGCTGTGCAGTTTGCGGGGAAAGCAGCAAAAGGGAAGCCATTTGATAAATGACAATCTTATGCCGAGAGGTGATGGCCGATCTGAGGCCTCAGAGATCCGATCTCCAGGAAGGGCCTCCAGGATGGTCTTTCCCATTGGAGCAAATGAAGACTTGGGTGACTTGCCCAAGGTCACAGAAGCTAGTATGTAGATGAATAGACTATGCATTTCCAATGCTATTTACCTTTGCTTTTCCAGTAACTAGTAGGTCTCATCTCAGGGTCTACCATCGTACTCTGTATTTCCTTTTAGCAACAAGGAAAGAAAAAGTAGAAGTTTTTTTTCCCACAATTTATCTAGTAATTTCTTATTTTTCTCTTTAGAGTCAAATACGAAAATGGAAATAAGCCCCAGGAGAAAAAGTAGTAAGCCGTGTTCCTCAGCTCAAAATTAAAAGGGCCTGTGAGGTGGTTCACACTTTCTCTGAGTCACAGGCCCTCTGCTTGTGTTGGGCATCTCTTCAAACAAAGCAGGCCTAATGAACTGAAGATGTGGTCTGAGAACTTCAGCAAATGTGGAAGTTACCAGTGGGTTTTCTACTTCTGGACTGTAGCAACCAGAATAGGTGTGACATTCCAGTCTAAAGCCACCTCGAGCTGTTAATGAGTTTCTGAACATCCGTCCAAAGCGACTGAGGTCTTCTTTATTTCCTCTGAAGCCTCCGCCTTCTGTGGGCAGGATAAGGCTCACTGTGGCAGGACCTCTATTCCTCCTCTCCTTTGCAGAAGCAATCATGGAAATACCAACACAGCTGAGACTGACCTGAATTTTGTGACCGCCGAGTCCTGAAAACAAGACATTACCACATTGGTACATCTTGTGGGTTTCCATGTGGTCTTTCCCTAGGATTCTGCCAGAGTTCTTGAGTGTAGCTACTTAGTTCTCACAGTATTCTCTCTAAAACTTGCTGAGAGTTCTGAAAGCTAGCATTCATCATTAAATAGTTCCACCTAGTATATTCAACGGTAGCTTACAGCAACATAAAATTATACTTTACATTTTGTTTCTATAATTTGTTTTACTTTTCAATGTACAAAGGTCAGTAGGTTGTAATTAACTTATTATTTATATTGTTGAGGGTGCTTTTTTCCTTTTCATCACAGTCCTTTTTGTTAATGGTTGTTTAACTTAGCATATTATAATTTTTACTGATTTCACATTTGTCTTTTGGACAAATAGACAAAAAGGTCTAATTTACCTTCCTACTCTAATATACTTCAAAAATAATCTTTTCACATATAGAACATTTTTACCCCCAAAATTGAAAGAATTTTGCTTCCATTAGGGACATTTATGTTGACCTTTTAAAAATTCTATATTTTGCAAAATGTCATTTTTTAAAAAATAATTTGGAAAACCTTAGATAAAAGTTCTCACATAAATGCACATTTAGTTGAATATGTTTGAATCTTATTTTCCAAAGCAGCAAGAATGGAATTAAATGATGAAGCTTAAGAAAGTCAGTAAGAGTGACAGAAATTGTGACCTGGATGAAAGCACCATTGGGGCCGGCGCCGTGGCTCACTTGGTTAATCCTCCGCCTGCGGCACTGGCATCCCATATGGGCACCGGGTTCTAGTCCCGGTTGCTCCTCTTCCAGTCCTGCTCTCTGCTGTGGGCCAGGAGGGCAGTGGAGGATGGCCCAGGTCCTTGGGCCCCTGCACCCGCATGGGAGACCAGGAAGAAGCACCTGGCTCCTGGCTTTGGATTGGCACAGCACCAGCTGTAGCGGCCATTTGGGGAGTGAACCAACAGAAGGAAGACCTTTCTCTTTGTCTTTCTGTCTCTCTCTATATATAACTTTACCTGTCAAATAAACAAAAAATAAATTAAAAATAAAAATAAAGAAAACACCATGGTGACTATATGTTTTTGAGGATAATATTCTTTCTCAGATGATGGAAGTTAACTCTGACTTACATGTTCATAGCTGAGGCAGATATGTAGTTGTCACTGTGGAGTTAATTTGAATTAGGAGTCAACATGAAACTTCCTAATGAGACTAATCTTTTCACCATTAAGAGAAAATGCCTTGTTGAATTTGTCCATTGAGCTTCTATCCACAGGCCTGCTACCTCCTGGAAGCCTCTGCACCTTTATGCTCACTTAGCAGCAGAATCCTGTCTTCTGACTTACTCAGTCCATCCCTAGTTGAACTTGCTGATGTATCTACCCATCTTTGTTTTGCCCTGTCTTCTCAGCTGTTGTTTCAAATGGTAGGGTCTTGTTTTAACTGAATGACCTGTGTGCTCATAGAGGCACAGTGTCATGACTCCTCAGTGCTCTGTGCATTGTCAGTATAATTATGATATATTAACAGTTGTGTGGTTTATGGCTAGAGGAGACCTAAAGTGATTTGGTCCTTTGCCTTATCTTTTGGACAGTGTAAGTGAAGCTATAAAGAGAAAAAGTAGTTTCTCCAAAGGATTATAGCTAATGGTATGGGTAAAGCGAGAACTGAAAGTCAGATGTCTTGATTTCCAATCTACTTCAATTTCCACTCTTCCTCCTTTTGTTGCATCCTCAATCAACAAATACTTACTGAACATCTGCCAAGTGTGGAGTACTCTATTAGACCCTGATAATGCAATGTTGAATATGTCTGTCACACCAATACACAGGCACTAACTAGTTAACCACTGTTAACAATTACCTCGTTCTATGAGACTATAGAGATTTCTGGAGATTTCTTTTGAGAAGTTGACTGACCTATAGGACTTTGTTTTGTATGGGTTGGACTGGGCCAAAATTGGGAGCCAGGAGCTCAGTATAGGTTTCCCATGTCAGTGGTAGGGACCCAGCTGCTTGAACCATCACTATTGTCTCCCAAGGTTTGCACTAGCAGGAAGTTGAAGTCAAGAGCCAGAGTAGACATCAAATCTGAAATAGGATATGGGTTTCCCAAATGGCATCTCAACTCCTAGGCCAGGTGCCTGCACCTATACTTTTTAATGTACTTGAATTGAACAACTATTTTTTTTTGTACAAGAGTACAGTTTTAGAATCCATGCACATGAGAGGTCTTCCAAAATTCTTGAAAATACATATCATGAAAAATGTGTGCATGGATGTCAGGGTTTTTTTTGCACCAAAATTAAATTATTTTTCCTCAGTTTCCATTTATTTCAAAGGTAGATATACAAACACAGAGCTCCCCTATCCAGTAGTTCCACTCCCTAAATTGTCTGCAACAGCAGGAGCTGTGCCTTACTGATGTCAGGAGCCAGGAACTCAATCCAGATCTCCTGAGTATTTGGCAGAGACCGAGCCACTTGAGCCATCACCCACTGCCGCCCAGGGTATACACCAGCAGGAAGTTAGAATCAAGAGTAGAGCTGGAATTTGAATCCAGATGCCCACAGAATATGGGTGTCCCAACCCGAATTCTAAGTGCTGTGCCAAGCACCTGCCCCTAAACTTTTTTTTTTTTTTTTGGACAGTGAGAGAGACAGAGAGTGGACAGTGAGAGAGAGAGACAGAGAGAAAGCTCTTCCTTTACTGTTGGTTCAGCCTCCAATGGCCGCCACGGCCAGCGTGCTGCGGCCGGTGCACTGCGCTGATCCGAAGCCAGGAGCCAGGTGCTTCTCCTGGTCTCCCATGGGGTGCAGGGCCCAAAGACTTGGGCCATCCTCCACTGCACTCCCTGGCCACAGCAGAGAGCTGGCCTGGAAGAGGTGCAACCGGGACAGAATCCGGCGCCCCAACTGGGACTAGAACCCAGGGTGCCGGTGCCGCAAGGCGGAAGATTAGCCTAGTGAGCCGCGGTGCCGGCCGCCCCTAAACTTTTAATTCTATTTTTCCATGAAGTTTTTTATGTATCCTCATTTACTCACTCTGTTGCAGGCCCAAAAACAAATTAGAACTTGTCAGCCACAGCTCCTTCCATCAATGTATGGTTTAGAAGAGGGGAAAATAAAGATGTAACTGTTAATATAAAGAAAAATGTGGAAGTTCCACAGTTCAAAGGACACAACAGTCCTGTTTTTGGGGTTGAGAAGAATCATGAAGAATTTCCTGTAAGAGATGACATTTTACAGAGCATCTGAGCAGAAGCTTCTTAGAGAAGGTACAGCAAGGAAGGCGAAGGCACTCCAGGTTTAAGAACAGGCAAGCAGAGACAGACCAAAATAGGAAACTGCAGGAGTTTTCAACCAATAGAAAGTAGTTTCATTTCAGAGAAGCAAGCTCTGAGAGCAGTCTTTATTTAAATGCCCTTGGATTCAACTGGAATTAGGGATGGAAACACAAATACTCTCTCTTGTTGCAAGTCCTGGGGCACATAATCCTTGGCATTGTTTGATTACTACCCGTAGGAGCTGCTATGTACGTGCACACACATAAATGCACACACACAGTATCTTGGAGAGGAACCAATTCTTTTAATTGCTGTATTGCCTGGCATCTCATTGGGCTCCAATAAACCTTTCATCAAAGTAGTGAGAAGTATCTGGTATGCAGAAACTGTTTTCTCTGGCAGAAGGCAACTGCTCTAGAAACAGAAGCTGAACTCCTTCCAAATGACATGGCTGGCCTAGAGTAGTGAGTCTCAGATTCATTTTAGAAATATTGCCTCTGCTAGCCTCTGTCATCATGTCGCTTTATTCAGTTCCAGAGAGGACTCCCAGCCGTTTCTTACTATGCACAGTAGAATAGCTTAACTACTACTGTAGTGAAATGCTGGAAGATTATTTGTTTGTTAACATGTTAACTAGCACCCACATAGCGTGTTCCAGGTTCTGTTAGGAACACGGTGTTACAGTCAAACTTAGAGGAACAACTAGAAAAGAATCTTCCAGAACAAATACTGCAAAGAAATGGCCCCTAATCCAATTTAGCCACAGCTTTTTTTTTTTTAACTAGCATTTCAAAGATTTAAAATTAGTTATTTCAAAGGAAACTCTAGATTGTTTTACCTCCTTTGAAGAAACTGGAAGATATGGCCACACTGGGCCTACGTTCCCGGTGGCAAGTTATTTGGAGCTGCCACGCAGCTGCTGTCTTTAATTAGAGCTTGCATTTCTTGGTGTGTCAAAGTCCCCATCACTTCCTTTGCCTACATCTAGCTTGTTTTATTTTTTTGAGTCCATCTCGTGACCATCACTAACAGCCCTTGTGGAGGAGTCGCTGTTGCCTCTGTGGGTCTCTCTTCTGTTTAGTCTCCAGGAGCAAGTCTGTAGCCATCCTGGCAATTCGTTATAATCATAATGACTTGTGTCTGTGTAGTACTTCACAGTTTGCATGGCGGTCAAACGTTTACAAGCATCAGTCATCTGCAGAACCTCATTGCTGAATCTCAGCAGGTCTGAGGTGCAACCTATGGATCTGTGTTTCTCACAGATTCTCAGGGTCACCCTCCTGCTGGCTTGCAGACTACCTCTTGAGAATGACTGACAAGTAGTATTGTAACTGAGATACTTAACGCCGCATGAAGCTGCCAGGGCGGGCAACCATCTGTCCCCAGCAGGAAGAACGTTTGGAAGGACTAAGCAGCTTATCCTGGGTCACAAGGAGCATCAGAGTCAGATTTGAAACCATGACCTGAGACTTAAATCCAACAGGAATCCCCTTGTGTATGTCTCAGCTTCTGCCCCCCCATTCACAGAATCCTCAGGACAGCTCTGTAACAGAGTTATAGCCATGAGAAATGTAGCTTAGGATTGTATCAAGGGCAATTGCTGTCATGTCTGAGAACACAGAGTTAGAACTCATTCATATTCAGTGGGCAAGGGCAGAAAGGGAAGGATTGCAACTTGATGTTGAACTTCAGTGGGGAGAGTGGACTGAATAGAGAAGCCCCTTTGCTGAAAATGTCGGATTCAGCAGGCAGAGCAGATAGGTGCAGCACAGTCCTTGGGATCCAGGAGATAACAACAGGTGCTATCAAGCCATGCAGAGCCCAGCATTGAGGATTCAGTGGGGGAGCCAATGATAGTGTTTGAAGGGTAACCCTCAAGGGAAAACAGTTTAGGTAGGTGTACCTGGAAGTGGGAGTCAGGGACAGGATTCCAAGCTATTGTTAGATCTGGGGACAACAAGGGAGATTGCCTGGACAGGGACCAAGTACAGAAAGCAGTTTCACAGATCCGTTTTCCAAGATTGGGTACAGAATGGAGCCAGGGCTTCTCAGTTATAAAATCTGCCACGGTCAGAGCAGAACTCACAAGGGAGCAGATATCTTCTGCCCCAGTGTGTTTTTGAACTTCTTCAAACCATAACTTGAAATTAGCTGATTGATTTGTGGCCCTTCCTACTTGTGGGAAGGAAGCATAAAGTTCGGAAAGAACCACAGGATTAAATTTATTAAAATTCTGTCTGTTTAATACTCTATGAAATGAGTAATTTGACCATGATATGATCATGCTAGCCATTCACTAACCTAGTTTAGATGTTTATATTACTGTACAAATTCAGAACTATTTAAATAATTACCAGCCATCTGCCTGCAATTTCCAAGGTAATTAGTTATTATGTTTGTATTTATTTGCATATTTATGTGTATGTGTAATTCTCATGTATATTACATTCCCTGAAAACTAATTTGCTTGGGATTGTTAGGGTCTTCATTTCAAGGCTGACCATAAAACATGCTTATTTCAATTTTGTGGAGAAAAAAATATCTTAAGTCTTTTTATCTCTTTCTTGCTATATATAGTATAATAAAAATAAAGTTCTTTTTCATTGTTAAAAAGTTAGAATCCTCAATCTACTCATGTAAGTAAAGGAGATATAAATATTTTGGAAGTTGGGATGTATGGGGGTAGATGCAGACTTGTTACTTTTGTTGAAATTAAATCATTAATATTAACTGTTCTTAGTGGTCTTAACACCCTGTCCTAAAAGAAACCATTCCTGGTTAGTTGAGGAATCTTGCTGAGTTTCTGCTATGTAACATTCATAGGCTGGGTATATTTTGTGTTTGATTGTAATAAACTTAGGCATAATCTTTTTCCATTTGGTAATATGAATTGTCTTAGAATTGTGATAATTGCCTAAAAGCAGTAATACATGCAGCAGCATTCCATTCCCACTGTTCTCAAGGAGAGTCCAACTCCAAATTCTCCCAGTTTCCACAAGTCAGCTGTAAGTAGCCTGGAGCTTTCCTTTAGCTTGGGAAGACTTGGAGTGGGCTCTCTCTAAAATAATAAACCTATGAAGCAGCAGGCTATGATGGAAGATGCTCCCTGAACTAATGCACAGTGTAATGTGCAAGCCACAATTTGGGAAATGATGGCAATGGTGTTAAACTCCGCTGTATTTGCTGTGTTCTTTTCCAAACAGGCTCATGCACAGTTAGTTCGGGAAGTTGATGTGGAGAAGGTGTCTGCTTTTGAGAATCCATACGTAGATGCAATAAAGAGTTTATGGAATGATCCTGGAATCCAGGAATGCTACGATAGACGACGAGAGTATCAGTTATCTGACTCCACCAAATAGTGAGTATCCAGGAAGCCCAAGGGATCTTTCTCTTTGCTTTCTTGTGAAGATGCTCAGCGATCATAGCTTGAGTGTTCTGTGCTATGTAAATAGTATTCCAACCTAGGAAGTATAGATACTAAACACATGCCACGCTCGTAAATCTGGACTACATTATGAGAGACTGGTATCATGCATCAGGTAGAGTATTTCTGTAACTGTTTGCTGTTGGAAAACCAAATTGCAGACTTTAGAAGTTTGATTTCAGCAACCTTTTTCATCCCCCAAATTGTAAACCAGCGATTTTCAATGGTATATGCCATTCAATGGTATATGCTTGAAATCTTGTAACAGTAACTTCCGAGACAAATTCTGGTCTTAGTCCTGTGCTGGAAAATACCTGCACAATTAGAAACTGCAAACAAAAATAGGTTTACTTCTAGCTTCCTAACACATACTTTCTGGAATCCAGTTTTTAGAACAGAACCTTGACTGCTTTGTGAGAGCCACTATTATTGTAATGGATAGATTTTCCTCTGCATGAAAATTGCATGTGAGTTTAATTTTGCATGCATTCCAGAATCATTTTGTGAGCCGTCACTCAAACTCATGTGTCCTGGGAAAGATTTGCATCCTAAAGAAATCTGTTAATTCTCTAGATTAAATCTTGCCTAACAGAAAGTTAGGATTTGGCAGTCACTGGCTTAATGTAATCAATGTGGTCAGCAATCTAGATAATCAGGCGCCTGAAAAATGGGGTGTTTTTTGGGTAGTGGTTAGCCAGATTGCTGTCTACATTAATTATATTAATCCACCATTCACCTCTTATTTTGGAATGGGTGGAAAATATTCAGCAGCCTTAGGCTGCTGATAAAATGACTCAGTGGGTGAGCACAGGGCCTTGGGGAAAGTAAGAAGCCCCATCAGGCTGATTGCCATCACTCAATACTGCAGTGAAGATCCGAGAACGATGCTTTCACCCCAGTTCCAGGCATTTATATGAGAGAAGTTACGATTCAGATCGGCCACAGAAATGTCGCCTGGTCAGAGTATTTCTTGTGTACTTATGGTGAATTTGATTTATGTAATTCTGGAACATGACATAGGATGTCTCGCAAACACCATGTCTGTCACATGTCAGCTAATGCTGACCCTTCGTGTGCCTCTGCAGTGTGTGCTTTTAACCATTCCCTCTCTTCTGCTCCACTGTTGCCTGCTGTTACCCACTTCCACCTGTTCTCCCTCCCTGCCTCCCTCCTCCCCTTGCTTCTTTCCTCCTCCTAAGCTCCCACTATATAAGTTTCTCAGAGTACAGAGTTGAGAACGATGTATTCAGCTCTTGTCTGATCCAACTTCTGCCCCCTCCACCTTTGACCAGCTGTCTTCTACTTCCTGCCCCCTCTGTCCTTCTGTTTCTTTTGCCGTTTCGGATGTCATTCGTCTCCCCACGTTGCTGTTGTGTCGCACCCAGCCCTCCCAGTTCTGCACAGGATGTCTCCTCCTAGCTGCCTGCTCGTGGCTTCCACCCGCATCTTTGATTCCTCTCTGCTTCCCACTTTGCTGGCCTGTACTAACTAAAGCTCCTGTATGAAGTTATACTTACTAACAGGTCCTCTGCTTTTCTGCATGTTCCCTTTCACTTTGTTTTAAACCCTATTTCTTCCCCTTCCAACTCCTCCTCTTGTTTTACCTGGCACCTGTAACTGTTTCCCTACAGAGAGGTCATGCACCTGGGAACCAGAGCTCCAGTATCTAGTAACTCATGTGCTTCACAGGTTGAGGGCTCCCCGTCAAGAAGCTGCTTTGCCTCCTGCTACTGGGATAGACACCCCCACCCCGCAAGAGTCATCTTTGTACCCAGGGATGCCTGTAGCAGCTACTGTGGATGCAGTGTTGGGACAAGGCTCCATCACATCTCTGAGGACACTTCCCTGAGCAGATTTGTGGATTTCTAGAGCTCACATAATCATGAGTTAGTGTGATATGCTGCCATATCTCCTTGGCTTAGGGCAAAGAGCTCTACTAAGTAGTTTCTCCGGGCCCCTGTCTGTTCTGTGATCCTGAGAAAGCTGCTAGAATGGAATTTTGTCGGCTCAAGCCAGGTCTATCACAGAAAACAGTCTCACTCTTTGGGCACCATCCCTTATGACAGAGACAGACTGACATGTGGGAGCAGCTCACTGGCACAGGCTAATCTAAACTCCTTCAAGGGATTGTTCTCTAAGTAGTTCTACTTTGTCCTAATGCGTACAGGGAAAAATTCATTTTCTAAATTTTATATATATTTGGGTCTATGTATATACATGTACATCTTTTTTTTTTTAAAGATTTATTGATTTATTTCAAAAGCAGAGAGAGACAGAGTATGTTAGCAGTCTTCCATCCACCAGTTATCTCGGATGACTGAAACAGTCAGGACTGGGCCAGGCCAAAACCAAGAGCCTAGAACTCCATACTGGTCTCCCACATGGATGGCAGGGGAACCAAGTACTTGGGTCACCATCTGCTGTCTTCTCAGGCACATTAGCAGGAAGCTAGATTGGAAGCGGAGCAGCTAGGACTTGAACTGGCATTCTGGTATGGGATACCCATGTTGTGGCCTGCAGCTTAACCCACTGCACCACGACACCAGCCTCTATACGTAATTCTTTTCTTAACCATGTTTCTATACCCAAGTATATAAAACAATTACATGCCCTTATACATTTTAGTATATATCTCTAGACAAATGGAACATTTTCTTACATAGCAAATACTGTAATATTGGGGATGGCGCTATGGTATAGTGGGCTAAGCTGCTGCCTGCAATGCCAGCATCCCATATGGGGGTCAGTTCGAGTCCCGGCTGTTCAACTTCCAATCCAGCTCCCTGCTAATGCACCTGGGAAAGCAGCAGAGGATGTCCCAAGTATTTGGGCCCCTGCACCCACATGGAAGACCCCAAAGAAGCTCCTGGTTGCTGGCTTCAGCCTGGCCCACCTCAGCCTTTGGGACCACTTGGGGAGTGAACCAGCAGGTGGAAGACCTCTCTCTGTCTCTCCCTCTGTAACTCTGCCTTTCAAATAATAGATTTTTTAAAAAGTAATGTTATACCCCAAATGAGTAATCAGCCTTTTTCATTCTATACCCAGTTCATATTTAAATTTCCTAAATTCTTCCAGAATGTCTTTTAGTGATGGTTGATTTTAATACTAAACATCACATTTAGTTTTATCTCTTAAGATTCTTTTCATACAGTAGAGACCCATTTTGCATTTTACTGGCTTGTTGAAAAGACAAGCCTGGATTGCCTGATTGCTTCTCACAGGACGATTTAGCATGCTTCTCTGTTTCATGGATTTACTAAGAACTGTAAGTTGCATTCAAACACTTGTTTAGATTCAAGTTGAGCATTGTGACTCGCAGCCATTAGAAGGGATGTTGCCTGCTGGTTCACCATGGTTGGTGAGGTTAAAACAGACCACAGTGCTGGAGAGTATCACCCTCCGTGGTAAAGCTACATTTTTTTCTCTTATTGTGCTTACTTTGTCGATGAGCAGTCCCCAGGTCCCCATCAGCTCTTTACCTCAAGCTTTTAATTCCAACTGATAATTCTTGCCAGATTCCGTAATTGCATTAGGATTTATTAAGCAGCGATTTTCTACTCGTGTATGTTGGTCTATGTTGGCGTCCTGTGCAGTATGTTCTCTCCTCAACTGGTGCTGTTTGATCACCCTGAAATAGATTCACTATTGAAAAGGTGTATGTTCCAGTTTTCTGTGTAAAGTCAGCAGTCTGTTGCATGGACTAAATGGCATGGTGGCCATACAGTTTGTCATTGAAAGCAGCTCACTGTGAGAAGGAAGGGGAACAGATGTTTAGCCTGGTGCTTAAAATGCCTACATCCTACATCAAAGATCCTGGGTTTGAGGCCTGGCTCTTGATTCCTGACTCCAGCTTCCTGCCAATGAAGACCCTGGGGGCAGCCGTGATGGCTTTAAATAAATCAGTTCTTGCTGCCCATGTAGGAGAACAGAATGGAGTTCCTGGCTCCTGGCTTTGGCCTGGTGCAAACCTGGTTGCTGCAGTTATTTGGAGAGTTAGCCAGCAGATCAGCAGATAAGAGGTCTCCCTCTCTGTCTGTCTGTCTCTTTCTATCCATCTCTCTCTCTCCCTTTCCTCTACCTTGCACCTCAGTTGGTCTCAAATAACTCAATAAAGTTTTTTTAAAAAATAATTGCACTGAAATAGTAAGCATAAATTGATACTCTGCAGGACAAGCAGGAACCTGTGGTCAGCTTAGCTAAATGAAATATAGGAAGGCTGATTAGTTGGTTTGTTTGCTTCCTTTATTTTTTCCAGAGTGCTCTGTTTACTTCAAGGGAGGGAGATCAGTAGACTCCTGCCTGTCGTAGGAAGGGTTGCATATGGAATCCTGAGTCAGTTGGCCCTGTGTTTCTGATCGCTTTCAGGGATGGTTTAGTGTTTTTGATAGATGAGTGCCCAAGCAGTGTGGCCAACCTGCCTTAATCCCACTGTGCCAGGAAGCCTTAGTATCAGTGTCCCCCTTTTATACCTCGCCTCAGTAGCAGGCCCTTCGCCTTTTCTTTAGCCAGGGGTAAGACCTTTGGCATCCTGACTTCATTGTCTGCTGTCCCATGCGTTTCTCCGGTGTGGTGGCAGCAGATGCTCTGTGAGCTGCAGAGTGCTGGCTAGGCCGCAGGTCCCACACTCACATTACCGAGTCCCGACACTGAATTCCTGTCTGTGTGTTTGAGATAGCTGTTACCCTGCCCCTTTCTGACTTTAGTTGTGTGCATTTCCCTGGAGTATCTTCAGTACTTTCTGGCGCTACTTTCTCAAGCCATTGCTTGTATAATTAAAATAAGACATACTTCATTGATATTCCAGACCTAATTTCTTATACCCTAAAGTGTTGCCACCTTATAGAAATCTTTGAAGTTAGACCTAGCTTCTCTAAGTGCTGTCTCCTCAGATGGTTCTTTGGCTTGGGTTAGGGGATGTCTGGATATCCAGTGTCTAAGCAGTGTGGGAATCGGGGCCTGCCATGCACATCTACTTACAGCATGCAGCAAAGCCCTCTTCTCTCCAGAACCCTGCTGCGTGCGAGAGTCTGCACTAGCCACTTGCCGAGAACGCTGAGAGAAAGGCCAAGCATGCCTCTCATCATTTATGATGAACTCCTGTCTAGCCATCCTTCAGGACCAAACATCAAAGACAGCCACTGTGTCATCTCTCGCAACACTTCATACCAGCCTCTGTTGTATCTGCCACCACGTGTACATAAGTGTCACTCTCGCTACCCTCAGTGTCTGACCATCACAAATGATTGTTCTATCAGTAGTAAATGAGTAATTTCTACTGTTTCAGTGGCGGTGATTAGGCTGTTATATGTTTGACTGTTATAGGTGAACTTTGAAGACTCAGAGCTGAAGGTACTTAAGTGTTTTTATTACCGCTTTTAAAGGTCTGGGATGTGACAAGCTCTTATATCAAAAACAAATAACTGCTGTTTACTGAACACTTACTGTATGTTACATTCTTTGCTCATTTGCATTCATTATTTCTTTTAATCCTCAAAGAACACCCACAGTGGCAAGTATTTCTTATCTCCATCTAATGGAGGAGAAAACTAGATCAGAGAAACATTGAGTACCTTATCTAAGGTCACACAATTAATAAGTGATCGGAGGAGTTGAATCCATATTTGCTTACTATATAGCCTAAGATTTTAACCAGTGTGAATTACAGCCTCACGGAGGGTGACAGATAAAATGATTGATTGATTGATAGATGATAGGTAATCGACAGTTGTTAGATGATACCCAGATGATAGACTAATGAAGAACAGCATTTTACAAGTCACTTACCATGAAATATATAAATTGTTTATTTTTAAAAAATGCTGTCACTAGGTAGTTTTATATTTATAAGATTTTATAAGGGAAATTATGTCAAATTTATTGGAAAATCAACTTGTTGAGTTTTGGTTATTATTAAAGAAAACTTAGCCATATTTACCTGAGCATCTGTTATTCATATTAGCATGGAAGCTATTCTAAGTCACAGATAACTCAGAAAATTATTCCTTTACTTTAGCTTTCAATCTTTATCTGTACCACACACACTCCACCCAATCGCTTTTTACTGGAACCAGTATTGTGGACATAATAAGATGGTTTGAGTTTCCCTCTTTCTGCTTTGTTTAGCTAACATAATAAGCAATCAGATGGTACAAAGAGCAGACAGCAATGGTGGAAATAAGGAGATGGGAAGTTCCAGAAAATGGAAAAACAGTTGGGGATAAGTTTGCAGTTGGCTTTAGTTTGATACATTCTTCCAGTTCTATTTAATTTGAGAATAAAATGCAACCTAACATCCTGCAGAGTTTTATAGATTCCTTTATTAACTTTTTTGTTATTGATAGAAGCCCAAGGGCTCTGAATATCTTTACATAAAGAGCACAATAAACAGATGGCTCTAAGTTTGCTGTTTTTTCCCCTCCGGGGTAGGGTGGGGGGGTTCACCACCTGCTTTCATATGCTGAGACATCAGGTCAGATGAGTTCACTGCCCACAGTACCACAAGCTCCTTGACATTACCCAGAGAACACAAATTTCAATCACATTGTCACAGAGTGAGGAAACTCATTGCAGGCTTTGATGAAAGACTGCCAGAATCTTAATCTCACTTTCCTGAAGTCCCCTCGGAGACTTCACTAAAAGTCAGCATTACTATTTACCTCTAACCTCATGCTAAATCTCCAATGTCAGATCATGACCATGACATGAAAATGCAGACACAGGGGCTGGTTTTGTGGCATAGCTGGTTAAGCTACCACCTGTGACACCAGCATCCCCTTTGAGCACCTGGCCATGTCCGGGCTGCTCTAATTCCTGATACAGCTTTCACTGCCTGGGAAAGCAGTGGAAGATGGCCCAAGTTCTTGGGCCCCTGTCATGTATGTGGGAGGCATGAATGAAATTCCAGACTCCCTTGCTTTGGCTTGGCCCAGCCCTGACTGTTGCGGCCATTTAGAGGGCAAACCAGTAAATGGAAAATTCTCTCTCTCTCTCTCTCTCTCTCTTTCTCTCTCTCTCTCTTTCTCTCTCTCTCTCTCTTTCTCTCTCTCTCTCTCTCTCCTCTACCCTCTCTCCTCTCTCCTCTACCCTCTCTCCTTGTAACTCTAGCTTTCAAATAAATAAATAAATATTTTAAACAAGAAAAAGGAGCAGGAGTGATTTCAGAGGTAGGTTGGTACATCATACTGGTTAAGGATAACTCCTTCTTGAGGAGGTGCTGTGCTGAAATGTTGCTGAGTGACGAGTCAAACACTGGAACCCATTAGCCTGCTGGTTTGGCTCTTGCAGCCAGCCTGACTTTGCTTTGGTGATTTTTTTTTTAACGTTGAAGCCTAATGCAGGCTTTGGAGAGCACACAAGACCATTGCATGGGGAGAATGCTGGATCAAGATCCAGCTGAAGAAGGAGTTCCCTCTGCTGTTCACCACCTCTGGGGCTTTGCCTCAGAAGCCTCACTCAGATTGGGCTGTAAAGAGTAATCTTTAAACTTCCAGCTTCTGAAGTCCTTTTATTCCCTTACAGTACACTGCCTTTATCTGAGAAATTATTATTATCCAATGCAGCCAAGTGAAAACTGGGCACCCCTAAATTTACCTGGAAATAGAATGAACAGAGAAATTATCCTCCCCGTGGTTAAATACTAAAAACTCCCTCTTGCTCTCTGAAGAGTGTTGATTTTGAATGTTTGCTCTTTTTAAACAACAACAGTAATCGCATGGGTGTCTTTTTTTTTTTTCTTCACTTGAGTGACATGTTTACTTGTATTCTTGTTTTGTTATCTGGCAGACCATATCTCCTAAAACAAGCATACAAAACAAACAAGAAAAGAACCTGCCTTTGTCTTCCACAGTGAGCCTGGATAAGTCGAAAAGGTGGTCTTTATTTCCTGCTTTTCAGAATGCTCCAAGCTCTTAGGGGTGAAAAAATTGGGCCTAGATGTGTTTAATTACTCTCTAACCTGCAGTTCAAACCAGGGAAAAGGGCTGGCCCTGGCCCATCTGCAGAGGACTAGCCAGCCAAGAGAGACAGGCTTCAATTTGTCAGCTTGCTGTCTGCTCATATTTTATTGAAACCTTTGCATATTCAGTTGCTTGACGTCTTTTTTACAGTCATTTCCACAGTCCTTATTCAGGATGATACTGTAACCTGCTAAAACAAGGGATGCTGTCACTGTTGGTCTGGGCTTAGCAAACCCATCAGCCAAATCCAGCTCTCTGCTTGATTTTGTAAGTAAGCATTCCTGGAGCACAGCCACATGCATTGGTTTATGTGTTGTTGACTTGCTTTTGCACCTGGTAGCAGAGTCAGATAGTTGCAATGGAGACCACATGACCCATTAAGCCTAATATTTACTATCTGTTTTTCACACACTCTTTCAAACCCCTTCTGTAGAAGAAGAATGCATAGTGAAAAGCAACTAGAAGTCCTCATTCACCATTTGATGGAACCTGGCTTAAGACTCTACTGTTCTGAATTAACGCAGAGATTAGTTTTAGAGTACTGAGAGGATGGATGGTCTGCATTCCTTCAACAATCCTCCAGAACTGCTGCTTTTCGTAATGAGCTTTCTGCTAGGAAGTGAGCAGCAGAGAGCTCTAGATTATATTCCCTGGCAGTTACCTCTAAATATCATGCAGGAATGTTTAATACTAATAGTGTCGGAAATAACCAGAAATGTCTGTTGAGTTGATTTGGCCCTTGAGAGCAAGAATATGTGTCTCATATGAGGAGTCTTCTAAAAGTTCATAGAAAATGAGTATCTTGGGAAAACTACAAGTGGGCAGGCAGTTAATTTGTGTGTGTGTGTGTGTGTGTGTGTGAGAAAGCAAATCTTTCTGTTTATGGAGAGTGTAATGGAATTTAACCATGACAGCTGAAGCAAAAGAAAGACTGACAACCTTTTATAAGAGCCTAAGAGACATGCACCTAACTGATGACAGCCCCACCTCTAGTCACAAGTGAGCCAAGGAACCTTGCTATCCTCGGCTTGCTGATTCCCTGCCACCAAGCAACCTTAAGACACTGATTGGCCGACTGATGTTCTCGTTTGTTACCACTGTTATCTGTTCCATTTAATGAACTGAATTTTGATCTCTACCTAGTTCAGGTTAGCATGACCAGCTTCCCAGATCTGATCACCCTTTTGAAAATGAAGGTTCTTTTCCTCTTGAAACAGTGCCCGAGTTTAATGTGACCTGACTGTGGTGAGCCCACTCGCATCACAGACCAGTTCTGGGAGGGCTCCCGGCTGCAATCCCTGGAGCCCTACTCTGTGACCCACCTTGTTTCTACATCGCAGTGTAGTTGTTTCAGCACCTGTATCTTCATCGTCAGAGTATGTGTGTCCTTTTTTTTTATTCCTTTGTGGTTCACTCTGAGGGGTATGCATAGTGCCTCATTTGACTTCACTTGTTGCAGGGTTGCAATAACAGCTGTAAAATGAATGAGTAATAAAAGAAGAAGGAAATTGTATGCTTTTCCTACTTTCTTCTCATCTCTGTTTTCTGACTGTTCAGATCCATTCTGGATACCCAGTATAACTCATCACCCACCCCCAACCCGGCCCCGGCTTCTTTGCAGTATTCTCCAGTGACCAGGTTCATAATCATCTTTCCCTTCTTACAGCATTCATACTTAGCAGCTCACAATTTGTCACTTAATTATTTCTTAATTGATTCATTTCTGCTATCTTTTTTTCCCAGGTAGTCTGATGTCCTAAGGGCAAAGAATATATTTTAACGTTCCATCCTCCACTCTCTCCAACACACATACTGTGTTAGAGTTTCACATATAATGGATTCTCAATAAACATGTGAAGTAACTAAATTCAGTACTACCATTGCATTTCAAGATAGGCAGACTAAAGTTAAAACCAGTCTTCTGAAACTTCTTGATTTCTTTTAGAAATGTGTCAGTATTAGTCAATAGCTTTAAAAGTTATTATATAAAAGATGAATAACAAAGCCCAGAAAGCAGATTGAAAAAGATCTCTTTTCTCTCTCTCTCCCATTGTCATTTTGTTTGTTTTTAATTACAAGGTCAATTTATTTCTTTGAGCAACTCACTGGAGAATCTGCTGCTGTGTGTGCAGCCCAGGCCCTGGCCCCTGGCCCTGGGTCTGCCTGGTGGACATGCCAGAGCCTGGCCTCTTCCCAGCTGGCACTGGCAGTCTCTTCATGGTACCGTTTGGAACACCTCTTCCCCATATAATATTCGTCTGGTGCTCTTTACCAAATGCAGAGATCTGGGTTTAATTTTTAAAATCTGATTTTCTTGATTGATTTTAGCCCCTTAGACTTCTCTTTGATCCTATAGAATAGTCTGTAGCCTGTAACCCTCCTGCTATCACCAGGTAATCTTTGTTTTAACCTTGAATTTCTTAGTAAGAGCAAATAACGTCTGATGAACGGATACCTATCATAAATGCTGTAGCTCTTTGCACTCCAATCATACCGTGCCAGGTACTAAAGAGGAAAATGGGAAGTCAATTTGCCCCGAGCCAAATGCACATGTTCGGGAGATGGAAGTGTTTGTGTAATGAGTAATCCGTGCAGCTAACCAACCTAACCAGATTACCACAGGGCTTGTATCTGCAGCAGGATCTGCCAGATGACTGAGGGACGTGGGTGGGTCATGGCATTAAAACCTCCACTTGACTGTCCCCTGGGGTATCAGTTTTGCAGAACTGTTACTTCTCCATTTTTTAAAAGCATTCACTTTGACTTTTTTTTTTTTTTTTTTTTTTACTTTGGATGGTTGTGGACATGCAGCAACCATATAATAACTGTGTGGTTCTGTTTTTCTCCTTCTCTTCCTCTGCTTTTGACAGTGTCAAATACAATCTCATGGTACAATCTAGCTTTTAATTCCCTGGAGTCTGGTCCTCTCACAATGAGGTCTTCTGAATTTTTTTTAATGAAGTTGACCTAGTTTTTCTAACCTTCTTTTCAATAACTAAAAATGTGAAAACCTACCCAAAATCTTTATCTGTGCCATAGTTTCATCTTAATACTGGACTTGAACTGCAGATATTCAGTGCAGCCTGTTCATGGGAAAACCTGCAAGGATTGAGCCCCCAGTTCTCAATACATAACCCACAGCAAGCAGGTTCAAGACCCCAAGATGCTGTTTTCATTTATCTTGTTGTATTTAGTAGAATTGTACCAAATGTCAGAGATGTCTTTTTCTTTATTTTTTTCACTTTTTTAAAGATTTCTTTATTTATTTGAGAGGCAGAGGGAGAGAGAGAGAGAGATCTTCCATCCACTGACTCACTCCCCAAATGGCCGCAAGGGCCAGAGTGTGGGGACCCATGGATAGGCTTGCCATGGGACCCCCCCATGCTGGGCTTGGCTTATAGCAGTAATGTGGATGTAGCAGCTGATTGAACTTTTCATCTAGCTGAGGATCGTGGAAAACAAGATGGCGCTGATGCCCTGCCTGCTGCGTGACTCCACAGCTGATCGTGATCAAGTGCCGGATTGGAGAGCTCTGTGCATGGACTGTAATTGATTGACTGTGATTGGTTGAATTCTGGATATAAGCGGAGAGCGAGAGAGAAGGGGGCACGCCAGCTTTCCCCCTTAAGGAACGTGCATGCCATCTCTCCCCCTTCTCCCGGTTCCCCCACTCTCTTTCCCACTCCTTCTAAGTAAAAGTCTTTTGAAGACCGATTAACTGCGAGCAGCGTCGTTCCTTTTGTGGCCGAAGGATCGACACCAGAGCTGGACTGATCAGGAGCCAGGAGCTCCCTCTGGGTCTCTCACATGGGTTCAGGGGCCCAAGGACTTGGGCCATCTTCCACTGCTTTCCCAGGCCATAGCAGAGAGCTGGATAGGAAGTAAGCAGCTGGGACTAGAACCAGCGCCCATATGGGATGCCGGCACTGCAGGCGGCGGAATTACCCACGACACCACAGCACTGGCCCCAGAGATATCTTTTTCTACTTTTCGCACAGACACTTTAATTTTTGGTGTAATTTCTGAGGGCTGTATACCTCTTAACTGTTTTAAAATGTTTTTAACCCCGCCTGTAATATAATGTTTTACTTGTGAAATCATCTCTCTTAATTTTGTTTCATGTTTTCTTCTTTTTCACAAAAACAGTGCTCTCGAATTTTTAATGTCTATGCTATCTTGGTTTAGATTTCTTTTTTTTTTTAAAAGATTTATTTTATTTATTTGAAAGAGTTACAGAGAGAGATAGAGAAAGAGGTCTTCCATCCACTGGTTCACTCCCAGATGGCCACAACGGCCAGAGCTGCGCCGATCCGGAGCCAGGAGCCAGGAGCTTCTTCCAGGTCTCCCATGTGCGTGCAGGGGCCCAAGCGCTTGGGCCATCTTCTACTGCTTTCCCAGGCCACAGCAGAGAGCTGGATCAGAAAAGGAGCAGCCAGGACTAGAACCTGCGCCCATATGGGATGTCGACACTTCAGGCCAGGGCTTTAACCCGTTGTGCCACAGTGCCAGCCCTTTGGTTTAGATTTCAATCACCCTTCTGCTCATAGATGATGGATTGTATTTTTCTTTTTATTTTAAAAAGATATTTGAGTTCTCACTGCATGTCAAATTGGAGCGTGAACTAAATTCAAGGGTTACCTCAGAACTGTTGCTGACAAACTGTTGTCAGAATTGTGGTGCAGAAGCAGGCGTTTGGTCTAGCAGTTGAGACATGAATCAAGATGCCCGTGTCCCATGTCAGAGTAGTAGAGAGGAACGCTTGCTCGTTTGTTCTCTCTCTATCTCTGTGTGTCTGTATCTATGTCTCTCTGCCTCTCAGATAATTGAAAACATTAGTTAATCAAGAAACAGTTGGGGCTGGCACCGTGGCTCACATGGCTAATCCTCCACCTGTGGCCGCATCCCACATGGGCACTGGATTCTGTCCCGGTTGCTCCCCTTCCAGTCCAGCTCTCTGCTGTGGCCCAGGAAGGCAGTGGAGGACGGCCCAAGTGCTTGGGCTCCTGCACCCGCATGGGAGACCGGGAAGAAGCACCTGGCTCCTGGCTTCGGATCAGCGCAGCACTGGCTGTAGCAGCCATTTGGGGAGTGAACCAACAGAGGGAAGACCTTTCTATCTGTCTCTCCCTCACTGTCTATAACTCTACCTGTCAAATAAATAAAAAAATAAAATTAAATTTAAAAAAAAACTGGAATGTTTTTAAAACTTACCTAACAGAGAAATACCATATTTGGTTTGGGCGTATTATTTTAATGAAGTTGAAGCTTCTCTCATATATTTTTAATCATTTAAAGTAGAAGACTATACCATACTTCTGATTTTCTTATTTTTCAAAATATTTATTTATTTATTTATTTGAAAGGCAGAGTTACAGAGGGGCAGAGGCAGAGAGAGAGAGGTCTTCCATGCACTGATTCACTCCCCAAATGGCCACAAATGCTGGAACTGGGCTTGATCTGAAGCCAGGAGCCAGAAGCTTCTTCTGGGTTCCCCATGCGAGTGAAGAGTCCAAGTACTTGAGCCATCTTCTACTGCTTTCCCAGGCCATAGCAGCAGCTGGCTCTTGAAACGTTGCTCATATGGGATGCCGGCACTGCAGGCGGCAGCTTTACCCACTACGCCACAGCCCTGGTTTTCTTATTTCTGTAGCTAGAGATGATCCTGAAGTTAAATGTATAAGGAGTTTAGCCTTTACAAGATATAAACTAATGGGTATGATTGCCAAAGCAGTTCAGTGATGCTGCAGAAGGCTGTTTTGTGGATCATCACTGAGGACTAGAGACCAGTTCGTTGCCAAGCAACAACTGCATCCAGAATATGCACACATTCGTTCCATCCCTGATAGGTCCCACCACTTCTCTTCTTTATATAACCCTTTTCTTCCCACAAGCTGGTAAACTCCTTGCAGGCAGGAATCAGCTTCCATGAGTTCATCTCCTTAGCATCTAGCATAATGTCGTGGTCAGCATGTGTTGTTGAGTTCCAAGTAACTGCATTTTGTTCCTCGTGGGCAATGAGGTGTTGAAACGTTACTGCATGAGTCTTGTTACCGCCTCACTTTTCACTGAAAACCATCAAAAGCCTATTTCTTCCTTTAAAGAGATACTATCAGCTGTTTCTGTTGGTAAGACACCACCTGCTTGGTTGGCACTGGATAAGAGAGAACTCCAAGGCCTGCAAGTTTAAAGCCAACAGGTATAACATCAACATGCGGAATTTATCATTCTGTGGCCAGAACCTAAAGAGCAGGAAGCACATCTCCTAAATGAAGTTAACCAGTGATACCTTTCCGTTCTGTGTTGGCTTTAAATTTGTCAGAGACATTTCAATTCAGAATTTAGTTATTACTTAGTGCAGATCAGTAGTAGCCCCAAGAGGTAAATATGTAAAGATGGACAGCTAACAGCCTTCCTGTGTTTTTCCTAAAAGGTATAACCTGCCTTTCTAACCACCGTGGCATTTACCATTAAGTGGTTGAAATTTGGATCGTATGCTGAGCACCTGCTGTGTCCCAGGCCTGAACCTAGGTGCTGGTGACAGGCTGTGGACTAGGGTAATTGGAGCCCTGACCACTGAGTGCAAGAGCCATAGCCACCTGGCAAACACATATAGAAAAAAATTTTTAGTCAGTTGTCAAATTATCAGTTATTGAATGTCTCAGTGCAATGGAAAGTCATTAAATCTCCATGAAGAGATTGGGGTAAGGGGAGTTTCGGTGGCTAAGCATCCCAGTTGCTAACACACTCTCAAAGATGGCTTGTTTCCTGGACGCTTTAAGTCCCATGTATACCATGGGAGCTTTCTCTCCCTGACGTCAGGAGCGAGCTGCTGCCAGCCACTCATTACACATACATTGCCTTGGAAATGTACCTGTGCTCATCACCATAGCAACACCCTGAGAATGACCTCAGCAGCCACTCCGAATCATTCCTACAAAACAAATTATGGCTATAATTAACTCCCTGAATTTACTCTGTGGTATAAATTTGTTCAGGCCTTGGTGTTTCTTCTCAAAAGGTTAAATGAATGGAATAATCCAACCTGAGCCCATCCCCCATCGTCCACCCAAGTTGTCCTCAGAATATGAAATGTACTTTCTACGGAAGCATCAAGAAATGACAATGCCCAAGTCTTACCGTGGAGACCTCCGCCTCTAAGGCAGTGGGGTGGCTATCTTCCCTCAGCAGGCCTGCAGTGCAGCAAGTGCTGTGATGGGACTCTCGTGCCTAAGTCCTGTGGGCCCCGGCGTGAGGGGCACACCTGGGCCAGGGACTCTGCAGGCAGGAGCTGTCCACGCCAGCCCCTCCTTAGCAGTGAAAAGTGCTTCACAGATTGTCTACAACCACCCAGTCTTCCTCTCAAAGAAAATATTTGTCATGCTCTTTATCTTTGGGAAGCGGCATCCAGTGTGTCCCTTTTGGGGTGTTTCAGGTTTCTTTGAGTTCTCCATGAGGTGTGTTGGAACTGGCAGAGCTGGATAGAGTTCCTTTCAGCCCATTTCCTTTGTTAAACTAAATTGAAGTTTTTCTTTTTTTTTTTACACCAAGTAAAGTGAGCCTTTCTCTGCCATCCAACTGAGACAAAAGCAAAAAGCATGTCAAATTGCAAACGCCAGTTACTTTTAAGTTAGTTAGAAATGTGTGGACCACTAGGGCCAGCACTGTAGCGTAGTGGATAAAGCTCCGTCCACAGTACCAGCTTTTCATGTGGGCACCGGTTCAAGTGCCAGCTGCTCCACTTCTTATCCAGCTCCCTGCTATGGGCCTGGGAAAGCAGTGAAAGATGGCTCAAGTATTTGGGCCCCTGCACTGATGTGGGAGACCCAGAAGAATCTCCTGGATCCTGGCTTCAGTCTGGGCTAGCAGTGGCCACTGGCCATTTGGCGAGTGAACTAGTAGATGGAGGATCTCCCCCCCCCCGCGCCTTTCAAATAAATGCAATAAAAAATCTTTTTTTAAAAAAAATGATTTTTTTAAAAGAAAGAAATATATGGAACATCCCTAGTGGCCATTTCTTTGCCATGCGATGTGTTGGTACCTGCCCCATGAAGACACAGAACGGAGCCAGGCAGGGTGCAAGCAGTCAAAGTTTGTTGGTGTTCTGTTATTTTCTGAACTCTACCGTTGTTGATGAGGAGTGAAAGAAAGACAAGGGGGAGAAAGTGTGTTTAAGTATGAGTGTATCAATATTCTGCTAACATCTCAGTAGTCCTCTGCATTCGGAGTGGATCGCTGATCCTTTTATCAGGGCAGGCCTCTAAGCAGTTTTATAGTTGTATACCCTGATTCCCTCTTACCCGAGTGTGGCTTTCAAGGGGCTGAGTTCATCGTTCTAAATTGGAGAGAAACCATCCAAGTTCCCTCTACACAATGTGACAGGTGACTTCCCAGTTCGTGTGCTGGCTGTTTAGAGTCTCCTGGGCAAACACACATCTGTGTTTGAAAATAGACTGGCAACAAGTAGTTTGTTTGGTTCCTCTTCAGGAAACAACCAGAATCTCCCAGTCTTTTGCAGCTAAGCATTAGCAACCTTCTGTGTTGACCTCTGTGTGTGTCATGACATGAACGAAAATGGTTCATTGAGCATCATGTTTCTAAGCAAGCTCACTGGGGCAAATATAAAGTTCTTTGATTCCTCTGAAATAAATGCTTAGATATAGCAGGTAAATAAAAAGTGATTTGTAGATTTCTTAATGTGTGTTTATTTCAAGTTTTTCAAATTAAGGAGCTGATTTATCAGGAAACTCCATCCATAGGCTACCAGTTGATTTTGTAGATGTGATGTGATGAGACTCAGAACAATTGCTTGTTAACCCTATCAGACAATTCCCAAGACCTTGCCGGGATATTGACTAACCTTTTGGGTCCAGGCCATTTTTGCATTTCTTTCCTGGCTGTCTCATCCAAATGCTCCCAGCCTCCATCTCATCATTTTCTAAAGGCACAAGGTTGGTTCCTATTGGTCAAGAGAGAGCTAATTGCTAGCTAGAGAATCTTTGATGTGTCTACGATAAGGCCTCTAGGATATGAATTCCTTGCTTTGCAATGGGAGTTTCTATGTTGGTACTTTTTTGTCTCAAAAATATGTATATGCATATACATACAAGTACATGCATGTAGTATACATTTATGTGTGTGTAGATGTATATATGTAACAATGGATGAAATACAAATAAGGTCTGTATTTGACTAACAGTATTGTCTCAATGTCAGTTTCTTGGTTTTGATATTGATGTTTTATAGTTATATTAGATGTTATCAATAGGGGAAGATAGTTTGAAGGGTGCCAGAGAATTCTGTCTAATATTTTTGCAACTTCCTGTGAGTCTAAAGCTATTTAAAAATAAGTTTAATCTTAAGGAATGGAAGAGTAGCATATGAACAGATACATTCAAAGTTGAGGTGTGATGACTCTACACATTGGTGCTTTTATCTTAGCTGTTATTAGTGTAATAGCTAGAAATTCTGTGACTTCACATTAATCACAAATGACCCAGGCTTTGGACAGAATTCAGATTATGGCATCCTGCTGTCTCTCTTAGGAGAGTAAGAAAATTCATTCCAGGAAAAGTACTGATTTTTTTTTTTAACAAAACAAAACAAGAAAAACATCCTGGCCTTATGTGCAACTCTGTTATTTATTTATCCCAATCAAATCTGTATAAATGATTCTAAAACTATTTGTTTTGAACTCCTGCTTTACCAACCAGGCCTGCAGCAACAACAGCAAAGAATAGAGGATAGGACACTAATGTGAATTTCTCTCCTCCCCCCATCTCTTTGCTTTTTGTATGGTCTTTAATTGATGTGAGATAAGAAATGAGAAATATGGAAAGTTGGAAATCCTTAGGGAGATTACCTTCCTCTGAGTATTCAAACATTGACTTTATTTCTCCCAAACTACTCTTCTGTTTTCTGGTCCTTCCATGTCCACAGATGTGTGATGGTGTCACTAACGTTCTCATTGTGTCTCCTCCTCTAGCTATCTAAATGACTTGGACCGCGTAGCCGACCCTGCCTACCTGCCTACGCAACAAGATGTGCTTAGAGTTCGAGTCCCCACCACAGGGATCATCGAATACCCCTTTGACTTACAGAGTGTCATTTTCAGGTAGTAACTGGGTCCCTAAAACCTACTTCTCAGCTTTTAAGCCTTGAGTACCTTTGTAGAACCCGATGAGTATTGAGATCATGTGTAGACTTTACAACAATGTAGCCTCTGTGAAGTATTGTCATTAGATACACAAATGCCATGTTCCTGAAAGAGGAAGGAAAAGAGCGATGCACTGGCAAGTCTCTGATTTCAATTTAGGGCATCAGGAAATTAACGAAAACTTAGTTTGCCAGTGATTGATCACAATCAGTTACTCAAACATTAGTCCTAATTGTAACTTTTTTGGAAGTACTTTATGAGGAAAATAGGTATATATTGGGAATTATTTAAGATATGACTGATCTTATAACCCTATCAATAATATAAATTATCTGTTATTGGAAGCTTTCATGTCGGTGTTTTCTGGAAACCATGCAGAATTTTTCAGTTGCAATAAAAATAATTTACTTGAAAAAAATTCAGAGATACTTTAAAAATGTGTTAATTAATTTAGTGTAAATTTATGTAGCAAAATAGATTGAATATATATTTCCTCTTGTTCCTGGTCTGTCTAGTAGTATTTCACAAGAAGTTCCTTATTTTTCTTTCTAGATGAGAAAAAGTAAACAATATTTATGTGCTTTCATTTACTCTATTACACAATTACCCAGTTGTATTTTTGGTTAGAACTCTGACCATGTGATGCTTTGAGCAATGAAGCCATGTGAATATATATCTATCTCTTTGAGTGCAGGGAGTGGAATTCCTCGAGAGGGCCCGTCCAATTGAAGAGGAATGCTTACCATGTCAGCTTATGAAACTGGGGTTATGTAACTGTCAGTCTGCCACGTGGCTGTGATTAGCAAGCCTTACATCATGCTTGCCACAGCACTGTATTTTACTGCAATAGTCTCTGTACCTGTGATTGAATCTGACGGCCATGCACCCCGTTAAGGGACATAGCCATAAAGTGGGTGGCATTTTAGAAGTCTTTAGAAGTCAGTTTTTCATCTTACAAAATGATCACACTGAAAAGTTTGCAGGATTCCTTGTACCACCAGCATTCTGTATAAAGTTTATAACATTTAGAGATGTTTAGTTTGAGACAAAAATTTCTTTCCCCTTATATTCAAGTCACCATATATTTTCAAAAACATAGAGCATTTCCTGGAGCATTTCATTCTCCTCGTTTCTTGGCAATTAGTGAGTTCTGAAATCAGATACTGTTACATCTTATTTTTTCCATATTTTGTGCAGTAGCTTTTAAAGACCATCTTTTTGCCACTGCAGTGAAAATAATGACTTGGAAGTATAGTCTCCTGCCACCATCAAAAGCCTTGTGTGGGGCCTAGTGAGCCAGAATTTCACGGAATGAGAATTTCATGTAAACAAGTGGCATGTTATTCACACAGTGCCATTAGGGAAAACCTAGAATTTTAATATTTGTAGGGCCTAAGAATTCCAGCTTTGATGTCTGCAGTTCCTAGAGCTCCCTGAGTCCATTGTTTTGCCCCTCAAATGTCTCATCTGCATCAGGAAGTCTTTTAGAAACAGTCGCTGGAAGTCCTTGCCTCCCTGGTTTGGATTCAGTTCTGGGAGGTAGAAAAATACCAGGAGGAACTGCAGTTTTCAACAAATGCTTAAAGAGCCCAGCTGTAAAGCTTTCATGCCTAAACCTCTCACAGGCTTTTGCTCTTCTGAAGATTGTGTACACTTCAGTCAAAATACGGATTCAACAGTTTGAGGAAGCCTTGGTTCAGTGCCAAGCACTACCAGATATTTTCATATATTCATTATTACTCAGATTCATTGATGTCCGTGTTGGTCGCTGGACAAACTCTTGAAAATAGTTCACATGACAGCACTTGAGTGGTTCCTTGTCACATCTAGATGTTTTATACACCGCTTCATCTCCACCAGGTTGGCCGGTTGGGTTGTGAACGTCTTAATTACCCCATGTAACTTGACACGGAAGACCTGTCCCAGATTATCACCAGTATTGGGAGGAGGATCTAGCCCCAGACGCTCACCCTGCTGGGGAAGGATCACTGCGATTCTGTGTGCATTTAGCTAAAGCAGCGACTACCCATCCTCAGAAAACACTTGTCCTGGTTGTATAGGGAAAGAATCTGATACTTGCCAGCCAGGTTTAACACAAATAAAACTCATCTGTTTCTGACTCTCCCCAGTGTCTCTTTAACAAAAAATATCATTTACTTGGCATAGATAAGGATTTTCTTTAACTTTCTAATAACCACATTGATTTATTACCCAGAATGTTTTGCCTGTGAATGTTGGATAACAAAATTAATAGTCTATAAATATTATTTGGCTTGAAATTAGAGGACTGTTGTCTTTCAAGAGAATGTTTTTCCTAAGTTTATAAGTAGTGCTATCTATATGTTGTTTCTAGGTTTCTCTATGTGCTATTAATACAAGTGTTGTTAACCTTGCAGAATGGTCGATGTAGGGGGTCAAAGGTCAGAGAGAAGAAAATGGATACACTGCTTTGAAAACGTCACCTCTATCATGTTTCTAGTAGCGCTTAGTGAATATGATCAAGTTCTCGTGGAGTCAGACAATGAGGTAAGTGCTCTTTGGCCAGGCCGTGGATTATCATTTTTATTATCTCAGACAAATAAATGATAGGAAGTAGCATGTGGGGAATACTGTGTTTTGATTACATTGCCTTGTCAACAACTAATTTTAGGATATTTTTAAAATATCATAAAAACAACTATGTGTAACCAAGTGATAACACAGTGTGGTCAGATGAGCAGGTTGCGTGTCCAGTTATGGTTAACTCCCGTGTGATGCTTCTAACATTATGCTTAAGTTCTGAAAATGGAAAAAAAAAATATGGCCATACCGAGGCTAATCATCACAGATCATTTTTATAGCCTTCTTCCTCCAGGATGGACTCGGAGTGTTGCAGTGAGTCACCCTGTTTCTGTTTTCGTTTTGTTTAAATCATTGTTTGTGGGATGGGTGGGTCCCGGAGAGTGCTCAAAACTTCTCATAGCAAACAGGAATGACTGCAGCTGGGCTGCAGACGCCCTCGGTGCCGAGCCAGGGCGCGTCCTGGTTGGATGGCCTCTGTGTGCTCAGAGAATCCCATAGGCCGCTGTGTAACGTTGTCTCGGGTAAGCAGCGAGTGAACTGGAGAGGCGTCCTTAGTCTGCCTTTCTGGAGCACTGATTCAGTATTGTGATCTCCTCCCCGGGACAGGGAAACTTAACAGGTGTAAACACGGATTTTGAAAGTGGTAAAGGCTTGATGAGTCAGAGCTGATTGTGGAGGATAATGAAGGGGTGTAGGAAGCTGTGCCTTTGAGCCGTGGCTCAGTGTCTGCACGCGCGCATGCCTGTGCCTGAGCTCACAGGGGGACTAAAGATGCCGCTGGTAGATGCACCTGTCAGAGCCGGAGACTGCACACTGGTAAGACGATAGTAACTAATGAGTACCCTCCTGCTTCAGTAGAAAATAGAGGAGGTGGCGCTGTATCCCCAGTACTTGATTGAAATAAGAGTTGGCGTATTAAAATATACTCTGATACTGTAAGAATTCTTGGCTTCTTAGTCCCTTTTAAATATTTTTATTTTTATGTAGATCATTTTAGGTAATGCCAATGTTTATGAAAGATGTATTTTGGTTACCCAATTTCGTTTTGTACCAAAAAACAAAAAAATGAAAACTCAAAACTTGAGTTCTAAGTTAGGAGACTAAAGTTTAAAATGAGAAATTAATATTTTATCTGAAAATCTTATTTATCACCATCATATATGACTATAACCTGGTTAGCATAACTCAGTTAAAAATCAATTAAAAATCAAAATGTAATTGATCATCACACACAGTAATACAACACTTTGTTTACACACATGTTCCAGCTTTGCATGATTATTTTGTTACTGTTATTTTAATTGTAAATATTTATGGGATGCAGTATACTAATTCCATACATATATACAACTTGTAATAATCAGATAAGGTTGGTTGGTATTTCCATCTCTTTAAACTGTTTTTTAAGTTCTCTGAGAAACCCTTAATGATTGCACATATTTATAGGATAAAGCTTGGTATTTCAATAAATGTACATATATGAACTTAACTAATCAGGGTAATTAACATTTCTACCTCTTTAATTATTCATAACATATATAATAGATGATTGTGGACTGGATTCACTCCACTGTGCTGTGGGACACTAGAACTTCCTCCTCCTGTTTAACTGTGTTGGTTCCTGTTATCCAGACACTAGCAATCACTGTCCTAGCTTGAGAAATACTTTTTCTTAGCTTTTGCAGAAGAGAGAGAACTTGTGGTATTTGTCTTTCTGCATCTGACTTACTTCACAGTGTCCTCTATTCCCATCCATTTTGTTGCAAATAATACGATTCTTTCTTATCTGTAGGTCTTAATGTTTCCAGTGAAATAAATATCCAGTCCTCTATAGCATTTCCTTTGTGTGTAGGATTGATGAAGTTTTATGAACCAGTATCTCATGTCCTAGCTGAGAATTATCTGTTCATACATTTCAGAATCTTCCCAGGCTTGCAAGTGTGTGAGCTTCTTTTTAGCAATGTGGCTTCTTTCTCAGCCGGTTTCCCCTATAGCTGTAAAGCAGAGTGACTAAAAGCATACTAAAATATGACTACCAGGTGTCAAAATATCTTAGGCCGCTGCTAACAGACTGTTAGCTATAATATCACTACATAATTACTTCATCTGTGTTATCCACAGCCATCACTGTTGGTAATTAGGAAATACTGTCCAAAATATGGAATGCATATGTGTGTGTGTATGTGTGTGTGTGCGCGTGTGTGTGTGTGTATTGTCTCTGGGAGACAGGGAGAACTCCGTCTGCTCATTTTTTCCTCAAATGTCTGCAACAACCAGGCCAAGATTGGGAGCCAGAAACTCAGTACAGGTTTCCCATGTAAGTAGCAGTGGGTAGCAGGAAGTCAACCATTAGGCTAAACAGCTGCCCCCAGATATTTTTTAACACTGACATATAGTTACATGGTCTTTTTTGTATATCTTTATCAGTATCTGTGCCTGTTTGTTACTACATAATCACTGAATATAGTACTTTGCACATAGTACATAATTTGAAGCAGAGATATTACAGCATTTCTGATTTCTTTGAATATTGGATCAAAACAAACAATATTTGGAGGGATTACCTACGGTGTGGAACCAAGGTATCTAAACTGATAAAAAAATAGCTTTCCCCTAAAGGATCTTATAAAAGATACATGCTTTTTGTCAGAACAAGGCCTATGGGGGAAAGAAAGCCTTTGTTTTGTAGGTCATCGTTTAGTTTGCTACCCAGTGAAATAAAATGTACATTTATCAGCAACATAGAAGACATAACCACATGCAATGAGATTGAATGCATTATATCTCTAAATGTATGTTGTCACTTAGTGCTAATCAACTTACGACTTTACAGTGGGCAATATAGAAAAGGAAGTATATTTCATAGGTAAGTCCTCAGACAGTTCTAGCATGTAAATCCTGTTTTTCAGTTGTCTAAACATTATAGATCATTTATTCGATTTTCACTTGACATTGTTAGTGCAGATTCTATGTTTACAATAAAATGACATTGTTGTGATTATCAGATTTCAAAATTAAAATTTTCTTAGTAAGTTGCCACACAATGTACGATACTAAGTGTGCCTAAAAGTATTTTCCCAGTCCCTTTGATTCCTACCATGATACATTATGCTACTTTGACTAATTACAGGCTAAAATTGAAAAACAATCTGTGTTTTATTAGGATTCTCTTACCACTTGTGCATACTTCGGAAGCTGATGTTGCAGTTCTGAGAGATAAAAATCAAATTATGTGACATTCTTTTCTCAGATCTCAAGTTCAAGTCTGAGGGTAGCATTGGAGCAGCTTCCTAGTTTCTTCCCCTGTGTTAGCAATATCTGTCAATCACTGTTGCTAGTTAGAAAACACTGTCAAAAATGGGTGTGGCAGAAAGCATTTGGCCACTTGGTTCAGATGTAGTTTAAGATGCATGGGCCCACTTCAAAGTGCTTGGCTCTGGCTCTTGAAGCTGGCGTCCTGCTAATGTCAGGCATCTGGGGGGTGAACCAGCAGGTTAGATAGCTTTCTTTCTCTTCCACAACTCCGCCCCACCCCTGCCTCTCTGCCTCTCAGATAAATAAATAAATAAGTTCTAAAATTTTTTCTAATATCGGGATGTAGTCACATGATCCTTTTTTGGTCAGTTTTACTGATATCTGAAAATGTCATTGCCTCTCCCAACTTTTTAAATCACTGAGGAAAAATAAACTATATAGAGTTCTAGTTTTCCTAAATTTTCTGATTCTGGTGAGACAAAACTGAAATAAATTCCTGAAACATTTTGTTCCTGGTTTTGAAATCTGATGTTCCTAACTGTAATCCAAAGCAGACTTTGCTGTGCCTCTGTGGGTATACATTTGTGAGAAGAGCCTAGGGATGGATTCTGGCAGCCTCCTTTCTGTCCCGGGAACTGTAGGAAATGCATTGCAGACCACAGCAACAGCAGCTGAGAGACTGTTTGAGATCATTGCTTTTGCTTTTAATATTTATAAAACTCTACTTATTAATCTTCATCATTTTACCTCATTCTGCTTTTGTCTAGATCCTCAGCCTTACTATTTTGGGGGGAATGAATTTCTTTTATTTTTTTTTCTTCTCCAAAGAAGGAAATACATTATCCAATAGTGAGCCGAAACTATCTGACTTTGTAGAGCTGGGTTTGTTCGTGTTTCCTCTGCTGTCTGTTTTCTCCCTGTGGGGACACCGCAGCAGCCCAGCCAACTATTCTGCGGTCCCTTCACCTGCCCCTAGAAGTCCAGAGCACCCAGTAAGACGTCCCTATAACAGGTACTCCAAGCACTCTCCCTTAGTCTTTATTTTTCTTGTCTCCTTCAAGAACGTTTGAGCACTGATACAAAAACACATTCTCAGACATAGTTTCAGGGTCTGTGTTACTACACCAGGCTCTTCATAGAATGTCTACGTCTGAACCTTTTTTTTTCTTCCCCTTATATAAATGTGAATTTTGAATGTATTAATCCTCTTGTAGTGGCCAAGATGTAGATGGATCATGAGACCTGTTTTATTAAAATAACAAGGTAGTCCCCCAACCACCACCTGCCCTTCTTTCTCCAAGGTGGGTAAAGTAAAAGGAGAGAGACGGAAGAGAAGACATTAGTAATTCCTTAGTACATTCTACCTGTTCAAAACTTGCTAAATTCATGACTCATTAAATCTAGCAGTTTACTTCCCTGTGTTGGGGTGTGCTTGAGGTTTGCTGGCGTGTGTCTCAGCCGTGAGGATAAGAAAATGGTGAGATTAAAGTCCATGGCCAAGTCTTCGAAGGCCAGATCCTGCCCTTCTAGAACTGCTTTCTTTCCCCTCCCTCACAATGTCTTCTGGCGGCAAACTCAGAATAAAAGCAGGAGCAGCTGTCAGGAGCCAGGAGCATGGGAACAGAGTGGAAACTCTGGCTTCCAGAAGGAACTGAAATGCCTCTGCTCTGCCCACCTCTGCGTGTACCAGAAGATACAGTACACTAACCAGTCGGAGATCCTTTGCCAGTGGGGCAGAGATTCTGTTGTAGCCTGTTTGATTCTGAACCATCTTAAAAACAAATCATATAAAATATGCATTTCTTTTGGATATTTCTCTACTAGATTTTAAAATAAAGCCATATTGAAGTTATTCAATTGCAACCGAAGTCTGCACATTTTCTTTAGACGTGTGAAACATGTATTTTATTCTGCTTTAGAAACTCAGAGCAAGCTGCTGGGAGTTTTCTTCAGATAGCCTTCAGCCTAGGGAGTGAGAGGTGCAGACTGAAGATTAAGGAGAAAATATTCAAGCTCCGAATGTGAGATCTAAAGGAAACTTATCAGCTCTAATCAAATGTTGCCCTTGGTACACTTGGCTTCCATTCATGACCTGGATTAACAAGGACGTTCCTGAAAGACACTCAACTTTTATATTTAACTCTTCCACTTCCGCACTACTCTGTTAGTTCCCAGCTGCTGGTCCCTTTTTGATCCGCCTCTTCCCGTTCCTTGCGTTGCCTGGCTTTTCTGTCTCCTCTTCACTTTATCTTCCCCTTCGCTGTTCTTGCTTCTCTTGTGTTGGAGGAAAGTTTTGTGACCATTTATGAGTTTGAACCAGAAATCAGAACCTCATGCTGATCAGGAGAGGGAAATGCACATATGGGCATTTTGTGTATAAATGTAAATTTGAAATAAAAAAAAATCTGTACTCATTCCAGTATAATCTATGTAATAGGGTTTTTTAATTTATTTTTTTATTTTTTTAATATTTATTTTATTTATTTAAAAGACAGAGTTAGAGAGGTCTTCCATCCACTAGTTCACTCCCCAGATGGCTGCAGTGGCTAGAGCTGAGCTGATTTGAAGCCAGGAGCTTCTTCCTGGTCTCCCACATGGGTGCAGGGGCCCAAGCACTCAGGCCATCTTGCACTACTGTTCCCAGGTGCACTATCAGGGAGCTGGATCAGAAGCCACGTTGCAAGGACTCCTGCTGGTGCTTATATGTAATGCCAGTGCTGCATTCCAAGGCTTTAACCCACTGTGCCACAACACTGGCCCCAGTGAGTTTTTCTAAAAAAGATAAATTATGTTATATGAAAAAAAGCAGATTGTGGAATAGTATAATTAGCTTCATCTGATATCTGTAGCCACAACTAATTAATTACATATATACAGTTATTATAGAATAGTTTATTCACCCCCTCCTTTACCCAGAAACTAATTTGGAAGGTTTTAAGACCAAAGTGTACACAGTGATTGTCATTGTTGCTGGGTGATAGTATTACAAATAATAAGTGAAACAATAGGGCTTTTAAAAAAAAAAGATAAAATAATGTAAGACTTCAAATTGAGAATTTTAGCTCTGCCATTTACCAACTTTGACCCTTGTTTTCTTTGGGTTATCTGCATTTTCCTTACTGATTTAAAGGAGTTCCTTGTGTTCTGTAGATCTGAGCTTTCCGTCATGTGTATTACAAAACATCTGTCTTCGTCTTTGTAGCTTACCATGTATTCTCTTCCTGGTATCTTTTTTTTTTTTTTTTTAATTTTTGACAGACAGAGTGGACAGTGAGAGAGAGAGAGACAGAGAGAAAGGTCTTCCTTTTGCCGTTGGTTCACCCTCCAATGGCCACCATGGCCAGCGCGCTGTGGCCGGTGCACTGCGCTGATCCAAAGGCAGGAGCCAGGTGCTTCTCCTGGTCTCAAATGGAGTGCAGGGCTCAAGCACTTGGGCCATCCTCCACTGCACTCCCTGGCCACAGCAGAGAGCTGGCCTGGAAGAGGGGCAACCGAGACAGAATCTGGCGCCCCGACTGGGACTAGAACCCGGTACGCCAGCGCCGCAAGGTGGAGGATTAGCCTGTTGAGCCATGGCTCCGGCTCGTGGTATTTTTTGATGTGTAGGAATTGTAAGGTCTATTATAATACAACAGGTAAAGAGTCCCCTTTTTGGTGGTATGCTACTGTATGTCTGACTATATTAGCGTACACATAGTAGCATAAATCATGTGAAAATCTGGATGAAGGGACAGTACAGGTTGAGGGTGAAGTTAAGAATTGAAATCAGTGTTTTTTCTTCCTGCTGTTTTTTTAGTTCTTTATTTAGCAGAGGGTCGATCTTATGATTTTAAAATAGGCTGAAGGTATGTCATTGTAAACTTGGAAGAGCGAATAAGGGAAGAAGGAGATGGGCCAGCACTGTAGCACAGCAGGTTAAGAAGGGAGGAAGGAAGGAGGATGGGAAGTATCACTGTGCTTCCAGACCTGTATGTACGAAATACATGAAATTTGTTCACCTTATATAAATAGCAAAGATTGTGAATAAAAGAAGTAAATGCAAATTACACAATCCTGTCATTTTCCTGGAGGTAGCCCACAAGTTTAGTCAAGCATGTGTTAGCAACCAATGAAAAGAGGTAGTCGTGGTCTGTCACAAGATTCAGTGTCCTCATCATGAAAACGAAGAGTTACTTACTCAGATTAGCTTCTCCTGCTGTGGAGTCCCAAGGATTTCTGGTGCAGCTTCCTGAGGAGCCGCCATGTGAGATAGACAGCTGGATCCAGGCCATGATGACCTCCAGGAACCAAGGGTTAGGATGCAGAGGGGGCATTCCTAAAGCTTCCTTCCGTGTGAGTCAGGCTGTAGCTGTGTCTGTGATATGCCCATGCCCTGTGGTATTGTAGTGGGTGTCAGATCAAACTGAGACCATCAAGGAAGGTGGCTTTTGTTTCCTTCTGTGTTTGTAAACCATTTCTGTGATAGGGGAGAATAGAAAACGATAGAGAACTTAAGGATTGACAAACCTACTTCGAATCTTTATTTTCACAGAAACAAAATGATAAGACGGTTAAAGACTTGGATGGAGCTCTTCTTGAAACATTTCTCTCCCTGCCCCCCCCATAAAAAGCCTCTGGTCTCAAATTGACATGTATCATCCCTAGACACATTGATTTTTTTTTTTTTTTACTACATGTTCCTGTGTCAGCAAGCAGTGCGTCACATTGGGCTCTAAATGTTAGATGTGATTGCAGATTTTATTTAAATGGCTTCATTTTGCAATTTGCTTAATTCACTCAGCATTGTTCTTGAGGTTTTTTTCATGTGGCTGCCCATGACTGATTTTACTGAAGCCACCATACTGTTCTGTTATGTGACTGTGCCCCGGTGTGAGTCACAGCAGGGAGGCTGTTTGTAATGCGGATTACCTGTTCCTGTCCTTGGCTGGCCTCCCCCTCGCCCCACACCATGTGGAATTGGTTCTTTGTTACTGATACATGTATAACTTACAATATATTCTGGAAATGGCTGCCTGACAGACTCATACAGAAGCTGTCATCTGTGAGGGCATATGGTTTGTCTTTTAGTTTTGTGTATTTTACAGAAGGGCTTTAATTTAATGTGATCAAATCACTCATCCTTAATTGGTTGGATTTTCATATTTTAAAAATTCTTTATATTTCCAGGAATAGGAAAATTCACCTTGTTTTCTATTAAAAGTTAAAAGATTTGGGGCCAGAGCTGCGGCTCATAGGCTCATAGGTTCATTCTCCGCCTGCAGTGCTGATACCCCATATGGGTGCCGGTTTCTAGTCCCGGCTGCTCCTCTTCTGATCCAGCTCTCTGCTATGGCCTGGGAAAGCAGTAGAAGATGGTCCAGACTCTTGGGCACTGCACCCGCATGGGAGACCTGGAAGAAGCTCCTGGCTTTGATCGGCACTGTGGCCATCTAGGGAATCAACCAGCGGATGGAAGATCTTTCCTTTCTGTCTTCCCCTCTCACTGTCTGTAATTCTACCTCTCAAATAAATAAATCAAATCTTAAAAAAAATTATTTTCAAAGGCTTTGTTTGCACTAAGGATTTATTTATATGTATGGAAATGAGGATTTACTACTTCTATGCCATGTTTCTGTTCACTTATCTCAGCATTAGTATTGAACAGCAACTGCAGCCATCTTTTCTGCAGTAATTCTTATTTACGTTTTTAATTAAGGGGTTATAGGTATGCATACAGAAAAGTGCACAAATGAAAGGTGTCCAGCACAGTGATTCATCACTGAACAAACATCAGCTGTGTATCTAATACTCCCGCTAAGTGTAGAACTTGAGGCTGATGTAGCACAGGCGGTTAAGGTGCCTCATGTGACACTGCATCCCATATCAGATGCCAGTCTGAGTCCTGGCTGCCCTGCTTCCTATCCAGTTCCATGCTAATGCTCCTTAGAAGGCAGCAGAAGATGACCCAAGTGTCCCCACATCAGAGATCAGGCTGGGTTTCTGGCTCCTGGCTGGCTGTTGCAGGCATTTGGAAAGTGAACCGGTGGATGGAAGATCTCTTTCTCTCTGTCTCTAACCTTTTCTCTATCTGCCTTTCCAATAAATAAATAAATATTTAAAAAAAAAAAAAAAAAGGAAAGGCAGAATTTTATCAATACTTTTGACATCTGTTAGTGTCCCCTCCTGTGACTCCAAAATGAATGCCCAGTGTTCATTCCTGCCAGCAACATCACACATTTCTGTCCCTTTGTATCTTTGCTAACCCTTAGTATTGCTAGTCACTCTGGCCCCTCTGGTGGCCGGGGAGCAGAGCTGTTTTCCTTCCATGTGCCTGTTTACTTGGATGTACCCTCCTTCCTACTGCATAGCCCTTGAGCAAAGCAGAGATGTTTCTCTAGAAGCCCAGCCCCTCGCTTCATAGCTGCTGCCTCCAGAATAGGCAGATACCTCCATGAGGAAAATTACCCCAATACAGGCTCACTTTCCCGGACCCCTTCCTCCCACTTGCTGGCCTAGTAAGCCTTTGGTACCCTCTGTCTCTCTGAACCCTTTAACCAGATGAGTTTTGTTTTGTTAACTCTTCTGATGGTGATCGTCCGGTTGATATTAATGAAATACATGACAGGTGTCAAGTCTCAATGTAAGCGTGAATCTTTCTGTAGGCTGGCTGGTTGGTCTGCCTTACTGCTATTGGACCAATATAAATATGTTCAAATCACTAATTGTACAAATAATGTTAATATATAGTAGATTAAATCTATGTATTTTCTTGTAATTCAGAGTTTTCTGGGTTGCTCTTGGTCCTTTACTCTTCTATTTAAATTTTAAAATCAGCACAAAAAATTTTTAAAAATTATTAAAATTAAACTTAATATTAGATTTTCAATTTTATACTAATTTGTATCATCCATAAATATAAGATGGGGTAGCTCACCAGTTAGTATTTAGAACATTGCTTTTCTTGTATGTGATCAGATTTTGCAAATACTCCGTGTCCTTGAAATTGTGATTTCACATTTTGAGGAGCAAAGCTCTGTATTATGTCTATCAGAAAAGAACTAATAGAATTATTCATACCTTCATTTCTGGTCTGTATAATTAATTACTGACCCTCTCTGAGAATAGCTTCAGGGCACCTTTTTTTTTTAAGAGTTTATTTATTTAATTGAGAGGTAGAGTACAGAGAGAGGGAGAGACAGAGAGAAGTCTTCCATCCGCTGGTTCACTCCCCGATGGCTGTAACAGCCAGAGCTGGGCTGATCTGAAGCCAACAGCCAAGGAGGTTCTTCTGGGTATCCCATGCGAGTACAGGGGCCCAAGTACTTGAGCTATCTTCTACTGCTTTCCCTGGCCATTGGTAGAGAGATGGATAGAAAGAGAAGCAGCCAGGACTAGAACCAGAACCCATATGGGATGCCGGTGCAGCAAGCAGAGGCTAAGCCTGTTAGACCTCCGTGTCAGCCACCAATTCAGTTTCTTATAATAATAGAGACCTCTTCAGATTGTTCACTTCTTCTTGAGATCATTAGCAGCTTCAAGGAATTGTTCCATTTCTTCCAGGTTATCAAATTTTTGGCCATAGAGTTGTTTATCACATCCCTGTGTTATTAATGACAATAGTGACCATAATGATGTCCCTTCTTTCCTATCTGAAAAGGCTTAGTATCCCTTCTCTGACATGCTTGAGACTAGAAGTATTGAAGATTCTTTTTAGAATTTTGGAATATTTGCATATACATGAGGTATCGTGGAGATAGGCCCTAAGTCTAAAAACAAAATTCAAATTTGTTCATAGATACCTTATACCTGTGGCCTGTAATTTGATACAATGTTTTGAATAGATTTTATAAGTTAATTAATTTATTTATCAGAGTTGGAGAAAGGGGGGGAGAGAGAGAGAGAGAAAGACAGAGACAGAGACATCTTCTATCCACTTATTTACTCCCCAGATGGCTATAACAGTCCGCATTAGGCCAGACCAAAACCAAGAGCCAGGAGCTTCTTTGAGATGTTTCACGTGAGTGCAGGGGCCCAAACTCTTGTGCCATCTTCAGCTGCTTTTCCCAGGCCATTAGCAGGGAGTTGGATTGAACTGCCGCCCATGTGGGATGCCAGCATCTCAGGCATTGGCTTTACCCCATTACACAGCAGTGCCAGCCTCACATACTTTGTGCTGGAGATAACAGTCTGTGTACAGTGAGCTGTCAGAAGGCAGTGGTGTCATTACGTCAGCCACCTGTCAGTGCAGTCTTTGGTGGTTTGGCATTGACCGTGATTGCTGACTGAGGGGGAGTCTTATTTTATGCTCTTTGCACCTTGACCTGTACCGTGGTTTTTTGCGTCCCATCACCTGAGGTCTAGTGCGGAATATTCCACTCAGAAGATTCAGATTGGACATGTTCAACCTGTATTAATAATTTGTCTCTTTTTTTTTCTTCTTAGTTAGCCTATATAGTGGCTTATTGATTTTATTGAACTAGTTTTTGAGTTGTTGATTTTTCTGTCAATTTTCTGTTTTCAGTTTCACTGATTGCTGCTCTAATTTTTATTATTCTTTTTCCTGCTTACTTTGGATTTAATTTGCTCTTTTTTTATTTTTCAAAGGTGAAAACTTAAGATTATTAATTTTAGATCTTCTTTTCTAATATGCACATTCAATGCTGTAAATTTCCTTCTAAATACTGTCTTTATTTCACCCTACAAATTTTGGTAAGTTGTATATCTATTTTCATTTACTTCAGAACACTTGTTCATTTCTGTGGAATTTTTCCTTGACTTCCTGTGTTGTATAGATGTGTATTATGTAATCCCTGAGTATTTAGAGATTTTCTAACCAGTGCAGGTCTACACCGAAATGATAATGCATTGTTTTGTGAGTTGTACAAGTACCTCTTTTTTTAAAAAAAAAGATTTATTTATTTATTTGTGACAGAGAATTGCAGAGAAGGAGAGACAGAGATCTCCATCTGCTGGCTCACTCCCCAAATGGCCGCAACAGCCAGAGTTGGGCCAATCTGAAGCCAAAAGCAAGAGCTTCTTCTGGGTCTCCCACACAGGTGTAGGGGCCCTGCTGGGCCTTGGGCCAGCTTCTTCTGCTTTCTCAGGCCATCAGCAGGGAGCTGTATCAGAAGTGGAGCAGCCAGGACTTGAACCAGTGCCCATACAGGATGCCAGAGCCACTGGCAGAGGCTTAACCTACTGCACCACAGCGCCAGTCACTACAAGTACATCTTTGTGTAACAAAGTAGTTTTAATTCTTCCTTTCTGGGACCAGTGCTGTGGCATACTGGGTTAAGCCACCACCTGCAGTACCGGCATTCCACATGGGCACCAGTTCAAGTCCCAACTGCTTCACTTCTGATCCAGTTCTTGCTATGGCCTGGAAAAGCAGTAGAAGATGGCCCAAGTCCTTGGGCCCTGCACCCCCGTGGGAGACCTGGAAGAAGCTCTTGGCTCCTGGCTTTGGATTGGCGCAGCTCCAGCCATTGCAGCCAATTGGGAAGTAAACCAGCAGATAGAAGATCTCTCTCTCTCTCTCTCTCTGTCTCTCTTCTCTCTGTAACTCTGACTTTCAAATAAATAAATAAATCTTTTTTAGAAAGTTATTTCTTTCCATACCTTGTACCATTGCTGCCCTTCATTTAACTTGTACCTAAGAATTAATAACAAGGATTTTTAAGATTGATTCATTCATTCATTGAAAAGGCAGAGTGACAGAGAGAGGGAGAGATCTTCCATCTACTGGTTTACTCTCCCAATGGCCACAACAAGAAGTTCTCAGCCAGCCCAAAGCCAGGAACCCTGCTCAAGCACCTGAACCATTTTCCACTGCCTTCCCAGGTACATTAGTGGGACGTTGGATCAGAAGTAGTAGCTGGGGCTGGAGCCAATACTCTGATAATGGGATGCCAGAATCTCAAGAAACAGCTTAACCCCAATGCTATATACTGACATACATATAAAATTAGATATATAAGAGCATATAATCAAATACATTGTTACTGCTACCTTAAATTGTTATCTGTCAGATCAAGTTAGAGTCAGAAAAATTTAATTTTTATTTTCTTTCACTTATTCTTCCATTTCTTTATGTAGATCCAAGTTTTTTAACTAAATCATTTTCCTTCTCCCTAAAGACTGTCTTTTAACAATTCTTACAAGGCAGGTCTTCTGGCAGCAAATTTTCTTTGATTTTGTTTGAGAAAATCTTTATTTCTCCTTTACTTTGCAAGAGTGACTTCACAGGGCACAGAATTAGAGGGTGGAGTGTTTTTTTTTTTCCTCTCAGCATTTTAAATATTTCACTCTATTCTTGCTTGCATGGTTTTTAGAAAGAAATCAGCCATAATTTATCTTTGGGCCTCTGTAGGTAAGTTTTTCTATTTATCTTAGTTCAGGATTTCTTCTTATCTTGGATTTTCTGCAGTTTGAATATAATATGCACAGGTGTATTTATTTGGGGGCAGGGAGTGTCATTTGTCCTGCTTGCTGTCGCTAAAACTTCCTCGATTTGTGGTTTGATACCTGATAGTAACTTGAGGAAATTCTCAGTCGTTATTGCTTCAAATATTTCTCCTGTTTCTCTCTTGTTTTTCCTTCCTGCACCCACCTTAAAGCTTTGTATCTGTCTCAGGATTCTTCCGTACTATTCTCTTTCTCTCTCACCCCTAGTCTTTTTTCTCTTTGCTTTTCTCTTTCGGAAGTTTCTGCTGGAATGTTTTCAGTCTTAGCAGTTCTTTATTTTTTTTTAACTTGACAATTCTTTCCTCAACTCTGTCCAGTCCACTCATGAAAGGCACCCTTGATTTCTCTCCTGATCGTGTTTGTCTCTATCATTTGCTTTTCATTCCTCCACAGGATTTCCATCTCGCTGCTTACATTGCCCGTCTGTTCTTGCACATTATCTGCTGCATCCATTATAGCCCTTTGCGTATTAATCACAGTTGTTTTCAAGTCCCGGTCTCATAATTCCTGCCTCCCTGCCACACCTAGGTTTGAGATAATGCTTGCTCTGTCTCTTCAAACTGTCTTGTGTGCCTTGTCATTCTTTTCTTTTCTTTTCTTTTCTTTTCTTTTCTTTTCTTTTCTTTTCTTTTCTTTTTTTTTTTTGACAGGCAGAGTGGACAGTGAGAGACAGAGAGAAAGGTCTTCCTTTGCCGTTGGTTCACCCTCCAATGGCTGCCATGGCCAGCGCACCACACTGATCCAATGGCAGGAGCCAGGGCTTCTCCTGGTCTCCCATGTGGGTGCAGGGCCCAAGCACCTGGGCCATCCTCCACTGTACTCCCGGGCCACAGCAGAGGGCTGGCCTGGAGGAGGAGCAACCGGGACAGAATCCGGTCCCCGACAGGGACTAGAACCCAGTGTGCCGGCGCCGCAAGGTGGAGGATTAGCCTATTGAGCCGAGGCACCAGCCGTCATTCTTTTCTTGATAGCTCTTCCATGTGGGCCTTTGGTAGTGTAGTGGTGAAGAGGGGCAGGGAGATGTTCTGAAGCTCTGTGTGCCCCTGGACTGAGACCTTTGCAAGTGCCTCTTGGTGTAACCCCACCCCTTTAGGTCAGACAGGTAGGTTGTGTGTGTGAGTTACTTATTTCCTTTCCTCCATGTGGAAGTTGGCTTCTTCCCCCAGTTCAGTTAAACCCTAATATAACCTCAATAGTTCAGGCTCTGGTAAAATAATTCCTCTTAAAGTCAACCCTTGTTAAGACAAGCAATATTTTGGCGTATTTCTAAATGTTTCCTTTTCCCTCTCCCCATACCAGAAGCACAAGGGGATTTGTTTATCTTCAGTGTTCAATGTCAGAACCTGATTGAGCTCTTGGATCTCAAAGTATGCTCATCTACCCCAATCTACCCACCGAACTAGATTTCTCCCAGAGTTTTTAACTCTCAGACTTGCCCACACAGTCAGTCATCATTTAGGTTTTCATACCCCTGACACTTATTTCCTATAGTGTTTTTTTTTAAAAGATTTTATTTATTTATTTGAGAGGTAGAGTTATAGACTGTGAGAGAGAGAGACAGAAAGGTCTTCTTTCCACTGGTTCACTCCCTAACTGATCATGATGGATCTGATCTGAAGCCAGGAGCCAGAAGCCTCCTCCAGGTCTCCTGTGTGGGTGCAGAGGCCCAAGCATCTGGGCCATCTTCTACTGCTTTCCTAGGCCTATAGCAGAGAGCTGGATTGGAAGAGAAGGAGTCGGGACTAGAACCCCAGCGCCCATAAAGGATCCAGTACTGCAGGCTGCAGCTTTACCAGCTGTGCCACAACGCCAGCCCCTCCTGTAGTGTTTTGTTGTTTTCATGGACTTCTGATTAGTAAATTGTGATTCTCTGCATTGACCTGACTGCCTCTGGATCGAAGGAAAAGTGCAGATTTTTCACATTGTTGAACGTTTTCCTTTTTATGACTAAGAGACAACTCTCAAGTTCTTCATATGCCAGATCTGAAAGCAGAAGCCACTGCTGCCGAATTTTAGAGCATTTTTATTAACTTAAAATGAAACCGTGTTGTCAGCCTCTCCATGTTCATAACATACACACATAAATGCCATCCCAATGCAACATCTACTTTTTTTCTATATAAATTTCTTTTTTCTCACTGGTTTGTATAATGAAATCATGCAATATGTGTCTTTTTGTGTTCATCCATACTGTAACAGGTACCAGTACTCTTCTTTTTTTATTACCAACTATCCAATTACATAGATTACCGTATTTTGCTGTGCATCCATCAACTGATGGGTGCTTTTTGATCATTATAAATCAGGTTGCCAGGAACTTTCCTGTGCATTTTTTTTTCTGTTGACATTCATTTCCCCTTCCTTTTGGTAAATTCCTAGGAATAGTAATGCTGGGGTACTTTGTAATTCCATGATTAACATTTTGAGGAACTGCCAAATTATTCTTAATGTGGCCATAGCATTTCACAGTCCTGCCTGTAATATATCAAATCCACAGGCTGACCAGTGCTGGTTACTGTTTGCCTTTTTTGTTTTAGACATCTTAGTGGTATATCGTTTTCATTTTCCTAATAACTGATGATGTTTTCTTTTGCTTACTGGCCACTCGCATGAAATCTTTGGAGAATTGTCCATAGATATCTTTAGCCTATTTGTTTAACATACTTACATACTTATCTTTTTGTTGAGTTGCAAATATTCTTTATAAATACTGGATTCTATACTCTTGTCAGAAATATGATTTGAAAATATATTCTCCTATTTTGTGGTTTTTTAACTTTTCTTTATAGTTTCCTTTGAAGCACAAAGGTTTCTGCTTTTTTTGAAGTTCAATTCATCCATTTTTTCCTTTGGTTTCTTTTTCTTCAGATAGCATGTCTAAGATACTTGTCTAATCCAAAATTAGGAAAAATTTTTTCTCCTAAGACTTTTATAGTTTTAGCTCATTTGTTTTAGTATATGATTCATTTTTTTGTTAGTTTTTACATGTGTATAAGAGTAAAAAGCCCAGTTTTATTTTTCATGTGAATTTCCAGTTACTCTAGAGCCGTTTGTTGAAAGATTATTGTTTCCTCATTTTGAACTACTTTGGTATCCCTGTTGCAAATCAGTTGCCTGTGAGCATGAAGGTCGATTTCTACAGTCTTGGTTCCATCCCATTGATGTGCATGTATATTTAAGTCACTTCCACACTGTCTTGGTTATTGTAGGTTTGTAGTGCTTTGGAATCAGGAAGTGTTTTTCACTTCTTTTTCAAGACTGTTTTGAATATTGTAAGTCTGTTAATTTTCCACATAAACTGTAAGCTGAGCTTACCAGTTTCTGTGTAAAAGATGAAATTTGATAGGGATGATGTTGACTGTGCATATAAATTTGTGGAAAACTGAACACAAAATGTGTATCCTGCTATTGTTTAGTAGTGTTCTGTTGATGTGTGTCAGTTATAGTTGATTTTTAGTGTTTTTCTAATCTTTTTGTTTGTTGTTTTGGTATCTCCTTGTATCCATTATTGAAAGTAAGGTGTTGAAGTCTTAAACTATTATTGACTTGACTATTTCTTCCTTTAGTTTTGTCAGTTCTTGCTTCACATATTTTGGTACTCTGTTGCTTGGTGTGTATATTGTTATTGCAAGTGTGCAATTGTTATACTTGATTGAGTTAATCTTTATCATTATAGCTATGCCTTTTTGTCTCCACTCATGATTTTTGTCTTGAAGTCTATTTTGTTATTTGCCTAGCTCTCTCAGCTACTGTTTATATGGAGTCTTTTTATATCGTTTTTCTTTCAACTCATTTGTATTTCTGAATCTAAAGTATGTCTCTTATACCCAGCATACAGCTTGTTCATGTTTTTTAATCCATATTGCCAGTCTCTGCCTGTTGATTGGCATGTTTGGTTCATTTACATTTAGTATTATCGCTGATGGTTGTCACAGCTACTGTTGCTGGGAGGCTGTTGATTTTCAAGCCTACTACAGAGCTGGAAAAGTAGTATGGGAATAGCACAAGCTAAAAATGCCACAAAACAAGCAGTTCTCAGCCAGACTCAGCCATTTTGCTTGAATAAATGCTCTTTTAGCTGTTGCAAGCCTGTGGTTAATTTCCTGAAATCTGGAAAAGTTGGCAGTTTTTTCCTGGGTTCTCATTACATTTGTTCAAGGGGCATTTTTTAGAGATCCCTTCTCATCATTTCCAAAATGCACCTCTAGATTAAATGTTAAAGGTAAATCTGAGCATATCATAATCATGGATACACAGTTGCTATGTGAAAGAATGCTTTTACCCATTAGAATGGCAAAGATTAGAAAAGGGCTTATGGCAAACTGAACATGCTTTTATAGGAGGATAGATTGGTATACTGTGCCAGTAGGGTGGCATATGCGAATGCTTTGAGGTGTTTCTACCCTGTAATCCCATAATTTCACTGTAAGGAATATTATGCTAATTGTTTTAATAGGTTACATGTCTCAGAGAGGACATTTTTATAATTGTGAATAACTGAACACACTGAATTATCTAATGGGAGATTAATTTAAAAATCGACTATACCTAGAAAATAAAGTACTGTGCTGATACTAAAAATGACAGTTTAGAGTATAATTAATATCAGAAGGTTGTTCATAATTTGTTAATTAAAAATTACATCAAAATAGCATGTGTTGTAGTATGCATCTTTTTATTATAAAGAAATTTTTATTATAAAGAAATTCTAGCTATTTTTAAAATTAAGACATCTTTGAAAAATTTAACAATTCAAATCTGGTTATATGAAAATGAGTTTTTTAGGCTCCCCCCCCAAAAGGGCTTTCAGAAGGGTAAGATGGAGAGAGAAGTGAGTGGAGACGCAAGTGCACTGTCCAGGCAAAGGCGCTTAGCAGCATCAGAAGGCATCCACTCCTGTCAGTTTGCTGAAAATGTTTTCAAAATGGAGACAGCATTTAGAAATACCACAAATTAAGGCGTTCGTTGAAATAAGGGAGACATTTTTATGAGACCAAGATTTATCTCAACACTTGTTTGTTCATCTTACTTGGAGCAAATGCAGAGAATTTGAAGCTCGAAATAAATAAAGCTCTACATTGCAGATGATCAAATAAGAAATCCGTGGGCCCAAATCCAGAGGAATCTGGACCACTTTCCTAGCCAGATTTACCCAGCTGGGGTCTTTCTTGAGTACCATCTGATTCTCTCTCTCTCTCTTTTTTTTTTTTTTTTTTTTTAAGAAAAGCAAGATCTGTCTTTAGCAGTTAGCTATATTATATAAAACTTAAAATGATGTTATTCTGCAGAAAAATCACACACCGAGTAGAACCCCAGGCTGGATATTGAGAATAATCGCGTTGAATAAAACATTTGAGATGTTCTTCAGCAAGACCAGATTAAGGTTTAGGGGCATAGGTGACGTAACTGCCTTTCTCCGGATATCTTATGCTGCTTCTGATAAATCTGCTATGGTTAACATCCCCAACATGTTTCCATACGTGAACCTGTGAATAAAAGCTGTATTCTTTTTGAATTGACGATTAATGTAATATGAATTGTCGCTTTACACAAAGAATCCAAAAATAGATATTTCTTCTGGGAGACATGGGGTAGCTTATGTACCACCCATGGCAGTCCGTGGAGAAGTATAGTAGTGGGAGGGGGCAGAGGCAGCCCATCCTGGCTTGGCTTGCAGCTCCACCCACTTCAGGCTAGGTAACCTTGAGCAAGTTACATCTCTGTGTCTCTCTTTTAACATAAAATGTGAAGATATTTGACTTGGTGTCTTGAAAATTGTTAAAATAGATAACATAACCTTCCTAGGCATTCAGTAAATAATAGTTCATATTAAGTAATTTTGCTGGTGAAAGAAGTACTGTTACAGACTTTCTAAACATCAACACCCACTGCTAATTCATTCTTAAGAGAACCTTCAGTTTGAGATTTATGCCTTACAGGCAGAAAAATAGACCTAATCATTATTTGTTCAAGAAGAAATACAGAGGAAAGTGTTATTTATGTAAATGCCAAAAAGGGGGGGGTTGTAAATTTTTGTTTAAGAAAAATTCTTGTCACAAGGGAAAAAAAAGATTTAAAAATGCAGAAAAGGAGGACTGAACAAAATCTGGCTTTTAGGATACAGCTACTGATATTTATAGCACGTATTTATTGCCTGTTCACATGTTTGGTTCACGGTAGTGTTTGTAAGTGGTCATAACTTTGTGGTTCAGAGAAGACAAAAATGGTTCATACTCCATGAAGCTCACAGTGACTGATATAACCAGGCAGAACTAGGCGAAGCTGCTCTGGCTGTTCCTTGAACTAGGAGTTTGGTTAGGAGTCAATCTCTCTCTCTCTCACTCACTCTCTCTCTCTCTCTCTCTCTCTCTTTCTCTTTCTCTTTCCTTCTCTCTCTCTGCCTCTCCCTCCCCTTCATTCAGACTGTCCTGGATCACATTTCCTCAGCCTAGCAACCCAGGAGAAAGGGGGGGGGGGGTTCTCTTCCACCCCAGCCCTGGGGATGGGTAACGCAGTGCTGGGATTCTCAGTGTAAGTCAAAGTTGGCCCAGTGGTCAGAGTCAGATTGTATTTCCAGCACACTGGGGACCTAGGAAGAAATATTCAAGGAGAGTGATAGCAGTCAGGAGAATTATCGTTCCACAAAACTCTTTTTTCCATTATATTTACTTGTGGGTGTGCATGCATGCACATTAGGTACAATAGAAAGTGTGTCAGTTAATGTGGGTCATGATTTTTAAGATTCGTAAGTCTTCACTGTACCACACTGTTCACTACAGTGAACAACTGCAGTCAGTAGCAGATCGCCTGCACACTGCTAGGATCCAGTGCGGGCACTGCAAAGGAGAGTGAGCATGGAGTAACGTGCAGCCACAGGTGGGACATCACTAGCCACTCAACCTCCCAGGCAACAGGGTGCAATGGGGTTGGAAAGTGCAAGGGACAGTTGCCACCCCTCTTACTGTGACACAGTTTAAGGTAAAAGTTACTTTCAGAAACAGCCGTAGCCATAAATCCAGCTCAGCTTGTTCATTTTCACAAAGTCTCCTGCACGAGCAGAGCCAGCCTCACGAGTGGCAGCCTTTTGTCATCACAGGTCCCCATGCTTGATTTAACTCTGCTCTCACCGTATTAGTGCTTTTCAAACAAGGGCACTGTGTTTTCATTTTGCAGTGGGCCCTGCAAATTATGTAGGTGGTCCTGCCCGCTAACCTGGGAGGCTGGTAGTCAGAGCCGTGTTTCCCCACACCCAGAGAGTGTGGCATCCTTAGCTCTTACCAGTGCTCACAGGGAGCCTGACACTAACAAGAAGAATGTATTTTTCATTCTCTGTTACACTTAGTTTTACCTGATGCCGCTTCATTTTAATTTTCTTTCTTTAATTTGGCATAGTGTTTGTGATGCCCATATCCTCTATTGGAGTGCCTAGGTCAAATCCTGGCTTTGCTCCAGATTCCAGTCTTCTGCTGATTGTACCCTCTGTGAGGTGGCAGAAGGTTGCTTAGGGTAGTGGAAGTCTCTCCCTCCCACGTGGAAGACCCAGATGGAATTCAGGCTCCTGACTTTGCCGGGCCCATCCCAGCTGCTGCAAGCATTTGGGGAGTGAAACAACAGACAGAAGACCTCTCTGTCTCTGCCTTTCAAATAAAACAAGTAAATAAATCAGTATTTTAATGGCACTAACTGTGCTCTTTCTGTGTACCTACCTGTGGCATGTTACTACATACTGTAGTTGGCAGCTCCCTTCCCTGGTAGTACCAGGCTGATGTGCCCAGTAAGGACGCTCAGAAACTACTCACTGGGGCTGGGGCAGCTCAGACTTGCTGTTTAATTCATGCCATATTTCTTCCACTGCCTGTTGATCCCATATATGTTACCTAGGCAGTCAAGTTACTGAAAGGGAAAAGACAGAGGGCTTGCACTCACGTTACGTGTCCCTTGAACTGGTGTTCATAGTGCCGGTACTTCCCCCTCTTCTCATCGAGAGTCACCCACTAAACTGGAATCACAGATAAAGCCACCCATGCCCCACCCCCAAACCCACTAAGTAAAAGCTAGGGAAGAATGAAATCATGTTTTGTTTTTCATGTCTGAAAAAGTCTTAAAACATTTTTCGTTTGCTTTGTCATTGAATTTCCGTATTACCCAGTGTTCAGTAAGAATCCCTTTGGTACAATACAAAACATATAAACCTTTCTTTTAAATTGTGCATGCACTACAATGATCAGAAGTTGGTACTGTTCAGTTCCTCTCCCACTGAGCTTGGAATTCTGGCCCAAGGTCTTGCTCTGGGACTTGTCATAGTAGGAGGAAAAGCTCTTAAAATGCTGGAGCTGCAGTTGAAGGCAGTGCAAGGCATCCGGCTACATGATTCATGAGTTGGAATTTCAGATGCTCGCTCCCACAGAAGTAGAGCTGCTTCCAAAGGGAAAGGCGGTAATGAAAAAACACCAGGGAGAGGCGAGCTGTCCTGACAGAGGCCTGCTGTTGACCCTAATAATAAGCTCCCTGTTTTGTTTTGTTTTTTTGCTTTGAGTCTGGCAGGCTTGGGTCTCTGCTTTCTGGCTTTGGTTGACATTATTTTTTAGGTCTTAGGGTGGAAAATGAAGCCTTTACCTGTTTTTCCACAAATACTCCAGGCATTGGGCTTATTGTAAATGAATGAGCAAGCTGCTAATTGGGCAAACATCATTCTGTTCATTACTGGACAGTGAATGAACGTTCATCATCAGATATCATCATTCTTCCTTCTCCTCTCCTTTCACAGAGGGTATCTTCAAAAACAAAAAATAAAAAGGAAAGAAAACATTTTAAACCTAACCTTACTGAATTTTTATCACTTTAAACCCTGGAATTAATTTAGAATTCTTAATATTCCGGACAATAATAGGGTTTTTTTTTTTTTTTACATTCTCAAGATGACTTGAACTTTCTCAGATTGTGTCAATCATTTTACTAATGATTCAATCCCATTTACCAGCATGCATCATCATGAGGACATACTTGTCCTTGCTATTTCATTTCCCAGATCCATTTCCCCATTAAGCTCCCGTTTATCTTTTTATACTAAATGAAGAGCAGTTCTTGTTGGAATTATTACAGTCCGCAGTGGGTACCAAGCCCATGGTTTCTTAGCTAACTTTCCTCCCACCTGGGATGCAGTTACGTGAAGATTGAATGGAGTTTGTCATCTCCTGTTTCTTTTTTTCTCCAGAAGCTGTGTCCTGCGAGTGTTCTCCAGTGAGCAGGGCCCCTCTGTTTTACCAGCAGCTGCAGGTCTGAGGCAAGGGTAAAGGATTTCCTGGGCTAGCCATCTCACTCTGCCTTGTTGTAATCATCAGAGTGAATTTGAGCAAAATGTTGCTCTCTGATCTCCAAACCCCACTCAGCATTTTTAAGCCTGGAAGTAATGTTATAGACGTCTTCATGATGCCAATACCAGGGGGTTCCAAGGAACCTGGGGCCTATTCAGGAGCCCGCTCTGCAGCTGCTGCTGGCTGACGGCCCCGGAGGTTTCAGAATCTACCGAGTTGGCTTGGGCCTGTGAGTAGGCTGGCAGTGTTGAAGGAGAACCTGTGGAAGAACTGGTGCCTTCATGACAGTCCACCCGCTGATTTCTTCAGGAAACTTCTCAAAACAAAGGGAAAGCAAAAAACAAAAAAAGTGCACTGCTGCTGTTTCACTTGCCCCTGAAGTGAACCCCTTAGTCTATTGTCTGCGAGGGAAAGCTGAGCTGAGATGGGTTTGTGGCAGGAGAAAGCACCGGGTTCCCTGTTTGTTCCACACTATCTCTCCTGAAAATCAGGCCCAGGGGCAGACATTTCCATTTCTGAGTTGAATATCATGTGGCAGAGAATTCCAGGACTAAGTTCTTACTGCATATGCATCCTGCCCTGTGCACAGAAAGGGTCTTTACTGAACATCTGGTTCAGTCATCTTTTACAGTGCAGGGAATTGAGGCCTAACAGGAGGGGAGTTGCCGGTTCATGGTTAGCCTCCCATGAGCAGTTTTAGTCCAGTGGCAAATGTTCTGAGAGGGCGGTGCTGTGTGGTGAGTAGGGAAGAGCCAAGCCTCCACAGCTCACTGGGTGAATTTAATCCACAGACCTGCCACTTTCCAGCTGTTTGACCCCCGGGCTCTTGGGACCTCAGTGTGTTACAGTAACCATGTTTGGGGTAGTGAAAGGATCAGTACCTTAATGGAGAATATGCGGAGTATTTAGAGCAGTCCTTGACACATGGTAAATGTGATGTAAGTAATTAGTGTCAGAATAATGATTATTGCTGATCCAACAGACTAGAAATATTCCCCAGTGGAAATTTACTACATATCTGGGCCTCAGAGCATAAAAGCTACAACTCCAAAACATTAAAACACCACAGATTCCATGTGTTCAGAGGGCCTCTGGGGGCTGCCCTAGCAGAAGCAACAGGTGGTAAGACACAGGCTTTGTGGGTTCAAGACCTCCCAGTCCCCAGAGTCATGATGGGCTGGGGGGAAGAGGAGGCTGTTGTGTGTGAAATCCTATGAAAATGGATCAATTTGAGATCTAAAGTACTCCTTTTCCTTTAATGGACTTTGTCATCTTAAAAAAAAAAAAAAAAAAAACTCTGTTAAGAGCAATGTCTCTAAATATTGATACTCTTAGTCCAGTTTATCAATTGCAGCTTCCCAAGGAAATCCGTGAGGTTACTCTTCACCCGCGCTTTCTAGCTTAATCTTACGCTCTGGTTTAACTCTCTTCTGACAGTTCCCAGGTAGAGCTGAATTCCTTAGTGAGACTACAAGCTGCTTGGCAAGTGTAGCAAGGGATGCATCTTGGCCCGGCCCTTGGCCACCTCCAGGGTGTGTCTGCTGTAGGGGCTCTTAGCAGGGGTTGGGGAAGGCATTGCCCCCCACCTCCAGTAATACACTTGCCAAAGTCTGGGAACCGTTTCCGTTCTTACAGTTACAGGGGTGCTGCTGGCGTCTGTGGGGCGAGGCCAGCTGCTAAGCACCCTACGGTGCCCAGGACAGCCCACAAACAAGGGAGTATCTGGCCCCAAATGTCAACAGTGCTGAGGTTTAAAAACTGCCATAGGGGAACCCAGAGAGCCACCATTCCTCCCCCAAGTCCTTCCCCTAGCCAACTCTTTGGATAGCACCATTCTGAAGGTAGAGGGTCACTCATTTGGCTTATGTGAGATCCAGTTAAAATGCCAGTTGGCACTGAGCTTCCCCTGACACTAAGGTGTTAGGGTAACTTCATTTGTCCAGTATCTCTTTGTGAAGGTAGATTTTGTAGCAATTGAGTAAGTGTGGGAGGGCAGAGTGTTTTTGAGGGGAAAGGCATTGGAAAAAGATTATTAAAGCCTTCAGTTAACTACACTAATTTTTGACAAAGACAGCCGTGATTTTGTAGCCACCTCAAGAAAACGAGAGCACAGGGCATTCGCTCAGAGCCACTCCTTCTCACAGAGTGCCCCCTCACCCCCACCCCGGCAAAGAGAGCTCCCGCTGTCGTGGTTTGCTGGCCCTGGGCTGTGCGTGACGGCAGCAAACCCAGCAGAGTAGCCTTCGCAGGCATCTGAACGCTGTTGTCTGACAGCCCTTCATCCAGATAAGCACATTTCCTCCTCCTGGATCAGACTCAGAGAAAATCGGAGATACCCAGACGTCACATCAAACGTGCGGTATCCATTAGTACAAATCACAAGGGACAAAAAGGTTTAAATTCTTTCTCTTCGGTTCTTGAAAGCACACATTCCTCTTTTGAGGATGTTTCAGCAGTTATAAAGAACAATTCATTTGTTCCAGGATGTATTTTATAAGCAAATAACGTATTACATGAAAAAGTGAGGAAATTTTTTTAAAAAATTTAAGCAAAGAAAAGTTTTCTTCTCTGAAAACAGACACTTCAGGGGCAGGCATTGTAGCACTACAGGTTAAGGCACTCCTTCTCAGAGTGCTTGATTCCAATCCCAGGTCCTCCGCCTCTGGTCCAGCTTCCTGCTAGTGTGCCCTGAGAAGCACTGGTGTTGGCCTAAGTACTTGAATCCCTGCTACCCACATGGCAGGCCTAGATGGAGTTCCTGGCTCCTGGCTTCAGCTGGATCCATCCCTGGCTATTGCAAGCATTTGGGGAGTGAACCAACAGAATGAGGATATTCCTTGTCTCTCTGCCTTGCAAATGCATAAATAAATCTTTCATTAAAAATAAAAACAAATACTTCATTTTAAACTTCACATTATTATAAAGTAGACATAGATTTACTACTTCAAAATTTTTAAAGCTAGTGTGCAGTTCAGTGGTATTAAGAGTATTCCTGAGGCCAGTGTTGTGGAGTAGCAGGTTCAGCCTCCGTCTGCAACACTGGCTTCCCTTGTGGGCACCAGTTCTGGTCCCAGCTGCTCCACTTTTGACCTAGCTCCCCTCTTAATGTTCTTACCAGATGATCTTAATGCTTACCAGATGATGACCCAAGTACTGGGTCCCCCTGCCACCAACATGAAAGATCCTGATGAAGTTCCAGGCACCTGGCTTAGGCCTGTCCTAGTTCTGGGCTTTGCAGCCATTTGGGGAGTGAACCAGGGGATGGAAGATCTCTCCCCCACCCCTACCCCCATTCCTTTATTATAAATCTTAAGAAAAATAAATAAATAAGAATGAACATTCCCATTGTATGCAGTCATCATTACCATCTATCTCCTCAGCTTCTCATTATACAATTATTCTGCAGCACCCCCCCCAAAAAAAAAACACCATTTTTTTTTCTGTCTAGAAACTTGACTGCTCTCTCTGTCTCACATAAGTGGAATCATACCACATTTGTCCTTTTGTGAATGGCTTATTCAAGGTTTAGCCAGGTGACAGATGGGCAGAATTTCATTCCTTTGTAAAGTTCAGTGATACTCTGTTACACAGGGGCACTTCAAAAAGTACATGGAAAATAGAATTGAAGGACAAGTTTATTTTAGTGTCAAAAAGCTGAGATTCATGCATAAAGCATTCTTAAAAGATTTATGGAAATATATACAATGAAAAAAACTGCATGCATTTTAACTATTTCACCAAAATAAGCCTACCTCCTTTTTTGTAATACCCCATAAGCTTTGAGATACCCTCTTGTATTTTGTACTGTATTTTAGTTATTCATCAGGGGACCCTTGAGTTGCTTCTACCTTTTGACTATTGTGAATAATAGTCCTTTAAACATAGGTGTAAAAATGCCTCTTCTGATTCCTACTTTGGGTTCTTTTGGGTACCCAGGAGTAGAATTGCTTAAATCATATGATAATTCTGTTCATTTTTTTGAGGAACTGCCATACTATTTTCACAGCAGCCGTGCCATCCAACCAGCGGCCATTACAGTAATTCCGACTTCTCTAGATCATCGCCAGCACTTGCATTCCTTCATTCTCTACTCCCCCTGCCCACAACCTTCCAAAGGAATGCATTTCCCTGGTGATTAGGAAGGTGGAACATCTTTTCATGTGCTTCTTGGCCATTATACACCTTTTTGGAGAAATGTCTGTTAAGCCCTTTGCCCATTTTTTAACCCAGTTGTTCTTGCTGTTGAGTTGTAGGAGCTCTTTCTATATTCTGGATATTAAACCCTTCTCAAACACATGTAATGAGATGTTTTCTCCCACTCCATAGGTGATTGTCAGTTTTTTGAAGTCATTGTTTTTCTAGTGTACCAAATAATGGCACTGAGTCCCCTTACATTATGAGAATGGACTTACGTTATGCTGGTGATCTGTAGTTATTTTTCAATCCTTCCTGAAGTCTTTGCTGATGAGCTTCGAGCTCTAAATTTTTTTCTTACTCATTACCTCTTTGAGATGCACAGAGAAAGAGATTCCACCCTCTGATTCACTCCTTAAATGCCTCCAACAGCATGGGCTGAGCCAGGAGCTCAATCCAGGTCTCTCACATGGGTGGCAGGGACCCAACTGCTGCCTCCCAGGGTGCCATATGAGCAGGAAACTGGAATCAGAAATGGAGCTGGGACTCGCATCTAGATACTCCAGCATACAATGTGGGTATCCCAAGCATCTTAAGCACTGCGCTTACTGCCCACCCTTTGTTTTTAAATAAACAGTTCTTTCTAGCACTTCTGTAAAGAGGATTTCGCGTCACTCTTGGCTATTCAAGTCAATCAGATGTCCACTAGGTGGTACTATAATTACAGCATGGGCAGTTGTGTAAAGCTGAAAATCCCAAGTTGTCCTGACAAAGACTTTTGTTTCACAAAAATGGGGTAGTTTTATGTAAATTTGGACAAACTAATCATAATTACAAAATGTTAACACTGGAGGTTAGAGTCTGTGTAAACCTTCCTATAAAATGGAGCCTGAGATCCAGTGAGTTTAAATGACCAGCCCCACATCACACCAGTAGTCACTGATAAAGCCAGCCTTCAATGCACGGCTTTTATTCCCAGTCTGGTTCTTAGTGTGACTTCCCATGTTGCCACTGCTTGCTATTAACACGTCTTCTTAGGGGCTAGCGTTGTGCAGTGGGTTAAGCCACCACTCTGCCAGCATCCCATATCTGAGTACTGGGATTTGAGTCTTGATTGCTCCACTTCTGATCCAGCTCCCTGCTATTGACCTGGGAAGGTAGTGGAAGGTGGCTATGCCATCCATGCGGCCTTTCGGAAAGTGAACAGATGGAAGATGATCTCTCTCGCTCGCTCTACCCCCACCTCTCCGCCAACCACTCTCTCTCTCTCTTTCTCCCCCACCCCTTTCTGTCAATGCTTCCTATCAAGTAAGTAAATAAAAATCTTTACAAAAAAAAGAACTCAATAATTAAAATAATTTCAACCAGTACATTAAAACAAATCAGCAAAAGTCTTCCTACAGAATGGCAGAGTATGCTAGAGCCCAGGTGGGTGAGGCCTTGTCCACAGTAAAAGAAACTACAGATGTAGGCTGCAGACCATATTGTTTTTGTGAAAAATCCTTGCATTACAGATTTTAAAAACAAAATGCTACTAAATTGCATATCAACATTGGGAAAATTAATTGTTATTTGTATATTGGATCCCTTATCTTTAAATTAAGAGGTTGCATTAAATACAAATAGATGACCCTGAAGTTCACAGTATTCTGATAGCTCTGGTTTTGATTTTTTTTCTAGATTTTATTTATTTATTTGAGAGGTAGAGTTACAGAGAGAGAGAGACAGAGACAGAGAGAGAGGGCTTCCATCTGCTGTTTGACTCCCCAAATGACCACAATGGCCAGAGGTGAGCCCATCTGAAGCCAGGAGCCAGGAGCTTCTTCCAGGTCTTCTCCAGGTCTCTGTGGCTTTCCCAGGCCACAGCAGAGGGCTGGATCAGAAGAGGAGCAACCGAAACTCGAACCAGCCCCCATATGGGATGCCAGTGCCATAGGCGGAGGCTTAGCCCATTATGCTGTAACGCCAGCCCCCCTCAAGTTCTGTAACATGTAGAAGTTTACTCCATTGGGAGCAGGATTTGTCCTTGCAGTTCAGTGTCCCTGTCCCACATCAGGGTGTCTGGGTTTGACTCACAGCTTCAGGACCCAACTCCATCTTCCCTGTCAGGTAGACTGTGAGAGGCTGGGGTGATGGCTCAGGTAGTAAGATTCCTTCCACCTGTTGCAGGCCTGGATTATGATCCCAGCTCCTGGCTTCTGCCCTGGCCCAGCCCCAGCTGTAGTAGACATTTGGGAAGTGAACTGAACATGGTTTTTAAAAATATTTGAGAGGACAGACAGAGAAAGTTCCCATCTGCTGGTACACTCTCCAGATGCCTGCAGCAGCCAGGGCTGGCCAAAGCCAGGAGCTGGGAAAGCACCACCTCTCCCACCTGAGTGACAGGGACTCAGTTACTTGAGCTGTATGACCATTGCATGTCTGCTTTAGCAGGAAGCTGGGGAGAGGAGCTGGAGCCAGAAACCAAATACAGGCACTCTGATGTAGGGCACAGGTTCTTATCCAGTAGGCTGACCATCCACCTTGAACATGGGTGTTGGACATAGAAGTAGGATACAGGCACTCTGAAGTAGGGCACAGGTTCTTATCCAGTAGGCTGACCATCCACCTTGAACATGGGTGTTGGACATAGAAGTAGGATACAGGCACTCTGAAGTAGGGCACAGGTTCTTATCCAGTAGGCTGACCATCCACCCTGAACATGGGTGTTGGACATAGAAGTAGAAAACCATGTCTTCTCAGAAGTCCGATAAGCAGTGCATTTTCCCATTTTAGTGGGGGAAGTAGGATGCCTTATAAAGAGAGTTATCTTTTTTGATATGCTTGAATTTAGCAAACATATGTAACAAGATTTTGGATTGCTTATTGAATTACTTTCTAATTCTTAAGTGAAAGGCCAAAACATAAGAGTTTACTAACAAATTTAAGGATATTAGAGATTCATTAAGTAATCTTTTTGTATCAGATAATATTATAATGACATTAGATTCAGATCAGTATTGGTAATCAGAATTTTCCAGTTGTTTGGAATGCCACATTTAGGTTTCTAACATTAATCTTAGAAATATGAAGTTTATTTTGTACATGAGTATAGAGAATTCTTCCAAGAAAGTTTGTCTTTAGAGTCGTACACTCATCAAAAGTGTTTCATGGGGGCCAGCGCTGTGGTGTAGCGGGTAAAACTGGTTCGAGTCTCCACTTCCAATCTAGCTCTCTGCTACGGCCTGGGAAAGCAGTAGAAGATGGCCCAAGTCCTTAGGCTCCTGCATCCACGTGGGAGACCCAGAAGAAGCTCCTGGCTCCTGGCTCCTGGCTCTTGGCTCCTGGCTCCTGGCTCCTGGCTCCTGGCTCCTGGTTCTGGCTTTGGATTGGCACAGCTCTGGCTATTGTGGCCAATTGGGGAGTGAACCAGTGGATGGAAGACCTCTCTTTCTCTCTCTGACTCTCCTTCTTTGTGTAACTCCGGCTTTCAAATAAATAAATGAATCTTTTTTTTTTTTAAAGTGTTTCATGTCCTAAAAACACTCTGGAGTCCATTTATTTATTTTTATGTTTGTTTCTTATAATGGACTTTTAAAAAAAAATTATTTATTTGAAAGGCAGAGTTAGAGAGAGGGGGAACAGAGAAAGAGTTCTTCCATCTGCTGGTTCACTCCTGAAATGGCTGCTCTGCCAGGGCTGGGCCCAGCCAAAGCCAGGATCCAGGAGCTTCAGCTGAGTCTCCCACATGGGTCCAGGGGCCAAAGCCTCGGTCCATCTTCTGCTGCTTTCTCAGGCACATGAGCAGGGAACTGGATCAAAAGTGGAGCAGCTGGGACTCGAACTGGCACCCACATTGGATTCCAGTACCATAGGCTCAGCTTTACCCACAACTCCACAGCACCAGTCCCTAATGGGCTGTTTTTACTCTTTATAAACAAGATGATTTGTTTTTCAAATTAAACATACAGCAATCTCTTAAGAACAATTTTGAATTTTGTTTCACAATTTTAAATATGTATACATGTCAGTTGCCATAGAAGTTCATTTACTTATGCACATTTATACAAAAATGAGTGTGCAGAAATGGTTAAAAAAAAGGAGAGGATATACATTAAGTTAAATTTTTCAGAAAACTGATATTCAAATTCTTGAAAATATGTAAGCTAGATTTGCGTGCTAATATAGAACAGCTTCAAAAGCTTTTCAAGTGAATAAAAACAAAATATAGGCAATTCATTATTATTTCATTTTCTAAAATGGAATATAATTATAGTGTTTATAAATGTTTATGTGCGTATTATAGATACATAAAATTTTTCTGAGGTGATAAAGGAGAAAATGGAAGAGTAGCAAGGATTGGAGATAGAATACTTATCTTTCTTTGTATGTATTTTGCTTTATTTCTAAAGATTTATTTATTCATTCATCCATTTATTTGAAAAGCAGAATGACAGAGAGAGTGAGAGATCTTCCATCCTCTGATTCATTCTCTAAATACCCACAGTAGTCAGGGTTGGGTCTGGCCCAAGCCAGGAGCTTAGAACTCCATCCAGGTCTCCTATGTGGGATGCAAGGACTCACATACTTGAACTATTATCTTTTGCTTCCCAGGCACATTTGCAGGAAGCTGGATCAGAAGTGGTGTAGCTGGGACTCCAGTAGGGGATGTGGGTGTCCTAAGTGGTGGCTTAACCTGCTGCACCGCAATGCCTGCCCATCTTTGTTATGTATTTTGATGTTGAAGTTTTCTTCCCATAAACACACTTTTCATTTATAAAACTTGTAATTAAATTACTTTATAGGCCGGCGCCGTGGCTCACTTGGCTTATCCTCCACCTACGGCGTCGGCACCCCGGGTTCTAGTCCCAGTTGGGGTGCCGGATTCTGTCCCTGTTGCTCCTCTTCCAAGCCAGCTCTCTGCTGTGGCCCGGGAGTGCAGTGGAGGATGGCCCAAGTGCTTGGGCCCTGCACCTGCATGGGAGACCAGGAGAAAGCACCTGGCTCCTGGCTTCGGATCAGCACAGCGCGCCGGCCATGGCAGCCATTTGGGGAGCAAACCAACAGAAAAAGGAAGACCTTTCTCTCTGTCTCTCTCTCTCTCTCACTGTCTAATTCTGCCTATCAAAAAAAAAAAATGAATTTATAAATCAATAACTACTAAAACACAAATACATCATACAAATGATTGGTACTATTTGAATATGCAACTGTTTTTTTTCTGACTAATATTGTATAGATGTATTCTCTTTTGAAAAGATTTATTTATTTATTTGAAAGGCAGAGCCACAAAGAGGTGGGGGGCAGTCCTCCATCCGCTGGTTCACTCCCAGGTGGCCACAATGGCCAGAGCTGAGCCAATCTGAAGCCAGGAGCTTCTTCAGGGTCTCCCACACAGATGCAGGGGCCCAAAGACCTGGACCCTGTTCCACTGTTTTTCCAGGCCATAGCAGAGAGCTGGATCAGAAGTGGAGTAGCCGAGACTGAACCACTGCCCATAAGGGATGCCAGCACTGCAGGCAGCAGCAATACCCGCTACACCACAGCGCCAGCCCCCTCAATGTATCCTTCTGAACATTTGTGGTGTTGACCATATCTTTCAGTTAAGTTGTTTAGCCCTTATGTGTAGATGCCTGTGTTGAATAACCTTAAAGAAAAGTAGGTCAGAAATTACAGGCAGCCTATATTAGAGAAGAGGCTAATTTGTAGATGGCTTAAAAATAAAACCAAAAACAAGTGTGGGGAAGCACCCTTGCATAACACAGCACACACAGTATGAAAGATGGGTCCTAGTGTTGAAGAAATAATCTCCCCTTGAGGTTTCTTTGACATTGATTTAGCTTAAGTTTCTATGTTGTACACTATTTAATCAACAAATAGTTGGAAGGGTGATGTCTGTGCCTTTCAGAATTTTGCTTTTAGCTTGTAGGGCATATTTGGATTTAGCAGACTTAGGAAGTTTAAAGAGTTTAAGTGTGTATGATATTTATATGTAGGGAAAGGATTACAGTTTTTTGATCAGGAGGAAACTAAAGCACTTCAGTAATGCTGGAGCTAGGTTTTGAACTGTTAGAAGTCGAAAACCCTCTGGATAGACCAATGGGAGGTTTGTGTGCAGTGAACGAAATTGGAGGATGCCGATGGCGTTTAATGGCTGCACACAGCTGGTAGAAGCCAGCAGTGCAGTTATGGAACATGAGTGTCTTAGAAAGTTGATATCCAAGACACAGTGGGAGTACTAGGGTGCTGCTGACGGCTCAGTAACAGTGGTGGAAAATGTTATCGAAGACATTTTCTGTGCTGGTAGAAATTAGAGACAGGACCCTTTTAATACGCACGGGTGCTGGACTCTAAGTGATAGAGAAGTGAGAGTCGTGTGAACAGTTCCTATCCGCCTAGCAAACATTTCTGAGTTGAGGGCAGGAGGGAGGGGGACAGTGAAAGAAAGTGACTTGGTGGACATGGGAGTGATGCTGGGAGAATAGGAAGAGATCATTAACCTGGCAGGACATTGGCGATTGATAATTATTTGCAGGTCTGGTGAAGGCTGATACTTTGACCTGAAGTAGGAAATTTTAGACTCAAGCAGGAAAGGCTTTTTGTCCTCATAGGTGCTTAAGAATGGTTGCTTTGGTGTCTTAAAAAACAACAACAACAAATAGTTGAGAACTCACTTGTGGTACTCATGGGGATAGATAGTGCGCTATTGGGAGACAGTTATGAATTTTCAGCATGTGTGTGTTTCAATGCAAACAAAGCGTGACTTGGAGGTTCCATTTCACTGCAGTAATTTCATAGGAAGTCTTCCTTTCTAGATCGCAGCAACTCGGGTTGGTGCCAGAACTTTCAAATAGGAGCTCAGGGCTTGAGTTTAGGGCTCTGATCCCAGGAATGGCTGAGGTGCAGAGTGCAGATAACAAGCCGTTACCGGGGGAATGGCGGCTCAGGATCGGGCTTTGAGAGGTGCAGCTCAGGCCAGCAAGCTGGAAGGAACGCAGTGTGTCTCGGGGTGGAATGAGAGTGCCATGAGTCACAGAATTTTAGTCCAAAAGGATTTTACTTGGGCTTTTCATCTCACAGACAAGGCGGCTGAAGTGTAGCAGTGTGAGAGGGGAATGAGGCCACCATCTCCTCCCTCAGTCCAGTTTTTCCTTAGAGAATTTCCTAGTGAGGGGAGAGCTTAGCTGTTGTAAAGAGTCCTGAAAATGCAGTGCTTGGTGAGCATCTAAAGAAGCGGCCCAGTTCTCCAGGGAACCTCAGGTCATTGTCCCGCCGTTCCCTGGACCTGGCCGTCATTGTAGGAGCTAAGTCACGGGTCCCGTACGCCCTCCCGGGGTGCTTGCTGGCTGTCATTGTAGGAGCTAAGTCACGGTCCCGTACACCCTCCCAGAGTGCTTGCCGCAGAGTCCGGCGGGAAGTCTCTGCTGCAGCCACAGTTCTGTTTCCGCACTGCCCCCGCTTAGCCAGAGTTCTTTGTGCCACACTTGCAGTCGCCAGCAGTTTGCCACAGTCTGAAAATTCTAGGCAGTTTGTGAGTTTTAAATAACTCGTGTAACAGCATAATTGTCCTCGTGTATGATTAGTTACTGTTGTTAATCTCTAGTTGTGCCTAAGTTGTAAGTTAAACTTTATCACAGGTAAGTATGTATGGGTTGGGTGTCCCCCAGCCTTGCTTGGGACCCGAAGTGTTTCAGATTTCAGAAATTTTGCAGATTTTTTAATGAAATGTCTTGGGGACGGGACACAGATCTAAACAGAAAATTCATTTCTGTTTTGTGTACACCTGGTACACACAGCCTGAAGGCAATGTAACATAGTATTTTTAGTGCTCCTGTGTCTTGACTGTGACCTGAGATCAGGGGAGGAGTTTTTCATGTGTGCCATTATACTTGCAACGTTTGAGAGGTTTTAGAATTTAGATTTTTTGGTTAGGGATGCTCACCCTATATAGGACAAACATAGTAGGTATAAGTGGAGTTGAGCACTATTTGCGGTCTTGGGCGTCTGCGGGTTGTCCTGCCTCGGTGTTGTGGGACAGGAGAGAAATACATTTGAATGGGCACTACTGGTCTCTGCAAAGGCAGACTGAGCTTCTGGCCTGGTCACTGTCTGCAGTCTCTGCTTTTCAGAAATCATAGCTGTAGCATGTGGTTTCCCACCAGGAGGTGAAATGAGGCTCCTGAGGTGTCTCAGCTGACAGGTCTTAAACCATCCTTCCTGTTACATACTCCTCCTGTTGATCCTCCAAGCCTGTGCACAACACAGACACAGCCAAAAGCGTGACTTCACCGGTCCTAAGATGCCCACTGCACGGGATTGCACCATATCTGCCCTCAAGGTCCTGCTGCTATATCCCAGCCAGGGAGAGTGATGATGGCAGAACATGGAATCTGTACCTCACCAATGCTTGCTTGTTCATTTTACTTGGAGCATTGAAAGAATATCGCTGTCATAGTGTGGGAACTTCAGTGTTACACAAAAAACATGTTTTGTACACTGACATGTTTTGTCAAGCAACACAGATGCAGTATTCCAGGAACTGTGCTAGATGCTTGGGATGCTGTAGAGAGTGAGTGGTTGCCCAGTCCTTAAGAAGCTTCCAACCTACTAGGAGAAACTCCAGAGGAGAGGTGCAGTGCCACGTGGCATTGAAGGTTTCTCACAGCAGAAAATCCAGGTGCAGCAAGAACAGAAACAGAAGGTGTTTAACCCTGCCTTCCAGAGACACAGTCCTAAGGAGACACCTAGGTTGACACCTAACAGTGGGTCGGGGGTTGCTGGCAGCAAGATGCTGGGGTACTGTCCTTACTGAGGCTAAGTCACAGGGATGCTGAACGTCCCTCCATGCTCCTCCAGCATCCTGTCTCAGTATTTCATTTATCAGGGCTCACGGGGCGGGGATGAGGCTAAATCAACATTTGGCTCTCAAGAGGGTTGTTTCCTTGACTTGGGTATATAAAGTTGACCACAACACACAAACAAGAGAAGTAATATTTAAGGCAGTCGGGACAGAAGATGTTTGAGAAATTTTGCTTTTATTGTTTCAAATTAGGGAGCTGTGGCTACATTTAGGGAGCACACACAGTAATTTAATATTGTTAGGTATGCTGTTGCCTCACGAATTTTTTAACTTCAGATATATTAGTTTCTCAAAGGAAGATCCAGCGCCTTCCTGTTTTTCATATGGTAACCATAATGGTTTTGAAAGCGGTTATCAGAAAGCAATTGTGTATATCCATACTTACCTAGGGGAAAAAACTAGCTTTATCTACATCATGAGTATTGTTTAAATAACCAGACTAGACTTCCTCTATCACCCCAGCCATGTCCATGTAATGCTGAGGGTTCTCAAGACTCTGTTGAGATGTGGGTCTGATCTCAGGCTTCCTTACTGTCTTAAAGCACACTTGCTCTTTCATTGAAGAGAAGCTCTTGGGCTTGGCCCACCTCAGCCTGAAGGCAGCAGTGCCCAGAGAGCCATCCTCGCAGGAGGAGCCCATTTGCTATCTGAAACCCAAGAAAACGTTACAGAGCTGGCAGTGAACACTAAGAGGTGCCTTCTGCAGCAGTTTCATCTTTTACCTGAACTGTTTTCTTCAAGGGTGTGTGTGTGTGTGTGTGTGTGTCCACCTCCTGATGGTTATGTTAGAGAATGCATGCCTCAAGTATGTGACTTCAAAACTGTTCGTGTATTTCCAGCTACCAACTTATGGAAAGAATTCCTAAGCAGGGGCAATGAAATTTTCACCTAAAAGAGTGTAAATTTTGAAATTCACCAAAATTTAAAATCATTTGGGAAGGGGGAAAAAAGACAAAATTCATAGGCAGAATAACTTCTGTAGAAACCCAGTGAGATTTCACAAACATGGTGTTTGGGGTTGAGAGATTTAACGACATATAGGTGTTCTATCTAACAAAATGAAGAAACAAAAATCCTCGGAGTGCAGATTGAAGAACTCCAGTTCTAGCCTCGGTTTCAAACACTTTGTGGGTTTGGGAGCAAGTTCTTTAACCTCTGCAGGCTGAGGTTGGAGCCGTTGTAAACAGAGGAGATTGGAACTGGATGAACTCCGCACTGCCCTGCAGCTTCATTCCTTAGAGCCTGAGTGGGAATGTAATGCACTTGTTAAACTCAGTCCTATCAACTCCTCTCAGCCTGGCAATCGAATCCATTTAGCAAACATAGATTGAGTAGGCACTCCACCTGCCCAGGGCAAGTTATTGCAACAGCATGAATATTTGTTACAGGCTCAGATAGAGTCACTTCCTGCTAATAAGGCTTTAAATGAAACACTAGAACTCAGCCTAGCCTTTTCAAATTCTCCAGAATGTTCCTGCCATTTTGACTGAGGTACATTAACTGCAGCTTTTCCCAGAGCCCTCTCTGCATCGTGTTTAGTTTGTTTTACTATCTGTTTGACAGTTCAACTGCTGAGAAAAATACTTGCCCAAGTGATGAAGTTACAAATGACTGCAGGTTTGAAAACAATGAGTTGCTTTCCTCCCCACCGGTGCATGCTGAAGCTCAGAGGAAGCCATCCAGTGGCACACACTCAGAGAGAGGAGTCTCACCAGCCCGAGTGTGAGCACTGCATGCCTGCTGCCGGCGCTGCTCGGGGCAGTGCTGCTGCATTCCAGGTCCAGTTATTCATTTCCCATGGCAGAGCCACAACTTCGACGTTTGTTAGAATTAATATCGTAACTGTGCTGACTTTTCTTTTGACTGTTGTGTGTGTGTGTGTGTGCGCGTCTTTTTTTTTTTTTTTTTTTTTTGTAGGCCTCTCTTGTTTTCCTCCTTTCCTAGTTGTCCTGATAACAGCCATCAATTTCAGATTTCAAGAAGTGAAAGCCCTCCTTGTTTGTGACTCAGGAGAAGGAAGAGCTGTTGGTTCAGATACACGTTCCAACTCTTCATATCCACCCAGGGGTAGCATTTCTTTGAGTGAGGTTACAGCTCTTTCTACCCCCTCTTTCCCAGCAAATCCATTCATCCCCATTATAAAATTTCTGCCTACTTCTAGGCTAACCACAGTTATGCAGATTTTGTCTTTACTGGGCTTCATGGAACACACCCAGTTAACTAAAAAGACTGCTTATCAATTGCTTAAGGGAAGAATGCTGCACCTGCTTCTTGCATTGTGCTGGTTATGTTCCAGGTGCCTGTATTTGCTTCAATACAGGTCCACATTCTCAGATAGGGAAACCACTCAACCCACACTAGACTGTTTCTCTTCTTTTCTAAATATCTCCAGAGAAAATGTGGACTTATTGCAGATCTTAGCGAGGCAAGACCACAAAGGAAGCTAGGGGAAATCTTGCCAGAATCGAGGTATGAGGCGCAGTGGCTTTGTGGAGGGAAAGGTACGCGGTTACTGATTTCCCATGCCTGGAGTACCGAGGAAAGCAGATGCCTAACAGTTTCTGTAATCACCTTTAATTGCTAAATGGGACTTTACCGGCACCACAGAGTGGCTGTTATTTAGACTGTAAGGTGGGGAAGGATTGAAAGGAATACACTGAAAAGGGAAAACTTGCTAAGGCAAAGCAGCATTGGGTACTCACTGGACTCATTGAGTCGGTGTGCATTTAAATCACTTTACAGCAGCATCGCCCTCTCTGGCTTGGACAGGTGCACATTTCACACTTGGGCCAAGTGTTCATTCACCCACCAAAAATGTGTTGACCACCTGCCATCGCAAGGTGATGCTTGGGTATTGTGAGAGTGTTGACAAGTAAGCTGTGGTCCTGACCCCCAAGAAGGCCGAAGTTGTCAGGGTTGGTGTAGTAGAAGGGGGTGAACTCCCCATGGGTTGTTAACAAACCCTGTGTGATTTCAGAGGAGGGAGACACTTTTTTCCAGCTTCATGATTTGAAAGCCTGTAAGGGGTGAAAATAAGGCAATAAAACCAAGATATGGTGGCATATTTAGAGAGCTGCTCCACCTAGCTGGAGAATGGAGTCAGCCTCTGTACACCATCTTGGAAATGACTTTGACCTGAATGATTCCTTTTTCTAATTTATGTGATAGAATCATACTATCATAAAACCCTCTTCACATTTAAGAAAATAGTCTTATAAAGGCCTCATCTATATTTGATAAGTAAGGAAAACTGCATTAGGATTAAAACTGGGAAAGAGGCAGGGATGTTTGATTGCTTGCTTAGTTTTTCTGTTTCACATTTAAGAAAGATTGAGAGAACAGCATACAAGTCACTATACCAAATGGTGTAATTGAAGTGGTTCATCCATGCAACTGATATTCCTTATTTTTTATCAAAAGGAACTGTAAGATTTTTATCTTAGAATTTCTTACTGTGGATTATAGTCAATAGTTTGAAAAATGTTCTTGGGGCTGGTGCCATGGCATAGTGGCTAAAGCCACCAACTATAGTGCTGGCATCCCATATGGACATGGACGTTGCTTCGAGTCCCAGCTGCTCCTGCCCTCAATCTATCTCTCTGCTGATAGCCTGGGAAAGCAGTAGAAGATGGCCCAAATGCTTGGGCCCCTGCACCCACGTGGGAGATCCGAAAGAAGTTCCTGGCTCTTGGCTTTGAGTCAGCACAGCTCTGGCTGTTGCGGCCATTTGGGAAGACTTCTCTTTCTGTCTCTACCTTTCTATGTAACTCTGCGTTTCACATAAAGAAATTAATCTTTAAAAATAAACCTTTGTAGAAATGCTAGATTATTTCTTCCAATTGTGTACAGTGAGTGGAACTAGACCAATTGCTGCTGGCCTGGGAGACCAATACAAGTCTCAGTTTGAGGGGTCTTCTAAAAGTTCACAGAAAATCGGTGTTATGAAAAATCTGTGCATGAATTTGAAAATATTTTGACACCAAAGTAAACTTATATTTTAATTCCATTTTTATGCAAACTTTTTTGAAGTACCCTTGTGTTAGCAACTAGGGGGAAATGATAGGCACTTAGCATGTCTATTATGTAAAGTGTTTCTTAAGTACCTCTGTTCTCTTCGGAAACTTATTCCCATCTGTAGAGCAAAGGAAGGGTGAGAAGGATCTGCTAACATTCTGAAGGTTTTCTGCCTGTTCCTAAAAGATGTTCCGTTATGGGGCTCCGGAGTTTGTAACAAGGGGGAGCCGGGAATGAGGCGCTGGATCTGTCTGTCTGGCGGCAGCACGTGTCCTCTGTACATTCCAGCCTCTCCCGCCGTGAGGGACTGGTAGTAAGGAGATGTTCGGATGAGGCTGCAAGCAGGGCGAAGCCTGCGAAGCCGGGGGGAAGAGAATCCTCAAAACACCATCATGAGGAGGATGGAGAGCCTGGGTCAGAGTGAAAACAGCCCCGTCTCCCTCATGAGTGCTGAGGCTGAGAACATGGAGGACGGGGTGGAGGTGGATCTGGACGCGGAGCTCAGTGCCAGCAAGGGCGCAGCTGTGACTGAAAGACTGCAAACGAGAAGCATGCCCTTCCCCTGGCCCCGTGTCCCGAGGTGTCAGGGCCTTTGTGGTAGCATTGGTTTGGACAACAGGAGCAGCCTTGATCCAGCATCTGGGACTGGCTCAGGGGGTAGTCTCCTACTCAATGGACCAGTAGCCACTGATTTTTTATTATTATTTACTTTTATTTACTGAAAAGGCAGCGAGACAAGACAGACTTCTTCCATCAGAAGAGCCCCAGAAGCCCACAGCAGTCAGGTCTGGGTCAAGTCAAAGCCAGGAGCCTAGACCTCATTCCTGTGGGTGGCAAGGACTCAAAGGCTAGAAGCATCACCTGCTGCTGCCTTGGAAGCTGGGGTCAGGATTGGAGCCAGGCTCGAACCCAGGCTCTCCGGTTTGGAATGCAGGCATCCCATGCAGAGCCTCAACCACTGGGCCAGACACGCATCCCCCAGGATCTGCTTATTAAACATTGGTGTTGTGCACGCTTTGCTTCTGATTTCCATATTCTTTTTCACAAGAGCTGTTGACATTTTCTCTCTTGAACAGGGCTGAGGATCTCAGAAATGCTAAGTCACTTTTCTTATTACCCAGTGCTTATCAAAGATGCCACTTAGCCTACTAATACTCTAAGCTGTTTGAAGCTAAGCCATTCCCATAGACTCCCCCTCCCCCGAGTTAGCTTCATGGGAGGTGATTGAGGCCCTCATTTTACCGTGGTGCTGAACACATTAGGCACTCAGAGCTTCCCACCTGTCCCTAAAAGTTAATTGAGAGATTCAGGGGAAGAATGAGTGCTGGAAACAGCTGTTTCCATTTCACAGGGCAGTAATGAATTCTTTGATGTTTCTTGGGTAATTTTAGGTGCTCCTCAGTCATTTCCAGGTTTTCAGTGCCTTGAAATAACAGTTTTTGCAAGAGCTGCCATTTGAAGTGCATTGAAATGCAGATTTCAAAGAAAAGGTGAATACTAAAATAATAATTAAAAATAGCTGAAGACATTGGTTCTGTTCGTGTCTCTCATTTCATTTTATTTCATCTTAAAATGTTATGTAGCTGACCCTCTGATCAGGAAAAGGAGCGCACAGCGACAAAAGGACTTCCCAGTAGCCTTGGGACCAGGCTGAGAACCAAGCTCTCCTGACAGCCCCCTTGACTACCACATTGACCTGTGCGGTCTCAGCCCTGGAGATACTCTCCAGCATCCTCTACATGTTGCTTATTTTGAATGGCATTACTCTTAAAAAATTCCTCACCATTGAGTCTACATGGCTTAGAAAAATCATGGACTTTGTAGCAGGGGAAATGTAAATGCCTTTATCTCACAAAGTTGTGTGAATTAATTGGGGCCACACATGAACCACCTGGCGCAGGCAGATGTTCAAGAAGCGAGCTCTTGCACAGGAATTATGAGCTGTGGACACATGCCTAGAGTCGGGGCGGTTCATCTGCCACACCTGCTCACTTGCCGGTCCTGTTGTCTGGCAGGTGCTGTGGATGGATGCCTGCAGCTCCACGCTGCACTTAGAGCAGCCCAGGTTTTCCCGATATGGCAAGGGTCCACCTCCCTTCCATACACAGTTCATTCTGCACCTGTTTCCCATTAAAATTAAGCATCCTTAGAGCCCAGTCCCTGATCGCCTTGCTACTGTTATAAGCTGATGTTCATGAAAATGGTAATAACTGCAACTCAACTCATGTATTGTGTTAAAATGTCAAGTTTCCAGCTAAAGAGATTTGATCTCATTTAAAGCAATCATGGTGCCCTCTTGTAGGCTCATTTTCTTACTGATCTCTGCCTTTTTCAATCTGAAAAGTCTCCTCCTTTATGGAGTATCTGGGGGGCAAGTAGGAGTTAAAACCTTCTGGTTTTCTGGGAGGTGTTTATCAACTTAGCACCAGTTATCACTCACTTATTGGCTGCTTTTCTATATCATTCTTATATATAAAATACTGTATTTTTATAACATACTGATAATTTTGATATCAAGTTAGCACATTTTATTTTCTTCTTTCTCTCTTTTTTCTTTTTTTGTTAAAGATTTTTATTTCTTTGAGAGGTAGAGTTACAAAAAAGGAGGAGAGACAGGAAGAAAGGTTGTACTAATTTGCATTCCTGCCAACAGTGTGCTAGGGTACACTTTTCTCCACAATTCCTCCAGCACTTGTTATTCCTTGAATTTTGGGTAATAACTATTGTAACTACAGCGAGATGATACCTCATTGTGGTTTTTATTTGCATTTCATGATGGCTAGTAATCCTCTCTGTTTTCCTATAACTTCTTTGAGCTGAAGGGAAGACTACTTTGACTAATTTTTCTGAACCTTTCCCTCTAATGTTTCATTCATTTTCTACTTCCTGACAGGTCTTTCAGAGTTATATTCCAAATCATTTTCATTCAACACTGCCTAACTGCAAACAAAAATAAAACCCAATTCCATGCTTCACTCTGAGAATCATGATCTTTCCTGCCACTAAGGGAATCTAGGATGTACCAAACATCTACCATAACAAGGTAGATTTCATAGAAGCCATCAAAGTATACTTTTAAGGGTTTTTTAGAACATGTTATTTCCACTTTATCCTCTGATCCTCATTGCTATTAAATTACATTGCTAGAGCCAGTGGAAATATGTAAGGTCCATGTTCCTCTTCTGTTACCACAGCCATCGTGAACACATGCTCACTGTCACCCAAAAGTCCTTCTACTTTCACTGTCAGCTTCGACTGCGTGGATTTAGAGCAGAAGCAGCAGTTCCTTAAAGATGAAAATGTTGGGGGTCGGGGAATAGTTTGGCGGAATTTCAGATGTTCTTCTTACAGTTGAGTGAAACAACTTATCAACTTAAGGGGAAAAAAAAAACCTTTAAAACACCCTTACTGTGTAACAGTATGGCACAGCTGACAGTCGACCAAAAAAAAAAAAAAAATTCAGCCACAGTGGACATCGGCCAGGCACTGAATGGTTGCCAGCTCTCAGCACACTTCCGTCCACAGTAGTGGAGCTGCTGCTACCTCACTTCACCACTGTTTTGTCTGTTTCCTCATCTGGTCTGTTTCAACAGTAGCATTAGTTCGGATACCTCCCATGGCTTTTGTTGAGATACCCACGTCTCTGGTTGGTTTGTGCTTGTGAGTTCAGCAATTTTTCTACCCATTTATCCTGTAAGGAGGTTCTGCACACCACAGGTTCTAAATCTAACAGTCTTCTGTGACTGTGAGCCAACCACGAGTCTCTCTCCTGCTGACCCTACATGGTGGCACCTGGTAAAGTCTGTGGTTGCGCACTGGGGATAGCAGGCATGGCTTTCTCTGAGTTTTCTACCTAGTTCTTTTCCCGTGTGAATTGCTGGTGCTTGCTCAGGCGCTAACCCTTCCAGGTCTCCCTCAGGTTTTTCAAAGTGTCTGCTTTGTTCATTACACCTGCGTGACCTCCTATTCCAGCCCCTTCTGCCTCTTATGGAAGGAGCTAGTTTTGTGATCATTACGTTTCTGTTGGTTTTATTAAAGCTGTGTATTTCTGTTGGACTTATCTGCAATTTCATTTGGTTACTCACTTCTGGAAAAGGTCTTTTCCTTCTTTATTAACATCCAGAGTACAATTTTCTATACCTGGTGGAGCACTGATCGTCCCCCTTCCTTTTTATTTGTCTGCACAATGTAGTAATCAGATGATAATGTAAATGTTTTAGAAATGAAGCTCATGAAAATTGTTTTTAAAGTCATTCAGATCTTTCTCAGGCTAAGGAGAAGAAACTGTGGGTCAAAATACCAAAAATACATAGTCCATAAATTTTATAATGCCTTTTCAATTCTATATCAATTATTGTCATAGATATTAGAGGGAATACTGGGGTTAAAAAAAAAAAAACAAGGAGAAAAGCCCACTGTTTCTCAAAGCTTATGAATGCAAAGCATAATTAAGCACCTGTAGTTTTCAGAAAGGAAAGGGGGTCATGTGAGTCAGCCCACATGCGTTTGAGTGAATTTGTTAACCCACCAGAGGGTCAAGACAGCAACACTGATTTCTCCAGCAGAGAGTAAGCATTGCCTTGCAAGGTGCCAAGTCTTGCTGTGGTGTGGGCTGTAGGGAAAACAGCATAGGCAATAGGAAATAGGACATGGAAAAAAATAAATCATTACAGCCTGCAGATAATGCACACAACAAGATTTTAGCCAATAATTTAAGGGAAATAAAAACAAATCTTAATCAGACCTTTTAGGAGATCCATAAATGAAAGCCTCGTTGATGTGAGTTTTCCATGTTCGCTGCACCCTCCTTCAGCTTGTGGAGAACGATCCTCAGGAATGGAGAAGAGCAGGAGTACACTCAGTCCACACACAGCAGCGTGTGTCTGTTAACTCAGGACATCTGTAGAACTATTTAACAGCTACTTAACGTAGCATGAGATGTGTGTATTCATCTTAAAATGAGGACTGTTTCACAATAATTTTATTGGCTTAAAATGCCAGATGTCTGGTGTGAACACATCTGGAAAGGCATTTGGACAGGTGTGCCACATCTGGGTAAACAGATACACTGCCGTGGCAACTATGAATTAAAACAGTAATCCCCTTTCTTCCGTTTTGTCCTCTGTGCTAGGAAAAGAAGAAGCTAGAAGCTTTGTCCTTTAAAAAAAAAATTATCTACTAAGGGACTAAGAGTTACAACAAGTCAGGAAAAATTAAGGCTCTAAAGTGATGTCCTCATATATAGGTTTTGTCATACATTGTAAATTCTCTGAACATAAATTATTATAAGTAAATGTTCTCAAACTCAAAGTACCTGTCTGAAAATTAGAACATTACTATTGTGTTACTGTTTTCCTATCAGTCTCTTCACCTAGGAAATAAGAATCATAACTTAGGGTTAGTGTGAAAATTCAGTGCTTTCAAGGGTCAACTGTGATAGCCACAAGCTAAATCCAGCCCATCACCTGTCACGGCACAGTTCACAAGCCAGAATTGTTTTTACCATTTTAAAGAGTTGAGAAAGAGACAGTAGTATTTCATGATGTTGTACTGCATGAAAGTCAGGTCTCAGCATCCATGATGTTCTTGGTCCAAGGTGCGCTCCTTCCTGCAGGTGTTGTCTGAGGGTGCTTTCTTCTCCATCCCAGAGTTAAGTAGTGACCACAGAGACAGCATGGCGTGCAGAGCCTAAAATAGTTACCATCTGATGCTTTGTAAGAAAGCCTGCAAACCTTTCACATGTTAAACTGTTCCCAACAATGTCTGGCGTATATTAGCATTAAACAAATAGTATTAATTCAACTATTAATTAATAGTATTAATTTAACTTTGGATGAAATAATTACATTCATATAACCAAAAATACATTTCAGAGACTGAAAAGTTGTATTATGTACTATTTCTGAAAATGAGAGGGCTAAAGAAAAATAAGCAACTATTATATGACATCATTATTTTAAAATTGATATAGCCTAAGGAATATAAACATTAAATTCAGTTTAAAATAACTTATATTCATATCAGTTTATATCTTCTTTTTGAGAAAACTTTTAAGCCAACAGGTTACACCTTCCTTCTTAACTTTCTTATCATTTGATCAATTTATGTGCTTACTGTCTTTCAGTTCCAAATTTATTCTGATTCTCTATTTGTTCCTTTTTTTTTTTCCTCCTACTATTTGCTCTTTAATGGAAATTCTAGCCATCTGCAGTCTATGGAGGTTAGAAGAAGAGAGAAAAGACTTGGAAACCAAGAGTTAGTTAAAGAACTTCAGGGTGTAGATGATTGTGGCCATATCAGGCCATGTGGTCCCCCACGGGCCAGGATTCAAAACTGTCATCCATACAAGTCCTTGAGCATAAGGCAACCAAATTCTTATCCTACTGATATCACTCTATCATGTTGGCCAAAGAATTAGGCAACTGCATGTTTGGGGACCAAGCTGACCCATCCATAAAAATATTTAGAGGCAATAAAGGAAATATTTTACTGATTTGTTTTAGGTTATTTCATTTCATCCTTATTTTCCCCAGGCTTCAACTTTCCTGGCATAACACACCAAGGATTTGTTCAGATGCATTCATGTGTACTGATGAGTATGTGACTGATTTGTGTAGATAGATCGTATCTCTCTGGGACCCTTCCAGGGTGCGCAGAGTTTCCTAGCTCGGTTATCTCATCCAGGCCTGTTTCTGTTTCTCTTTATCCAGATTCTGTAGCAGTTTGGCCAAATCACTATTCATGAATTTTAGATTCAGAAAGGAGATGAATGAACCAAAGGAAGTTGACATCCAAACACATTTTGCTCCTTGCCAAAAGCTGTAATAGCATTTACAGAGTGCTTTTTCAGGTGGAACCATGCCATACACTCACCAAACCGGCTAGTACAAGAATGTGAGCTGGTTTTAAGGAAAGACTCATTGGGAAACTAAAATATGATTTTTATAACAAGGTTGATGTGTTTTCTAACTTCAGAAAGGCCTAACTTAGAAATAGCAAAGGTATTTTAATCTTATTTGTGACATTGTCCAGATGTCTTTAAATCCCTCAAAATTCCAAATGACAAAGAAAAATTAAAAATCATGGTTAATGACTTCGGTGTCCAAAGAGTATGTACAAATCCATAACAAAACATTAGCAGCAAAAAAAAAAAAACAAAAAAAAAAAAAACAAAACATGAGCAGGCAGTTTTCATGGGCAGACAGTTCACAAAATGAGAAAATCTACTAAAAATATTCAGTCTCACTGCTACTCAAAGAAATTCCCTCTGGGACACTGAACTATCTTTTTTTCAGCTTGTATGTCATTTGCTATATCATTTCATGACATAATTTGATAGGAAAAACATTTTGAAAGAATTCACACATCACATTAGGGTATATCAGTTACTTCACCTTCCAGAGAGCCATTTGGTGGTCTGTAATCAGAGCTCTAAAATCCTCAATAATCTTTGTATGCTGTCATTCAGAATACTTTTATCTGTGAAAATTTTTATATACAAAATTGTAAATTTTGCTATTTGTGATCATCCAAAAATAAGTATTTTACAATAAGAATGTAATGAAGATGACTGTAACTGAATAAAGCAACAGATTGATGAATTTTAAAACAAAAATGCTTAAGATGTAACATTGATAAAATACAGGTTATAAAATTTTATGTTTAGAGAGGTCACAAGTCTTTGGGAAAACTTAGCTGTCCAATATAGAGGCTGTAGACCCCATGTAGCTTTTTAAGTTTTTCTTTTAGTTGAAGTTAAATAAAATTTTAAAATCATTTCTTCAGTTGCATTAGATGCATTTTAAGTACTGTGTAGCCAAATTAATCCAGTGCCTTCTGAATTAGACAACACAGATAGAAAAATGACTTTCCAGTATCTTAAGTCATTTAGATAGCACCAGTATAACATCCAAAACTATATGCAGCTCAGACACTGGCATAAAATTAGCAAAAAGCAACAGATTGGGATTTGTTTCTTCTTCCTACTCCTATTTTCTTAAATGCTCTGGCATGGCCTTATATTCATTTTATAATGTAAAAAATCTTTATAAAGTTTGGATATTTATTTTTAATGTAGAGATGAATACCAGTGTGACTTGGTGAAAATCAATTAAAATTTACTCCTAACAGCTGAGGTTTTGTTGTTGTTGATGCTGTTAACATTAAGATCAGATCAGAATTTCTTTTAGGGAATGGGATGTTCTCGGAGGAGTTGGCACTGTCATGTATCCATCAGAGTGAATTGAAAGTGCCTGTTTACCACCCCACAATCTCCTGTCTTTACTGTCCTTCCCAATTCCAAACCGGTGGGTTTTGTGGTTTTGGAGGTTTTTGGCCCTGACTTGTGCCCGGAGCCAGCATTAAGTGCTCAGCATGTCTTACCAAGTGATGCTCCAGAAAAAGGAGACTCACTAGTGTGGGGAACCACAGGCCGGCCACCTGTGGGGACCTCCTCATTGCACTGCCTCATCCTGCGGAGCAGAACAAGGTCAGGGAAATGAGATGAGACACACCTTGACCTGAAAGGCCTTGTGGGCAACCTGATGAGATGAGATACACCTTGACTGAAAGGACTTACAAACAACCTGATGAGATGAGCTACACCTTGAAGGACTTGCAAACAACCTGATGAGATGAGGTGCACCTTGACCTGAGACCATGCGTGCCCTTTGATCTGATTGATGGACTACTCGCCCTAGCCCTGGGGGACTGGGGATGGATAAAAGACCGTGTTGGGGCGGGAACACGGAGCAGCCTCTTCAGTCTTTCTCTCGGCTGCTTCCCTCTCTCTCTCCTTCTTCTATCACTAAAAATGAAAGTTCCTCGAGAACTGATCAACAGCGGTCGTGTCGTGACTCCGTGGGTTGGACCTTTGCTGGCAAGACTTTTGTTGGCGAGGGTTCGACACACTAGTATCTACAGTAATAAAGTACGTTTTATTCTTTTTTTGCCTTAAGTTCAGAAACTTAAACCAAAAGCAGACTTTGTTTCTGGTCCCAGCTAAATCTAGCAGAGATACTGGATGGACTTCAGAGAAGTAGCTGTTTCGTCCAGGAGATGACCTGGATGCAAGGGAGACCGGTGCTTATTCAGTGAGGTGGTGGTGCCTTTGCACCCTTGCCACAGTGCCCGTGGCGTTCATGATTAGAATCCATCCTTCCAAGTAGTCACATTGTGTAAGCCTGGCTAGTTGTTTTCCTTAGGTTTGGTTTTGTTTTTAACAAAAGTGCTGGTTCACTGCCCAGATGCCCTCAATAACTGGGACCAGACCTGGCCAAAGCCAGGAGCCAAGACATCAGTCCAAGTCTCCCGCATGAGTGGCAGGAACCCAGTCACTTGAGCCTTCAGCTGCTGCCTCCCATGGTCTACATTAGCAGGAAGCTGGAATCAGGATCAGAGCCAGGACTTAAACCCAAGCACTCCAGTTTGGGAAGAGGATACCTTAGCTGTGCCCTATCCACTAGGGCAAATTCCTGCTCTTTCCTTGAATTTTTTAAATAACTGGCTCAGTGTCATATCCCAAGGCCATTCTGTTGGTTGTTGCTGAAATTTTTTTAAAGATTTTATTTGAAAGAGAAGAGTTCTCAGAATGAGAGGGAGTGCTTCTATCCCCAAATGGTTGCAACAGCTGGAGCTGGGCCAAGTCCGAGCCAGGACCCAGGCCATCTTCTGTTACCTTCCCAGGCACACTAGCAGGGTACTGGATGGGAAGTGGAGCAGCTAGTATTTGACCAACACCCATATCAGGTGGCGGCTTTACCTGCTACACCACAAGGCCAGGCCCCTGAAATATTTTATGTAAATGGAGACATAACCCAAGGACTTTGTGTTAAGATGGAATGTTGAAGAGTTATTGTCTTTGAGTAACCGTTGAAGACGAGTCTACATCTAATGTGTGCAAAAATGTATGTGTTATTATCTACAGTGGAAACAAATTATAGCTCTCAACTTAGAAGTTTGAAAATTGGGAAGAGGTAGTCATCTTGAAATTTAGCTGAAAGAAATGCCCACTGCTGCAGCTATAGAAAGTTACCTGGCTCCTAGATGGGTAGCTCAGGGAGAAAGTGAAAGTGATAGTAACATGGAATTAAGTGTGCAGTGTGATGGAGCAGTGTTTAAAATGCACTAGGGGACTCATGTTTTGGCCATGAGATATCACATCAGAGAGCGAGGAGGTGATTTTTGTTGAGCCACTAGTGGAACTGCCCCCAGGGATGATGATACTGAACGATGGGTGTGGATGGAGAACAGAAAAGATAGAAGGGAAAATTTATTGGATCGAAAAGTCAATGCCATGTTTACACAAGGTGTTAAACATCCAAAGGGGAGGGCATGTAGCCTAGCAGTCAAAACGCAACAAGGTGGACATTTGGCATAGTGGTTAAGAGCCCTGTTGGGACAGTCAGATCCCATCCTGGAGTGCCGGGCTTCCAGTCCCATCTCCGCTACAATCCTAGCTTCCTACTAATGCACACCCTGGGAAGCAGCAAGTGATGCTGAAGCACTGAGTCCCTGTCTCCCAGGTGGGAGACCCGAGTTGAATTCTAGGCTCCTAGCTTCCGCCTGCCCCAGCCTTGGCTGTTGTGGTCATTTCTCTCTGCCTTTCAAATAAAGATAAGTAAATAAAATGTAAAGATAAAAGATGCCCCCATCACATGTCAGGAGTACCTGAGTTGGATGCCTGGCTCCAGCTTCCTGCCAATGCAGTCCTGGGAGGTTGCAGTGATAGCTGAAGTATCCGGGTTCCTGCCACTCATGGGGGACAACTCGATTGCATTCCCAGCTCCCAGCTCCAGCCCAGCCCAGCATTGCAGGCATTTGGGGAATGAACCAGCAGATAGTCTCTTTACACCCTGCTCAAATAATAAATGAATAATTTTTTTTAAATATTCTGAATCCCAGCTTGATAAGTGAGGAGTGTTAGAAGGAATGTGGTGTGTGTGTGTGTGTAAGGATAATTTGAATACCTGGCATATAAGTATAAAATAAGTAGGAGGCTGTTAGTTGGTTACTTGACTGAACTAAGACACTAGAAAGAGGTAAAGGAAGTAGTTCTGTCTTCTCTGTGCTTCGGAGCTGTAGCAGTCCACCACAGAGAGCCTTACACTTCTGCCAGGTTTCATCTCACTTGTGTGGCACCCCACTTTCCATAGTCTCTCCCCCACCCTTCCCAGTCTCTCTCTTCTTTGTTCCCCTCCATTTTTCTCCCACAACACATTCTGGATTCTACCAATTCATTTGGGGGGGCCTCACCTATAACCTCATTTCATTGCCGAGAAACCTTAGACTGGGGAGTTACAGGCAAATATGTTCTGTGTCTTTGCTTCTCTAAACATCCTGTGCAGGTCAAATGCATTGACGCATGCGCAGAAACTACAGTGCTAAAGCTTTTCAGAGCACTCTTCGAGCCTGGAGAGGAGGCTGCATTTGCTCTCAAACGACTGCTTGACAGATTTGCAAGCAATAAGAAAATTACCAAGGAAATGCTATCTGTCCAACTGAGTTTGATGTCCTTATCATTTCTGTTCCTGTTGTCTAATTTGGATAGCAAAAGTGGGATGGCTAGGAAGCCATGCTAAGCTATGTCCTTCTAGCTGCTCCATTTTTATAATGTATCACTATTTTCATAGTTTGCCCTGGGGTTTTGAGAGTAATTAAGCATTTGTAGAGATTTTGAAAATCTCCACTTTAACAAGCAGAGGCTTAGGAAGAAACCTTCTGTATGTGAGCAAAATATGCAGAAACCTGTGTGATACGTTAGTTTCCTGTAAATCAAATGTGTCTGGATTTCAAATCACGTGAGGATTAACCGTGTGCAGTTCCAGAGAACGCCAAGATTTCACTCGTTTATAGTTTGACCAGATTGAGGTAAGCATATGCTCACCAGGAAGGTTCTACCACTAAAAAGCACCATATGTTTATATCATAGCTGGGCACTTTATATGCATTATCTCACTATGTCCTCACAAACCCTGGGAGAGACGAGGAGACGGAGGCTCAGAGACGCCTGTCCACTTACCCTGTGTCGCACAGAACACTCGAGACAGAAGACACCTTTCAAACCAGGGTCCCTGCTCACAGCCTGGCAATTCACCGGGCCACACTGCCACATCAGCTACACTCTGTGACATTTTCAAACGGCAGCAGGTTCACGAACCTTCCTGGGTTTGTCCCTCTTCCCTACTCAGCACCGCCAACACCCCCATAACCAGAAATTGGCGCAGTACCTCATTTGAATTCTTGCAGAGTTGACATCAGATAAGACACACTTAGCGTGAGCCAGCCAAAAAAATCAAATCGAACACAGTGAGCCTTCTCCTAAATAATCAAGGGAGAAAAGAACATGCAGAAGACCAGGTGTGCATCGTTTTTCCACCCAGCTTTGGACTTACCGTTCTTCTGAGTTGTATGTATTTACCCAGTAGATATAGGGAATTGGAATAAATGCTTGTTAGGGATTCGAATTTTCTGAATTATTCAATATTTAATAATTTTGATTCAAATTTTCCATGTCATGGGTCATTATCTAGATAGTAAACTATCTTGCTCTTTTAAAAATAACAATAATTTAATAAAGTTATTTACAAGGTTCTTAAGTGAGTTATATCAAAGAAAAAAATAGCAAAGCTTGTAGCAATTAAAAATGAAGGTTGGTATTTAAAACGCAGGCTTTAATTCCTTTAGTGTAAAACTCTTCTATTCTGATCTCTTTTTCATGTCAATCTCATAAGCAGAAATAGTGCCAGTAAAAAAATGGTACCTGGTGTATGCATTTTTCATCATGTGCAGTATTTGGAAGGAGGATACAAGCTAGTAGGCATTTAAATTCAGAGTAAGTGTGTGGCTGGCAGATGCCATGTTAGCCTGCAGCTCTAAAGATCTGGTTTAAAGAATATTGTAAGGCATCATAAACGGTATGGTTTTTTCCCTTCTACTGAACAGTCTGCTTCTTAGACACATTCAAGTGTTCATTCTAAATCTGTGTATCTAAACCACCTCATTTAAATATTGTTTGACCCTAGCCTTCTGTTTTGGTGGAAATCTTGTGACCATAGACTCTCCGCTGCCTGCCTGGCTTCTGGGTTTGCTTTGGGAGTCTGTGGATCACTCCAGACTCTTTGTGTCTCTTTGATACTGAAGGAGATCTCACTGTGTCCTAGAAATCTTCATCCCAGTTTTCTCTGGGGTCCATCCTGCCTGAGGCAATAGGTGAGAAAAACTGATAGATGATAGGTAGGCCCTGAGTGGTGAGGAAGTTGACGTCTGTGCCTAGTTCGTCATTTAAGGGCCACATTTTAAATCTTACGGGGAGAAAAAAAAATTATCTGTAGGGCCAGGCAGGTGGGCAGACCTGTTTTCAGGAAAAGAACTAAGGATATCTAAAATTTTTTGGGGCTAAGAAATTAAGTGAATTTTGTAAAAAGAGTATGTACTTCTTGGCAAAATAATGAGAAGTTGCAGAATTATTGAAGTGAATGCTCAAATCTCTAGTTCGGTGCTGAAGTAGCACCTTAGCAGAGGGGAACCAGGAAAGACGCCCTGCTGGGCAAGCATTAGCCTTCCGTGGCAGCAGCAGTGCTAAATGCAGGGACATGAAGTGTTGTCCCTCCTGGCTCTGTGGTTTATACAGAGTTTGCAGCCAGACTGTAGCCTGTAGAAACTGTTTCCTGATTAAGGCCTAAGGCCATGCCCACTGGGTTTGGCCTTCTCCATCAGAGGGATCTTTGCCCCTGAGCCACACTGAAGTCAGTGGCCTTTTATCTCCATGCAAATAATCACATCTTCGCGGGCCACACCTGAGTGGTCCCATGATGCTTCCTGATGCTTTCTGCAAGCCAGCATTGGAACCACGGGGGTACTGCAGACCCTGTGGGGTTTTACAGATGCCAGAGACCGGACACGTGTGTTCCGCGTGGAACTTGGCATGTTTGGGCCATTCTTGTCCAGTCAGAAGATGCAGACAATGGGGAGAAAGGCTCTGAACAGGGCAGATTTCACTCATTGAACGCACAAGTACCAGAGACCAGAAGCCCTGGTGAACCGTCTGTTCATCATGTTCAAGGATCCGTAAAGGGCTGTGAGTTTCAATTCTCCTGTGCTTAGCCTTTGCCTATCAGTGCTCCTGTCATTGCTCATACACCTGTCAAAACGCAGCTCAAGCTGCCTTAGCTTGGCTGCCTGCTTTGAGTTGCTCCCCAGTCAATCTCATTCTTCCTCTGTGACCCCAACTTTGTCTGCCCACCATGCTGTGAGCCCACTATGTGGACTGGAATCGCGGGCGTCGGCATTCCTGCCCTCCACACATCCATGACGGGGGCCTTGTCTCCAGCACGCTAACACCCGGAATCTAACAGACCCTCAGTATGTGTCCACTGAATGGTAAGGCAAGGACAGCAGGGCCAGGGTGGAGGAAGGAGTGAGCCCAAGGGGGCTGGGAGGATTACATGGGCCTTGAAGGATTGAGAGTGGCGTAGCATTACGTGCAGTCACACTTGTGTGACAGACAGAGTCTGTGTATGGGGACTCAGATTGAAGAGGAGCACTGGAGGCGCAGACCAGGCCAGCCAGTGAGTGCCCGGCTGGAGCTTTACCCTATACGCAGCATTAGCCAATCAGGTGTTGGCAAGGGATTACATTAAAAAGCAGTGTTTTCCTGAGGTTAGAGCTCTTGAGAATTATGAGGTTAAAGATTTGTCATGTCAAGGGGGTTTTCTCTGATGACCCTGCAAGAAGGGCCACTCAGAGGTCACAGCCTCCTGCTTGTGCTGATGAACAGGGAGCAGGCAGCCTGGGCTTCCCGCAGGGCCCTGGAGTAGGATGAATGTGTACACTTGAGCTCTCTGCCCCCTTTTCCCTGGCCACAAGCCCTTGGGGCAGCTGACTGCAGGGACACCCACCTTCCTGTTGTGGTCACTCCTGCACAGCCGATGGGCCCCGTGGGCTTCCCTTCTCTGTTAGGCAGATCCTACTCAGGCAACCCTGTCCCGTTCCTGCTCTCTCTGCTCATGTTGCAGCATCCCCACTTGCATCAGGGCTGCCTGCCATTGGGTTTTGAAGAAGTGGTGGGTGGGTGGGAGGGCGGGCAACAAGGAGTCTGAAGCCTCCTTGGGTCTGAGATGCAGACAGACCTGGTGCATCTTGTTAACATTCTGTGTGTTTGAGATAGTAAAACCGGTGCCAGCGTCCTCACCGACTCCCGGTGTGCGTTTCCCACCTAGTGAGAACTCTTGGGAAAAGAAGGTCCGTGATTGGCACACACACTGTTCCTTTTTCCTCCTTGGAACCTCGTGCACCAGCAAGTTATAATAAAACTGTGCTGCCAAGTCTCCAGGGACACGTGGGCCCCTCAGATTTCAGTTTGGACTGCATGAGTGGACTGTGCCTCATGTTTGCGTGCCCTGCTGCCTTGAGAGAGGCATCCTGCAGATCTCTGGAGTCCACTAGGACCACCTCCAGGGCTGTGACACAGAGTGCACCCACTTGTCTACACCCGCCTGTGGGGGGGGGGGAGCATAAGGCATGCTCCCTGCAGAGTGAAAAACAAGCCTCATAGCGGGAAGTAGAAGTCCAGACTCAGGACAAAAGAAGAAGAGCGAAGCCTGCATGCCTAGCATTTTATTTCAGGACCCTAACACCCAGCTACTGTTGACATGCACATTGTAGCATGAGAACGGAATTGAGCAGCGCTCTCCTGGTTGTCCTCGGCTCAGCCAGGTCTCGGCACCCAAAGGGCAGCCTCCCCTGAGAGCTGGTTAGGAGAGCACACCCCACCGCCGCCCCAGGCCAAGAGAGCATCCTTGTTTTCACACAACCGGCAGGGGATCATGGCAACTGTGAGACCTTGAGAGCCTCCAACCAGAAAAGACCCAGATCGGGCCGTGCCCTTCGGAGCACATCATGCCCCTTCTGCAGAATGCTGAAAACAGTAGGTCTTTCTCCTGGACACTCATCACCAGTTGATGCCAAGTGTGTATATACCCACCTTTAGTTAGAGCTTCTTCAGAGACCACAGTTAACTTTCTGGAATTCCTCTAGCTATAAGTAAGGGGGGGGGGGGGGATTAAATCTCCCATGGGCTATGTCATTTAATTCTCTCCATTTTTTTTTTCTCTCATTTTATTTGAAAGCAGAAAGAGAGAGTCAGAGAAAGAGTACCCATCCACTGGCTCACTGCCTCAATGCCCACAGTGGGTGGGCCTGGGCCAGTTGAAACCCAGGAGCTGGGAACTCAATCCAGGTTGCCCTTGTAGCTGTCAGGAACACAGGCACCTGAGCCATCATTGCTACCTCTCAGAATCTGTACCAGCGAGAAGCTGGGGTCAGGAGCCATGAATCAAACTTTATGTACTCCAGTGTGGAGTCTTACCCCCTGTAAGTCCCAAGTTTTCAATTCTGCAGATATTTCAACAAAATCGAATCAGTTGCATTAAAGTCATAATCTAGAGTGTATCTGTCCTTTCTTATCATTAAGAATGAAAATGCAGATTGCCCTATAAATAGGGCACTGGGACAAGATAGTGTCTTTTACATATGTTAGCCATCCTATAAAGTGGGCCTTGGGCAAAGATATAGCCTTTCATAGATTATACAGGATACTAAGAAATTACTGTCATTCAACAATTGCTCAATTATTTTTGGTGGAGAAGAACAAGATACTTCAAACAAAGGGTTATATTACATTTTTGACAGTTTGTTGCAGTTTTGCATGCCATGACTTGTTTTGACATTGTCGTTCTTGGACATTTGAGAATAAAATGGCTTCTCTCGTGTCAAATTTGATATCATATTGGATAGTAGCAGGCCTGGGAATATTAATGCTTTTTTCCTCCTGATGGTTTCCCATGGCATTGTTTCAGGTATGCTAAGCAGATGTCTCTTGAAATTCAACAAATTCATGACATCCTTCTTGTCCTTGTTTACAGCTTTTTGAATAATCCATGCATTTATGATACACATATTAATTATTTGAGTGAACAGAGGCCAGAACGCTGTTGTACCTCTAACAGGTGTTGATCATCACCACCGTTGATATTGTTAGAGGTGCCCATGACCTTTGGCTGAGCCAAACTGGCTCTACTCTGTTTTTCCCATTGTTGAGCTTTGTCCAGTTGTTCCACTGCCTCATAGTTCATCCCAGCAATGACACATTTATTATCTGACCATTTTACAATGAGAATTTCATTATTTATATCTAGTCTGTAATCACATGGACTTCTTGTTTTTTCATCAGTATTGTTGGGTCAGAAGTCTGTTTGCCCTCATGGTGCCTGTGGCTTAGAAGTATCAGCAAGTCATAACCAGCATCTAGACTGTCGGAAAGCAGTGCGATCGTGGATTTTCTACCACTTAAACCACTTTAGAACTTACTGCTCCCAACCACACAGGTCACAACTTGTCACAAATAACTACAATCAGGGACACATTAGTGTTTGTCAGCAGCGGTCAGCACACATTACTGTGCGGTATACAGTATCTCAGTATCCTATTTATAAGACAGCTATTTGTGAACATTGGTAATTTGTAATACAGAGCATTTCTTGAAGTAGAGTAACAGTCTATCTTAGAAAGTACCTTCATGAATGCATTTCTTTTTTTAAAAAATATTTATTTATTTTACTTGAAAGTCAGAGTTACACACAGAGAGAAGGAGAGGCAGAGAGAGAGAGAGGTCTTCCATCCGATGGTTCACTCCCCAATTGGCCACAATAGCTGGAGCTGCGCCATTCTGAAGCCAGGAGCTAGGAGCTTCTTCCGGGTCTCCCACGTGAGAGCAGTAGGTCCAAGGACTTGGGCCATCCCCTGCTGTTTTCCCAGGCCAGAGCAGAGAGCTGGATTAGAAGAGGAACAGCCGGGTCTGAAACCGGCGCCCATATGGGATGCCAGCACTGCAGGCAATGGCTTTACCTGCTGTATCACAGCACCGACCCTCATGAATGCATTTCTTGTATTACATATCAGTTATGTCTGTAGTCTTTTGTTCAGTTGAACATTTAGTAAAAGTAACTTTTGTAGTAAACTTTATGCTGTTTTCACAATACCTTTAAAATATTTTCAAATGCTCTAATCATTCATCTGTTACTTTTCTCAAAAGAATAGATCTATAAATCACTCTAAAACATGATATTTATTTCAGCATTACCATAAGTAGTATATTTACTGCTAAATTTAAGTTTTTATGGATTTCATATATATGTCATGTATCATATATATAAGATGTCATATACATATATATATATGAGATGATGGAACATAATGGGTTAACCACTAGGCTAATCACCCAAGCTATAAAGATTTTTAAAGTCTCAACATTGCCATTTTTATTAAAGACAAGTATATGTACTGAAATAAATGCTGTCCACTGAGCCATGAAGCATTCACTCACTATACCGGCCCACGTGTTTCATCAGTATTATCTACTCCATTGTAGGCTCAAACTTGAAAGGTTGAAGAGATTGGTGACAGTTGGCTTTACCTGATAAAGATCTGCTTTTGAAATGTGTCCTGTTTTGACTGGACTTAAAGTAGCATACAACACAGAAGAGGCATACAAAATGGTACTTGATGAGCTGAGTTTCCCGGAATAGTGTTCAAAGATTATGCAGAGGAGTGTACTTGGCCCTCACAGCCCTGCACTGTGAAATTTAGGGAGCTTTCCACAGCAGGAAGACTAATCTAAGCAAAAGATACTAACAGCTTAACGGTCTTCCCCCAGTCATCACTATTTGTTTCCTTTTACAGTTATGGGGGTGAAGGAGTTTATATAAAAAGAAACAGAAAAACACAGTTCCATCTAGCTTCAGAAGAGAAGGTACCTACTGACTGGTGTTACTGAAAAACCCGAAGACTGACCAAGTTCAGGCATGATTGAGCACTTAGGACCAGTGAGCAGGAACTGCTTCCTTGGGTGTCTGTTCCAAGATGGCTGCTAGTAGCCCCAAGGCTGTACGATCCTTTGTCCACATTCTTTGTAAAAGCAGGTTCTCTACTGCAGAGTTCTCAGCAAAACTCCTGGGTTTAGTTGATCCTCATGAGGTGCTTGACCAAACTGATTACCATCAACCAGGGGAGGGAAGCTCAAATGACCTGGGCAGCCCGGGCCTGAACTAACCCGTGTGACAGGGAATTAGGATGCTCCGACTTGAACTACTGAGGCGCGCCCATCAGCACTGGAGGTGGATTCCATCCCAGGCAACACTGTCCAAAATTCAGTCATCACACGTAGGGCTAAGGAGGGAGGCTGGAATGGAGTCTAATGTGTGTCCAGGATGGCCCTTGGCTTTTATATGCTCAGGGAAAGGAGCATTCCCAGGGGCTGCTGCTGTGTGTGGGGCAGAGGGTGAGTGTGTCTTTGGGAGGCAGAGCTGTTAGGGAGATAAGGACAAGAGTGGTTTGACTGAGCAGTAGCCTCCATTAGCACCTTCATTTACGAGAGCAAACTGACTAATTTCCTTGAAAATCCATTTAGGGTTTCTATTAGCAATATAGACTTTGATAGTACAGCTTCGAGCAAGAACAACTCCTCACAAATGCTGGAGGTGACCAATTCTACAGTTGTATCTCCAGCTGCTTGCTATGTGTACCTCTACAAGTCTGTATGAAAAATATGAGGAAGCAGAAGGAGGATGTGCACACTGATGACTCGGAGTATGACCTTAAAATATTTGTCCATGTAGTTTGATTGTCAAGGGCTGTATATATATTGTGCTTACATACACATATATTCTAGAAATACAGATTGCTTTGGGCACAGAATTAAGAAACTATGTTTAGAGTAGAGTTAATTGTAAGGTTTCAAATAAATATAGTCTGGACAGCACAACGTGAAGCCTGGGATTTAGTTCTAAAGTCAGATCTCAAGGATTTGGTCATGAATTGATCATTTTGGTGGAAATTTACGACAGGGTTTTGGATGCAGTGTGATTCCCTAGGATTTGATTCTTTTCTCTTTCAACCTTGAAGGTAACTTCAGCAGATATTTGTTGTTATTGTTCTCTTTTGCTTGCCAACCTGAGCTTGGGATTTGAAAACAGCTGTGTCTGTCATGAATCCTTTGCATATAAATCCTGAGAAACCCAACCCAAGACTATAAAAATTAGATGCACACAGAAGATGGGTTAAATTTACAAAATACACTTAAAAGTCACAGACTGAGGAATCACATAATTCACTCCTTGTTTTTCTGATGGCTTTTTTTTTTTTTTCAGAACCGAATGGAAGAAAGCAAAGCACTCTTTAGAACAATTATCACATATCCCTGGTTCCAGAACTCCTCGGTTATTCTGTTCTTAAACAAGAAAGACCTTCTAGAAGAGAAAATCATGTATTCCCACCTTGTTGACTACTTCCCAGAGTACGACGGTAAGTCAGCACTTCTCGGACAGCCCCATGGCTGGGCACAGGTTTTGCCTACATGAATGCAGGAATTACCCTGCAGGGCCCCCGGGCCCCCTTCACTGTGAAACTTGCACGTTGTAATGGGTGAAGCTCCAGTTGTTCTCTGCCCTGTGTTCTAATGACCTGAAATCTTCACTCCTTAATAATGCTAGAAGTGAGATGAAAAGGAAACAGCTTCTCATCTGTACTGAGATAACTGGATGAGGGGAGGGGACCATCCAGCAGTCGGTGACCAGTTGTGTGGCATCCACTGCAGTGCCCTCCTTCTCTCCCTGTCCCTTGGTTACAGGCTGCCTCTGCCTCTCTCTGCGGAGGGAACACAGCTTTGTGGTCAGGAAGCCGTCTCTGAAGTCAGTCTGCCCTGGGTTCAAGTCCCCTTTCTGACACTTCCTGATGGTAGAACTGTGATCCAGTCACTTGAGTTTTTTTCCCCCCCTAGACCTTAGGACCAAACTCATGGGCTTGTTTTATGGACTCTAGTAGATTACATATGTGTGACGCTTAGCATGATTAGTGTTCAGAAAACACTAATTTTGGGGGGACTTGGTGGCCCAGTGCAGTCCCACCAGCCTTAGCGATGGTAGCTGTCCTTAAGGCTCTTGGTTGGGCAGCACTTAAAATCTGTTGTGCCCACTTCAGTACTTCGATGGTTTCGTATTACTCACTTTGTTCTTAGAAGCAGACCTTGTGCTCTCCAAGTAGACTGAAATTCTGAGCAACGGAACACCCAGCCCATTCTGAGAAGTACTTGTTGACTGATCAGTAACGAAAGAATACATCCACATGCATCCATGCTAAGACAAGGAACAGCCACAGCTGCTGACCTGTGAGAACTCATGAGACAGCATGAATCTGAGACGAGGTTAGAGGGACCAGTTGGGGCTGCTGCCTGTTTTCATAAAGGTTTGTTTGTGACAGGCAGAGTGGACAGTGAGAGAGAGGGACAGAGAGAAAGGTCTTCCTTTGCCGTTGGTTCACCCTCCAATGGCCGCCTCGGCTGACACACCATGCTGATCCGAAGCCAGGAGCCAGGTGCTTCTCCTGGTCTCCCATGGGGTACAGGGCCCCAGCACTTGGGCCATCCTCCACTGCACTCCTGGGCCACAGCAGAGAGCTGGCCTGGAAGAGGGCAACCAGGACAGAATCTGGCGCCCCGCACCCCGACCAGGACTAGAACCCGGGGTGCCGGCGCCACTAAGCAGAGGATTAGCCTAGTGAGCCGCAACTCTGGCCTCATAAAGCTTTATTGAGATGCAGCCAACCCTGTTGCCTTACACACTAAGCAGCCAAAGTGGAGTCATGTCAGACGTTGACTGGTCAGCTGAACTTGAAACATTTATTCTCCGGCCCCTTAGAAAGAAAGTCTGCTAACCCCTCGTCTACGTGATAACTGAAAGCATGAGCGCGAGTGTCTCCATGTTCCTGTTCTGCCGCTCACTGGCCATGTTGCCTTGGACATGTTTATGTAACTGCTCAGTTTCCTCCTGAGTGAGAAAGAATCAGCTTAGTCATATGTAGATCACTTAGCGTAATACCTAGCACAGAGAAGAGCACAAACCCAGAAGTAACGATTACAGAAGTGTATGTAGCAGTAAGAGAGTAGACGTTATTTATTTATTTATTTATTTATTTGACAGAGTTACAGACAGTAAGAGAGGAGGCAGAGAGAAAGGTCTTCCTTCCCTTGGTTCATCCCCCAAATGGCCACCATGGCTGGCGCTGGGCTGATTTGAAGCCAGGAGCCAGGTGCTTCTTCCTGGTCTCCCATGGGGTGCAGGGCCCAAGCACTTGGGCCATCCTCCACTGCCCTCCTGGGCCACAGCAGAGAGCTGGACTGGAAGAGGAGCAACCGGGACTAGAACCAGAGCCCATATGGGATGCCAGTGCCGCAAGCAGAGCATTAACCAAGTGAGCCAAGTGAGGCTCCTGGCTCCTGGCTTCGGATCAGCGTGGTGCGCTGGCTGCAGTGTGCCGGCCACAGCGGCCATTGGGAGTTGAAGCAACGGAAAAAGGAAGACCTGTCTCTCTCTCTCTCACTGTCCACTCTGCTCTGTCAAAAAATAAAAATAAAAAATAAGGGGCTTTCTTAGCCTCCCAGTATTTTCTCTTTCACTCATCTTAATTTGCCACTAGCCTTGAAAGAATTCAGAAATGCCGGGGCCTGCTCCTCAGCGTTGCTGAGGAAAGGATGGGGGGAAATGGCTCTGCGTGCAGTTGGCTTGCTTTCTCCCAACAGCACGCCAGTTCTTTACCACCAGATCTACCTGAAGAAGGTGGGCAGGTGGCTTAGGCTTGCACCAGGACCTTGCATCCATCTGACGTAGCCCTGAACACAGTTGCTGGCACCTAACACGCAGGATTCTCCTCCTTTTTCCCAGCATTTGGTGAGAATCAGCAAACAGGAAGTGAGCATACCAGCCAGGACCCTGCCCCGTGGGCCAGCAGGTTCTCCTAATGTGCTCCCAAAAGGGCAGACAGAGCACAGCCCCCTCGCAGGGCCTGAACCCTTGAAGACTCACGCTGTCCCATGGTAGCAGGCAGCCCAGAGCACACAGTGCTTGAGTTTTCCACAGTAGGAGACTCTTTTCCCTGATGAGTGTTTGCAGTCATTTTTCTCTCTTTAACATCTTCCTGATCTCTACATTGTCTCCTTTGTCCAATCATTTCCTCAGATTTCCTATCACTCTGAGCATTTGTCTTCCAGTATGTGCCCATTGTGAATGTTTTGAAACCTGAAGGTGCTTTTTGCTGTAAACCTCCCCCAGTATACACATAATGCCCATAAAAAAACCTCAGCCACAGAAAAAGCTAAAACTGGTTTTGATATTCCTAAAGGCAATGAAGCTGTCGCTTCCTGAGGCTGAACAAAACCTAGGCCCACTCCACGGTGATGTTTCTGTAATACGCATGTTTTTAGTATTATAAATTTCACCCTTCCACATTTCTGCACTTACAAAGTCTTAATCAGAATGAATACCACTTCTGTTTCTCTCCAGGAAGGGAAATTGCCATTTCCACATGGACTTGAATTGCAAAATTGTCCATAGAGACTATGGAATTGTATTCCTGCTATGTGAGCTATAATAATTTCTTCATAGTTTATGTTTATTCAAATAGCATAATGTATACTTAAAAACATAACACTTCCAAGTGCACTTCAGTGAACTTGAATCTAGTTCAAATATTCTTTAGAGTAAACATGAAAGAAAAAAACCATTTATTTCCCAGATAGTGTATGTATAATATAGAATTTCATTCATAAGCAAAACATAATGTAGTGGGTTTTTTACAAAAATGACAGGCTGCTCTAGCTCAAACAAAATGATCTCTGCTTTTAAATTTTTGTTGTTGTTGTTGTTACACTGGCATTAGTAAGTTAACAGTAGTACATTGAAAAAGATAGGCTATTAAATGAATATATATGTGTGTGTAACTATTACATATATGCAATAGTATGTTGTTCATAACTGTGGCATTCCTCCCAACTTCTGGCATCACTGAATAGACTTTCATGGGAGTAGTCCCCAGTTTACAGTAAGGTTGGTTTGACAGTTTCCATGCTGGCTGTCGAAAATTCAGGCTGCATCTTGTAGAAATGTTGCTCAGGCCATCAGTGGAGTTCTCAAGTATTTCTTTAACCGAAGCAGTATATAACAAGAATATTGGTAGGAAAAAGCCTAAGTTGTGGATTTTAGGGTCTTCCCCAGAGGGAAGGCAGTGGAGGAGGAAGAAACTCTACACGAGCTCCTTCTAGCTTGAGAGTTCCTTCTACCTGGAGAAACGTGGGAGGAAATGCAGACACACGGTGGCACAAAGACGGTAGAAGACAGGTGCTCAGCTTTGAAAGGTGGTGGTGTATCAGTCATTTACAGCACTAGGTTTGAAATTAATATATTTATTAGATGAGTTTTTGCATACCTTTTTAAAAATATTCAACATACCATATAATTCATCCATTAAAAGTTTAGAGTTTAATGTTAAAGTATCTTACATTAATAATTTTTAAAACTATAACTATAACAAAGTTTGCCATTTTAACAAATTTTAGTGTGTACTTCTGTGTCATTAGTGTATTCACAATACTGTACAACCATAACCAGCATGTCCAAAATGTTTTTACTACCCCAACTAAGCAACAGTACCTCATTATTCCCTCTCCCAGCTCCTGGTAACCTCTCGTCTGCTTTCTATATATTAATCTGCATGGTCTGTGTACTTCATATAAGTGGGATTGTATAATATTTGTTCTCCTTTTCTTAGATTTCTTCTATTTATTTGAAAGGCAGAGTGACAAGAGAGACAGAAAAAGAGGTCTTTTATCCACTGATTGCCTCCCCAGATGGCCCCCGTGGCCAGGCTTGGGCCAAGCTGAAGCCAGGAACCAGGAACTCCATCTGGGTCTCCCACATGGGTGGTAGGGGCCCCACACCCCCAGTATTTGCCCTTACATGTCCAGTTTGTTTTCAAGATCCATGCATCTTACAGCATCTACCAGAACTTCATCCTTTCTGTGGTGAGTGGTATTCCATTGTAGGATATACCACCTTTCATTTATCCATCCTTGGCTGGTAGACACTTGGATTGCATCCCCCTTTGGGCTGGCTATCATAAATAATGCTGACACAGACCCAGGACTGCAGGTGCTGGGTCCCATGGTAATCCCGTGGTTAGCTTTTTGAGAAGCCACCAGACTGTTTTCCATGGTGAGAGCACCATCATACGTTCCCGCCAGCAGGACGAAAGAGTTCAAATTTCTACTCGTCCTCACCAGCATTTGTTATTTTTCCATTATGATTATTATTAAAGCCGTTCAAGTAGAGGAGGAGGGGTATCTCAGTGTAGTTTCAATTTCATCGTTTCCTATGTGAGTGACGATGTTGAACATCCTTTCCTCTGGTTATTCATGATTTGTGTGTCTTTGGAGAAGAGTCTCCTCACATCTTGAGCTCATTTTCAAAACAGGTTGTTTGTCTTTTTGTTGCTGAGTTATAGGAGTTCTTCCTATTCGAGGGATACTAGACTTTTATCTGCTATATGAATTGAAGGTATTTTTTTCCTGTTCTCTGGGTTGTCTTTTCACTTTCTCGATGAAGTTTTCTGATGCACAGAAGTTTTTAGTGTTGATGAAATCCAGTCTATTTTTTCATTCATTGCCTGTGCTTTGGTGTCATACCTAAGAATCCATTGCAATATTATTGAATGAGTTTCTAATGTATCCAGATAAATATATCACAATCCTTTTCCCTTTTTTTTTTTTTAATTTACTTATTTATTTGAAAGGCAGAGAGAGCGCGATGCCTTTCCAGCTGCTGATTTACTCCCCAAATGGCCACAATGGCCAAGGCTGAGCAAGGCCAAAGCCAGGAGCTTTTCTGGGTCCCTCATGTGGGTGCAGTATCCCGGGTACTTGGGCCACCTTCTACTGCTTTCCCAGGCACATCAGCCAGGAGTCGGATCAGAAATGGAACCGCTGGGACTGGGACTGGTGCCCATGTGGGATGCTAGTGTGGCAGGTGGCTGCTTCACGTGCTGTGCCACAGCACCAGCCCCCACAGGATCCTTTTCTGAAGCATCTTGACCCAGGCCTGACGCCTAAAAGACCCTCAGTGAATATAAGGAAATGTAAAACAATTTTTTTTAATCATCACACACAATAAGCTGAATAGTACGGATGTGTAGTGTGCTCGGAAGCACCAGAAGTCTGTAGAAGACTTCAGAGGAGTGTGATGGGTGAATCGACCTTAAGGAACAGGTGTTCAGTTCTGAGAGAGATTTCAGTCTGGAGGGTGTAAGGGGACCCTTCAGGAGCAGAGTGCTAGGAGCCCCTGAGGGAGCCCTCTTTGCACGCTTTGAGTCGGCTGAGACGGCCGACTCAGTGAAGCAGACGTGAGCTCTCACGCTGCTGCGCAAGAGCCAGCAGCCCCCCAGCACCCCAGGAATGTGAGCGAAGGCCCGGCTACATCGATTTCCTAGCCCAGCCTCCGTGTGTTGTGGGTGGACAACTGGACAGGCAGACAGGCAGTCGCAGTGACCAGCAGGAGAGATCAGGCCCGGTGGTGCTGGGGGTGAGATTGCGACCCACCCGGTCTGCAGTGCAGATGCATGGACGGTCAGCTGATAATCGGTCCCTCCTCTCCCTTGGCTAACAGGACCGCAGAGAGATGCCCAGGCAGCTCGAGAATTCATCCTGAAGATGTTCGTGGATCTGAATCCAGACAGTGACAAAATTATCTACTCCCACTTCACGTGCGCCACAGACACCGAGAACATCCGCTTTGTCTTCGCGGCTGTCAAGGACACCATCCTCCAGTTGAACCTGAAGGAGTACAACCTGGTCTGATTGTGCCTCCCAGACACCCGCCCTGCCCTTCCCTGGTGGGCAATGGCAGATTCACAAGAGGGACTGTATTTCTGTGGAAACAATTTGCATAATACTAATTTATTGCCGCCCTGGACTCTGTGTGAGCGTGTCCACAGAGTTTGTAGTAAATATTATGATTTTATTTAAACTATTCAGAGGAAAAACAGAGGATGCTGAAGTACAGACCCAGCACACTTCCTCTCTATCTTTTTTTTAGGCAAAACCTTGTGACTCAATGTATTTTAAATTCTCAGTCATGCACTCACAAAGATAAGAGTTCTCTCTCTCTCTCTCTCTCTCTCTCTCTCTCTCTCTGTGTTTTCTATTGAACACAACAAAGCTGATTCCCTTTTTCCTAACCCATACCTCCCTCCCAATTTTTCCTGGATTACAACGGCCTTTATCCTAGTTCATTCTTGGTCAAGTTCTTCTCTTGGATGATCCAGTCAGGACAATGTCATTCGACTTAAGCCATCACACATCAGCTTAATTTACCAGTGTGCAGTTTCTGCTGAAGGGTTTATACGTATTCATACAGTGGTTTTCAATGGATTGTTCTGGATACACATGTAGTGTTTCTTTTTATATATATATAATATAGTGTATATATTATATATATATTGTCTCACTTTGGACTGGGACAAAGGGTGACTGCCTAATGGTTAAATGCCGTTTCTTTGGGGTTTTGCCTTCAGTCATAGTTAGATTGCTCACAGAATCACAGAAGTCAGTAAGGCAAGGGCAGAGGCAGCCCCAGAAGGGGTCCTTCTTTCCAAATGCCATGTGCCGTTGCCCGTCCTCCCTCCTTTGCTGCTTTTTCTTTGACTTTTCTCACCCTCTCTTTAAATTGCAGATGCCAAAAAATATGCCAACAGACACTACAATTACCCCAATGGCTGCTACCCAGAACCTTTCATGTAGGACCTGGTTCTTCATTTTGGGGGGGGTGGGAAAGGGGGGGAGGAGTATCACACATTTCCTCCTTTTTCTTTTTTTCCTTAAATGTTTGGGCCACATTTTCAAAATGACTATGTGTTGCCAAAGCTGGCTTTTTGTGAATAAATGAGAAGAACTTAAGAAAAAATAAAATAAAAGCCAGTGTCTTAAAATATAAGAGAGTGAGACTGTGAAGCCTAAAGTGACTGGCTGAGATTAAAGCTGAACAGCAATTGCCAAACAATTGGTTACTGTAACTTCGGTTCTCGCAGTCCAATCTTTTCTGTGTTTAACGTCCACGTGCCATGTTGAGTGTCCAAATCGGCGATGAGAAGTATCCTGTGTGGCCTATCATGAGATCCGCTTACGTCTTATTTGAAGTCAGTTTTATTCTCTGTTTATTCTTTAAGTTCACCTAAGTCTGCCAACAACATCGGCTGTTAGTTTTATTCTGGCACCTTTTATTTGCAAAATCTGAAGTGACTGTGGGTTTAACCACCTCCAGGACCTTCTTGAACAAGTGGCTGGTTAAGTTGAACTTAAGGAAGATTTTGTGGACTAAACTCAAAAGTAACCTCTCAGTGTTCTATAGAACATGCATTTATGTAACAGAACCTCCTCTGGGAGACATTCAGAATTTTGGATGTGCAGTTTTTCAACGAATGCAAAAAATACAGCACGTGTATCCATGAGCTTCTGTCAAGCAGCTGATACGAAATTTAAGAAAATAAATCTTGATCGTTTCAAAGCTGCTGGGAAGTTGGAATTAGGCCATGATGCTGATCTCAATACCATTTGGCACTAATCCAAACTTCCATATAACTCACTGTTTTGGAACAATGAAGAGAAGTGAGACAATGAACAGCTTTCTAGATGAGTATCAAAACAGTAATGAGATGTTCTCATTCTTTACTCTCTCTCAGCCTCCAACACCACAGGTTACTTTTTCCCCTGGCTCAGAAAGCACCTGTAACTTAGTTAACAGACTGCCTGTCAGTGTAGTGCAATTAGGAGTACTCGAATCACTGTACATACATCTCTCTTGATACTGCAGCATCCATACTGGCTTTGTAATCATTACTTTTTTGGCAGATTGAATGTGCTGTATTGATATGTATCTATGTAATTGTATGTCTTATAGCTACTTCACTTTTGAATAATGTTATTTTATTTACTTTTTTAAGAGAGGAGAATGTAAATTTGTCAGTTTATTTCTGACTAGGGATTTTTTTTTCCATTTAGAAAAGAAGAGAAAACAAACCTTACTATCGTACAGAGCGGTACTAGCATCGTGCTGTATAAAATCATTTGCACATTCCTGAGTAGAGGTATAATGATGATAAGACCCAAAGGTAATTTCATAGCAAAACACATAAAATCAGTCGGAGCTTTTATACAAACATGGAAACCAACTTTGTAGAACTTTTGCCATTTGATCTAGGATTGGAATATGAGCTTTTATACGATTCATATTCTTATTTGGCAAATGCACAGTTTAGTATTACCTCTCTGATGGCCTTTACTAGAAAGGCAGTTTTAGAAGCTATTGTGATCCACTAAGGAAATGTTTTAACAGCTAGAGACCACTGCTTGCCTGAAAGGGCGATCTTAAATTTGGTGCAGCAAAAAAAATTAAAAAACAAAAAAACAAACAAAAATTAAAAAATCACCAAAAAAAAAAAACCACAAAAAATAAACAAAAAAAAGGAACCAACAACATTTGAAGGCCTACAGTGTGTATAGAGAACACCTCATCACAAGATCCTAAGTGTTACAGTTTTAGGGAATCAAGATATTCTATTTAATAGAGCTATCGTAGATGTAGTCGATTAAACCTGATCTCAGAGCTCAGCGAAGCTGAGCATAACAGGGAAAGATTGTTCTATTTGTCTTTATGAAACTGGGATGGAATTTGCCATGCAAAGCTGAGGTCTGTGGCTTTACTGCCCCTCCTAGGGTGCATGACAGGATCCCTTCTCTTGAGAAAGGAAATAATCGATCACCCTAGCCGCAGTGAGGCGGGAGAGACCGAGTTGTAGCCACACTAGTCCATCAGAGCTAAAGGATTTGCATTTTGTTTCTTTGGGGTTTTATTGAAGGGGATGGGGTGGGAAGGGATTCTTTTCAGTTTTGTATAAAAACAAAGTTTACTCACGCTTTATCTTCTATCGTGATTGCAAGCGTTACAAGCGTGTGCCGCTGGCTCCTGTGGTTGATGCTCTAAGTAACGGAGGCCGTGGCGAGTTGTATGGTGTCTTGGGCATGTCTTGTTCGAAACCACAAAACACAGAGGCCTGTCTTCAGCACACCAAGGCAAGCAGCCGTTCCATGACTCACCTACCGCACCGCAGTGTACCAGTTTACAGATGATTTCTCCCTTTGCGTGTGACATGGCAGTTCCAACCCACAGAGAATTCCTTATTTGTAAATTGGAGGTTTCTACTATGCCTTACAGAGCTTAAATTCAGAAGTCTGTGCCTCATCTCTGAAACAAAGGGAAATAACACACCCATTCAAAAGTAAATAAATCCCCCTGGAAGTTTGGATTGGTTTTTTTTTAAAAAACATTTCCATATAAAGAGCTCTGTTGAATGTCATGATTAGACTGGAAAAAAGAAAAAAACTCTTAGGAACCTGCATATGTTGTTTACTAGCATATGTCATCTGCAGAAGTATTTGAAGATCACCTGAAACTTGTTTTGTTTGTTTGTTTGTTTGTTCGTTTGTTTCGTAGAATAACTAGCAGGCCTAATATTTAAAAAAAGGTAATTCAGCTAAAGGGCAATTTACTTTTTGTATTTCAAACTATCTTGATTGTCAAGGTGTATGAACTGTAATTTTAAAATTTATACTGCCACATGATTGTAAATTTTAGTTGTCTTAAGTTAGGAATTGGTGAAAAGCTATTTATGCTGGATTTGTGTCGAAATGACTTTATTATTTGCAAAAAAAATAATATTGGGAAGAAAGGGCTGTATAATGAGATCCTGCAAGATTTGGATGTTGGTTGAAAGTTACCCTTAGATTACCCTCGATTTCCCTTTGTTTTCAGTTTCTCAAAAGAACGAATGAAATGAAATTGCAGAATGTTAACCCATATTAAAATAAAGTGTACCCAAATATTGTAATGTATATTGCTGCTCTTCTTAAAATTAAATAAGGGTTCAGAACCACTTAATTGGTAATTAACAACATCTCAGTTGATACAAATAAGGTGTGCTTGGTAGACATTTCATATTTTCTTCCAAAGGTAGATCTTTGGTTAGAAACACACAAAAAACCTGAATCTAATAATATTGTATGTTTATCTCTCTCTACATATTTCTGGCATATGTAGTGTTAGTCAATCTGTCCTGGTAACTGTGTCTTTGGGATTTCATTTTGGTTCCATCAAATTAGGAAAAGAAATGGTTTAGTTATTAAGCTAGAGATTTTTGGAGCCAGACACCTGCTATTTAGTAGATAACTTAGTGCGGTCTAAACTTGTCATGTTTTTCTCAAAAAGTAACAAACCATTTCCTGCTGTCTTCCCAACTACCGCTGCCCTCCCTTTCAAAGACACTCTTGCCTCTAGAATTGTTATGTTCAAAGTGTGCATATACCCCTAGCGCATAGTAGGTGCTTAAATATTTATTTCCTCGTTACTTTGTCTACCATATTTCCTCCATTTCCCATATGATTCCAACCCAATAGTTAATGACATTCACATGTTATGAAGACATCTAGTGGGTAAAATTGATCTTATTGGAGCAAGGAATTCTGACTTCCATGTAAGCTTTTGGTAGACAGAAAGATGGAAAACTACTATGTAACTTTGTCCAGGCTACTCTGATTGAACACATATTTTTGGTGGATTTCTTTTCCTCAAAGAACTCTCTAAATGCAACTTGCTGGATTCCTCACCCATTATCATGTTGGAAACTCTTGCTAGACCTATGTACTTAGGGAGTTTTGTCAGAAAACATTTTTAACTTGCAGTATTTAAAACAATCATATTTACTGTTCTTAAAATGTCATTCAAATGCATGTATTGTCTATTGTTTGGGGATGGGAACTAGTTTTGCAAAAAACACCTAATGTTGTATAATAATGCCCCAATGATCTTGCTGGTTAAAAATACAGTATTTTTGGCCATAATTTTGTACTACAGTATTCTTCATTTTTGAGCTTTGCTTCCCTTGAAGTTGCCTAAGCCCTCTGATTTTTTTTTTAATCATAAAGAATATTGGGATACATCTTTTCTTCCTTAAAACACTTTATATAATACACGTGCATTTTCCAAAGTAGACAGATTTAATGATTTCTAAATACACATGTTCCCTTTCGTGTGTCTTCAGAAATGTCCATCTTCGTTAGTGGAACCATACATATTGGTGGTACTTATCAGATTTGCTCTTTGAAGAATTTACCCTAATGTGGACTATAATCAACTGTTTAAGAGTGTAAGTAGCTGCTCAATAAAGACTTACAAAGAACCACCTATTTGCACCCTGAGGCAATCTTCTACTTGGTAAAGAGTCCTCACCGCCCCCCCCCACCCCTCCCCACCCCCGCGTTTGCTGGATAGCACACTGGGCTACAAGTGAGTGCTGGGCTCTGTTGTAGACTCTTCATTGAATCACTGGTAGTCAATGGGTCACCTACACCTAGGAAAAGGGAATGGGTACAGGTGTCCTTTATGTCTGTGCCTTTGAGAAACACATCTAAGCTGTCAAAAGTTTGCTAAAAAGCTAGCTTTCCTTCTTCTAGGAATCTTTTGGAGCTGGAGCCGTGGTGGCTATTGCTTTTCTAGAAAATAGATGCTTATATGGCAATTGAAAACCATAACAGAAGCAAAACCTGTTCCTGTTTCTTGTGATCAGGTCTTTCTGCCTGGCAACCCAGCCCTTGCTTATGGAGTTTTATGTGTTTCTGATACTGTTGTGTCCAGATAAGTTAGAGGAGAGAATCATGTTTGCTCAAAAATCATTTTGCAGCTCTCCTTGCATGTTTTAGAGACCATTTCCGATGGATGGTATCCCTGTCTTTGTTATTGTTTGTTGTGACTGGAGTTTGTCTTTCAGGACGGGCTGGAGTGAGCAGTTCCCACCCTGTGTCTGCCAAGGAACTAGACTTAATGATTCCCTCCCTCGTGTTCCCCTCTGCGTGGCTTTCTGCCCTGTGCTAGAACACTCGCAAGACCAAGGTCTGTATCACCGTCCTGAAGACCCACAGCTTGGAAGAAAAACACAACCTTGCTGACCACTCTTTGGGCCAAGTATTCTAACTTGACCTTTTGACTCAGGCAAGCACACTGCAACAGTTTTCCCTGTCCTGTCTTTCTAGATGGACTAAGAAAAGGTAGATGAAACCACGAAACGGTAGGTGGCCCCAAAGCTTCTCAGCTCTGCTCTTCATCATTCCTGCCTTCTCCCGTTTTTCCCCTGGGTTCTGCCACCAGGAGCCAGTTGAGCCTCAGCGAAAGGTGGGGTTGCAGCCTCATCCTAAGGGACAATGGTAGCCTTGACAGTGCGAGCAGAGCAGACTGTCTAGTGTTGAGTCGTTCCCAGACTCATCCATTTGTCCATAGTTAAAGGCCTGAATGAAATGTGGTCAGAGTTAGGGCATGAAAGGCAGAAGTTGAGAGTGTGTTTCTGGCTGATTTGCTTTGTTTTCATTTATCTAGGTGTTACTATCATAGCTTCATTTTGTTGACATTGCCAATTAATAGGGACCATCTCTTGCAAGGAACTGAACACATTCCGTTTCAAGGGAGCTCATAGGCCCTGGTTATAAAATGTACATTTTTAAATATCTCAGGTGCCTAGTGAGTACTAAAAAGGTTCTTTCTCCTTTAAATTCTTGTGCCTCAAGACTGTTGACATTTGATCTGTTTTGATTTTCTCTCTTCCTGTTTTCCTCAAGAGGGCAAAGGCCAGAGATTTTTCTGTCCCATAAGCCTGTGGATACAAAAAGGCAACTTAGTGTAAGTCCACCGAACTGTGTTAGCAAAGAGCTAGGTGGCAGGGCTGGGGTGCCCGCCTTCTACAGCTGGTTCCAGCCTTCCACAGCCCTAGCCGAGGCATCCCGAAGGACTGAGCCGCTCCCTCAGAGATGGGCTGCTGAAAGGGCCCTTGGTACTCTAGGTCTGACCCCAGTTTGGCCAGTGTATGTGTGTACTGGATCTTAAAGCATCTGCTTGGCCGAACCCCATGGCTCTGCAGATAGGGATTGCACACCTTAGCAACGGCTGACAGGGCGTGTGCCTGCTCTGGAGTGGTCCCACCAGGGAGGGCTGGCTTGCTAGGAGTCCTAGGACTGCCCACCCCCATACTGTCCAGCCGTGGCACCAGTCCAGCCATGCCTGAGGTGAGGTTCCATGTCAGGAGTTACAGCATCAGTGGTTTTATTCCTGGGATCAGTTGCCTTAGCAAAAAGACCTGCTTTTTGTGGTTTTTAAAAGACCCGCTGTAGTGATGTGCTGGTAGGTGGTTAATGAGAGAAGGGAGGGTTGCAGGGCTGCGGTACTGATCTGTAGGGTGTGCTGATGTTCATGTGTAAACACGTCTGCCATGTCCAGTGTTAATCTACCAACGTGACATCACATTGGGAATGATGCTAACATAGGAAAGAGATGCTAACAGTTGTCTCCCAGGCCATTGCAAGCTGCTCCTGCATGCCACCCTCTGGCTTTTCAGACAGTGCCTTTCTGGAAAGCAGGGAAATAGGATGGGCCTCCCGGTTGTTGCACATAAAGGGTATGTGTTCTGTCCCCTGTGACTTGGAGCTAACTACTGAGAAGCATACTGGCACCCTGCTCCAGATGGGCTTGGAACAAGAGGCAGCTATGGCAGAAATAGGAAATATTTACATTCTCAAAAGGAATGTCAAAAATGGACAGCCAAGTACTTCAAACTAGGGAGTGAAAATGCAAAGTCAATTTGGACATCTGATTGTGTGTGTGTGTGTGTGTGTGAGAGAGAGAGAGAGAGAGAGCACGAGAGTGAGCGAGCTAGGCATCTCTCAAAATCCCAATTTTGCTCAACAACAACAAAAAAGTTCATATAAATGTTTTTATCAGCTGAGAGAGGTCAACCTCAGATCATTTTAAAAGCATAATATCTACATATGTGGGAATACATGCAGAATCTAAACATGAACAGATTGACATGTGCAAATACACATGTACACAGTGAAACCTGCTTATCCCTGTAGTTGATACAAGCATTGCAATTCAGAAAATAATTCATAGTGCCATGATTAAGACAGGAAGGATTATACAATCTAACATTTTCTTTGTACAAATTGCTTCCTCTTCCCATCCCTTTCCCGAGCTCGGCCCTAATCTAGGGAAGAATAAGTATGTGAAATTTGAAAAAAGAAAATGTAAAGGATCACCTGAACCTGGGCTGGGGCCTGGACGGAGGGGACGTCTCCAGCAGAGTCGGGGAGGGTGCCAAGGCTGGATGAAATCCCGAGTGACAACGGCCAGGCCCGCCTGGGTCAGGCACACGGGGCTGTAGTCTTCAGGAAGAGTGTTGCTGCCCGCCGAGGTTGACAAGCTCCCAGAACAGCAGACACCTCACAGAAGTGAGGGCTGTGCTGTGCTCTCTGCTCCTTGTTCTCAACATTGCTGCGGTGGCCCTCTGTTCCGTTCACGTTGGTCCACACTGGGGGTCACTACAGACAGGTCTGTGTAGTCAGGAGCTGCCTGCATCCTTCTAGCAGTGGGAGTGACTCAGTGGGGATGGAGTTTCCTACTCCAGCTTTGGTCTGCCTTGGGCAAAACCAGAGGCTTCCACAGGTTCTCTCAGGGTCCTGGTGAGACTAAGGCCCAGTTGCTGTCAGCAGAAGCCACTCATGAATACCTCTTTCACTGGCTTTCTCTCTCCTTATTTCCACACCCTCTGGCTGCATTCTGCACATTGCTTCTCATACTCCTTGCAGCAACTATTTTCATGTAAATCCCACCTCAAGACAGCAAGAATCAGTGATGGCTTGCATGCGGGGGAAGCATGAGACTTGTTGCCAATGGGATACTGAGCTGGTCACAGCTAGCTTTCGGTGAAGTCCCAACTACAATTCACATGTTGTTGTCTAGCTCTGTATCAAATGGCTGACCCTAGAAAGATGGCAACTGAGAAGAAGCTTGGGAATAGGACTTAGATGGGTCAAATAGTAGGTCTCACATCATGATTCCAGGTTGGAAAAAGCATTAAAATACATGTACTGAGCATGCTTTCAGAAGGAGAACAAGAGCCATGCCAGATGATGTGTATAGAGGTTAACAGAATGGAGAGAGTCAAAAAGCCTTGTAAAAATTCCACCCATGATCTGAGAAGTAAACATGTCTCTTCCCCTCCTGCTGCTGCCAGCTTCCCCTGACATTGTCCTGGGAGGCTTCAGCCTGGGTGTTGGTTCCTCTGTAAGTTCATCTCCAGTGAGCAATTTCTGTACTCCAGCCAGCAATTTTCATCATCATTCTCGAATCTGTATCTGTTTCTGCCTCCAAATCATGAATTCAAGCATCTTGTCACACAACTCTTACTTCTAATTTGCGTTCAATTCTTTCTGTTCCACTGTTGTGCAATCTAAGGGCTTTTCCAGGCCATTCACCACTTAACTTTCTCCCAAGTCATCAGGCTTCTCTTCCATTCACTTTCCTTCTTAGCCAGCTTAGAGTTCATATCCTTGCACCAAATAACAAACTTGGAAACACAGGTTTTATCCTGAACAAGCTTATCTATTGGTTGCATAATGAGGCCAAATAATTTATTTCTCTATGCCTATTCTCAGAAAGCCAAAGGAATCTGGAAATAATAGCCAAACAGACCAGACAAATTTCATTGTAAACTCAACCTTAGCTTTCTCTTTGTATGTGTATACATGAATGTATTTGGAGTCCCACAAAAAGAAGAGAGGAATAGGGAAGAAGCAAATTTTAAAGTAATAATGGAATTTACCAAAACTGATGTTACACATTAAGCCAATAACTCAAGATGCTTAATAGTCTGTAGATAAATAAATAAAAAGATGTATATACTTAGACATATCAGAGTATACATACTAAAAAATAAAAATTGTAAAAGCAGATAGTGGGGAGAAAAACAGAACAGAATTGCTTATTGAAGACCAATAATTAGATTCTCTCTATGATGGAAAAAATAGGGCATATATACTCTCTAAATTAAAACTTGAAAGCTGAGCAACAATTTTCCAATATACAAGAGGTAAGATACAGTTGTGATTCCTGATAGAAAGAAAAAAAATGAGGGGCCAGCGCAGTGGCGCAGTAGGTTAATCCTCTGCCTGCAGCGTCAGCATCCCATATTGGAGCCGGTTCTAGTCCCGGCTGCCCCTCTTCCAATCCAGCTCTCTGCTATGGCCTGGGAAAGCATAGAAGATGGCCCAAGTGCTTGGGCACCTGCACCCACGTGGGAGGCCTGGAAGAAGCTCCTGGCTCTTGGCTTCAGATTGGTGCAGCTCTGCCCATTGCAGCCATCTGGGGAGTGAACCAGTGGATGGAAGACCTCTCTCTCTCTTTCTCTCTCTCTCTCTCACTGTCTGTAACTCTACCTCTCAAATAAATAAATAAATAAATCTTTTTTTTAAAAAGAATGAAAGAAAGAAAATGAGATGATCATAGTAGCTTTCTGCCTGGAAACATTCTCTGAACTGTGAAGGAAAAAGAATCTGAAGTACAGCACAGTTGAGCATAAAAATCAAAGGTAGGCTGAAGTATCTGGAATTTGCAGGGCGAAGAACCAGAGCACAGTAAATAACACCCAGAAATATTTCAGAAACCTGCATAAAAGACTCAGACCTTGGGGCCAGCGCTGTGGCATGGTGAGTTAAGCCTCCACCTGCAGCATCAGCTTCCCATATGAGTGCTGGTTCAAGTCCCTGCTGCTCCACCTCCAACCCAGCTGCACGCTAATGCACCTGGGAAAGCAGTGGATGATGGTCCAAGTCCTGGGGCCCCTGCACCCACGTGGGAGACCCAGAAGAAGCTCCCGGCTCCTGGCTTCAGCCTGGCCCAGCCAGCCCCGGCTGTTGCGGCCATTTAGGAAGTGAGCCAGCGAATAGAAGACTTCTATGTCTGTCTGTCTGTCTGTCTCTCTCTCTCTCCCGTTTTCTCTGTATCTCTGCCTTTCAAATAAATAAATAGGTCCTTTTTAAAAGAAAGACTCAGACCTTGAGCCTCTTGCTTTAGTATTAAAACATGGATAGGGTGAAAATGCAAAACAGCAGCCAAAGAACAACTCAGTAGCTTCAAGATTAATAGTTCTGAGCTCACACAGTGTTGGGAGAGGCTTGAGTTCTACCAGTGTTGCAGTGGGTAAAACACTCTCATTGCACACACCTTAGGAGCAGGATTAAACTAAGCCCTAATGTAAGGACTGTCCTAAGCCCACATAACATACATTAGAAGATAAAATTTGAACAATATCAAGCTGTCCTACAAGTAACTTAATTGACTCTTAGAGCAAAATCCAACACTCCTCAAAGAAATACAATGAATGCAATGTTCAGCAACATAAAATACGTAATGTCCTATATCTGATTTCAAAATAACTGAGATATGTAAACAAGCAAGAAAAAGTAACATATAGTCAGAAGATAAAGAAAAATCAGTCATCAGGAAGAGACCTGGAAGTGAAAAGGAGACCTTGGTATTAGCACACAAGAACTTTAGAATAGCTGTAATAAATATACTCAAGAATTTAAATAAGAAAGATGTAACAAGGAAAGAAGACACAAAAAATGAAACTACTACAAGTGAAAAATATAATCCCTGAAATTAAAAAAAATCACTATAACTATTGACAGCAGATTTAATAAGTGTATTCTTGGAATGGGGGTTTGGAAAAGGTGGGAGGAGAGAAACAGAAAAATTATCTGCCTCCCCCTAAAAAAATCAAGCTTAATGGACACTAATAACCCACAGACTCAAAAATTCAACCAACACCAACATTGACAAACACACACACACACGAAGTCACACTAAGAACCATCTATTAAGTTTCTGGAAATCAATGATAAAAGAAAAGCAAAGCTTAAATGCAACCAGAGGGGAAAAACACATTACATTGACACAGAACCAAGATGAAAGTTACTAGAGATTTCTTATCTGAAGCTGTTACAATGGATTCTATGTTTACAGTGATGGAGGAAAGTCAATGTAGATATCTAAATGTGGTGTATTGTGGGGAGATCCTTCAAAAATTAAACGTACACACTTTCTCTGAGGAAAAAAATGTGCTGAAAGGCCACTACTATAATAAGTATTAGAGAAATCTCTTCAGACAGAAGGAATCTACTACATAAATATCTGGATCTTTCTCACATAAATGAATTTGTTTCTTTAAAAGATAATTAACTGTTGAAGGAAAAATAAAAGTATATTATGGAGTTTATAATGCATGTAGAAATTTTAAATATAACAACAATAGCAAAAGGATGAGATGGAAATGCAAACATATTACAAATGTTACTACAAATGTTACTTACAAATGAGTAGTTTAATATTTTTTGAAGTTAAACATGAGCATGGTGAGCCCCAGAGAAACCACTACAAAATAAAACAAAGAAGTATGGCTAACAAGCTAAGAGTAAAAGTAAAATGAAATCATAAAACACATAAAGTAGACAGCATGTGAGAACATGTGGGCAGTATAAGCACAGATATGTGCAGTCTAAGACTCTAAAAGAAATGCTAGAAGGAGAAAACACTGGTACAGACATGAAGAATGCCTTTGATGGGCTCATTGGTGGACTGAGCATGGCTGAGGAAAATTCTCTCAGCTTGAGGATGTGTTACTAGAAACTTCCAAAACTGAAAAGCAGAGAGAAAAAAATACCAAGAAAAAAACAAAATGAAACAGAATATTCAAGAACCATGGGCCAATTACGAAAGGCATAAAATATATGTAATAGGAATACCAGAAGATGGATAGAGAAAGAATATAATACATATTTGAAGCAACAATGACTAAGAATTCCCTCCTGAATTAATACTTAGACACCAACCCCAGATAAAACAAGCTCAGAGAACAGTGATAAAGGTAAATTATTCCCCCACCCCCAAAAAAAGGGACCCATAGGAATATTATATTCAAGCTGTAGAAAAATCAAAGATGGCCGGCGCCGTGGCTCAACAGGCTAATCCTCCGCCTTGCGGCGCCGGCACACCGGGTTCTAGTCCCGGTCGGGGCGCCGGATTCTGTCCCGGTTGCCCCTCTTCCAGGCCAGCCCTCTGCTGTGGCCCGGGAGTGCAGTGGAGGATGGCCCAGGTGCTTGGGCCCTGCACCCCATGGGAGACCAGGAAAAAGCACCTAGCACCTGGCTCCTGCCATCGGATGAGCACGGTGCGCTGGCTGCAGCGCGCCGACTGCGGCAGCCATTGGAGGGTGAACCAACGGCGAAGGAAGACCTTTCTGTCTGTCTCTCTCTCTCACCGTCCACTCTGCCTGTCAAAAAAAAAAAAAAAAAGAAAAATCAAAGATAAAGAAAATCTTTAAAGAAGCCAGAGGTAAAAATAACTTACCTGTAGAAGAGCATAGATAAGAATTATATCTGACTTTCCTCAGAAACCATGCAAGCAGGAAGGGGACGGAGGAAATTAAAAAAACTGACAACTAGTTATGAAATTATGCTCTAACTGGAATAATGGAGAATCCTAAGAAATTATCCTTTAAAAGTAATGGAGAAATAAAGACTTCCCAAGACAAACATTGATGGAACTTACCACCAGGAAAATGCCTTGCAAAAAGCGTCTGAAGTTCTTCAGAGAGAAAAGTATCAAAGAATGGTCCCTCAGATGCCCACATCCTTAACCCCAGACCTATGAATCAGCTGTCACATCAAATGGGGAATTAAGGTTGCTAATCAGATTTCCTTAAACAGAGAGGCTACCCTGGGCTATCCATGTGGGCCCAATAGAATCTCAAGGGCCCCTAAAAGTGCACGTCAGGGCAGAAGGGTCAGTGTTCAAGTAATATGAAAAGAGCTCAGCTGACCCTTGCTGGCTTTGGAGAGGGAAGGGACCATGAGCCACAGAATGCAGGCAGCCTCTGGAAGCTAGAAAAAGCAAAGAAAGAGATTATCTCTGGAGTTTCCAGAAAGAAATGCAGCCCTTTTCAAACCTTGATTTTAGCCCACAGGACCCGGTTCAGACTTCTGACCCCCAGAACTCTGAGACAATCATTTCTATTGCTTTAAGACACTAAGTTTGTGCTGTTAGTTTTGCCCGCAGTAGGAAAGTAACACAGGGTCAGAAAAGCTATTCTGGTTAGTGTGGTTGTCTACAGAATGGAAATACCACCAAGTAAGACCCTTCTTAGAACAGCGGCGGTGCTCATCGGTCAATGAACGGTGTCTCATGTCAAGTACCCTTGGAGCCTTCCAGATACCTCCTGACTGAATCTCGCTGTAAGAACTGGTTCACTATGGAAGCTTCCATTTCAGAGGCATTTGCACTGACTTCTTAGTATTCCTCGCCTGTCAGTGGACCTCAACTTTAATATTCTTTCAATCGGATTATCTTTCAAGCTGGAGGCTGAGAAGCAGAGGTGGCTTTGTCATTTCTCCTTGGTGCCACACTGAGAATCCCCCTCCTTCCTCAGTCCAGCTAGACCAAAGTGCAGACTGATCCAAGAGAGGATCGCTCTGTACTTGAAATCATTTAGCACAGTGTCAGAACTTTTGAGAGCAGGATTGTGCCTTATACTCAATCTTCTGCAGATGGAGTCGTGATTGATAAATAGCTCAAGATGTTCCAAAAGCGGAAGCTAGAAGTCATGAATTAGCTAAGAGATAGATGTGTTTTGAGAAAATAAGATGATGTAGATAGCTAACTATGCAAAGCATGTTCTTTGAGTTTAGCGCTTATGAGTGATGATGCAACACCAAATGGATTAAGTGTGCACTGCTTCCTACTGCCTGGCTCCCTGCCCCCACCGTAACACAGGCCTCGCTCTCAGCCAAACCTGCAGGATGCCTCTATAATCCTTTCTTTCCTGATGTCAGTTAACAAAATCAAACTCAAGTGGATGTCAAGATTAATGCCTTCATTTTGGAGCCAAAGTCTTTCTACTCCGCTCTGCTCCTTAAAATTCAGTCATCCTGGGGCCAGCGCTGTGGAGCAGTGGGTTAATTCTCTGCCTATGGCACTGGCATCCCATACGGGCACTGGTTCCCATATGAGCGCCGGTTCTAGTTCCAGCTGTTTCTCTTCCAAACCAGCTCTCTGATACAGCCTGGGAAGGCAGTGGAGGATACCCTAAGTCCTTGGGCCCTTGCACCCATGTGGGAGACCTGGAAGAAGCTCCTGGCTCCTGGCTTCAGATTGGCTTAGCTCTGGCCATTGTGGCCATTTGAGGAGTGAACCAGTAGATTCTCTCTGTGTCTCACAAAGAGAAACTCTACTGTCTGTAACTCTACTTCTCAAATATATAAATAAATACCATCTTAAAAAACGAAATTCAATTATCCAGAAATAAATATTAAAGATTGTCTTCCTTGACAATTCTAGCTGACACAGTTAACAGTCTAGCCCGTGGGTAGTGAAATCTTAGACTAATAAAGCATTTTTTCCCAATTTCTCCCAGTTTCCTACTGAACAGAAAGTTGAACTTTTGTTATTGGAAATTTTATTATTGTGAACATGTTCACAACATACAACTCAAACATCAACTTTGCAAACCAGGCTAGAGGAAAGAGCAGAGGAGTTAAGAACATGCTTGGGGGATGACAAAGGTCACCCTTCACCTGAACTCCTCTCTTTTCTGATGGAATGGAACCACCATGGATAAAGAACCCCATGGCATTATGGATGTTAAGGCTAGAAAGCCTCGAGACCAATAGGGAATATGGAAACTGGATATAGATGCTTTTTCACTATTCAAAATGAATCTTTCTCCATACTTGTTTCACATAGATTTTATCTCTAAAGGTAAATGCGAAATTTAGAAGACTAAATAAGCTTGTGTTTAAAATTCCCGCTTATAACCAATTCTGCTGCAGTTAGAGATCTTTTGGGAGCATTCTGATAATCTCAGCCCACACAAAGCATAATAGACTCTGGGATAAATCAAGAATTCTTTTGAGTGTTGTAACAGACATTGTGGCAGATTTCACTTTTCTCTGCCATTCAAGCTGAGACAAATCTTGCATCTGGGGGTGGGCATTTAGTGCAGCTGTCATGACAACAGTCTGAGATGCCCACATTCCCTATCAGAGTCCAATGAGTTCAGTCCTGGCTCCATTTCTTTTGTTTTCATTAGTTTGTTTGTTTGTTTTAAATATTTATTTGAAAGTTAGAGTTATGGAGAGAAGAGGGAGTGGGAAGGTCTTCCATCTGCTAGCTCACTCCTCAAATGGCCACAATGCTTGGAGTTGGCCAGTCCAAAGGTAGAAGCCAGAAGCAGCTCCTGGCCTCCCACGTGGGTGCAGGGGCCCAAGGACTTGGGCCATCTTCCACTGCTTTCCCAGGCCATAGCAGAGAGCTGGATTGGAAGTGGAGCAGCCAGAACTCAAACTGGCCCCCAAAGGGGATATCAGTACTGCAGACAATGGCTTAACCCACTGCTCCACAGCACTGGTGGGTTGTTGCCACCCACCTGGCACGTTTGGATTGCATTACTGGCTCCTGGTTTCACCTTGGCCCAGCCCCAACTGTTGAGAGTATTTAGGAAGTGAATCAGAGATGGGAGATCTCTCTGTCTCTGTCTCTGCATGACCTGAGAGACGTTTCTGGTGATGGAAATGTTCTGGATCTTGACTGTTTCCATGTCAATACTCAGGTTGTGATAATATACTACAAATTCACGAGAAGTTACCTTTGTGGAAAACTGCTTAAATTGCACAAAGGATCTATTTGTATTATTTCTTACAGCTGCATGTGAGCCTATAATGATATCAAAATAAAAATTCTAGTAAATGTTTTTTATTAATTTTTTAAGAACTCTTGATATTTAAAGGCAGTGCTATCCAATAGAAATACAAAGCAAGTCACAAATGTGAGCTGTTAGATTTTCTAGGTAACAAAATAGCATGGCCGGTGCCGCGGCTCACTAGGCTAATCCTCCACCTGCGGCGCTGGCACCCCGGGTTCTAGTCCCGGTCGGGGCGCCGGATTCTGTCCCGGTTGCTCCTCTTCCAGTCCAACTCTCTGCTGTGGCCCGGGAGGGTAGTGGAGGATGGCCCAAGTGCTTGGGCCTTGCACCTACATGGGAGACCAGAAGGAAGCACCTGGCTCCTGGGTTCAGATCAGCGCAGTGCACCGGCCACAGTGCGCTAGCCATGGCAGCCACTGGAGGGTGAACCAACAGAAAAGGAAGACCTTTCTCTCTGTCTCTCTCTCTCACTGTCCACTCTGCTTGTGAAAAAAAAAAAAAACTTAAAAATGTTGAAATTATAACAATTATATACTTTCATCCAATAAGTCCAAAATATCATCTCAACATACCATCAAGTCAAAAGTATTAGTGAGATAATTTGCATTCTGTCTTGGTGGTTCAGGTTGCTATTCCAAAAATACTATAGACTGAATGACTTCAACGACATTTATTTCTCATTGCTCTGGAGGCTAAGAAGTCCAAGATAAAGATGCTGGCGGAATCGGTGTCCGCTGGGGGCCATCTTTCTGGTTGGCAAAGGGACGGCTTCTCGCCATGTCAAGTGGCAGAGATGGTGAGCTCTAGTCTTCTGTTCTTACAAGGACAACAATCCCATCATTGGACTCCACCCACACAACCTCATCTAAACCTAATTACCTCCCACAGAGATCCCGCCTCCTAACACAGTCTCATTAACATTATGAAATAGTAGTCAACATATGAACTCTAAGGGAACACAACATGTGATGATGCCTAACAGCTTTTTTCCCATTAAAAAAATCTTTGAGATCTGGTACGTACTTTAAACTTGCTGCACATCTCAATTTAGCCAGATTTGAAGTGTGCAGTAGCCATGTGCATCTAGCAGCTACTGTGTTGGACAGTGTAGTTTAAGAGACTGAATCTGTGTTAGGAGGAATATTCATTTCTGCCGATCCTCTCTTCCTCCCAGAATGCCAGAACAAGCTGTTCCAGAAGATCCCCCAGAAACTTCTGTCCCTGCTGTGGGGGCCTGGATTGAGAAGGAGAAAGGGAGAAGCAGACTCACAGCTGTGCCTGGGGACAGCATGCAGTCTGTGCTGGAGTCTCTTGGAATTCCCACCAGCGACAGTAGTGGTCTGGGAGGCACATTCTTCCTCACCCCCGCAACAAGTCCATCTCCCAAGAACAAACATTTAGTTTTCCAGCCCAAGACAGCCAAGGCTAAATCCAATGAGTCTTTATTCTTGGGCAAAGAGGTTTTGAATTCCCTCATAGGACAAGGGCATCCTAAAGGGACAGGGACGCCTGTATCTTTGAAAGTCAGCCCTGGGATGCCCAGAGAAGGGTGCAGTTCAGTTTGTACGCATCAGCACCCCCTCTCTTCCAGGAGGGCGATGCTCTCATGTTGTTGCATCTCTGTGGCCATGGTTGTGCATTGCTCACGCGCCTTCCCACATGCTGCTTTCTTGCATGGGCGTGAGATGAGCAGAACAGCTGGTCCTTGTTCACAGCTGCCTTGGCAAGAAGTTGACTTTGAGGCCAATGCAAAGCTGAACATTTCAAGCCCGGGGTACAGTAGTTTCTATCTGCAGCTGATAAAAGTAGCCGCCCTTTGAATCACCATCTTTCTGAGTCTCAGGGGTGGACTCCCAATTATCTGTCACATGCTGAACAGACAAACCCTCAGGGTACAGTGTTTTTCTAATGCCTTTTCATTTCAGCCCAGGCAATTGTGTCGGGTATCCCCTGCTGCTTTGAAGGTCTCAGTAAAGGAACTCCTTCAGGGGAAGTTTAGGAGGCAGCCTGACAGAGTAGGTAAGGACCCAGAAGAACTTTGACTGCCTCGCTTTGGTTCCAGGCTGTGTAATCTGGGGCTGTAATGTCACTCTGCTTCCATTAGTTCCCCTGTAAAGTAGGGATGCTAATAGCACCTGTCTCCTGAGATTGTCCCAAGTATGAAGTGACTGAATACCTGGAAGTACTGGGAATGGTGCCTGGCACCTATGGAGACTTCATTAGCTGGGCCATGGCTGCATGCACAGTGGGTGGAAAAGAGGCTACTTCTCCCCTTACCCACCTCAATCGATAGCCATTACTTAGCAACTGTTTTTGTGACTGTTGTTAGGAAATGTCTATGGGACAAGCATTTTATGCTGCGATTGAACAATGCTAGGGATGCCCTAATTTCACATCTGAGTGCCTGAATTTGAATCTCAGCTCCACTCCCGATTCCAGCTCCCTGCTGATGGGCATCCTGAGAGGTAACAGATGATGGCTCAAGTCTTTGAGTCCCTGCCAACCATAGAGGAGATCTGGATTGAGTTGTAGGCTCCTGGTTTTGGCCTGGCCCAGCCCTAGCCTTGCAGAGCTGATTCAGTAGATGGAAGATCTATGTCTCTACGTGTCTATCTATCCCTGTTTAATTATATCCAAATAAGATATGAACTCTAGTTAAGAAAACACCTGCTTTTTCCCCACTGCATAAAGTCATGGTAGGATATCTCAGGAGTCAGGAGGCAGATGTAGGCAGACAGCATCTGGTAGGTGGATTTCAGTGATAATTCAGGAGGCGTAACTTAAGACCAACCCAAATTCATCTGTGGCCATGTTACCTGAATATCTACTCGCTGTAAAGGGCTTGCCAAGGAGGGGTTTCTCACGTATGAATCAGGAAGACATACACTGGTATGATCTGATGGGCGAGAAGGAGCTGTGGTAGGGGAGCCCTACACGAGAGGACTGGCACCTGCTCTATCCTTCGTTAGGGTTCTCTGGATCGTGATTGGTGTTGACATGCCCTAAGGTGAACCCCAAGGCATCATGCTTTTGTGAAATCCCCTCACCTTCAATGCTGGAGAAACCTGTTACGTATTTCTAAGAAATAGAATGCAGCAAGGGTGATGGAGGTCACTCTCATGATCACTTTGAAGGATCAAAGTGGCACTGTGGGGTTCCTGAGGCAAGGAACTTTGGGCAACATCTAGATACTGAGAGTGGGCTCGAGCCAACAGTCAGCAGAAATGCAGGGCCTCCACTTACAAAGCTTCAGGAAAATGAAGTTTGCCAACAGTGTGAGTGAGCTTGGAAGCCATTTCCCTCCCAACTGAGCCAATAGTTGAGAACTCAGTCCTTCTGTTTTTTGCTCTGAGAAAAAAAACAATTCAGCCGTGCCCTGACCTCAAGAAACTGAGATAATATGTGTTATCTTGAACTATGGATGTGTGGAAATTGTTACATAGCAACAGAAAAAAATACAAGTGAGGGTAGAATTAAGAGAAGATAAAACACAGAATCCACATGGATGGTCCCAGAAACTGCAGCCTAACATGTCCCCAGTTTTAAGTCCAATGATGAAGACAATCTTCCTGTCCCTCAAGAGCTCCAGCAAAAGTTTCATTGCTTCTTGATTTTGATTGGGGCACATACTTTTCTATAAGATCATGTGATTGGCCAATGTAATGTCATGCCCAATTGGCAAATATTGACATGCCTGAATCAAATGCCCATCCCATGGTTCTGGGAAAAGAAATCAACTCCACCCAAAAACATTCACTGAGAGAGAGGAGAAGGCATTCCCAAAGGGGAAACCGGAGGTGGTGGGAAAAATTCTTCCCATGCTCCTCTGCAGTGTGACTTTTGTTGCTCCTCCCATCAAGAGAGCATTTATTTCCTGTCTATTTGCATCTGGCCTGGTCATATACATTGCTGGGTTGATCTAGATCTTCTGTAAAGCAGATGCCAAGGCAAGACTAAGCATTCAAGGATTTTATTAGGGTATGAACCTGTGTGAAAAAGATTAGGAAGGCAAGCTGGGAGAGCCATCAGGACATGATGCAAATATGACCCTGGGTAAAGGAGAGAGGAACAGAAAGTCAGGCAGAGGTGCCTAAGAAAGGTTTAGCAAAGCCATTGGGAAATCTTTTATCAAAAAGCGTAAGTCCGTGCTTCCCAAAGATCTAAGTACTCATTCTCTGATCTCTACAAAAACTTAGCAACAGGTTTAAAGCACAGTGGCTAAGACTCTCAGTCAACTATATGTCCTGTAGCACGAGATCTGTAAGATGCATTTTATTGGCCACCCATATATACTTTGAGCAATAAAATGCAGCATAAGTGAAGTTATATGATTTCCAAGAATTGGCTTTCAGAGAATTTGTAGCTCCACTTTTATTTTCTTGGAACACTCACCTGGACTGCCATGCAAGCCACTGAATGTGCAAAACGACATGAAAGAAGCTTCAAGAGACCCAGTCAGTTGCCAACACCAACTGTAGACGTGTGAGTGAGGCCATCGTGTGCCTTTCGGCCTAGCTGAATGCAGCCATGTAAGTGAACCGAGGCAAAGTCAGCAGAGGACTCATCCAACCAATGTACTGGATCATGAGAAATGATAGCCATTGTTTTGAAAACATTAATTTCTTATGTAACAGTAGTTAACTAAAGTGAAAGTAAAGGTGGCCAATATTTGGGTGACCCACACTCAGCACATGTCCAATATATCACTGTGCAAATACCACTGACCCTCTGTATGCACAAGCTCCTCATCCAAGAATTCAGTCAGCCTCATATAGAAAATATCTGGGAAAAATGCCTCTGTTCTGAACATACATGGACTTTTTTCTCATCAATATCCCATAAACAAGAACTATTTTTGTAACATTTACATTGTACCAGGTATTATAAGCAATCTAGAGATGATTTAAAATATATGGGAGAATGTGTATAGGTTGCATGCAGATAGTACAGCATTTTATGTAAGACTCTTGAGTATCCTCAGGTTTGGGTTCCAAGGGTGGTCCTGGGGCCACTCTCCTCTGGAAACTGAGGGATGGATGATTATAGTAACAAAGAAACCCAACAGGGCAGGAAGAGATGATGCCACTATGCTCTTGACAGCAGCATTAAAAAATTTTAGTGAGGGAAACAGAGTGTCAGTCTCAAGAATTTGGGGATAAGTCACACCTTCCACTCCTTTAATGGTCCTACACTAAGTTTATCCAGAACAGAGGGTCTCAACTTCACATATCCATTGGAACCACCTGGAAAACATAATGATGACATGGGTCTCGGCTTGGGTATCCTGATGTTTCTTAAACTTTCCCAAGTGGTTCTAAAGTGCTGCCAAGGTGGAAGCCACTGGCCTAGATGAATCTTTGATCTTTTTGTGTTTTCTACTATTTCAGTCCTTGAGCCAATTGGTGGTTGATATTTGGACTGAGGTCCAGGAGACCTTATAGGCACCTGCCACATCGGCCTCCTGCTCCCTCTCTACCACTCAGGTATTCTTCTTCGGTTCTACCCTTCCCAGTGTGACCATTTGACACATTTTCCTTTCTTCATTATCCAAGGTCCCTTTAGGGACGCCTGTACTTATTCATTAGGATGCTGATCATTTTGCATGGCATGAAAGATCAAGTTCCCTGCATATGGGAGTCTGGCAATCGATCATACAATCTACGGAATTATGATATTGGTTTTTTATGGTTTTTAAATTTGAGAGTGAGCAAGCAAGCAAGAGAACACGACCATCTGCTTCTAATACCCACAACGGTCAGAGTTGGGCCAAGGCTGGAACCAGGAGCTGGGAACTCAATCCAGATCTCCTGGGTGGGTGGCAGGAACCCCATTACTTGAGCTATTAGGCCAGCTTCACTTGCTTGGCTTCAGTTTCCTCATCGCCAAAATAAAAAGCTCTATCCTTTTGTAATTGCATTAGTTTTCTATATTTATGACCTGGTCTCTTTTATTTGATTATTGCTTTGATTTTTATTATAGAAAAGGAAACAACAAAATTAAAACATCAAATTTGTTGGCCTTCATGGGAATCACAGAGAAGCAAAAGTCACTTTCATCAAAATTCTATATGGATATTAAATAAATGTCTTGTTGGATTTATTGTCAGCCTTACTGAACGACTGGCAACTTAAAATGTTTGCCCGGTGCCAGGAGAAGATATATGGAAAAGCAACCGTGTGGGAAGTCTGTTTGAAACACTCTGTTCTCGGAATCCCTCCACTGTCAATTTGCAAGTGGCTTTGACTCCCCTGAAGAGCAAAGGGTCTATATTCTTATACTTGTATATCTATATTAGAAACAGACTTCGTTTAACTCAATGAATCATGTAACCCCAGGGGATAAACAACATGGTGCCTGTTAAACGTCTACAGTTTGAGAGAATTCATACACACATGGAAATACACTAGGGAATCAGGGATCAAGGATAAGCATGAATGATCTCTCTGGAAAGATTTGTTATGCAAAATGTTGAATGTCAATAAGTGGGACAGAGGGCCGCTATTTGATATCAAATTATTCCCAGCCTTCTACTCCCCCCACCCCCACTCTGCCACACACACGCACACACACACACATCATTCCTGAAACCTTTGGCTGAGCAGCTAGTCTGGCATGAACTTTCTTTGTTCAGCAACTGCTGGGTTTTTGCGTCTGAAAAGTTTCCCTGTTGGTGGACATTGGCTGAGTCTGTCAGCTCTTCTGGTCACGAGTGTACGCTTTTGTTTTCTAGACAAGCTCCTGTTTTTTGGGTTTGAATCTATCCTATTTCTCTCTGACTCTGTAGTCTGGCTGTATCTCTGTCTCTTTCTCCCTCTCTCTATCTCTGCTGGATTGTTGGCCAGCAGTGAGGAATGAAAGATTCAAGGCCTTCACAGGACACAAGGAGCCTGCTTCAAACAACCAGAATGTCTGAAAACCCAAACACAGAGTAGGTGTGGTGCAGCTGAAGGGGTCAAGTGCTGTTTCAAAACTCTGGCAAAGAATTACAGTTAAAGGTTTGCTGGTGCGTTTTAACAGTTGGTTTCACTCTTTAAACATGTTTAATGGTTGAAGTTCAAGGAAGAATGGTTGAAACATAGTCCAAATAATAATTGTCAAGTTTATATAACAGGAAGAAAGGGCCAGCTGAAATCCATCTATGAAGTGCGATTGGAAATCTGCTAAATGGGAGAGGAGGTGGTGGAGGAAGGGAGGAGGAGGAGAAGGAGGAAGAGGAGGAGGACACACACACACACAGAGAGAGAGAGAGAGAGAGAGAGAGAGAGAGAGAAGTACTACCAAATATGGGGATATTTAAGACAGGTTTTACATTCTGCCAAACAGCACCTCTTACATTTTGTAAATCCAGGTTTCACCCTCAAATCTATAGCCTGGCTTTCAGCTAAAAATCCTAGACTGACCTGTTTTTAAAAACTGGCAGGCACAGAGAACAGATCAGAGTTTGTATCATTACAAACTCTAGTCTCTAGACAACCTAAAAGAAATGATTAGTTAGATCAGTTATGGGAGACATGTAATAGCTCTTTGGTCAAGACGTATGTTTCAGAAACCGAGATGTTTCTGCCTCTTTCAGGAAGAAGTCTTCATCATGCACACAATAGCAAAAGCCACACAATACAGAATAAACCGTATTTCTAAGCTCAAGGCTTTGGGATAAGAGAGATCTGGATTTGATTCCCATCTATTCAATCCACACAGTAGCTGTGTATGTTGAGGAAGTGAGATTGTCTCCCGGTGTCTCAGCTTTTTCATGTGAACAATGGAATGATTAATAACTTACCTAAAAGTATTGTCAAGAGAATTTAATAGCACAAAGCATATAAAGACATTATAAGTGACTGGTACAAGTTGATATTCAATACATTTGTACATGTTTCCTAGTAGCTTTAGAAAGCAGTGTTATAAAAGAGAGTAGTAGGCTAACGCTGTGGCTCAACAGGCTAATCCTCTGCCTTGCGGCGCCGGCACACCGGGTTCTAGTCCCAGTCGGGGCGCCGGATTCTGTCCCGGTTGCCCCTCTTCCAGGCCAGCTCTCTGCTGTGGCCCAGGAGTGCAGTGGAGGATGGCCCAAGTGCTTGGGCCCTGGACCCCATGGGAGACCAGGAGAAGCACCTGGCTCCTGGTTTCGGATCAGCATGGTGCGCCGGCCACAGCGGCCATTGGAGGGTGAACCAACGGCAAAGGAAGACCTTTCTCTCTGTCTCTCTCTCTCACTGTCCACTCTGCCTGTCAAAAATAAAAAAATAAATAAAAAAAGAGAGTAGTAATGTTTCCTGTAAATTTTTCTTTTTAAAATAGTTTCACTGAGATTTCACTTGTATAAGCATAAAATTCACCCACTTAAAATTCACCACTCAGTAGCTTTCAGCATTTCGCATTTACACCTTGTATAGCCATCACTATAATATAACCTTGGAACATGTTATCACCCCCCAGAGAAACCCAGACCTGTTTGATGTCATTTCTCATTCTCCCACCCTTGGCCCTTGGCAAGCACTAATCTCCTTTGTGTCTCTCTGGCTTTGCTTGCCTGTTCTGGACTCTGGACATTCCATACCATTGGAATCATATAGTATTGCTCTTTTGTGACTGGCGTTACAGCTTGTCCTTGATTTACTTTTACATGAACAGTAGCAAATGGAAATCCAATGGACTCTTTGTTCGATTATCTCACTGGTTGTATTTAAAAGGATCCACATGAGGCTTGGGAAGGGAATGGTTAAATACCATATTCTTTTTCATCAGCTATTAAGCAAATAAATCATGCGGTTTGATCACATTAGTGCATAACAACCTTTCCTTGTTCATTTATTTTCTCTGGATCCGGTCCTCAGCATTTGGCTCCGTCATAAGAGACTCCTTCCAGCCCAGAGAATGTCCTTGACTCCATCCAAGGCCTGACAACATTTGTTCCAACAGCAAAGCCCGTGGTTACAGGAAACAGACTCCCTCCATGAGGCTGTGCGACATACCCAGGAGCACCTAGCTGGGAGGCAGGAGACCTGGTTTCTGCCCTTGGGCTGCTATCGATCTTATGTGTTGGGAGAATCCAAGGAGAACAGAACCTGAAGGTGCTTTGGAAAGTTTTTACATATTAGGACTCTTGTAACAGAAGCATGGTTGTCTCAGGGTCCTAATGGGAAACAGATGGTGCTCAAATGGATTAACCAAGGAGAGTTAAATAAACAAATTCTTTTTCAAAGTTGGGGGAGGAATGGACATTTGGCCTCGAAGTTAAGATGCCAGTTAAGACACCTGAGTCCTGTGTAAGAGTATCTGGGCTTGATACCATACCCTGCTCCTGACTCCAGCTCCCTGCTCACATAGACCCTGGGTTGCAGAGGCGAGACTCAAGTGGTTGTGTTGCTGTCAACCACATGGGGGTGGAAGACTGAACTCTCAGCTTCTGGCTTTGGCCTTGGCCAGCCCTAGCTGTTGCAGACATTTGGAAAGTGAACCAGCAGATGGGAGCTCCAATTGTTGGCCTCTCTCTCTCTCTCTCTCTCTCCCTCTCTCCCTCTCTCCCTCTCCCCCTCTCTCCCTCTCTCCCTCTCCCTCTCCCTCTCTCAGTTTCTCTCTTTCTCTCTTTCTCTCTTTCTCTCTCTCTTTCTGCCTCTGAAGTAAATTAATTAAAATTTAAAGGGGAAAAATCAGAAGCAACCTTAAATCCTGTCTTTACCCTCGGTCCCATTGTAGATGACCTCCTCTGCAAGGGCAGATGGGCACAGGGTCAGGGAGATAAAGCTCATGTTTCGAACACCTGCACCTTAAACATTCCTGTCCACCCCCGGGGTGTGTTCTCTAGTTCCTGAGGAAGGAGAGCACCATCAATGTGTGCACAAGGGCAGGAGATGGACGAGAGACATTGTTGCTGGAAGATGTGTAGACTGTGATCCCTGCCATGGTACAGGTTAGAGCTGGCGTGGGAAGAGCAGGTGAGTAGGCCACTTATGGGCCTCCATTTATTGTCTTGTGTGATTAGGAGTGGATCTGTTTGGCGTACAGAGAAACTAACAAGAGATAGCGCAGTATCCAGGCTAGATTCAAGGAACAATTAACATTTCTATGCCTAAAGGCCAAGGGAAGAGGGAAGCTTTAACAACCGCAGTTTGTAGTTTCAGATCCCTCCAGGGACTAACATCTTTCCTTCGTCACAACTTAAATTCTACCTGTGCCTAGTGCAGTCCCCACTGATTAGAAATGTTCAGCCTTGGGACTCGCACTGTGGTACAGCAGGTTAAGCTGCCACCTGCAGCACTGGCATCCCATATGGGCACTGGTTCGAGTCCCAGCTGCTCCACTTCCTATCCAGCTCCTTGCTCATGTGGCTAGGAAAGCAACAGAGGATGGCCCAAGTCCCTGGGCCTCTGCCACCTGTGTGGGAGACCAGAAGAAGCTCCTGGCTCCTGGCTTTGCATCGGCTCAACTCCGGCCATTGTGGCCATTTGGAGAATGAAGCAGTAGATGGAAGACTCTCTCTCTCTGGTGTGTGTGTGTATGTGTGTGTGTCTGTCTGTCTGTCTTCTTCTCACTCTGTAACTCTGACTTTCAAATATAATTAAGTCTTAGAAAATAAAAATGCACAGGGGTTGGTGCTGTGGCATAGTGGGTTAAGCCTTCATCCATGGTGCTGGCATCCCTTGTGGGTGACGGTTTGAGTCCCGGCTGCTCCACTTCCTATCCAGCTCTCTGCTATGGCCTGGGAAAGCTGTAGAAGATGGCCCAAGTCCTTGGGCCCCTGCACCCATGTGGGAAACTCGGAAGAAGCTCCTGGCTCCTGGCTTCAAATCGGCCCATCTCTCACTGTTGCATCCATTTGGGCAGTGAACCAGAGGATAGAAGAACTTTCTGTCTCTCCCTCTCTCTGTAACTCTACCTGTCAAATAAATGAATAAAACCTTTTATAAAAAATGCACAGCCTCATCATCCAAAGAAGGCTGAACATGGATTCTGGAGTGTCTCAAATCTCATCAACCTGCTGATCTCAGTTCACTAATGTAGAAGTGTACATGTCCTAAAAAAACACAGAGGAAGCCTGTGTTGTGGCTCAATGAGTTAAGCCACTGCCTGTGACGCCTGCATCCCATATGAGCACCAGTTCAAATCCTGGCTGCTCCACTTCCAAGCCAGATCCCTGCTAATGCCCCTGGGAGGCAGCAAAAGCTGGCCCAAGTACTTGGGCCTCTGCCTCCCAAGTGGGAGCTCTGGATGGAGTTCTGTTCTCTTGACTTCCGCCTGGCCCAGCCCTGACTTATGTGGCCATTTGGGGAGTGAACCAATGGATGGAAAACCTCTCTCTCTCTCTCTCTCTCTCTCTCTCTCTCTGCCTCTACTTCTCTCTGTAATTCTATATTTCAAATAAATAATTTTTTAAAAATGGAAAGATGTACAGCATCACACATAACCAATAATGAAAAAATTTAAAAAAGGAAATATTGCTCTCTACCATGTGGATTAGAAAAGATTAAAAAGTCTGATGATGCCCAAGACAGGTGATCAGGATGAGAAAGATCATACCTGGCACAAGGCGGGTGAATTGGGTTAACGTTTCTGGAGGGTGCTCTGGCAACATCCTGTCACAGTTTTAGAGAAATATGCCATCTCACTTAACAGTTCCACTTCTAGGAATAGGCCAAGGAGACCCTGTCAGTCAAATATATAAAACTATATGTACTTGTCTTACTTTCTGTGTTTACTTTGGGAACAACCAGGAATTGATGTTTACAGTTATGGTACAGTTATACAGTGGACTAATACACAGATGTTAAAAATGACCTTTACTCTATATTTAAGATAGAAAGACACCTACACCATATTACTGAAAAAATTTAAAGTTTTATTGAGTCAACTTTTGTTTTTTCATAAGTGCTTTTATTATAATGCATATGCAACATAAGCTTTGCCATTTTAGCCATTTTTCATTGTACAATTTTGTGGAATTAATTACACTCTCAGCATCATGCATCCAATAGCTCCACTTATTTGCAAAACATTTCCGGGGCTGACGTTGTGACACAGCAGGTGAAATCGACTGCCCATATGAGTGCTTATTCATGACCTGGTTGCCCACTTCCTATCCAGCTTCCTGCTAGTGGCCTGGGAAAACAGCAGAGGACGACCCAAGTGTTTGGGCCTCTACACCCACAAGGGAGACCTGGATGAAGCTCCTGGTTCCTGGCTTTGGCCCGGCCCAGGCCTGGCTGTAGAGGCCATCTGGTGAACAAACCAGCAGATGGATGATTCTCTCTCTCTCTCTCTCTCTCTCTCTCTTTCTTTGTAGCTCCAACTTTCAAGATTAACAAATAAATGTTTAAACAACTTTCCATCACCTTAAACAGAAACTGTGTATCCATTAAAGAATAACCTGCATTCCCACAGTCTCTGTGAAGTTTCCTATTCTATAACATGTGGGTGAAATTGTACAATATTTGTCCTCCATGCCTGGCTTATTTTATCTAGAATATTGTCGAGGTTCATCTGTGTTGCAGCCCATAGGAATCAATGTTCTCCAGATAAAAAGAGCCGGTAGGAGACACATGCCTACAGATGAAGGCATTTATGAGGGGAATTGGCTCGTGTCATCAGGGAGGCTGGGCGATCTCACCATAAGCATCTGCAGCTGGAGAAGCGCAGAAACCCGCAGCAGGGCTCAGTTCTCAGTCGGAGGCTGAAGACCTCAGAGTCACAGAGGCTGCCGCTACAAGCCCAGGAGTCAACGGCCCGAGGTGCGAGAGCGCTGATGTTCCCAGATGGGAGGAGAAGGACATCCAGAAAAAGTGTGAGTTTTCATTTCCTCTGCCTTTCTGCTTTGTGCGGGCCTTCAGCTGACTGATCCACCCTGAGGGCGGACCTTCCTGACCCAGTCTGCTGATTCAAATGCCAATCTCTTTCAGAACCACATTTGCAGACATAACCAGAAATAATGCATTGCCACCTACCTGAGTATCCTTTGATCTGGTCAAGGTAACACCGAAAGTTAACCATAACATACAGTAGAACTTCATTTGTTTAATGACTGCACTGTATTGCATTGTGTGGATAGAACACATTTTGTCTGTTCATCTGCTGATGGTCACTAGGGTTAATTCCACTTTTTGGATATGTGTGTAAGGCTGAAATTGCACCTTGGTATACAAGTGTCTGAGTTCTGTTATCAGTTCTTGTAAGTATATTCGTAGGAATGGCATTGCTGTGTTTAACATTTTGAGGAGTATGGGGACCCATGGATAGGCTTTCCATGGGACCCCCCCCCATGCTGGCCTTGGCTTATAGCAGTAATGCGGATGTAGCAGCTGATTGAACTTTCCATCTAGCTGAGGATCGTGGAAAACAACAAGATGGCGATGATGCCCTGCCTGCTGCGTGACTCCACAGCTGATCGTGATCAAGTGCCGGATTGGAGAGCTCTGTGCTTGGACTGTGATTGATTGACTGTGATTGGTTGAATTCTGTATGTAAGCGGACCACGGGAGAAGGAACACGCACGCCAGCTTTCCCCCTTTAGGAACGTGCGCACCATCTCTCCCCCTTCTTCCAGTCCCCCACTCTTTGTCCCACTCCTTCTAAGTAAAAGTCGACTGAAGACCGATTAGCTGCGAGCAGCGTCATTCCTTTTGCGGCCGAAGGAGTGACAGAGGAGGTGCCAAACTTTTCCATAATAGTTGCACTATTTTACATTCCCACCGGCAACGTTTGAAGGTTCTAGTTTCCTTACAATCTTAGCAACATTTGCTATTTTTCCTCTTCAAAGTTCTTTTCAACTTTCCCTTACGGTACGTGTTGACTATCGGTCTCATGCCAGTACTTAGCCTTAGATGGAGTTTACCACCTGCTTTGGGCTGCATTCCCAAGCAACCCGACTCCGGGAAGACCCGGCCCGGTGGCGCGCTGGGGACCGCTACTGGCCTCACGCTGTCCACGGGCTGGTTCTCGATCAGAAGGACTTGGGCCCCCCACGAGCGGCGCCGGGGAGTGGGTCTTCCGTATGCCACATTTCCCACGCCCCACCGCGGGGCGGGGATTCGGCGCTGGGCTCTTCCCTGTTCACTCGCTGTCACTGAAGGAATCCTGGTTAGTTCCTTTTCCTCTGCTGACTAATATGCTTAAATTCAGCGGGTCGCCATGTCTGGTCTGAGGTCGTCTCGGAGGGAGGAGGAAGGAGGGAGGTGGGTCAGGCAGGGAGAGGCGGAGGAGCGGGCAGGCTTTATTGTAGGCATTTTAGTAGGTGTGAAGTGCTATTTCATGTGGTTTTGATTGGCATTTCCCTAATCACTAATAACGCTGAGCCTTTTTGCCTGTGCTAATTGGCCATTTGTATATATTCTTTTTTTTTTTTTAAAGATTGTATTTATTTATTTGAGAGGTAAAGTTACAGACAGACAGAGGGAGAGCCAGAGAGAGAGGTCTTCCACCGTCTGGTTCACTCCTTAAATGGTCACAACGGCCAGAGCTGTGCTGATCCAAAGCCAGGAGTCAGGATCTTCTGCTGGGTTTCCCACACAGGTGCAGGGGCCCAAGCAGTTGGGCTATCCTCCACTGCCTTCCCAGGCTATATCAGAGACCTGAATTGGAAGAGCAGCAGCCAGGACATAAGCCGGCGTCCATATGGGATGCTGTTGCTGCAGGCAGAAGCCTAGCCTACTACATCACAGCACCAGCTCCAGCATATATCCTCTTTACAGAAATGTCTATTCTACTCTGGCAATCATTTTAAAACTTTAATTGTGCTAGTTGTCTCTTCATTGATGGTTTTCAGGCACTCTTTATGGATTCTGGATAGCAAACACTTATTTGATATATGATTTACAAATATTTTCTCTTATTCCGTAGGTTTGTAATAGTGTTTTTGAGAGGAAGAGAAGGAGAGAGAGAGAGTGAGTGAGAGAGAGAACACTCTACTGGCTCACTTCTCAAATGCCTGCAGTGGGCCTGACTTAGCCTGAAGCCAGGGGCTGGAAACTCTATCCTGGTCTCTCAAATAGGTGAGGAGCACCCAACCACTTTAGCCATCATTTGTTTGCTACCCAGAGTCTGCATCAGCTGGAAGCTGGAATCAGAAGTAGGGCCTGCGCTCAAGCCCAGGCATACTAAGTTGGCGCGTGGGCGTCTTAACCCGCGTCTTCACTGCTAGGCCAGTTTCCTAACAGTGTCCTCTGGTGCCGTAAGTCTTCAGTTTTGCTGACCTCCCATTTATCTGTTTGCTTTGGTGTCTTAGATAAGAGAGCATTGCCTAACCCAAGGCCATGAATGTTCACACCCATGTTTGTTTCTGAGAGTTTTATAGTTTTAGCCCATTTTTAAGTCTTTGACTCATTTTGAATTAGTTTTTGTGTATGCTTTTGAAATAAGAGTTGTTTTCACATTTTTAAATGGTTACATTCTAAATGGTTTTCTAAGTGCCTACATAATGTACTCCATTTTGCCTCTTGACACAGAAAGCTTAAATGTTTACTAGAAGGCTCTTCACAGAAAATGTTTGCCAACCCCTGGGGCCAGGTGCAGTCCTTGCAAATACAGTGCTTAATAAATGTTTAACAGATACATTCATTCAACAAATATATATATATATATATATATATATATATATATATATATATAAATCTCCTACTGAATACAAGACACTTTCCAAAGCAGTTTAAGATGGGGGAGGATCTTCAAAGATGAATGAGAACTAATTAAATTCCTTGTTAAATGTATTACACCTAAGCAGAAATTAATTATACCTACCTGAGAAGTTAAGTACTGGAGATTAACATTCTATGTGAAGGTCGGCCTTGAATAGTAACAGAAACTTTAAATAATGTCATGCAAGATGCATAACAAGTTTGGAAAGATACTTCCATAACATACACATGCACACAAATATATGTACACAGTCTGATTTTTTTTTGGTAAATTCTGAATAAATTAACAAAGTGAGCCACTGAAGGAGACTGGAGTTGCTGTCATAAGAGAAGGAAAAACAGTTGCAACTACAGGGTGAGCCTTTGTTTGCCTTTTGTTAATAGGAGATAGTCTTGCGTAGGCAGCTAAGAGTATGTGCTATTCTCTCTCTCTGGTGCAAAAATTTAAATTAAATTGCTCTTGCAGCAGGAATCTGTCTCCCTCGTGACAACTCTCTGGAAGAGGTCCAGTTGTCCCTGTTCACAAATGGGAGAGGAATACATTTTACATTTCAGTGGCTCTTAATGGACAAAATTTTGAATGAGGCAAAAAAGCAAAACAAAACACAGCAAGAGAGAAAAAATTTGCTTCCCTTCATATGTTGGGCTCCCTATCAGTGGTTGCCTACAATCTCTGCCAGAAATCTTTTGAATGGTGCATTGGTTTGGGATTGGATTTGATGTGTAACAGGAAACTCAAACTGCATAAACAAGGTCCCCGAGTAGGTGCGCTGGGGCTCTTTGGGGCTGCTTCCAGCAGTGGCTCTCAGATGTGGTTTGATGTGCACGGGTCACAAACAGCTCCTGTACCTGCTCCTCTGTATCCACTCACCAGCAGGGAAGAAGCAGAAAAGTAAAAGGTTTATACCAGATCCATCTGTGCTTTTTTCTAGAATTTTCCATCAGTGACCTTCATGTCCATCTTATTGGCCAGAATTATGTTACATGGCAATTTCTCACTTCACGAGAGATTGAAAATGCAGCTTTGTAGTGAGGTACAAATTGGGGGCCTCTTACGAAGAACAGGAAGTGGATATTGTGTCCCGAATGTGTATGCCACAAATTACCTTTTGATTTGAAAAACCTAGTGCCGGGTTAGTGTTTTAAATAGGTTGTTCTCCAACTTTAATATGCCTATGAATCACCTGCAAATCTTGCGAAGAATGCAGATTTTGGTTCAACCAATCTGGGGAGGAGTCTACAGTTCTATATTTCCAAGAATGTATGCTTACCACACTGCAGTCAGGCCTTATGTCATTGGATATTATCATTGAAAATCAAGTGATTTGTTGTTTTTGATTCAAAGTATAATTGAAAAATTAAATCATACTCACTACATGATCACTAATAGGATGAACTAAGAGCAACATAAATGACCTACAGTGCTCTTGCAAATATCTTTAACTGGAATTAAATCATAAAAGAATGACCAAATAAATAGAAATTGTGGGATATTGTACAAATGGCCTAGACTTGTTAAAAATCATAGGATGATAAGCAACAGAAGGTGGGAACACTGTTCTAGATCAAAAAGACTTAAGAAGAAAACCTAAACCTTGATTATATCAAGGATTTTTCAAAAGATTTGTTTATTCATTTGAAAGTCAGAGTTACACACAGAGCAAAAGAGAGGCAGAGAGAGAGAGAGAGAGAGAGAGAGGGAGGGAGGGGTAGGTAGGTCTTCCATCCACTGGTTCACTCCCCAGAAGGCCACAACAGCCAGAATTGCGCTGATCTGAAACCAGGAGCCAGGAGCTTCCTCCAGGTCTCCCATGCTGGTGCAGGGCCCAAGGACTTGGGCCATCTTCTACTGCTTTCCCAGGCCATTGCAGAAAGCTGGAGCAGAAGTGGAGCAGCTGGGACTAGAACCAGCACCTATATGGGATGTTGGTACTGCAGGCAGCAGCTTTACCCTCTGTGCCACAGTGCTGGCCCCTATATCAAGGATCTTAAACATCTGTGAAAGACATTTTTGAGACAACTCAGAAATCTGAATATGAAGAACATATTAAATTCTATTATGTAATTTAAAATATCTTAGGGATAATAATCATGTTGGATTTTTCTAAGAGAATCTCCTTATTTTAGTCAATATGGTTTGGATTACTTAGGAAGCAAGAGCCATAATGTCTGTTATTTACTTTCAAATAATTCAGGAAATATGTATTTGGGGACAGTATAAGAGAATGTACAGCAAATATGGGGAAAAAGTTAACAGTAAGTCTAGGCAATGAGATTGATAGATTCTGTATGTGTGAAAATGTTTCAGATAAGTAGGGGTAAGTTTAATTATACTTGTGTTAGAGTTGTAATACATAAAGCTGAGGAGTTGATTTTTCTTTTATTTATTTATTTTTTGACAGAGTGAACAGTGACAGACAGACAGAAAGGTCTTCCTTTTCCGTTGGTTTACCTCTGCAGTGGCCGCTGCGGCCGGCACACTGTGGCCAGTGCACCGCACTGATCCGAAACCAGGAGCCAGGTGCTTCTCCTGGTCTCCCATGGGGTACAGGGCCCAAGCACTTGGGCCATCCTCCACTGCACTCCCTGGCCACAGCAGAGAGCTGGCCTGGAAGAGGGGCAACCAGGACAGAATCTGGCGTCCCAACCAGATACTCAAATAGTAACTGAAGACACGGTCAAGATCATCTGGCACAGAAGGTTTGGCAGAAAATCAAACCAAAATACAGCCCCCATGCTAACGCTCAGAAGCCTGTTTTCTCATTCTTACTGACTGTAATTACCTCCTGGTCCATGTTCAGCTTATTCTTGTGACTGAGTAGTAAGACTATCATGGCCATTTACTGTTAGTCCTACTTACAGGAAGTTATTAAAGCTTGAAGTGTCAGGCACTGTGAGATTATCATGAAAGGTATTCAGTAGTTCCCAGCGACTGTCTAGCAGCTATCTCTTCATTGCTCATGGGTCAGCTAGGATTCTTTCGCTTGCAGGTGATAGAAATCAATATGCATACCTGAGACCACATTGGCTTTTGCCTTCTCTACAATCTTCTCAAAAATGTTAGGGTGTTGGCCGGTGCCACGGCTCAATAGGCTAATCCTCCGCCTGCAGTGCCAGCACACCAGGTTCTAGTCCTGGTCGGGGCACCGGATTCTGTCCCGGTTGCCCCTCTTCCAGTCCAGCTTTCTGCTGTGGCCCGGGAGTGCAGTGGAGGATGGCCCAAGTGCTTGGGCCCTGCACCCGCCTGGGAGACCAGGAGAAGCACCTGGCTCCTGGCTTCGGATCAGCGTGGTGCGCCAGCAGCAGCGTGCCGACCGCAGCAGCCATTGGAGGGTGAACCAACGGTAAAGGAAGACCTTTCTCCCTGTATCTCTCTTTCACTGTCCACTCTGCCTGTTAAAAAAAAGAAAGAATGTTAGGGTGCCTTAGTCCAGAGTTACTTAGCTACAGCTCTGCTCTGTTGTGGGCCTGCCCTGTCCACGGCAGGATGTTTGGCAGCAACCTTGGCCTGTACCACATACAGTAGCATTCTCCTTCCTAGTTGTGACAACTAAAAGTGTGTCCAGATAATAGAAATATTCCCTGGATGTGGTTGAGACCCACTGCCAGATTTCCTGCCCACAGGAGAAGGGACTGTGGTTGTATTTGCAGAGCAGACAGGGTTCTTGAAACTTTGTTTTAGATATAACTTCAGACTAATAATCTCAGATGTACAATAGTCATATGTGTAATTATATTTTTATGTCCAACCTGAATTTATTTCTTGAGACTCTCTCCACAAATAAGTGAATGCAAGGTAAACTGAATCAATTTAGATTTTTTGTGTGTGTGGGAGGAGGGGGTCAAATCATGGTCTTTCATCTCTTTCCTTTTCCCTGAGTTTTCAAAGGAGGGATGAGGGTGGTGAGCAAAGTGAGGTCTCATTTGAGGTTGTGGTCGGCCCATGCTGGAATCCACACAGTATCTTTCCACCTGATCTTGAGCCATAGCATATCTCCTATATGGCACCTGCTGAAATGACCAAATTTTCTCTTTTTCCTAACTACTAACTGAATACTCCTTATCTGAAATGCTTAGGACCAGAAGTGTTTTGGGTTTCAAATTTTTTTCAGATTTTGAAGTATTTTCCAATACATAGTAAGATACATTGGGGGTAAGATCCACTTTTAAACCCTAAATTCATTTATATTTCTTAAATACTTTACATACCCAGTCTGAAGATAATAATATATACACTTTTTAGTCTTCTGTGTTTTGACTGAGATCCATCATATGAGGTCATGTGTGGAATTTTCCTCTAGTGATATGTCAGTGGTGCTCAAACACACTCATAATTTGCAGCAATTTGCATCTTCAGATTGGGGTGCTCAACCTGTATTGTGGTTAAGCCTGCTATACCCTACCGTGTCCTTGGCTCAAGGCCTTTACTGCTCCTTTACCTACTTCTCTATCAGGGGATAAGCATCAACTTTCTGGCTCTCCTCTACTGGGTCCCAGAGCCATAGTGAGTTAGACTTCCTTCCTCTACTTGTTTCAAGTTGCATTTCCCACTATCCTGTCCTATCCTATCCTATCCTATCCTATCCTTATTCTCTATGATGAATCTCTAGAATTTCCTGGGCCAATAGGATGGCCAGCAGCCACAGAGGCTGTCAAACACAAAGTGGCTCTAAGACAGCTGCCAGTATAAATAAAATCCACACTGGAATTTGAAGTTTAATATGAATTTAAAAATCCATTAGTAATTTTAATAGTGAACAAATGATACTATTTTTAACATAGTGGGTTGGATAAAATACGTGACTAAAATTAATTTCATCCATGAAGTGTGGCTAGATGATCCTGGCTTGGTCAGCCAGGGTATTTTCCTGTGACCATAATCAATCTGTTCTGAGAAGGGCAATTAACTCAAGCTCAGTTAATCAGAGTCAATCTTGGAGTTTTTCTGGTGTATTGTGACGGGGAGTTCTCTTCCTACTGAGGTGCCAGTAGATGCAAACGGATGTGGACTTTCTGGAAGTCATCTTGCAACTACACAGGAAGAGACCTATCTGAGAGGAGAGCTTGGACCAAATTTCAAACAAGAGATGGAGAGAGTTGGCTTCCTTATGACATCCACGAGACAGGAAATGAAATTTACAATCCTATAAAGGCTTGGACTTAGACACTGACACAGTGATTTTAACAAGAGAGTGAGTAGACTTCCCTGTGTTTAACAAACCATCAAGGAGTGATTAAACACTTATGAAGATAGACGACAACTATATGTTTACTCAATGGGGGTGCACTTCCAGCTGGTGTTTACCAAGTTTAAAGATTCTAAAATCATGAAGGAAAATGCAGAATGTTTTTAGGACAGGGGAACTTGGATTACACTCTGATGTTTGTTTCTTCATTCATGATGATCTTTAAAAGCTGAATAGCTGGTTCATATTTAAAACCAACGCTTATTTTCAATAGAATTCAATGGCTGAATTCCTGCTGGGGCCAGATAAGCTATGTAAGATGTTTGTCCACCTCTGTACCCCTACTGGGACGCTTCAGAACATGATTCCCATCTGTTGTACTCTCAGATGGTTGGAATTATTCCAAATGACCATGTAGAGTGGGAACTCATCCTTCTCCCACAGTGAAATAGTGGTCTTGTGTCTGTCTGGTTGAAAGTGAAGTTGTTGGTAATGATGATGATAGGAGAAATAACAAATAATACTGTCGACTCCTACTGAGTATTTATTGGCTGCAAATAAGGAGCTAAAGACTTTAGAAAACTCTGTATTCTAATCTTCACAGTAATCCAGTGTGAGAGATACTACTTATTTATTCAAAATATTTTTTGCATATGAGATAACTTCTCATAATATCACTTGAGCACTTGGACCCAAGAAAGCTTTAAACTAAGACCATCCCTAAACTTCTCAGTTCCAAGAGGCAATACATTCAATTTTTAACTCCAATGACTTCATGTGCAGTCTCTGACACTGGCAATCAATACAACCTGGCAGACACAGGCAGGGTCTTCTCTCCACACATCAAGGGTCCCCAGGGGCATTTTATTTTTCTTGCTATTACATAATACAGTATAGAAATAATGAATCCCATATTACCAATTTTTTCCAAGACTTAACTTTCTTGTTGAGAATGGGATCTGGACAGAGTCTGTTGGCTCCATTTTAAGGTGATATGGCCCAAGGGATACAGTGCAGACTAGAAGGTATCTCTTCTTTTTCTGGTGTTGGTAAACTGTTGCTGTGGATTTGTTCTGAGAGGAGGAGTGCAATGAGGGCAAGAGGTGTGGAGTCACCATACAGACACCGGGAGTTGGGTGAAAGCAGGTCTGAGGTTAGCAGCCCGCAGATTCGTTTATTTCAGTTGGTACAGCAGCTTATATAGCCGAGGCAACCAATCCGGTCAAGGGGCGGTTTATGCCCTAACAAATCACAGCCTGTTGCCAGGCAGGCTCCATTGCCAGGTGGGCTTCAAAGCCATTCCTGAGTAACGCTTGCTTGCCAGCAGCCATCTTGGCATGGCCTTCTCATTCCACCACAGGTTAACAAAGCAGGAAGAAAACAAGAGAACTAAGGTAGTAGCAAATGCTGCAATGAAAATACAAGAGTGATAATAACATCAAGTGGGTGAGAGCAGGGAGACATGGTTACTTCAGGCCACGTAGTCAGAGAAGCAGTTAGTAAGCCACATTTATGTTGAGACCCTGGTACAAGTGAAAAACTAACATTTAAAGATGTTATGGATGTATACTTCAGGCAGCCAAGGAGAGAGTGCAAAGTCCCTGAGGTGTGTTCAAAGAAAAACAGTGCAAGTGTGATGGGAGTATATTTAAACAACTAGGAGAATGTTGGGGAAGTAAGCAATTTGTGAAGTCAGAGAGGTAGGTGATGGCCTGCTGATGTAGGCATCATGGTGAACAAGGAGATTGGATTGTGTTCTATGATGGCAATTTACAGGGACATTGTAATCTGAAGTGTTGCTATGGATTGGACAGGACTTGTTTAAACTCTGAAGTCTTATGTTAAGGGTTGGTGGATTAAGGGAGGAGACATCATGTAATTACAGTGAGTAGGTGCTAGGCCCAGGGGGAGGCCTTTTTTTTAAGATTTTATTTATTACTTGACAGGTTGAGTTGTAGACAGTGAGAGAGAGACAGAGAAAGGTCTTCCTTCTATGGGTTCACTCCCCAAATGTCCACAACAGCTGGAGCTATACCAATCTGGAGCCAGGAGCCAGGTGCTTCTTCCTAGTCTCCCAAGTGGGTACAGGGGCCCAAGCACTTGGGCCAGCCTCTACTGTTATCCCAGGCCACAGCACAGAGCTGGACAGGAAGAGGAGCAACCAGGACTAGAACTGGCAGCCATATGGGATGCCTGTGCCGCAGGTGGAGGATTAACCTAGTACACCATGGCTCCGGCCCCCAGGGGGAGGTCTTAAGGCCCCTGGGGCTTGCCCTCAGAAGGCAGTTCTCAAGGGAAGATGGCTCTTTAAGCTCCGTTCAGCCTAGCTACTCTCTCTGCTTCCTGGCTCACTGTATGACTGTTCCTCTGCACCCACTCTGCCATTCCCAGCTTCCACAGATGCCAGACGAATGAGACCACCTGAATTTTGAGCTGTAGCCTCCAAACTGTAAGCTGAAATAAAGCTTTCTCTTCCCAGGAAGCTCCCTTGGATGTTTAGTTAAAGTAGTGAAAGTGTGGGGCTGACACTGTGGTGCAGCGCGTAAAGCCACCACCTGTACTGCCAGCATCCCATATGGGTGCTGGTTCATGTCCTGGCTGCTCTACTTCTGATCCAGCTCCCTGATAAAGCCTGGGAAGGCAGTAGAAGATGTCCCAAGTGGTTGGGCCCATGCTACCCATATAGAAGACCCTAAAGAAGATCCTGGCTCCCAGCTTCAGACTGGCAAAGATCTGCCCATTGCATTCATTTGGGCAGTGAACCAGTGGATGGAAAATCAATCTCTCTCTCTCTCTCTCTCTCTCTCTCTCTCTCTCTCTCTCTGCCTCTCTGTAACTCTGCCTTTCAAATAAATGAATAAATCTCTAAAAAAGTAGTTCACGTGTGACTAACACAGGAATTTTTATGGGCTATATTTTGGGATTTTAAAATCTCCTTCTGCCTGTCCCGTCCCATGATGGGTGGATTTTAGAGGGTCAGCAGTGGAAGCAGGAAGATCAGCAACAGAGCTGCTGTTTCGGTTCAGATCGTAAATGCTAGTGGCTTGGTGAGAAGTGGTGCTAGCCTAACAAAGCAGTGAACATGCCTGAGCAGCCACATCTGACATAGCAAAGGGCAACCCCGGGACCCACCTTCCCTGCAAACATTAAATCTGCACGACAGCTGATCTGGTGAGTGCAAAAAGTCGGGGACTGCACGCACTGATTCCTAATCGCACTAAGGGCACGGGTTAAAGGCGGAGTTCACCGTCACTAAGATCCAGCACGGAGGTGGGGTAGAAAGACTGTTGGTCAGGTGTTTGGAGGCACCCAGATGAGAAGATGTCAGAAAGAATTCGGCCAAATATAATCTTTGGTGACGTCTCCTCACTCATCCCTACCTGCATGAGGAAGGTCAGGAGACCAGGTCCAGAAGCTCACTGGCTCCTCTTGCTGCCTCTTCCTGCTGGCTATGTTCTGGGTTTGACTTGAACATTTCGTCAGATCCTTTCCAGGTTTCCATTTAGATTTAGTGGGCTTTGAAGATGAATCACCACTCTCATTCAGATGAAAGTCTCTGGAGAGAACTTCATTTTTGAAGTAAGGATTTCCATCAAAATGCAAATCTGTTCTGTAACCGGATTTAACGTCGCAGACACTGTCCATTCCACTCTGGTCAGATAGTGCAGCACCTGGCCATCCTCCTCCCTGAGCAGTGCAGGTACGTGTGGGTGACTGGTTCCAGATGTGGATGATGATGATGATGATGATGATGATGATGAAGAAGAAGAAGGAGGAGGAGGAGGAGGAGGAGGAAGGAAGGAATATTGATGAAAAACGGGATAAAGGTGAAGGGGAAGAAGATGGAGATGATGATGACGGGAAAGGAGAGGAGGATGAAGGAGAAGATGACTGACAGAAAACACTGACAGATGCCAACTGTTTAAAAATGTTCCCCAGTCCCTGGGAGTAAGTTGCCTTCTCCTTATTTTTATTTATTCCCTCTTGTGCTCAGTCTCCCTGTTTCTGAGGCCTCTTTTCTCTACATAATGGTTCTCACCTTATTGTGGGGGCAAAGACCTTAAGCAGAATAACAGTTTGAAAACTGTAAGGAATCAACAGCACCGTGCTCTGTGGGAAAAAGAGAGCCTGCTGCTCCCTTGGCTCTGCGGGAGCTGGAGAGGGCTGGGCCTGGGCAGCAGAGCTCAGAATTCTAGCTGTTTCCCTCCTGCCTCTGTAGATTGGGCTCAGAGATCATGGTGTGCCTCTGTGTGAATATGGACAGTGAGCATTTACACGGATCTGTCTACTTTCTCTCGGTTAAAAAAAAAAAAGAAGAAGAAAATGGGGCTATAGGAAGTCACCCAGGGGTGGGTTTGAAGTGTGTGGGTGGGTGAAGTGGGCAGTTTGACAACACGGCTTCTCCTCTGCTGTCTCTGATTGTGATGCTTAACGGACATCCTTGCAGTTTAAGACGACACTTATAAAAATAAAATTCTCTCTCAGGGATGGCTTGAGCCCTGCCACTCGATGGGAGAATCAGCAGAACCTGGAAGATCTTACTTGGAATAGACATTCTCTATTGTAATTTTGTTCCTGCTTATTTTTAAATTTTCTTTGTGTTTCACTGGAAGAGAAAGATGATCTACGTTTTAAACATTAAAAGTGTACAAGTTGCTGTGTTACAATAAAACTAAATGTGTACACACACACACATACACACAAAGAAAAGATGTAAGACAGATAAGATTTTTTTTCTTTCTCCTTATGGTATTTTTTTTACATTCTTTCTCTTTTATTTTAAAATTAGTTTTTAAAAACAGATTCTATGTGATTTGTAGATACAACACCCTTCCTTCCTCCATGCTCTCAGCCCCCTTTCTCCCTCCCATCCTCCTTTCTTCTCCTTTACTTTTTAGTTTTTGAGGTAACATTTTAAATTTACATTACAGTAAAAAGGCTTAATACTTCACTAAATAAGAAGTGTAACAAATAATAAGCAAAAAGATCCTAGTTTAATGGGAATATAGACAATGGCTGTGAATAAAAATTGAATGGAAAAATAACAATGGAAATGGAAAAATTTCATGCATATATAGTAAATTATAAAGTAATCATAGATCATTAAAACTGTAGTATAGTAATATTCTTAACCATTGGTTTGACAAAGATATAAAACAAAGTTTTACAAAACTATATCTGGAGCAATACTGATACAGACATTTCTTTTTGTTTGTTTTGTTTTTTAAAGATTTATTTTGTTGATTTGAAAGGCAGAGTTACATAGAGAGAGTGAGAGACAGAGAGAACTCCTCTAACAGGAGCCAGGAGCTTCCTCTGATTCTCCCACATTGGTGTAGGGGCCCAAGGGCTTGGACTATCCTCTACTGCTTTCCCACATGCAGGGGACTGGATTGGAAGTGGAGCAGCTGGCACTGCAGGCAGCAGCTTCCCCTGCTATGCCACAGTACTGGCCCCTTTTCTTTGTTTTTTCAACCTTAGCTCCCACTTATAATGGAGAAGATATGGTATTTATTTTTCTGGGTTTGGCTTATTTCACTCAATAGAATGCCCTCAAGTTGTGTCCATTTTGCTGCAAATGGTAGAATTTCATACTGTTTCTTTTAGCTGAATAATATTCCATTGTGAATATATACTACATTTTCTTTATCCAATCATCTGATGATAGATACCTGGGTTGGTTCCAAATTTCAGCTCTTGTGAGAAGTGCTGCTATAAACATGGTGGTGCAGTTATCTACTGCATGCATTGTATTTCAATCTTTTGGGTATATACTCAGAAGTGGGATCACTGGATCATGCGGCAAGTGTATTTCTAGTTTTTAAAGAAATCTCCACTCTGTTTTCCACAATGGTGGCACTAATTTACATTCCCACCAACAGTGTATAAATGTTATCCTTAGAACACATCCTCACCAGCATTTGCTATTCTCCGTGTTTTGGATTTTAGCCATTCTGACAGGAGTAAGGTGATATCTCATTGTGGTTTTATCCAGTCATCAATTGGACATTTGGGTTGATTCCTTATCTTAGCTATTGTGAGTTGAGCTTCAATAAACATGGAGGTACAAATAATTCTTTCATATGCTGATTCCATTTCACTTAGGTAAATTCCCAGGAGTGGCATAGCTGGGTCACAGGTAGATCTATATACAGATCTCTAAAGAATCTCTATACTGCTCTCCATAAATGTTACACTAGTGTACATTATCACCAACAGTTGATTAGGTTACCTTATCCCCACATCCGTACCAGCATTTATTGTTATTTGATTTTTGGATGGTAGCCATTCTAACTGGGGTGAGATGATACCTCATTGTGGTTTTTATTTGCATGTTCTTGATGGATAGTGATCTTGAGCACTTTTTCATGTGTTTTGCTGCCCATTTATATTTCATCCTTTGAAAACTAACTCTTCCTGTCCTTTGTGTGTAACATGCAAATCTTTTCTCCCATTGTGCTGATGGCCTCTTCACTTTGTTGAGTGTTTCCTTTGCACTGAAGAAGCTTCTAACCTTGATGTAATCCCATTTGTTTATCTTAGCTTTGATTGCCTGGGCTTCTGGGATGTTTCCCAAGAAGCTTTTGCCCATATCAATGTCTCCCAGAGTTTTCCCAATGTTCTCCTCTAGTGATTTCTTGGTATCTGATCATAGATTTATACCCTTGATCTAGTGTGTTGATTTTTGTATAAGGTGTAATTAGAGGGCTTGTTTCATGCTTCTGCCTGTTTAGATCCAACTCTCCCAGCATCATCTGTTGATGAGAGTGTCCTTTCTCTAGGGACTGATTTTAGCTCATTCATTTGTAGATGTGTGGACTGATTTCTGGGGTTTCTATTCTGTTCCATTGGTTTACATGTCTATTTTTGTCCAGTACCAGGCTGTTTTGATTATGGCTGCCATGTAGTATGCCTTGAAGTCTAGTATTGTGATGCCTCCAGCTTTGTTTTTATAAGATTGCTTTAGCTAATCAGAGCCTCTTGAGTTTCCATTTGAATTTTAACATTTTTTCCCTAGATCTGAGAACAATGTCATTGGTATTTTGATTGAGATTGCATTGAATCTGTAAATTTCAGTAGTATGGAAATTTTAATATTAATTCTTCTAATCTATGAACATGGAAGATTATTCCATTTTTGTGTCTTTTTTGTTTTTTTAACATTAATGTTTTATTTATTTTTTTAAATTTTATTTAATAAATATAAATTTCCAAAGTACAACTTTTGGATTATAGCAGCTTTTTCCCCCATAACTACCCTCCCACCTGCAACCATCCCCTATCCTACTCCTTCTCCCATTTCATTCTTCAGCAAGATTCATTGTCAATTATCTTTATATATAGAAGATCAATTTAGTATATATTAAGTAAAGATTTCAACAGTATGCACCCACACAAAAGCACAAAGTATAAAGTACTGTTTGAGTACTAGTTATACCGTTAATTCACATAGTACAACACATTAAGGACAGAGATCCTACATGGGGAGTAAGTGCACAGTGACCCCCATTGTTGATTGAACAATTGACACTTTTGTTTATGACATCAGTAATCACCCGAGGCTCTTGTCATGAACTGCCAAGGCTATGGAAGCCTCTTGAGTTTGCCAACCCCAATATTATTTGGACAAGGCCATATTAAAAGTAGAAGTTCTCTCTTCCAATCAGAGAAAGGTACCTCCTTTTTTGTTGGCTGTTCTTTCCGCTGGGATCTCTCTCACAGAGAGCTTTCATTTAGGTCATTTTTTTTTTTTGCCAGAGTGTCTTGGCTTTTCATGCCTGAAATACTCTCATGGGCTTTTTAGCCAGATCTGAATGCCTTAAGGGCTGATTCTGAGTCCAGAGTGCTGCTTAGGACATCTGCCATTCTATGAGTCTGCTATATATCCCACTTCCCATGTTGGATCATTCACTCCTTTTTAATTCTATCAGTTAGTATTAGCAGACACTAGTTTTGTTTATGTGAACCCTTTGATTCTTAAACCTATCATTATGATCAATTCTGAACTGAAACTGATCACTTTGACTAGTGGAGTGGCATCGGTACATGCCACCTTGATGGGATTGAATTGGAATCCCCTGAAACATTTCTAACTCTACCATTAGGGGTAAGTCCGATTGAGCATGTGCTGAACTGTACATCTCTTCCCTCTCTTATTCCCACTCTTGTTTTGAACAGTTTTTCAGTTAAATTTAAACACCTAAAAACAATTGTGTGTTAATTAAAGAGTACAATCAATGGTATTAAGTAGAACAAAAAAATACTAAAAGGAATAAAGTAGTAAGTTGTTCCTTGACAGTAAGGACAAGGGCTGAACAAGTCATTGTTTCTCATAATGTCCATTTCACTTCAACAGGTTTCCTTTCAGGTGCACAGTTAGTTGTCACCGATCAGGAAGAACATATGATATTTGTCCCTTTGGGACTGGCTTATTTCACTTAGAATGATGTTTTCCAGATTCCTCCATTTTGTTGCAAATGACTGGATTTCATTTTTTTACTGCTATATAGTATTCTATAGAGTACATATCCTGTAATTTCTTTATCCAGTCTACTGTTGATGGGCATTTAGGCTGATTCCATGTCTTAGCTATTGTGAATTGAGCTGCAATAAACATTGAGGTGCAGACAGCTCTTTTATTTGCCAATTTAATTTCCTTTGGGTAACTTCCAAGGAGTGGGATGGCAGGGTCATGCGGTAGGGTTATATTCAGGTTTCTGAGGAATCTCCAGCCTGACTACCCTAGTGGCTTTACCAGTTTGCATTCCCACCAACAGTGGGTTAGTGTCCCTTTTTCCCCACATCTTCACCAGCCTCTGTTGTTGGTAGATAGCTGTATGTAAGCCATTCTAACCAGGGTGAGGTGAAACCTCATTGTTGTTTTGATTTGCATTTCCCTGATTGCTAGTGATCCTGAACATTTTTTCTTGTGTCTGTTGGCCATTTGGATTTTCTCTTTTGAAAAGTGTTTATTGAGGTCCTTGGCCCATCTCTTCAGTGGGTTGTTTGTTTTGTTGTTGTGGAGTTTCTTGATCTCTTTGTAGATTCTGGTTATTAATCCTTTATCGGTTGCATAGTTTACAAATATTTTTCCCATTCTGTTGGTTGCCTCTTCACTTTCCTGTCTCATTTGCAGTATAGAAACTTCTCAATTTGATGTAATCCCAATTGTTACTTTTGGATTTGATTGCCTGTGGCTCTGGGGTCTTTTCCAAGAAGTCTTTGCCAGTACCTATATCTTGCAGGGTTTCTCTGATGTTCTCTAATAATTTGATGGTGTCTGGTCATAGATTTAGATCTTTAATTCATGTTGAGTTGATTTTTGTGTAAGGTGTAAGGTAGGGGTCTTGCTTCATGAGTCTGCACATGGAAATACAGTTTTCCTAGCACCATTTGTTGAATAGACTGTCCTTATTCCAGGAATTGGTTTTAGATCCTTGATCAAATATAAGTTGGCTATAGATGTTTGGATTGATTTCTGGTGTTTTTACTCTGTTCCATTGGTCTATCCATATGTTTCTGTACCAGTACCATGCTGTTTTGATCACAACTGCCCTGTAGTATGTCCTGAAATCTGGTATTATGATACCTCTGGCTTTGTTTTTGTTGTACAAGATTGCTTTAGCTATTCGAGGTCTCCTGTGCCTCCCTATGAATTCCAGCATTTTTTCAGATCTGAGAAGAAAGTCTTTGATATTTTGATTGGTATTGCATTGAATCTATAAATTGCTTTTGGGAAGAAAATGGACATTTTGATGATATTGATTCTTCCAATCCATGAGCATGCAAGATTTTTCCATTTCTTGGTATTCTCTTCTATTTCTTTAAGATTTTGTAATTGTCATCGTAGAGATCATTGATGTTCTTGCTTGAGTTTATTCCAAGGTATTTGATTGTTTTTGTAGCTATTGTGATTGGGATTGATCTTAGAAGTTCTTTCTCAGCCATGGCATTGCCTTTGTATACAAAGGCTGTTGATATTTGTGTATTGATTTTATATCCTGTTACTTTATCAAACTCTTCTATGAGTTCCCATAGTCTCTTAATAGAGTTCTTTGGATCTCCTAAATAAAGAATGATATCATCTGCAAAGAGGGATAGTTTGACTTCTTCCTTCCCAATTTGTATCCCTTTAATTTCTTTTTCTTGCCTAAAGGCTCTGGCTAAAACTTCCAATACTCTTTTGAATAGCAGTGGTGACAGTGGGCATTCCTGTTTGGTACCAGATCTCAGTGGGAATGCTTCCATCTTTTCCTCATTCAATAGGATGCTGGCCATGGGTTTTTCATAGATTGCATTGATTGTACTGAGGAATGTTCCTTCTATACCCAATTTGCTTAGAGTTTTCACCATGAAAGGGTGTTATATTTTATCAAATGCTTTTCTGCATCTATTAAGATAATCACATGGTTTTTATTCTGCAGTCTGTTAATGTGGTATATCACATTGATTGACTTGCAAACATTGAACTATCCCTGCATACCAGGGATAAATCCCACTTGGTCTGGGTGGATGATCTTTCTGATGTGTTGTTGCATTCTATTGTCCAGAATTTTATTGAGGATTTTTGTGTCTATGTTTATCAGGGAAATTGGTCTGTAATTCTCTTTCTCTGCTGCATCTTTTTCTGGCTTAGGGGTTAAGGTGATGCTGGCTTCATAGAAATAATTTGTGAGGATTCCCTCTTTTTCGATTGTTCTGAATAGTTTGAGAATTGGAGTTAGTTCTTTAAATGTCTGGTAGAATTCAGCAATGAATCCATCTGGTCCTGGGCTTTTCTTTGTTGGGAGGGCCTTTATTACTGATTCAATTTCTGTCTCAGTTATGGGTCTGTTTAGGTTTTCTATGTCTTCATGGTTCTATTTGGGTAGGTTGTATGTGTCCAAGCATCTATCCATTTCTGATAGATTTCCCTGTTTGCTGGCATACATCTCTTTGTAGTAATTTCTGATGATTCTTTTGATTTCTGTGGGGTCTGTTGTTACATTCCCTTTTACATCTCTGATTTTACTGATTTGTGTCTTTTCTTTTTTTAGTTAGTTGGGCCAATGGTATGTCAATTTTGTTTATTTTTTCAAAAAACGAGCTCTTTGTTTTGCTGATCTTTTGTAATTTTTTTTTGGATTCAATGCTGTTGATTTCTTCTCTAATTTTAATTATTTCTCTTCTACTAGATTTGGGTCTGGTTTGTTGCAGATTTTCTAGATCCTTGAGATGAATTGATAGCTCATTTATTTGGTGCCTTTCCAGTTTCTTGATGTAGGCAACTATTGTTATAAACTTTCCTCTTAACACTGCTTTTGCTGTATCCCATAAGTTTTGACATGTTGTGTTGTTATCCTCATTTACTTCCAGAAAGTTTTTGATTTTTCTTTTGATTTCTTCTATGACCCATTGTTCATTCAGGAGCATGTTGTTCAGTCTCCGTGTGTTTGCATATGCTCTAGGGATTCCTGAGTTGCTAATTTCCAGCTTCATTCATGGTGGTCTGAGAAGATACATGATCTGATTTTGATTCTTTTGAATTTGCTGAGACTTGCTTTATGTCCTAGCATGTGGTCAATCCTAGAGTACGTTCTATGTACTGACGAGAAGAATGTGTATCTTTAAGTGTGGGATGAAAACTTCTGTAGATATCTGTTAGATCTATTTGGTCTATAGTGTCAATTAAATCTGCTGTTTCCTTGTTGATCTTCTGTCTGTTTGATCTGTCTATTGCTGAAAGTGGAGTAGTGAAGTCTGCCAATACTATTGTATTGGAGTCTAAGTCTCCCTTTAACTTCCTTAACATATATTTTAAATAAACCAACCTCTTTGTCTCTTTTAACAGTTTTTGTGTTAAAGTTTATTTCTTCTGATATTAAGATGGCTATGCCAGCTCTTTTTTAGTTTCTGTTGGTGTGGAATATCTTTTTCCAACCTTTCACTTTTAGTCTACATGCATCTTGGTTGGAAAGATGTGTTTCTTGTAAGCAGCAAATAGATGGGTTTCGTTTTTTAATCCATTTAGCCAGTCTGTGCCTTTTAAATGGAGAGTTGAGGCCATTTACATTCAATGTGACTATTGATAAGTAGTGACTTTGCCCTGCCATCTTTCCAAAGTTATTTCTAATATATGCTTTGAACTTCCTGTGATCTTTTATTTGGAGATTTTCTTCCTTTACCTTCTTTCATAGTGATGGCCATGTTTCTGTTTCTGTGTGTTACACATCTTTAAGCATCTTTTGCAGGGCTGAATGAGAGGTGACAAATTCTTTTAATTTGTTTGCTATGAAAGGTCTTTATTTCACCTTCATTCACAAATGACAGCTTTTCAGGATATAATATTATGGGCTGGTAGTTTTTTCTCTTAGTACTTTATCTCTTGCCATTCCCTCCTAGCCTGTAGGGTTTCTGATAAGAAGTCTGCTGTGAGTCTAATTGGGGATCTTCTGAGAGTAATCTGACGTTTCTCTCTTGCAAATTTTAGAATCTTTTCTTTTTGTTCCACTGTGGTGAGTTTGATTACAACGTGTCATGGTAGGATCTCTTCTGGTCATGTTTCTTGAGGGTTCTATGTGCTTGCTGTACTTGGATGTCTCTGTCCTTCTCCAAACCTGGAAAGTTTTCTGCTAGAATCTCACTAAAAAGGCCTTCTAATCCTTTCTCTCTCTCCATGCCTTCAGGAACTCCTGGAACCTGAGTATTGGGTATTTTAATAGTATCCTGTGGATTCCCAACAACATTTTTTAGATTTCTAATTTCCTCTTCTTTTCTTTGGTTTGACTGTATACTTTCCTGTGCTTTGTCTTCTAAGTCTGATATTCTCTCTTCTACTCACTGATTCTGTTTTTAAGGCTTTTAATGGCATCTCCCATTGAGACTACTGAAATCTCAGCCACACCGTGAGTTCTCCCACACACCCTTAATTTTTTTTTCACAGCCCTGGTTCATAAGCTCCACACATTCACTAAGTCTTAGTTTCCTGTTATTACTCCCAACCAGAGTCAAGTTTTTCTGTTTGGCTGAGGGTAAGTGCAGCCCCGAGCTGGCGCAGCTGTTACATATGTCCTAAATGGTGCCTGCTCTATTGTCTCACACACCTTTGTAAGGTGAATAGAGAGAGAGAGAATCGTGTTCATACCATCCCTTTTGTTTTTTTCTCTCCTCCAGTTAGGCTGGTGTACTTTCCTCCATGGGGCTTCAAGCCTTGTTCCCTCTAGGCTCTTCCTGCTACTTTTCTGCCAGTGTCTCGGGCTACTGTGGTTCACCTCACCCCTGTTTCCAGCTCTGGTGTGGAGGAGAAGATTCTTGGCAGCTGGGCTCCTGAGCCGTGGGTGCCTGTGTTCTCCACATAGATCCACCATGTCCCTGTAATTCTGGAAGAGTTCCCTTTGCAGTTTTTTCCCTAACTCATCCCTGAGACTTCACTATCTCCACTTTTATTAAGCTATCTTTTCATGGACTATCAGTGAGCTCCCTCCTTATTCCACCATCTTTGAGCCACCACTTTAAGTCTACTTTAATGTTTTGTAATTTTCATTGTAGAGATTGTTAAACTCCCTTCTTGGTAAGATTTATTCTAAGATATTTAAATATTTTTCATAGCTATTATGAATGGCATTTATCTTATAAAATCTTTTTTAACCGTGGCATTGCCAGTGTATACAAAGGCAATGGATTTTTGTGTGTTGACTTTATATCCTTCAACCTTACCAAACTCTCTTATGAGTTCCAAAAGTCTCTTAGTGGAGTCTTTTGGTTTCCCAATATATATGATCATGTCATCTGCAAACAGGGATAATGTTACTCCCTCCTTTCTAATTTGTATCCCTTTTATTTCTTTTTCTTGCACAATAGCTCTGGCTAAAACTTCTAGAACTACATTGAATAGCAATAGTGAAAGTGTACACCCTTGTCTGGTTCCAGGTCTTTGTGGAAATGTTTCCAATTTTCCCTATGCAATATGATGCTGGCTGTGGGTTTGTCATATATTGTCTTGATTGTTTTAAGGAATGCTCCTTCTATATCCATTTTACTTAAGGTTTTTTTTTTCCTTCTTTTATCATGAAAGAACATTGTATTTGATCAAATGTTTTTTCTGCATCCATTGAGATAATCATATGGTCTTTTTGAAAAAAAGATTTATTTATTAATTTACTTCAGAGGTAGAGTTCCAGTCAGAGAGAGATAAAAGTCTTCCATTCTCTGGTTCACTGCCCAAATGGCCACAATGGTTGGAGCTGGGGCCAGTCCAAAGCCAGGAGCCAGGAGCTTCTTCTGGGTTGCCCACATGGGTGCAAAGGCCCGCATACCTGGGCCATCTTCTACTGCTTTCCTAGGCCATAGCAGAGAGCTGGATCAGAAGAAGCGCAGCCAGGACTCAAACCAGTGCCAATATGGGATGCTAGCACCACAGGCGGCAGCTTTACATGCTGTGCCACAGTGCCAATCCCAATTATGTGGTCTTTATTCTTTAATTTGTTAATGTGATGTGTCACATTTATAGATTCGTGAATGTTGAACCATTTCTGCATAGCAGAGATAAATCCCACTTGATCTTGGTGAATGATCTTTCTGATGTGTTGTTGAATTCAATTAGTTAATATTTTGTTGAGGATTTTAGCATCTGTGTTCATAAGGGATATTGGTCTATAGTTCTCTTTTTTTGTTGTAAGATTTTTCTGGTTTTGGAATTAAGGTGATGCTGACTTCATAGAAGAAGTTTGGGAGGATTCCCTCCTTCTCAATTGTTTTGAATAGCTTGAGAAGAATTAGAATTAGTTCTTATTTAAAAATCTGGTCCTGGGATGGTCTTTATTACTGATTCAATTTCTGTCTTGGTTACTGGTCTATTTAGGTTTTCTGTATCTTCATGACTCAATTTTGGTAGATTGTATCTGTCAAGCAGTATATCCATTTCTTCTATGTTTTCTAATTTGTTGGGATATCACTCTGTAGTAATTACTGATGATTCTTTTTATTTCTGTGGTGTCTGTTATGTCTCCCTTTTCATTTCTGATTTAATGATCTTCATTTTTTTTGTTAGGCCAGTGGTGTATTGATTTTGTTTATTTTATCAAAAAAACAGCTCTTCATTTCACTGATCTTTTGTATTATTTTTGGCTTTAATTTTTTTTATTTCTTCTCTAACTTTATTATTTCTTTCCTCCTATTAATTTGGGATTTTATTTGTTGTTGTTCTAGGAGTTGTGGGATGAAATGTTCTGTAGATATCAGTTAAACCAATTTGGTCCACAGTATAGATTATCTCTGTTGTTTCTTTGTTGATTTCTATTTAGTTGATCTTTCCATTGATTAAAGTGGGTTGTTGCAGTCCCCCATTATTATTCTAGTCTATGCCTCCCTTTAGATCCATCAACATTTATTTTAATAGCCAGGCACTCTGCCATTAGGTGCATATACATTTATTATAGTCACATGTTCCTCCTGAATTGATCACCTAGTCATTACATAATGGCCTTCTTTGTCTCTTTAATCAGTTTTTGTATTAAAGTATATTTTGTCTGATATTAGAATGGCTATACCTCTTCCTTTTTTATTTCTGTTAGCATGGAATAACTTTTTACATTCTTTCACTTTCAGTCTGTGTGTATCTTTGTTGGTGAAATGTGTTTCTGTTAGGCAGCAAATACATGGGTCTTCCTTTTTAATCCATTCAGCTGGTCTGTATCTTTTAATTTTAAAATTTAAGATTTACATTCAAATTTATTATTAATAAGTAACAACTTAGTCCTGCTATTTTTCCACAAATATTCCTACTGTTTGCTTTAGATTTCCTTTGTAATTTTACTATGAGATTTTTATGCCCTCACCTTCTTTCATAATGATGACTATGATCTCTATTATTCTGTGTATAGCACATCATTAAACATTATTTGCAAGGCTGGACATGTGATGACAAATTTTTTCAATTTCTCTTTATTTTGTAAGATTTTTATTTCATTTATAAATGAGAGCTTTGTTGACTACAGTATTCTGGGTTGAGTTTCTTTTAAGACTTGGACTATGTCTCTCCATTCTCTCCTAGCCTATTGTATTTATGATGATAAATCAGCTGTAGTCTAATTGGTGATATTCTGAAGGTAATCTGGCATTTCTCTCATGCACGTTTTGGAATCTTTTACTTATGTTTTACTGCTGAAAGTTTGACTACAATTTGTCATGGTGAAGATCTTTTCTGATCATGTCTATTAGGAGTTGTATATGCTTCCTGTGCTTGGATGTCCCTTTCTCCAAATGAGGAAAATTTTCTGCTATTGTTTCATTGAAAAGGATTTCTAATCCATTCTCTCTTTCTACATTTCTATCCATTTTCTCTTTCTAATCCATTTCTCTCTTTCAGGAACTGTTAAGACATGTGTGGTCATTTGATAATCACATAATTTTCAGTTTTTCTAATTTTTCTTCTTTTTTTTTCTGAGATATTTCCAAGGATTTTCCTTCTAGTTTGGATGTACTTTCCTTTGCCTCACTAAGTCTGTTGTTATTGTTTTCCACTTTATTTTCTATTTGACTTATTGAATTCTTTATTTTTGGGGCCAACACTGTGATGTAGTGGGTTGGGCCTCTGCCTTTGGTGCTGGCATCCCATATGGGTTCTGGTTTGAGTCCTGGTGGTTCCACTTCTGATCTAGCTCCCTTGCTAATGGCCTGGGAGAGCAGTGGAGGCCAAGTGCTTGGGCCACTAGACCCACATGGGAGACCCAGAGGAAGCTGCTGGCTTTGGATGGGCCCAATTCTGGCCACTGACACTGTTTGGGTAGTGAACCAGCAGAAGGAAGACCTCTTTCTCTCTCTCTGTCCCTCCTTCTCTCTGTCTGTAACTGCTTTTCAAATAAATAAATATATTTTTAAAAAGAGAATTCTTCTTTTCTAATATCTCAATTTGATTTCTCTTCAGTATTTGTATATTCCTCAGCAAAATTTTCATCCATATTTTGTTTGGAATTCTTTTTCTTTAAAGATTTTATTTATATATTTCAGAGGTAGAGTTACAGACATTGAGAGGGAAAGACAGAGAGAAAAGTCTTCCATCCACTGGTTCACTCCTCAAATAGCTGCAAGGGCTGGAGCTGAGCCCATCTGAAGCGAGGAGCCAAGAGCTTCTTCCAGGTCTCCCACACAGGTGCAGGGACCCAAGCACTTGGGCCATCTTCCGCTTTTTTCCCAAGCCATAGCAGAGAGCTAGATCAGAAAAGGAGCAGCCAGGACTAGAGCAGGTGCCACAGGCAGAGTATCAACTCACTTTGCCACAGCGCCAGCCTTGTATGAATTTATTTATCTCATGAATTTGTTTCTCTGTGTTTCTGGGTAATATGATCATTCTTTTGAATTCATTTTCAGGCATTTCATCAATGTCTTCATCTTCACATTCTAATACTGAAGTGTTATATTCCTTTTGGGGAGTCATTTTGTTTCCCTTGATCTTTTTTCTTGTATTTCGGTGTTTATTTTTAGGCATTTCTGGGAACACTTGTTAGTTTTCTCCTCTGATGTCTTTTACCTTTGAATGATGCCTCTGTGTCTTAGTGGAGTGTCTGATCCATCAGTGAATATCCAGAGGTGTGTGCTGTATGGGGACTGGGAACTATGGTCAGTGCTCACATGTGGGTTGAGAGTCCAGTGTGACACCCAAGTTGGGCATGCTATATCTCCTCCATTGTCCATGGTGGGGGGAGGGGTGTGGGTGCTGGCATAATCACATCCATACCTTCTCTCTTCCAAGGGGATTGCTGCCAGGGGTTAGCCCATGGTGGCCACAACTCCCACCCATGCAAGCACATGAACTTCACAAAGGATCTGTGCAGTCCTTAGTGTGAGCATGGAACCCTCTGCAATGACTCATCCCAGGCAATCAGGGAGCTTTGAATCTCTGAGCGCAGAGTGATTTCCCAGAGACCCAGCTACATCCTACACATTATTGTGTCATCACAGAATTCTTACAGCTATAACACACTAGGCTCCAACAGTCACAGAGTTCAGGGGATCCACTCTCAGTCCTAAAGCCTGCCCCATCTACAGAGAGAGCAGGGGTGTTCTCAGATCCAGCTGCCTGTGGATGCTTTACCTTGGCAGTTTGAATCCCAGAACCTATAATAGGATTGAGGAATGGGAGCACCTCACAGCCCTAAGAGGGTGTCCAGCCCCCTGCTAACCCTGCAGGTCAGATTCAAAGTCAGTGAGGAACATGGATTTATCCCCCGGAGAAATCCATTAGTCATACGCATGAGAACTGCTGCAGCCACTACTGGTGTTAAGATGGTGCTTTCTTCCTGCTGGTCACTGGGCGCCCTTGTGGAGGGATGGGGAGAGAGAAATATGCTTTTCCTTTATGGGGTTAAGTGGGTATCCTGTCCCTAGCTAGGGTTCTAGGCCAGACTCGAAGTCAGTGTGGTCCCTCGGGCAGTATCACCCGTGATGGGCTGCTGCAGTCTGCTCCAGCCTCGTTCTCAGAAGCTGGCATCTCCAGGCCCCCGGCTGTGGGAGTCGTGGGTGGTGCTGTCCCTGCTTGCTGCTGTGTATTCGTACTGTCCACGCTGCTCCACAGTGCCTCTCTTCTTTCTGTAGAATTTCCATCGCAAAAATCTTTCCACCTATCCCCAGGGAATGCACTTCCTCTGCTTATCTTGTTATATTCTGCTGGTCAAGATCAGCACATCTTTCCCCCATTCAGCCATCTTGGAATCCCCCAATGTTGTTTTAATCGCTGTAGTTTGGTAGTAGGTTTTGAAGTCAGGCATTGTGATGCCACCAGCTTGATTTTTCTTGTTCAGGATTACTTTGGCTATTCTTGGTCTTTTGTGATACTATATGAATTTTAGAATTGCTTTTTCTAATTTTTAAATGCATGTCATTGGTGTTTTGATAGGGATTGCAATGAATCTGTAAATTGCTTTAGGTAGTATAGACATTTCAATGATAATGATTCTTCCATGCCATGAACAAAGAATATTTTTCCATTTTTTTGTATCCTTGACGATTTCTTTCATCATTGTTTGTAATTTTCACTGTAGATATCCTTCACTTCTTTGGTTAAATTTATTCCTAAATATTTGATTTTTGTGGCTATTGTGCATGGGATTTCTCTTTCTGTGAGTTCATCATTAGCATACAGAAATCTCTTGTTTTTTGTATATTTATTTATTTATTTTGACAGGCAGCGTTAGACAGTGAGAGAGAGAGAGACAGAGAGAAAAGCCTTCTGTTGCTTCACACCCCAAATGGCCGGCACACTACATCGATCTGAAGCCAGGAGCCAGATGCTTCCTCCTGGTCTCCCATGCAGGTGCAGGGCCCATGCACTTGGGCCATCCTCCACTGCTCTCCCGGGCCACAGCAGCGAGCTGGACTGGAAGAGGGGCAACTGGAACAGAATCCAGTGCCCCAACCAGGACTAGAACCCACGGTGCTGGCGCCGCAGATGGAGGATTAGCCAAGTGGGCTGCAGTGCCGGCCTGTATATTTATTTTGTAACCTGCAACTTTACTGAATTGGTTTATCAATTCTAATAGCTTTTTGATAAAGAGTTTAGGTTTTCCCATGTACAACATCATGGCATCTGCAAACATGAATAATCTGACTTCCTCTTTTCCAATTTTGATGGCCTTTATTTCTTTCTCCTCCCTAACTGTTTTTGCTAAAACTATATTGAATAAGAGTGGTGAAAGTGGACATCCTCATCTTGTTCCAGCTCTGAAGGGAAATGCTTTTAGCTTTTTCCCATTCACTATATTGGCTGTTGATTTGTGATTTATAGCCTTTACAATTTTGAGGAATGTTCCTTCTATACCTAATTTGTGACAATTTTTTTTTTTACCATGAGGAGGTGTTAAGTCTTATCAAACACTTTCTCTGCATCTATTGAGATGACCATATGACTTCTCTTCTTCATTTTATTGATGTGATTTATGACATTTATTGATTTGTGAATGTTGAACCACACTTGCATTCATGGGATAAATCTCATTTAATCATGATATATGATCATTTTGAGGCAGTTTTGAATTGATTTGCTAGTATTTTGTTGAGAATATTTGCACCTATGTTCATTAAAGATATAGGTCTGTAGTTTTGTGTTGTTTCTTTGCTTTGGAATCAAAGTAATACTGGCACCAAAAAAAAGAGTTTGCAGATTTCTATCCTGTTCAATATTTTGGAATAGTTTGAAGAGTATTGGAGTTATTTCCTCTTTGAATGTCTTATAGAATGCAGTAGTAAAGCTATCAGGTTTCAGACTTGCCCTTGATGTGAGATTTTTGATTACTGCATCAATCTCATTGCCTGTTATGGGTCTGTTTATGTTGGAGGTTATTGTGTTCTTTTGGAGGTGTCATGCTACCTTGCTTCTTCATGTCTTTTGTGTCCCTACAATGATGACTCCCCATCTGGTATATTTGTCCCTTCTTTATGGGAAAGGCAATTGAATTTAGCGTTTAGGTTAAGATTTGAAGTCCAGGGGATAAATCATTGATAAATGATACAATATAAATAAATATAAGAGCACAGCACTATACTAATTTTACAGGTGAGAAAACCAATGCTTAGAAGTTAGGCAACTAGCCCCAGATCAAGCGATACTAAGTAGTAGGATTCTGACTTTCTATCTAGTGCTATTTCCACCATGGAATAGACACACAATCTTCTTATTTAAAATTCCTTTAATTTCTAATGGAAGAATAAATGTCTGGACACAACTAAGGAAAGTTTGTGTAACACTGAAGTGCAATACATTCTACAAGATATTCAGAACATTTCAAAAATCTCTGTGTAATCAATTAAAGATGGCACTGATAGAGGCATAGGTAAATACCTGGTGGAACAGTATAGAGAGAAGGAAGTGGTTCTCGGCCAGTATATGACAGAGATTGACGCTTATTCATGGGGAAAAGGATGGAAGTTCAATAAATGGTGTCAGTATGACTAGTGTTCTATCTGGAAGAACATAAAATTGGCCTCTTACATATTTTTAAAAATAAACACCAGATGGATTAAATTTAATGTTAAAAAACTGAAATAATAAGTGGTTATAGGAACACCTATGATACTGCACATGCAGTCTAGAAAAGGGAAACCTTGTAACCATAATGAAAGTCTCTTCCCTTCCTTTTTCATATTTTGGCTGACAAGGGCTGGCTGCTGGTGTTGTGAATTACCTATGACTAGTGAATAATAATATATAATAATAATAATAATATTTGCACGAGGAGAAAGTATGCAACCATCAACTGTAGACAGCTGAGCTCCGTTATTAAGAAGGTTTGCTGGACCATCATCAGAACAAACATGAAAATCTACTTACTCCTCAATTGATTGGACTCACTGTTTGTTTTTTTTAACCTCCATCTGCAACTACCCCCTTCGCTTTAAAAATGATTTTGGTAGCTTCTTGGGTGGAGAAGAGCATATTTTGGATTCAGAGGTCACCCTCAGGACTGCTGGCTTCTTGAAATAAATCATTTCCTCTTGTCAACTCTGGTGTAGGTGAATTGGCTGTCCAGTGATTAGCAGCAAGGGCCTGATTATTATGCTCAGTAATAACCTTATAAAGACTAGAACTCTGGAAGCTATGTAAGAAAATAGTTATGTTTAGTTAAGCATGGCAAAACTTTCATTAAAATGACAAAGGAAAAACAAGATATTTGAAACTTTGTAATTCACGTGACAAAGAGTTGATATACAATACTGAAAAGCTTGTAGATGGTCATGAGGCAAATGTCTCAATTTTCTAAAATGAGCAAGGAATGTGAATAGACAATTCACAAAGTAGAAAATGCTAACAAGAATATGAAGAACTGCACGGATTCATGAGTGGTCTGGGAAATTCATGGGTAGTCAGGAAAATTAAAGCAACACTTTAATAGTATTTCATTCCTTTCAGACCGCCAAAATTTAATGAGCCTCAATATTTATTGCTGGTGGGGATGTAGGAAGATGGGGCTCATATTCTTGGCAGAAATTGAGATTGTTTTAGTGTTTTTGGAAAGCAATGGTCACATCTATTAAAATGAAATATGTATGCATCCTTCGATCCAGCAATACTTTTTCCTGGGAATCTATCCCATAGAAATAAAAGCACTAGTGCATGGGGACTTATATACAAAGATGTTGTTGTAGCTTTCCTTTTGGAGGCCAAAAGCTGGTCTCCCACATGGGTGGCAGTGACCCAAAAACTGGAAAGAAAAATGAACGCCTTTTAAATGGAGAAGCTGAAAAAAATGTGGTCCTTTCAAATAGTGGAATGTTATGTGACCATTAAAAAGAATGAATCAGACATAGTTAACTTAGAAAGATTCCCCAGGTTTTTTATTAGGGGAAGGGGTTATTTTGTTCTTTTCTTTTTTTTCTATCTTTTCTCTTGATGTAATATATTTTTAATTTCCGTTATAGTCAAAGGTTTACTGGCTCAGGGCCGGTACTAGGGTGTGGTAGGCTAAGCCTCTGCCAGCAGCACCAGCATCCATATGGGCGCCAGTTCATGTTCCGGCTGCTCCTCTTCCAATCCAGCTCTCTGCTGATGGTCTGGGAAAGCAGTGGAAGACGGCCCAAGTGCTTGGGCCCCTGCACCTACCTAGCAGACCCAGAAGAAGCTCCTGGGTCCTGGCTTCAGATCAGCTCAGCTCTGACCATTTTGGCCCTCTGGGGAGTGAAGCAGTGGATGGAAGATTTCTCTCTCTGTCTCCTTCTCTCTGTAGCTTTACTTCTCAAATAAAAATTTAAAAAAAGTTTACTGGCTCCACTAAATAAAGATTTCAACAAATAAAAAGTGAAAAAAATATAGTCCAACAGGAAAAGAAGCAAGGGCTATAAACAATAATAAAATGAAAATATCTTCAACTTTACTCATATAAATTTTAAAATAGTCTTAAAATCGTTAAAGCTATACTAGTATATATAATTCCTATCAATTTGGTGGACACTCAAGGTACCATTTTTTAAAAAATATTTGTTTGAAAGTCAGAGTTACACAGTGAGCAGAGAGAGAGAGAGAGAGAGAGAGATTGATTTTCCATCTGTTGGTTCAGATGGCTGCAACAGCCAGGGCTGGACCAGGTGGAAGCCAGGAACCATGAGCTTCATCCAGGTCTTTCACATGGGTGGCAGGGGCCCAAACATTTAAGCCATCTTCTTCTTCTTCTTTTTTTTATAAAGATTTATTTATTTATTTGAAAGTCAGAGTTACATAGAGAGAGGAGATCAGAGAGAGAGAGAGAGGTCTTCCATCACTGGTTCACTCCTCAGTTGGCAGGAGCTGTGCCAATCTGAAGCCAGGAGCCAGGAGCTTCTTCCGGGTCTCCCAAGTGGGTGCAGGGGCCCAAGCACTTGGGCTATCTTCTACTGATTTTCCAGGCCATAGCAGAGAGCTGGTTCGGAAGAGGAGCAGTGGAGTCTCAAACGAGTGCTCATATGGGATACCAGCGCTTGAGGCCAGGGAGTTAACCTGCTGTGCCACAGTGCCAGCCCCAAACCTAAGCCATCTTTGCTGCTTTTGTCAGGCCATTAGCAGGAAGCCAGGTAGGAAGTGGAGCAGCTGGGACATGATCCGGCACCCAATATAGGATGTTGGCATTGCTGGAAGAGGCTTATCCTACTACGCCATAGCCAGCATACATACGGGATGCTAACATTGCAGGTGGTCACTTTATCTGCTAGGTCACAATACAGAACCTCACCCAAAGTATTCTTGATTCGAAAAACAAAATACATATTTCATGGAATATGGTCCATTTTAAAGTAATGGTGATGCAGCCCCTCTGTGTAGGTTTCTGTGTGTTATTAGTAGCTTTATACTTACACGTGATTATGAGAGCATAAACAAGTAATGATGAGTAAATGCAAGCTTATCAACAACGCTTCATTGAGGAGAGGAGTGATTTATGTGGGGACAGAGGGAAAGAAAAGAAACAAAACGAGCATCTCCAACTTTGGGGGTGGGCTTTGGGGGAGCAGACCTGTGTGGGATACCCACAGCCCACATCAGAGTGCCTGATTCTGTTCCTAATTTCAGCCTCCTGCTGGTAGGCACCTGGGAGGCAGGAGGTGATGGCTCAAAGATTTGGGTCCCTGCAACCCATGTTGGAAGATCAAGATTGAATTCCTGGCTTCTGGCTTCAGTCTGGCCCAACCTTGGCCATTAGGGGCATTTGGGACATCAACCACAGGAATGAGATCTCGTTCTCTAGTAAATACATGAAACATTTTAAGGACTAAACAACAACAAAAAAAAACACTAACTTTTCATTTGTTTATTTTTAAAAATCTATTTATTTATTTGAAAGACTTATACAGAGAGATAAGGAGAGGCAGAGAGAGAGAGAGAGAGAGAGAGGTCTTCCATCCACGGGTTCACTCCTCAATTGGCTGCAATGGCCGGGGGCAGGAGCCAGGAGCTTCTTCTGGGTCTCCCATGCAGGTGCAGGGGCCCAAAGACTTGGGCCATGTTCTGCTGCTTTCCAAGGCCATAGCAGAGAGCTGGATTGAAGTGGAGCAGTTAAGACTCAAACTGGTGCCCATATGGGATGCCGGCACTGCAGGTAACAGCTTTACCTGCTACGCTGCAGTGCCAGCCCCATTTATTTCTTAAGTTCATGAAAAGTCATATTCAAAAACAAACAATAGTGACTGGAGGCAAGCTGCATTGTCTATAATTCTACCCTTTTCAGTAGAAGTTTTATAGTTAACAGGTCTGGTCTTCAGGCAGAGGGTGTTTTGGATCAACAAGCTGACTTTGTTGATTGCCTTAGAAAAATAGATGTGGAGTACAACCAGCAACCAGCTACAATTTTTACCTAAATTATCTATCATTATTCCATCAACTCTCACCTACCGAACTGGAAGTGATTGGGGGGTGAATGAGAAAGGGGGACTCTCTTTTACTGCAAACATTTTAGAGAACACACTGGACTCAGAAAATTGAATGGAAAATAGGAACATGTTGAACTCAGATAAATGAACTAGAAAATTTGGAGTCATTTAGACTGACCTATCTGGAAAACTGACAAGCCTGTGGATGACTGAAGTGTTAAAGACTGGATACTCAAATAGACCATGAAGCTGAAGTTTTATGAAGCAATCACAGCACACTTTGATATTTTCTCTTTGTATTTTTCTTTATAACTGCACTTGGCAAATAATGACACCCACAGAAACTTCCAAAAGTCCATGGAAAAGTGGAATTATAAGATAAATACATTTTGATGTGAAACATTTTTTTGATATTCATGCATGGTTTTTTTTACATATGGAATTTTTCAATTATTGAAGAGGGAGGGACAGAGCGAGAGCGAGCACACACCTGGTCACTGATTGCCTTGCAGTAACTGGGGCTGGGCCAGGCTGATGCTAGCAACCAGGAACCCAGCCAAGTCTCCCATGTGGGTTGCAGGGTCCCCACCACTTGAGCCATCACTACTGCCTCCCAGGGTCTGCATGAACAGGAAGCTGGACTGAAAAACAGAGCCAGGAATCAAACCTAGGCGCTCCCCTAAGGACAAAGGCCTGCCTCCACAACACACATTCTGAGCAGCCCTCACCAGGCACTGGAGGTGCGTTATCATTCATGCTACGCACCATCTGATACATTTGCAAGTGGACAGCATCTTCCCGGCCCTCTCTCTGTCCTTGCTTGGAGTTCTGAAGGAGAAGCAGGCCAGGCATTCTCTGTAGCAGAGCAAGTGGCAGCCAAGGCCAAGCCACATGCCCGAGTCGCTCCTAAATCACAGTCACTCGATGGGGCCTTGCTCATTGGGTTTCCTGGTGTTCTGCCACAAGAACCCACTTTTCATTCATCACTAAGTTTGCTTGGTTCCAACTTTTATCTGGCTTAATGTAATTTGGTGATCTAGGGACAGCAGGATGAACAAGAAAGCTCTGTACCAGTGACTCCGCCACAGAACAGGAGAGGAAGCAGGTGTGATTGGGAAATTGGCACACTGGAGAGATGAACAGGGGAGGTGCCAAGGCAGCAGTGAAAGACGGCCTGAGACTGACAGGAGGAGGGAGAATGTTTCCCAGCAGAGATGTGTTTCAAAAAGAAATGACCTAACTTTGCCTGGGTGAGCAATGGCGTTCCTGGAAGAGGAAAGAATGCACACCAGGGCGTGCAGTGGGGGGACGGGCCCATAGCAACACTGGGCTGGAGTTCTGGGAGAGTGATGGGAAGTGAGGCTGGACTGAAGGGAGATGTTCACGAAGGATCCACTGTGCACATCTCTGAGCTCTGAGGAGCCACCCTGTCTCTCCAGCCTCTGTCTGCTTTCTGTGAGGAATAAGACAGGCAGGGGTAGGTTCTGATTTCAGGGTCTCAGACTGACTTTCTTCTACAGAGTAAAGTTCTACCTAAAGTCTGGAATTGTCTTAGTATCTGACTCCGCCGTGCCTGGTACAGGGACTGGCAGCGATTCAATGGACATTCAGAGAATACCAGACAATGAGCTCACCCTTACAGCCCCACGCTTGGCAGGCCTCTGAAACTCATGTCCAGTCTGTGCTTTAATCTGCAAGAGGAATAAAATGGAATTGCAGCATTTTTGAGATAACTTAGGAAAACAAATACTCTCTTTTGCTAAGAACTGTTTTCACAGCTACCCTTTCCTGGAAAGATGTTTCCAATGAATTCAAAACCAAAAGTTATTCTCATCCTACCTCCCAGATCCTAAAAAAATAAGCAAAAGAGAGACAAATAAAACAGAAGCATAAAAATCGTTGACTCGGCTGGCACCGTGGCCACTTGGCTAATCCTCTACCTGCAGCGCCAGCACCCCGGGTTCTAGTCCCGGTTGCTCCTCTTCCAGTCCAGCTCTCTGCTGTGGCCCAGCAGGGCAGTGGAGAATGGCCCAAGTGCTTGGGTCCCTGAACCCACATGGGATATCAGGAGGAAGTACCCGGCTCCTGGCTTCGGATCGGCACATCCGCTGGCCATAGCGGCCATTAGGGGAGTGAACCATCGGAAAGGAAGACCTTTCTCTCTGTCTCTCTCTCACTGTCTATAACTCTCTCTCTCTCTCTCTCACTGTCTAATTCTGCCTATTAAAAAAAAAAAATCATTGACTCCTGATAGCCCAGTTTTGTAGTTCTCTTAGTTGCTCGTGCTCAATATCAACTGTAGGTTGGTGATTATTTTTAATACCTCTTTGTGTGAAAATCATCAGAGAAGTGACTGAATGTTAGAGTTAGGTGAAGCCCTGGAGCTGATTCTGGTCTGCTATGGCTGGGATGCGGTTTGAGTGTGCTGGAGGCGTGGACCGCAGGGTGGCGATGATGAGGTGAGACAGTGTTTAAGGAGGTGGATCCTTGTGGAAGGTGCTGGTCGCCGGGGCTGCAGGAACCATGAAGGTTCTGCAGACCAGGTTGTTAGGAAGAGAGCAAGCCTGGCCCCCGAATCCTGCTTACTTCCTGTCTTTCCCCCCATGTGCTCTGGCCATGGGCGATGTTGTGATGTAATCAGGAGCTCCTCACCAGAGGCCAAGCCAGTGGTACTGCCAATCTGGGCGATTCAGCTTCTGAAATGGTGAGCCAAAGAAACCTCTTTTCTTTACATATTCTGTAACCACAGGAAATTAGGTATAGCAACAGAAATAGGGCTATTATATGGTCCTGCCCTCCCATTTCATAATTGAGGCCTAAATAACTGTACACAAGTTGTTCCAAATAATTTTCTATCTGACAATCAAGAATCAACCAAACAGCTATGACTCACAACTTTCTTTTCTGATGTGTGTCCCTGTCATCTCTTAAAAATGCATACATGGGGCCTGTGTTGTGATGCCAGCATGACATGTGGGAGTGTCAGCTTGAGTCCCAGCTGCTCTGCTTCCAATCCAGTTCCCTGCTAATGAGCTTGGGAAGGCAGCAGATGATGACCCACGTATTTGAGACCCGCCGCCCAAGTGGAAGACCTGAGTGGAGTTTCTGGCTCCAGGCTTTGGCCTATCTAGACCTGGCTCTTCCAGCCATTTGGGGAACAAAGCAGCAGATAGAAAAGCTTGCTCTTTTGCTCTGTCACTCTGGCTTTTTTTTTTTTACAGGCAGAGTTAGAGACAGAGACAGAGAGAAAGGGCTTCCTTCCGTTGGTTCACCCCCCAAATGGCTGCTAAGGCCGGTGCTGTGCCGATCTGAAGCCAGGAGCCAGGTGCTTCTCCCAGTCTCCCATGGGGTGCAGGGCCCAAGGACCTGGGCCATCCTCCACTGCCCTCCCTGGCCACAGCAGAGAGCTGGACTGGAAGAGGAGCAACCGGAACAGAATCCAGTGCCCCAACCAGGACTAGAACCCCGAGTGCCGGCACCACAGGCGGAGGATTAGCCTAGTGAGCCGCGGCGCCAGCCCGCTCTGGCTTTCAAACACATTTTAAAAAATGCATGTATGTATGCTCATAATAAAATTTATACTGTTTATATTTTTGTATCCTACCTGTATCACTCAATGTATTTTGAGGATTTCCCCCAAAATCTTTGTTATTCACACATTGCTACTCACATGTTTAGTGACCACATAACATCATTATATGGATAAACCATGATTTATTTAACCCATTTTCTGTTGTTGGATATTTAGGTTGTTTTGAGTTCTTGTGCTGTTATTAGGAGTAACGTTTGCACGTACATGATAGGGGTTACTCCATGGTTATTTCTTAGGGGAGGAATTATTGGTTTGATCAACGGGGTGGATGTATCTAAGGCTTCTGATATATGTTGCCAAGTTGATGAATCCAGAAACATCGTTCAGATTTGGCAAAATCACTGTTTCGGAACTTTTCTGAAATCATAGCAATGTTAGACCTAACAGATCACTTTCTCCAGGTAACTTGGAGTTTCAATTTGCTCTAGTTTTAATGTAATCCTAACATAAAAATGCTATAACATACTAATAATTACAATACAACAATTAGTTTGAGAAGCCAAGAGGTCTTATCCTCAAATCTTAAATGGATCTTATTAAGAGCTAATGGGGAAACATAGGTCTAAATAATGAAGGATAAAAATTTAAAATGTTGGGGCACACGTGTGATCTAGAGGTTAAGACACATCCCGGGGTTAGCGCTGTGGCTCAGTGGGTTAACCCCTGGCCTCCATCCCATATGGGCGCCAGTTGGAGACCCAGCTGCTCCACTTCCCAGCCAGCTCTCTGCTATGGCTTGGGAAAGCAATAGAAGATGGTCCGAGTCTTTGGGGCCCCTGCACCGTGTGGGAGACCTGGAAGAAGCTTCTGGTTTCTGGTTTTGGATCAGTGCAGCTCCAACTGTTGCGACCAACTGGGGAGTGAACAAGCGGATGGAGGACCGACCGACTGACCTCCCTCCCTCCCTCCCTCTCTCCCTCTCTCTCTCTCTCTCTCTTTCTCTCTCTCTCTGTGCCTCTCCTTCTCTGTGTAACTCTAACTTTCAAATGAATGAATGAATGACACATCCCATATCTGCTTCCCTGGGTTTGAGTCCTCACTTTGCTCCATATCCCAATTTCCTGTTAATGTGCACCCTGGGAGGCAGCAGGTGCTGGCTGAAGTACTTGGGTCTCTGCCACTCACCTGTGAGACCCGGATTGAGTTCTGGCTTCCAGATTCAGGTTGTGGGCAAGTGAAGGGTGAACCAGAAGATGGGTACACCTCTCTCTTTCTAATTAATTTTTTAAAAGCAAGAAGTAAAAAGAGGGGGGAAAAGTCCAAGTGTTTTCCTGTAGGGGTCACTGTTTCTGTCAGTTCGTGCCTGCAGCTGTATTAAAATCTAGCATTTAAGAAGAACGGGTACACAAGCATTTTTAATGCCTGGTTCGTCTACATTTCTCTATCTGTAAAATAAACAGGACCTGGCAGCCAGACAGCATCCGGACGCCAAGTTCCTTATACAATGGCATGCACCACTCCACTCAGTGTGCTTCTGGGTTAAATACATGCTACTCACAGGAAAGACACTTACACCTGCTCTTCAGAGAGGCAGCATTAGCTAACCGCCTAAGGCCGTGGGAGTGTTTACACAGCACAGAATAACTTGCTCACCGCTGAGCCAACAGGAGGCCTTCCCTGCACCTTCTCCCTTCGTGTGCCTCCGAATTCATGCAGGTGAAAACCAGACGTTGTAATCAGCGTTCTCTTGTGCCTGCCGTTTCGACTCACAAGAGGTGCTTTCGATTTTTTAAGTTTTTAATTAAGGCTGCTCAAACACGAGCCCCACGTCCTGGGGGGCCGGGCCAAAGCGGCTGGGGTGGACGCACCTGTGGGCCGAAGGGCACTAGCCAGGTGTTGCCAGACGCGCGCCAGTCCTTTCGACAAAGCACACGTGTTTCCCATCATAAAATGCAAAGCAGCCAGCGCCTTCATTCCCCCATCCTTAGGCCCTCTCGTCCGGTGGGGTATGGAAGGGCCGATGGGGTTTTCCCTCCTCTCCCGCTCCTTTATAAATGAGCCCAGCCGCAGCTGGACTCCTCAAGTGCATAGCCAGCGTGCTCCCGCCCAGTCGCACTTTGCGCGCAGGAGACCAAGTGGCCTGGGGCGTCCAGGTAGGCGAAAGAACCCCGATATTGAGGCCAGCCAGCGCGGGCTGGTAACAGACCGCTTGGCAGGCAGCCCACACCGCGCCGGAACGCCGCTGCCAGAGACGCAGGTGTGGGGGCCTTGGCTGCGCGTCCCCAGCTCGCTGCCCGCCCCTAGGCGCCTGGGGTACCCCGAGAGCCAACTCCGGCAGACGCCAGGGCTGCAGGTTTGAGTCGCCCCGCCTCCTCCTGCAGCTGAGCACCACACACACCAGCCAGAGCCCCTTCCGCTCCGTCTTAGTCTTCGGTCACAGCTGAGGTTTTCAGAACTTTACAGGCTGGTCCCACACCGCGCCTGCCGTCCGCCCCGGAGATTCCACGCTCCGTGGGACACCGACGCCCCAAAGTTCTACAAGTGTCTCTTGCCCCCGTTGTGTGCGTTTGGGGGCTCCCGTGCCAAGGGGCTGCGGTGAACCCAGAACCACGGTGCACGGGGAGCGTTTCCACCGCAAGGCACTTGCCCCCGCCTCGCAGCCGACCCTCGAGGAGGCGCTGAGCCTGGAAGATCCGAAACCCAAATCGGCCGGGGGCTTTTCTTTCCAGACCCCGGTGCCCGGCACAGTTTGGCCAGACCGAGAGGCGTCGCGCCGTCGGGTGTAGCGCGCGCCATGGCCGGCTGCTGCTGCCTGTCCGCGGAGGAGAAGGAGTCCCAGCGCATCAGCGCCGAGATCGAGCGGCAGCTTCGCCGGGACCGGAAGGACGCACGCCGGGAGAGCTCAAGCTGCTCTTGCTGGGTGAGTGCTTGCGTCCTCCACCTGCCGGGCTCCCCTCCCTGCCCCTTGGTTCGCGGACCTTCGCCGCGCTTGGTGCCCCCGCTTCGGGCAGCGCAGGGCTCTGCTCTCCAGCCCCGGCTCGCGAACGCGTCGTCAACACTAGTCCTTGGCACCTGTGGGTGGGCCTCTTTAGAAGGCACGCCATTCCCTTATCTCAAAACGCGGCTGGGGACGTTAACCCTTGACCTCTTGGCTGCCCCCTCCCGCATCTGGTCGCCACACTCTTTCCCCCCCCCCCGGGGACCCCAGTACACAGTTTGTGCAAAACCCCAACTTGGTGAGGTCGGGGGTGGGGGGAGGAGCTACCAGGCTCACCGCCTGGGTTCAGCTGCAGCCTTGGCCAAAAGCCTCTGAGTTCTAAACCAAGCCGACCAGGCGCTTCCCCGGTGTGGACCCTGCTGAATCTTAGGGCCATCACCACCTGGCGATGCAGAATGAGAAACGTAGGGCTGGAAGACTGGTGGCTTGGCGCTGGCTGGAAAAAGGCAAAGCTGATGGCAGGTTTAGTCGCGGGAGTGGAGGCCGTGCCCTTGGCCTCTGCTCTGACTGCCCTCCTCCACCTGACTCCGAGGGGCCTTCTGGCCGGATGATTACAGGCGGATTCACCTGCTTGCGGAGCTCGACCAGCGAGGGCTCCGTCCCAGGGTCGCCGTTGCCGGCCCGGTACTCCCTGCTTGTTCATCAGACTCTTGGGGCTCTGTAAAGGTTTAGCTGGGGCGCCCACTTCCCAAAGCAGAAAGGGCCTCGGTTCGGGTCTGCCCGTCTGGCTTTCTGAAGAAAGCAGCTCAGGGCATGCGCTATGAGGAGTGTCTACCTTTTCCATCTTTCAGGCCGGGGTCTCCATGTCGATCTTTAAACTAGCACAGGTATAATATATAACCTTTATATTATATATATAGCACAGGTGTATATAACCTTTTTATTCTGCCTCTGATAGGAATCTTCTGACACCTTGCCTTTAGTGTGAGCATGAGGACTCGCCTCTCAGAAACCTTCTAGAAAAGTCAGTCTTAGTGCGAAGTAGAGAAAGGTTTTCGGTCCGTATTGACTTTAGAGTGGGGGCACGAGGACCCCCTAGTGCCTGTTCCCCTGGGTGCAGGGACCTGGTCTGGCCTTCCCCAGGCTGTAACCCTCTTGCTTTCAGGGTTGGGAATCTGCAGGTTCCAGGGGCTGGCCATCCAGAGTATACTGTCCCTTCTCCCCCAAGACTGGATTGAATTCCATGCCTAGAGGGCCCCAAGCCTGCTGTTAGGGCTGGGGCTGGTGTAGAGGGAAGGACCCAAAGGGGCAGTTGCATTCTGGGGCTGTGGATGAGCTGGCAAAGGTGGGTGGGAGCTCGGGTTCTCACAGGTGCACCCAAGAAGCCTTCTGGTGAGAGGGTACCTGGTTTGGGATCTGGCCATTGGCCAAGGCTGCTCTTCCCTGCCTGCCCAGGGGTCTGAGGGTTTCGGATTGTACCAAGCCTTCTAGGCCATGACAAAAATGCATTGTCAAAGGAGTAGGATTGTATGACACTGTGCTTGCTTAATGAAGGCTCTCAGAATGCAGGTCTGCTCTTGTACCCTTGCTTGTCCCGGGTCCCATCAGTGTTCGGGGCAAGCCTGGCTTTGTTGCAGATTTTTTGGTTCTCAAGGGTAGGCCAAGCCTTATTTTACTTTGAAACACTCAGTTAAATCAGTGAGTAAAGTACAGTGTCCAGAATATGTCTGGAGCTTGACAAATGCTAGCTCTTTGTATGAAAAATTAGGCAGAAGCTGAGCACTACTGCATTGGCGGTAGGCGTATTCATTGGCTATAAGTGCTTGAATTTAGACCCAGACTGAAGGAGAAATGTTGGTAGGTAACTTGCTTGCTCTGAAAGTTAGGGTTAATCCAGGGGACTTTGTTCATTTCCCCCAGGCCCTTGCCCCAGCGCTCCTCCTACCCCCCCCCCCCCAGGCGCTGCCTGACCTCCCAGGACCCTCATTGTCTTGTCATGCCCATCAGAGACTAGTGGGCATGACACAGGGACAAGTTTGCTTTTAAAAATGCAGTTTCCAAACCATGTGGAGGTCTTCAGAACCTCAGGGATTGACGTAAAACCCTCTGATTTCTTTCAGTCTCCTGAGAAGTGGGACATGGTCCCATTCCTTAGGATAAAGGACTAGGCGGTGACTCAGAAGCTACAGTAACAGGGAGGGTTATCTGAAGTTGTCAGAAGTTGCACAGTTTTACTGAAAATGTTACCGAGCCTCCATAGTAGGTAGATGATCTCATCCACTGCTTAGTGTTTCAGGTGAAAACTCCACTTTGCAAATGAGAGTTCAGATCCTGTATGGAGCAGCAAATGATCCCTAAAACTACTAACCTGTAAGAGGCAGAGCAAGCATGCCCTTCTCGGGGTTCACTCGCCAAATGCCTGCAATGGCTGGTGCTGGGCTGAGAACTCAATCCAGGTCTCCCACATGAGTGATAGTGACCTAGTCACTTGAGCCATCACTGCTGTCTCCCAGGGTCTGCATTACCAGGAAACTAGAGTCAAGAGCCAGAGCCTGGAATCAAATGGAATCGGATCGATTATCTTATTTTTATTTTTTTTTTACCACCAATTATTTTACAGAAAAGTGCTTTTGCAATAAGGATGAGGATATTTCTGAAGTGCCTTTGGTGGAACGGTATGTTGTTTGTGCTTTATAAAAGCATGGGTTAGTATCCAGAGGGAAGAGAGAAAAGCTGTTGTCTGGTTAAGGCTAATCATTGCAAGATGTTAGAAGGGGATGAAGAAAATGAGACAGTTTAATAGACATGCCTTATCAGTTCCTTAGAGAAAAGTTAGACAAAAAGGAGTCCTGCTAGGAACACTGATGGGTACTAATCGTACCCGATGAAAGAATCAAAACAACAGCAAATAAATGAGTTTTCATTGATGTTAGTGCTAAACAAAGCTTGGTGGAGTGTTGGTGGTTAACTGGCTTGAGTAGATAGCTTAACTTCAGATGCAGATTTCACCTTGGACCTCTCGAACAAAAGGCATTGGTTTCAAGCCTCCTGGTTGTATTAGTATAGTAGGACTTAAGAACGAAATAACACGGACAGTGTGGCTTGACAGAAACAAAGTTTTCAGTTCAGGAGGCTGGAAGTCCAAGATGCAGTTGCTCTTGGGTTTGTTCTGAGGCCTTTTTCCTTGGCCTGCAGCCGGCTGCTTTGCTCTGTAGCTGTATATTGCTGGTGTTGATTCCTCTTCTTGTAAAGACACCACTTCTATTGGGTTTGGGCCTTACTCTGAGGGCCTTATTTTACCTTCATCAGCTCTTTAAAGATCTTATCTCTAGTCACATTCTATGGTACTGGGTGCCAGGGGACTTCAATATATGAATTGGGGTGGGAGGGCATAATTCAACCCATCGCACATTGTCTTCAGTATTTTGTTTTAGCAAAAAAGACTGAGTGGGTAATGTATAACCAAGACAGGTTGATTGCAGTCATGGTTCTAGAGAATTGAAAATCAGCACAGTGCTGGCATCTGGTAAGGGCTGCTTGCTGCATGGTAACATAGTAGAGGCATTGCATGGTGAGACAGGGCGAGTGTACCAGAGAACTAGCTTTTTTTCCCCCCAATAACCTAGTAAACTATTAGTCAATGAGCTATTAAACTATTGATCCATGAGTGGATGAAACAGATAAGGGCATAACCGTCTTGACCCAATCACTTCCCAAAGGTTCTGTTCACATGAATTTGGCAATTAAGTTTTGAACATAATCTCAGGAGCACATTGAAAACCTAGAATTGGTGTAAGGGTTAAAAATGTAGATCCTAGACCATGCTACCTGATGTCCAACGCTGGCTCTGCTGTTGCTTAGCTGTGGACTAACTTGTCTGGGCTTTTTCTGGCATTGAGTACTAGGTGTCAGCTGTCATGTCTTCATTTTTGGAGAGATGTCACTTCCCATAGCAGGTTGCATGGTAGTTGGTCTAAACTTCCTTAGTAGTGTTTTAATAGAAATGTTTTGCTTTGAGTTTTCCTTAGGCTGTTCTGAGTCATAAACTGATTCTGAGTTCTGTCCCCCTTAAACCAAAGACCTGAAAATCTTACTGGTCTCCCACATGGGTGCAGGGACCCAAGCACTTGGACCATCTGCTGCTGCTTTCCCAGGTGCATTAGCTGGGAGCTGGATTAGAAGCAAATACTGAAACTGGACCTGTGATAGGGAATGCCAGCATGGTAGGCAGTGGCTTAACCAGTGCCACAACACCAGTCTCCTCAAATAAACTTCATTGAGGTACAACTTACATACACTAAAAGTCATTAGTCTGAAGTGTGTGTGTCGTTAGATGTTCAGACAAACCTGCACAGACAGAATCATAAGGTTTCCATCATTCCCAGAAGTCCCCTGTGCCTCTTTGGTCAATCTTCTCCCCAAATCTTCAACTGTTAGAAACAGTTTGAAATATGTTAATTTTCAAGAATAAGAATAGTGCAAGTCACATAAGTGTATACTCTTCCCGGTTGACCCGTTGTTTAATTGTTATCCCATTTTCCTTATTTGTATGCTGCCTTCAGTTTCTCCCAAATGTTTGAGGGTAAATTACATACCCTGTGGCATTTACCCAAAAATAGTGCGATTTTTTTTTTTTCCCTAAAAAATAGGGATAATCCTTTATATAAGCACAGTCCACTTAGGAAGCTTTTTTGGGAAATTTAGGTATTGATACAATACTTATGTCTACTATATCCCAGGTTAGTCAGTTACTTGTATGTCCTTAGTGACATATCACCACTTGCAGTCCAGTGTGGACTTGGAGATTGTTTTTTGGTTCTTGTATTCTTTTTGTGTCCTTAATCGGGAACATTTCCATAGGCTTTCATGCTATTGGCCTTAACACCATGCTCCAGGCTCATCTTGTACCCAACCTCTCCCAGCCAGGGAATCAACGGTTTATCTGAGGGGCTCTGGAGAACTGTACCTTGTCTAAGGCATTTAAGCCATGTGAAATAAAGATATCGAATCCACTAATTTGAATCAGTCCTCAGTAGCTAAGTGCCTGAAGGATCAGGTGCCTTAAGCATGTCCTAAGAGGATGAAATTTCTGATGCCGGAATGATTGTTAAATGTAAACAGATACAAAATGGGAAAATCTGACAGAGTTGGGCAAAAAGCAGTATAAAAATGTCATAACCGTCAAAGGGTCCTTTTTTTTTTTCTTAAGATCCTTCTAGTATATTTTATCCTTTGCTTTGTCCGGTTCTGATAACTGAATCAGGAGGGAGAAATGTTACTTTAAGAACTCCCATCTGCAGGGTTGCAGAGATGGGGGGAGGTAGGCAGAGAGGTGGCTACTGTTAAGAAAGGCTGAAAATCAAGCCAAGAGGGGCCTTAGGAGGATGCTCGCTAGCACATCTCGGGAATAAAGAGGATCTGAATAATAGCAACTGGTGCAAAGAGCAAGGGCCAGGGCAGCGGGGTGGGGTCCCTTCTCCTGGGCACTGCCATTGTGACGACTCGATTTCACTTCCTTCCAAATGTGAGAGCCCTCGGCGCTGACTTTCATACCCCAGGGTGAGCCCAGGGCCTCGTGTGGCATCGGGGGCACTCCTGAATCTGTCCATTCTGGTCAGAGGATATTCAGGGACCCTTGCGAGCCAGGCAGCCAGGGCTGTGAACACTGTCAGAAGCGGTAAGTCAGTGGTGGAAATCCGAGGGCTCTGAAGGGGGCTGGGACTGCCAGAGCCTCTGCGGGAGCCCTGCCTTTCATTATGAGCAATTGGCTCTCTGCTGACGGCTAAATGAACCCTGCTGGCCAGGGTTCTTGGTTGCAGATCATTTAAGCAGAAGATTAATTTATTGAAGGGGAAGCAGGAAACTCGAATCGATGGGAATTGGAGAGCAGGCTCAGCAAAAGGGCAGGATCCGAGGGAGTCTCGACATAAATGCTGGTGTTGGTCCGGGCCGCCAAGGACACAAGGCAGCTGCTTGTGTGACTGTGGCGGCTGCCGTGCTGGTCGCTCACCTCCACAGCAGCACTGCACATCCCTGGTGTCATTTTTCACAACCTCAGGCCTTCTGATGTGCCCAGCTGCCAGGTTTTTAGGGAAGAGGCAGCGTGCTCTAGTGGTGAGAAACACGTTCTTTCAAGCCAGTATGGCTGAGCTTAAGATACAAGGTCTTTGACCAATAAGCCATTAGTATCCTTGAATGTCAGTTTTCTTATCTGTTAAATGGGGATAACAAACATATTAGGTGGATACTTAAGAGAATTCAATGAGTCATTGTTTTCAAAGTGCTCTGGATAGCACTTGGCACACTATCAGTGTTTAATAAAATTAATAAAATTCAGTCAGCCTTAAGCTTCTACATGGGTAAGGGGCTGGGCGGCCTCCTTTTTCGGGTTATTCCTCCCTGAAAAGGTGGGTGCTACATACTAGGCAGCCCCAAATGACCAAGTTATAGAATGCGAGACTTTTAAAAAAATTTATTTATTTGAAAGAGTCAAAAAGAGAAGTAGAGACCGAGGTCTTCCATGTGCTGGTTCACTCCCAGATGGCTACAATGACTGGAGCTGCGCCGATCCAAAGCCAGGAGCTTCATCCGGGTCTCATGTGGGTGCAGGGCCCAAGCACTTGGGCCATCTTTCACTGTTTTCCCAGGCCACAGCAGAGAGCTGGATCGGAAGTGGAGCAGCCAGGACTAGAGCCGGCGCCCATATGGGATGCCGGTGCTTCAGGCCAGGGTGTTAGCCTCTGAGCCAAGGCACCGGCCCCAGAATGTGAGACATTCTATAAGGAAAGAAGTGTACCATTTCCTGAACGCATTGGTAAAGGCAAAGTCAAAGAAATCTAAATGTAAGGTTCAGACAATGGAAACACAACAAGATCTGTACATATTATGGCCTGTCTTTACTTACTGGATTTGTGTTTTAAGCATGCGTTTCATATGTGTGTGCTGTTTTCCCAAGAACCCCCTAAAGCCCATCCACCAGCATTGTCTTGAGTGCCTAATGTTTTGCTGATTGGTCCCTGCCCTCCTGTGGTGTTGCAGTATCCTCAATTTCGCACAAACACCTGACCTTTCTTTTGCCCATTTTGAAACTTAGGTCATAGCCTTATCTTGATTAAATTCAGTGTCTTACAGATACACTGGGAATAAATTCCCACCACATGCTCACCTCTCGGAATGTACCCAGCATCCGTCTCTTCCCTTGACTGGCTCTGCAGAAGCCATTCTCCCTTTTGTTCTTGGAACACAATTGCATTGTTAGCACTGCTGGTCTGTGGGCTTGCTCTGTCTTCTGGATCCTTGTTTCGGTTCCTCAGTCCCACTCCAGATATATGGCTGTTTCTGCTCTGTCTGGACATCTTGACTGAAACATTGACCTCTCTGCAAAGCCTTTCCTGGTTATGCTACCGGAAGTCATCCTTGGATCATTTACTCTTAGTTGCTCAATTCTGTCATCTCCTTTATTTCTTCATAGACCTTGTCTTGGAAAGAACTGGGATTCTACTTTGATTATTTGTCCATCTGTTGATCAAGTTTCATGAGATTGGGTTGTACTTGTTTGATTTCTACATCCTAGCGCCTGGACCAATATTGTTTTTAGTAATTACTGAATTATACAGCAAGTATGCTAACATGGTAGAATGATATTTGACCAATTAGAAATGATCTGGACCATTCAGCTACAAAATTGCAAAAGTCTCAATGCATGATAATATGCCTGTATCACAAATAGGCAAAGCAAGTTCTCATTGTTGCTTAGAGGCTGCTAATTAAAAACTGGACCAGATAGTTAATACATTGTGCTTAGTTTCATTATTTGCTTTCCAGAACAAACCTTTTACATTTCAAGCAAGAATATAGTTATAAAATCGAGTTCTTTAAGAACACAAAGTAGGAGAAGCACTACCCATGTGACATGCTCCCGGTATTAATGAAAATAAAACAATTTTAACAATGATGGCCGGCGCCGTGGCTCAACAGGCTAATCCTCCGCCTTGCGGCGCCGGCACACCGGGTTCTAGTCCCGGTTGGGGCGCCGGATTCTGTCCCGGTTGCCCCTCTTCCAGGCCAGCCCTCTGCTGTGGCCCAGGAGTGCAGTGGAGGATGGCCCAGGTGTTGGGCCCTGCACCCCATGGGGAGACCAGGAAAAGCACCTGGCTCCTGGCTCCTGCCATCGGACAAGCGCGGTGCGCCGGCCGCAGCGCGCCAGCTGCAGCGGCCATTGGAGGGTGAACCAACGGCAAAAGGAAGACCTTTCTCTCTGTCTCTCTCTCTCACTGTCCACTCTGCCTGTCAAAAAAAAAAAAAAAACAATTTTAACAATGAAATGGATGACCAAGTTCAAACATAGTTTTTAAGAAAACAAAGAAAATTAGTATGGGATTGCTGATAGGATATGGAAATTCTATATGTGGTTTGAATTTTGCAAAGCCTGAGTTCTCTGGAATCTATGGGTGAGGTGAGGCGTACATCCGTTCAGTTACTCAGCCCTAGGTTTCAGGGAGTAGAACAGCTGGATGGCACTGTTAATCCCTCCCCTTCCAACATGTATCTCTTAGGCTGAAAGGGTCCTTTATAAAGATGGTCTAGGTGAAAGACTGGGCGATATTCTTGGAATTGTGGGACAAAACCAGGAAAGTAATAGCAAAGAACAGTGAGAAATGGTAAGACTAGAGTTGATGATTAATGTCAGGCAGAAGAAATTAGAGTCTGACACAGTTCCTCGTAATGGGAACTCATTTTTCCTGATCAATCAATACTCAAAGAGCATATAAACCTCAGGTATCACATGTCCTGAGTCTGTAGCCCTTTCCCTGCCTCTTACCACCACCTCCAGGGTAATTTCCATTATGCCACCACTGCCCTCTGGGCTCAGGCCAGTCGTCTGTGCTTAGGAAGTCAATGGACTCCATGCTTCCCAGAGGGCATGTGTATAGAAAAGCCAACAGCATGAAGTCCCTATTGGTGCCTCTTAGAGAGCTAAGACCTGTTTTGCAGCTAAAACAGTCATGCATGGCTTAATGATGGGATACGTTCTGAGAAATGCATCATTAGGTGACTGCCTTGTATGAACAAGCATGCTTACACACACTTGGATGGCTTTTACTGCAGACCTAGGAGGTATGCTCCTAGGCTACAAACCTATACAACAGGTTAGTGAACTGAACACCATATCTGAATACCACATTTGTATACTTGAAAACACATAAGCATAGAGAAGGTCCAGTAAAAATACTAGAAGGTAGAAACTTTTCAGCTCTATCATAATCCAGTGGGAACACTGTCATATGTGACCCACCAGTGACTGAGAGGTCCTTATGTAGCATAGCTAGAATTATGAAATGAGTAATGTATTTAAACTCTGGAGGCCTCCGTGTTTTAAATGAGACTTAGTACTGGGTATAAGATCCTGAACGAGGCCTTCCTTCCGAACTCAGGCCCTCTTCCTGTGAAATGAAAGATTGGGATCAGGTGACCTTGGAGCTGTGCCCAGTTCCGTCAGCAGGTGTTTCATGTGAGTGGTTCTCAAAGTGCATCCCCAGGACCAGCAGCACGAGCATCAGCTCCCCTGGGGCCTTTGAAAACGGCAGACTCTCAGTTCCCACTGTGACCTCTGAATCAAATCCTGGAGGAGGCTGCCACTTGTATTCCTCAGGCCTCCAGGGGAACCTGACACACGCTCAACCTTGAACCTCTGTTTACAGCATTGGCCTGGAGCTCAGGAGCTGGCCAGCCTCCCATTAGCCATCTGGGCTTAAAGGCAAACTTTGAGCAGGTATCCAGGAGGCACCTGGTTTGGACCTGTAATAGGGAAAAACTTTCTTGAAGTTGAAGCAGCTTCCCCTGATCAACTTGATGGACAGTCTTCAGAGGCTGAGTTGGGTAGATAGTAGTGGGTCTTTGAGCCTTTGTCCCAAGTTGCCAGGCTGGCAGATAGGAAAAGTAGTTTTTTTCCCCCCTTGGGAAGTTACATAAAGCAAGAATTGTTTACTTTTGTTCAGACCCCATACTTTATACTACTCAAACACTTGGGCTCCTATAAACAATAGTGTTAAGGGTAATGATCATTAAATACTTAGTTTTGTCATGCAGTTAGTTGTGCTGAGGAAGCATATTCTCGTAGGAACAAGCATGTATCAATTATCTCTTTGAAATTTTACTCTCCATATAGCATTGCCTGGCATTTACATCCAAGGGAAATATTTCTCATTGTCAAGTCCACTTATTTTTGAATTAAATGTCTAAATCATTCTCCCATCTTTTCAACTTTTTAATGAGAGAAAAAGGTAAGATGTTTTCTGAATGGATGGGCAGCTATCAAATTCAGAATTCTCCATGTCATTGCTCTCCAGAATCTGTCATAAACAAGTTTTCGTTTTTTTTTTTTTTTTTTTTGACAGGCAGAGTGGACAGTGAGAGAGAGACAGAGAAAGGTCTTCTTTTGCCGTTGGTTCACCCTCCAATGGCCTCTGTGGCCGGCATGCTGCGACCAGCGCACCGCGCTGATCCAAAGGCAGGAGCCAGGTGCTTTTCCTGGTCTCCCATGAGGTGCAGGGCCCAAGCACTTGGGCCATCCTCCACTGCTCTCCCTGGCCACAGCAGAGAGCTGGCCTGGAAGAAGGGCAACCGGGACAGAATCCGGTGCCCCGACCGGGACTAGAACCTGGTGTGCCGGCACCACAAGGCAGAGGATTAGCCTATTGAGCCATGGCGCCGGCCACAAGCGTTTTCTTTTTGAGTAACTCTTCATAGAATCTTTGTTCCTGTTGCTCAGCTACAGTGTAATTGGGGAAATATGAGCTAATTATATTACGGATCCAAAGAAAATAAAGGAGGATGCTAAATCATTTGTGGAATTGCAACTTAATCTTCATGATGGATAGTCTTAATCGGTGCACTCAAAATGCAGGTGTGAACCCGTACCAGTCTGTGTCCACAAGACCAGTGCAGAAGTGGAAAGCAAGCATTTAGAAACCATTACAGCAATTGAACATTCCTATTTTCCATAAGTGTGCTGGTCTTCATCTGATGGGAACGTTTTAAAAATTGGCCCCTTATGACTGTGGAGTTTGAGAAACACAAATGCAAGCCTCGCTTACTCGGATTCTAGGAAGAAGGCCCAGCAGAGTGGGAAGGCGTAGCAGAAGACAGGGCTAGGCTGTCAGTAGCTATTCACTCATTTTTATTTTTGACAGGCAGAGTGGACAGTGAGAGAGTCAGAGAGAAATGTCTTCCTTTGCCATTGGTTCACCCTCCAATGATAGCCGCAGCTGGCACACTGCGGCATACCGCGCTGATCCGAAGCCAGGAGCCAGGTGCTTCTCCTGGTCTCCCATGGGGTGCAGGGCCCAAGCACTTGGGCCATCCTCCACTGCTCTCCCGGGCCACAGCAGAGAGCTGGCCTGGAAGAGGGGCAACCGGGACAGAATCCGGTGCTCCGACCGGGACTAGAACCCGGTGTGCCGGTGCTGCAGGTGGAGGATTAGCCTATTGAGCCGCAGCACCAGCCAGCTATTCACTCATTGAGTCAGTGGTGTCTTCCTGTTGAATTTCTTGGTTTCTAAGGCAACATTGATTATACAACATATCATTGATTTAGAAACAACTTTTCAGGAAAGTAAACACCACCACAGTAAATGTACTGTTCAGTGCAAAAGCTTCTCAACCGCAAATGCCTTATTTTGTGTGGGAATAAGTCTTGGAATCAGGATATAAGATGACTTAACTTTTTTTCCTTAACCAGGGAGTACAAATTTAAAATAGACATACTAGTATAGCTGTTGACATAGTATTCAGTTTCATGAAGTCAATTTAAATGCTGAAATTAGATTGGAAAAGAAACCTCTGCCTGTTGCCATCAGCCCACTGGATTCTATTTCAAGTGGTATTTTCACATGCAACATTGATTTGCTTCCTGCAATTGTGGGCTGTCATATGCATATAAAGAAGCCTTCAAAATAAGAACAGCCAAATGTGTGGGAGCACCAATATATGCCATCCTGTTCTCCAGTGACTGTGGATGGGCCACATACAGGCGGTTGGTGACATTTCTCTTCTGATTTTGAACTAACACCATGAGAGCTTTTCTCACCATTGAACCTACAGTGCTGAACATGAGCTTAGCTAAATTACTGGCTGAATGGCAATATCTGTCCATTTCATACGAGTCATTAAAAGTTCATGAAACATGCATATTATGAAAACTACATGTAGACTTCAAAATTGATACAAAACAATTTTAATTTCATGAATGAAATTTCCATGAGTTTTTGAAGTACCTGTGTATGTATACATAATGGAAAATTTAGTGTGTATAATACACATATACAGTGAAACACCAGCTGAGTAGCCTAAAGAATTGCTTGCATGCACTCTGTGTTTGGGATGATCTAGTATAGTTTGAAGACCAGTCTGGGCTAGGCCTTGAAGAAATTCCAAAACTATCTTTTTACATGCCCTAAATCTTGCTTCATTGCTCATTTTGGGTGTGTACTTCATCTGGATTGGTGATGTGAGGATAATGAAATTTGAGTTTGGGCCCCAGGAATGAAATGATTTTTTTAAACCTTTTTTTTTATACTTCCATCAATAAATTTTCTGGTACATGGTAGGTTTTTGCTGTGTAACCAGGATTACACAGTTGATAAATGCGCTAATTGTTTTTTCCCCCATTGCTTTATTTTGAAATGGTTTGAGAACAGTCATAGGAATCTTCTAAATATGTAGTGAGCCTGTATATAAAATAAGGGAGTTAGGCTTCATGGCTTCTGAGGCCTAGCTCACATTGAATTTTATAGATATGGAATCTAGAAGCTCAAAAATTAGTCATTACAAGGACGTACATGCTTTTAAGTTAAACATAATTTGGAATGTGTTTTAATTTTCTGCTGTGGTAAGTGTCATAAACTGGATGACATACAAAGAAATGAAATTGATTTCTCACAGTTTGGAGGCTGGGAGGGCCTGGATTGATGGATCCCTTCTGGTGAGGGCTGCCTTGCTGTATCAGAACGTGGTAGAGGGTATGGGTAGTGAACACACGTGTACGTGAGAAGAGGTTGGAATAAAAGGACATGTGCAAGAGGTCACTGTTAAAGCTACTCCCGTGTTAATTGTCCCACACCCATGATCACAGCATTAATGCATTCATTAGTGTGGAACCTTCATGAACGAATCACTCATTAAAGGTCTCACTTCCAACATTTCACAGTGGCAGTTAAACGGCAACCTGAGTTTTAGAGAAGACAAACCATAGCATTATACCTAAAGTGCCCCCAAAACTCGGATCCTTCAGAACACACTAAAGTCAGCCCAGAAGTCCGAAGTCTAGAGTTTCAATGAAATCGGATGTGGTTGGGTGGAGGCTCTCACTCCCATGGCTTTACTAGGACTTAGCCTAGTAGGAGTTCTCTGCAGTAGTTGAACGCCTGATACGCTAGTCTGCAGTATCCTTTGAAATCTAGGTGGAAGTAGCTATGCCCTCAACTCTGTCATTCTGTGGGTCTATAGACTTAACACCTAGTGGATCTACCTAGGCGTGTGACTTGTCCTGAGCTGTGGCTCACACCATGCCTGGGGACACTTGCCTTATGGCTGGGGTGTCCCAGGGGCACTACACCAGAATTCGAGGAGGCATCCCTGGTGCCATTCTGCCCCTAGAGCTCTGGGCCCGTGATGGGCAGCGTGAGGTGGGCTGGACAGCCTCAAGGTTCTCTGCAGTGCTGTTGTCTTGATGAACAGGACCCAGCTCCTCTCCATCCTTGTACATCTCCTTACCAAACGGTTGCTTGGCCTCTACCTTAGTATTTTCTCGTCAGCACACTTTTCCCCACACTTTAGATGGCCAGGTCATGAATTTCCTAAATCTTTCTGCTTTGCTTCTAATTATAAGGTCTGCCCTTAATTTATTTCTTAGCTCCTGCATCTTACTGTGTGTGGTTAAAGTGGCCATGCGCCAGCTTGAATGCTTGTTGCTTAGATATTTCTTCAACTAGATAGCCCAATTCATTGCTTTTAAGTCCCCCCTTTCAGAAACCATCATGCTTGGACATGATTCAACCAAGTTCTTTGCAGTTGTATACCAGAGTGGCTTTACTCCGGTTGCCCATGCCGTATTGCTCATTTCTGAGAGTGCATTGTAATAGCCTTTACTTTGGACATTTCTACTAACATTCTGCTTTTTTTTCTTTTCTTGATGTGGAAGGCAGAAAGAGAAAGATAGCCTGTACGCTTGTTGACTCTCCAGTTGCCTGCAGTGGCCATTGCTTAGTTAAGCCAAATCTGGGAGTCAGGAATGCAATCCAGGTCTCCCAGGTAGGTGCAAGGAGTCAAGTATCTGAACCATCACCTGTTTCATAAGAGGATACCAGAATTGCGTGGGGAGCCAGGACTCAAACCTGCACTCCACTGTGGCTTGTAGGAGTCCCAAGTGGCTTAACCGCTTGGTGCCATTCACTCACTTCTTGGCCACCATGCTGATCACTGCCACTCAAGTCATCTCTAAGAAGATTCAGACTTTGCCTATAGCCCTCTTTTCTTAGTCTTCTCCAGAGTTGTGCTTAATGCTCCATTCATGGCAACATGGGCCTTTTGTAGTTTATTCTTCCTGTTCTTCATTGCCTCTACCCATTACCGGGTATCAAAGCCACTTGAGTGTCTTTAGGTGTGTGGGAGAGCAACAGCCTGACTCGTACCAAGTTTCTGTCTAAGCTCATTGTGTGCTGCTGTAACAATACATGAGACTGGGTGCTTTACAAGGAACAGAAGTTGATTTTGCTCATAGTTCTGGTGTCTGGAAGTCCATGAGAATGGTGCTTGGGTCTGGTGGTGCTATCCCCTGGTGGACGATCAAGTGAGCATGCGTGAGACAGCTTGTTTTTATACTAAAGGCACTCCTGTAATAATGCGTTAATCCACTCTTGAGGATGGAGCCCTCAAGGCTTAATTACCTCTTGAAGGTCCCACTGCATGCTGCCATAGAAGTGGCAATTAAATTTCACTGTTAGTTTTGGAGAGCGTGTTCCAACCATAGCAGTGTGCTAAGAGCCATACCGGAACCTGAGGAAATTTCACAGGAAATTGACATTCTATTTTGCTGGCAGAGATAATTATTTTATATTGCCCTAAGTGGGGGATATTTGAAGTGACATTATGTGTTCATGTGTAAATACATTGCATTTGTTGGCACAAATCTTTGTAATTGGTGTCATTTAAAATAGTAATTTTCAGATATTGGGCTTGTGAGTTCATGTTTCAAAACAATTGCAAAAAATAATATTGCAATATGCATCTTTAAATTTGCTAGTAAAGGTGGTTAAATGTATTTTAGTGTAAAAACAAAATAAGCAATAAAAATGTGTCATCAGACAATGAAAACCATTTAACATCCAAAATTGATCACATGCTCTTCTCTTCTCTCCCCAAATCATGTGTTTTCATCTATTGTATGTCGATAAAAGCCACCACTGGCCATGCAGGTGCTCAATCCAGAATCCAGAGAGTCTCTTTCCTCTTTTGGTTGTAGCCAACACTAACCATAGAAATAACAATGATAAAATGGTAACCTTTACACATCGGATCATGACCCCAGGCACACCAGTCTCATTAATTCCTTATGTGTTTGAAGTGCTGCTGTTCTCTCCACTCTATAGATGAGAACTGAGGCTTTGAGGCACGGTTCACTGGTCAGGATAGAGCCAGGCTTTGACCCCAGCAACCTGACTCCAGAGCCCTGGGTCTTCATCGCAGTCCTGCTTCTGTCTCCCAGTGGCCAACTTCACACCAAAATCTGCCCCCAGGGGGCAAATCTCTGTTGGCCCCCTTCTTGTCTTGCTCCCTGCTGTTCTACTCTCTCCCTAACCTTCATCATCCACCACTCAATCGCTCCAAGTTCATTCCTCACATGCAGCCTGCCTGACCTTTTGAAATGTAAATTGGCTTGTTATTTTGCTCAAACCTTGCTGTTTCTGTGTTACCTTTCAGTGCAGAGCTAAAATCTGTTAATGGTGTATGAGATGCTCTCTCGGTCCCCTGCTGACCCTTGTGTTGTTCCTCCCTGGGATGACCCAGTTCTGGTCAGCAGATCTTTTAGGACCTTCATTGAGCCAGACTCTTCCTGACCCACCTGCCTACAACACTCCCTAGTATTCTCCCAGCTAACACCTATGTTCAGAGCACATCCTAAAAACCCTCCTGGAAACCTTTGCTGAATCTTCAATCCAGATGAAGCCCCTAGAATATTTTCTGGGTGTCTTCTGCATTTCTTTTAAAAAAATAGGACTTAAGCTAGTTTGAAGTTCAGCCACCCTTCCATCTTCCCTGCTAGACTGGACATCTTAAGTGTGGGGATGATTATAACCATGACTCCTCAGGATCATGTGTAGTGCCTGGCTGCTCCATAAACACTAAGTAGGCAAAAGTATTACCGTTTTGTATCAACAGCATTGCATAGAAGATAGGATGTTTGAATTTGAAAAAATAAAGGACTTCATAGAGGATAACACTTGAGTTAGTATAATTTTATGTTGAATCACTTATTTCAAATTCCACTTCTGGGCTGAAAAACCTTATTACATTCTGACATTGGGATGTGGGCCAATAATTTAGTGTGAGTTGTTATCTAAACTTGTATTTTAATTGTTAAATTTTTTGAAAGATTTATTCATTTGAAAGGCAGAGGCAGAAAGAAAATCTCCCATCTGCTGGGTCACTCCCCAGATGGCCACAATGGCCAGAGTTGAAGCCAGGAGCTTCTTCTGGGTCTCCCACATGGAGACAGGCCATAGCAGAGAGCTGGATCAGACATGGAGCAGCCGGCGCTCATATGGGATGCCAACACTGTAAGCAGTGGCTTTACCCACTACGCCAGAGCGCTGCCCCTCCTAAGCTCTTAAATTTTCATTATGCGTGATTGTAAGCATACTCGGTGTTAACTTTTTTTCATATACAAAGTGGCATATTTATGAGCAAGCCTACTAGTAGTCTCCTGAATCTGTGGTGTCCTCTTTCTAATATTGGAAGTTTTATTGAGGCACATGGACCCACAGCTAAAGACTACTTCTCAGTTTGTCTTGCTACTAGAGATGGCCGTGTGGCTAAGTTTTAGCCCATGGCATGCAAACTGCAGTGACAGAGGCCATTTCTGAGTTGTGAGCTTTGAAGGAAAGGAGTCCTCCCACCCTCACCCCTTTCAGGCTAGAAGGCTGACGTGATGGCAGGAGCTGCAGCAGTCAGCTTTGACCATGAGATAGAAGTAGGGTGTTGAGGATGAAAAAGTAATAGAAATGATCTTTGTCTCTGATACCATGATGCTACCATATGAGTTCTGAACTGGCATCTATCGGTCCTATTTTGATAGCAGCTGGCTTTATACTCTAGCTAGTGAAATGTTACTCGGTTTTCTTTTTTTTTTTTTAACACTTATTTGAAATTGAGAGAGGCAGAGAGAGGAATAAGCAAAGATTCCATCTGCTGGTTCACTCTGCAGATAACTGCAATGGTCAGGGCTAGGTCAGCTGAAACCAGGAGCTTCATCTGGGTCTCCCACATGGGAGTCGGGGGCCCAAACACTTGGGCCATTTCTGCTCCTGTCCCAGACTATGAGCAGGGAGCTAGATTGGAAGTAGAGCAGTCAGGACGTGAACCAGCACTGATGGATGCTGCCATGACGGGTGGCGGTTTTACCCGCTGCCCCACAGTGCAGCCTCTGTACTTACCTTTCTTAAGGCTCAACAATATGTGTAGGAATTATTTCTAAAACAGATACAATTCCGAGGCAGGAAAATCAATTACTGTGAGGGGAAGGACAAAGTGATTTTACTGGCTAGCTGGCACAAGAGAATGTGTGAGATTGAAGACTAATTTTTGAACCAGGAATGTAAATCCTCTCTTCCCGGCTGGGTGGAGTTTTGCAAGCCCCATGAATGTGAAGGAATGAGAATAAGTGGAACATATAGTCATGCTCTCCTTAAGTAAAACTTAAGAATACAGTAAATCAGTCAGATTCTTTGCAGCCGTATTTGTTATTTGAACCTGGTATTACTCTATCAGGATACAGGTGGTGGATGATATTGACCAACTGGTGGGCAGTGCTGAATCATTGTCTGTCTCATTCTTTGACCATAACCAACAGTATAGGGATTTATGGTTTCCTTATTTTTTTCTATAGTACAGCTTTTAGACATTTTATAGAGCTTTATGTAAACAAAATTCAGAGTAGCTTGTTTTAATTGATGCTAAGTTTCTCAAAGCTAAAAAATATCAAACTTAGTTTTCCCAAGCCTTTACTGTTCATTCTAATCTCTATTGTAAATTTATTCTTTGTATAACTACAACTGTGCATGCCGCTTAATTCTTTGATTCATTTTCAATTTACTGTTACGTAAGCTCCACCTGATTCAATGAACTAAATTATTTGCTTTGGACATTTTGAAACATATTACATATGTTTAAAAATACAAGTATTTCAAGTCTGAAAAGTTAAAAGCTAAGTGACTCTGGTAGATCTCAAACTCAGTTCTAGATTAAATAAATTCTTAAAATTAAATAAGTCTTAAACATCCAAATTCTGTTTCTAAATGTAATCAAGTCAAATAATCATTTATACTGTCAGCTCATAAATTAATTACAACTTAATAGATTATTTAATATCAAATTGAAATAACTGAAATAAGGATGGCATAATAGACTCAAGTTTAATATACTTACTAAATTTTATTTAAGAACATCACGGCTATATCTTTGTACTTACTCTCCTTTTCTTATTTCTATGGGGCTTGCAAAACTCAACACAGCCATTAAGAAAGGATTTACAGTCTTAGCTCAACAAGGAGTATTTCAGCTCATACGTTGTCTTGCAACCCAAAGCTTCACTTACTCCTTTATTCCAATTTTTACCCTCTTCTAAAATTGTTAATCACCTAATTAATGACTAGGTTCTGTGCTCAAATTCACCTTTGACTGTTTTTTTTTTACTGCCTAATTTGTCTTGGAGAGGCACTTGCTAAGCTCTTTTAGCATCTGACCCAACATCTCAAATTCTTTTTGTTGCTTCTTAAAGCCAAAGAAGAAAATTCAGTCTCAGATTCAAGAGACAAGAGTTGCTTACCTGTGCAGGTCCTGTATCTCTTACCTGAAATGGTTGAGGCCAGAGGGTTTTGGACTTTTTCTTGGATTCTAAAATACTCATTTATACATGTGAGATCTTGGGGAAAGGGTCCCAAGTCTAATCATTAAATTGCTTTGTGTTTCAAATATACACTTGCCTTTCATTGATAAACACATAAGTGAAGGTGATTGTCTACAATATTTTCAGTGTGCCAGCATTTTGATGGCAACTTCACAGAGGTCAGGTGTAGAATTTTCCACTTGTGTTACCATGTTAGTGCCCAGAAAGTTGAAGGATTTGGAGCATTCTGGGTTACAGATTTTCAGGTTATGGATGCTCAACCTGTAGTCTGCTTTGGCCATTCTGCGTTTGAACACATCAGTCTAATATTTCTATGTGTTACTACCCTTCCAATGGGAATTTTAGGCTAATCCTCCGCCTGCAGTGCTGGCACCCCAGGTTCTAGTCCTGGTTGAGGAGCCAGATTCTGCCCTGGTTGCTCCTCTTCCAGTCCATCTCTCTGCTGTGGCCCGGGAAGGCAGTGGAGGATGGCCCAGGTTCTTGGGCCCTGCACCTGCATGGGAGACCAGGAGAAGCACCTGGCTCTTGGCTTCGGATCGGCGCAGTGTGCCGGCCGCAGTGGCCATTTTGGGGGTGAACCAACGGAAGGAAGACCTTTCTCTCTCTCTCACTGTCTAACTCTGCCTGTCCCAAAAAAAAAAAAAATGAATTAAAGACCAAGATGAAATACAGGGAATAAAACGTACAGCTTTTGGACTTGCAGCTAAGATATTGGTTAGGAACACTCATATCCCATGTTGGACTGTTTGGGTTCAAGAGCTAGCTTTACTTACAGTTACAGCTTCCTGGTAATGCAGACCCCAGGAGGCAGCAGGTGATGGTTCCAGTAGTTGGGTTTCTGACGCTCATACAGGACACCCAAACTGAGCTCTCAGTTCCAACCTTTGGCCTGGATCAACCCTGGCCATTGTGGATATTGGGGGAATAAACCAGCATATGGGAACACTGTTGCTCTCTCCATCCAACCCCTATATCCTGTTGCCCTCCTCAACTTTCTATATAGATAGATCTATCTATATAGAGAACTTTTTAGAAAAACAAACCAGAAAAGACCCTGACAAACCATAATCCTACCAAAACTTCAACCAGTTGGCAGCTTTAAATGCTGCTTTTTTAAACGGGTCTGAAAGTTGACCAAATCACTTCCTTCAGTGTTTAATCTCTGCCTTTTACAATTTGAGTGTGTGTGTGTGTGTGTGTGTGTGTTTTCCCATGGCTGGGCTAGGCAAATCCTGAAGCTGGGAACTGGGAATTCAATCCAAGTCTCCCACGTAGGTGGCAGGAACCCAGTTACTTGAGCCATCACCACTGCTTGCCAGGGTCTGCATTGACAGAAGCTGGAGTCAGGAGCCAGAGTCAAGAATGAAATCTAGGTACTCCAGTGTGGGCTACAGGCATCCTACCTACTATGCTAAATACTCCTTTATTTCTAATTGGTGTTTTTTCCCAAAATTCCAAGCATTATTTATTATACTTGCTGAATCATCTATTTAATGCAGTTCCCTTTAATGCTTTTAAACTTTCAAGTACTTTTAAAAGCTGAGTGTTTTCTAAAGCCATGTGAATGAATTGCTGGAAATCTTTGGTACAAGTCCCAGAATGGCATGTAATTTGCAGCATAGCAAGTCATAAAAGCACAGTGGCTCATCAGAATGTGAGGCTTGGATCCAGCAGTCTAAAATCTTCCAGCCCTGAGTTTCCATGGTAATCCTTTAACCATACACTGATGGATCCAAGCAAATGCTGACTGTATAGAAGGTGTGTGTGTGTGTGTGTGTAGTGTGCACCTGCAGTGTAATGTAGGATATCCTACCTGTTGCTGTTTATCTTGGTGATAAATGCGAGTTCTTCACATCCCTTTGTTCTCTAATAGTTTGAATGTTCATGTAACTTGAGACTTTACATGTGCTGTGGTCTTGGTCTATCAAAACAGGTTGGTCAAGGACAGAAATAAATTAGTCTGACTAGTACCTGCAGAATTATCTATTAACATTAAAAATAACTCATAGACAAACAATATTTGTAATTTAAAAATGTTTCTAGCTTTCGATTTACTTTAAAGCATATGCACAGTTAGAATAATAGTAAACTTACATGTTGGGCACCATTCTCAGGACTTTCAAATCCATAGCGTTTTTACAAATCACTGAGGAATGCAATATACTTATTGCACTTACTGATGAGGTAACCTCAGAGACAAAGAAGAATGAAATGAGTTGTCCTGAGTCACTTTTTTTTTTTAACTTTTATTTAGGATATAAATTTTCAAGGTACGACTTATGGATTACAATGGCTTTCCCCCCATATTTTCCCTCTCCCCCCGCAACCCTCCCCCCTTGCCCGCTCCCTCCACTCTTTTGTTCACATCCAGATTCATTTTCAATTCTCTTTGTATACATGAGATCAATTTAGCATGTGTGAAGTAAAGAATTCGTCCCTTTGCCCTCATATAGTAACACAAAATGAAATATACTCTTTGAGTTCTCGTTTTAGCATTGAGTCACATTGTACAGCACATTAAGGACAGAGATCCTACATGAAATATATATATATATTTGAAACTGATTAATTTTTTTGATGCAGTTTCCAATGTAACACTGAGTTTTTCTTTTTTTTTTTTCATTTTCGATTATCTTTATATAGAGAGGATCGGTTCAGTATGTATTAAGTAAAAATTTTCATCAGTTTGCATCTACACAGAAACACAAAGTGTAAAAATATTGTTTCAGCACTAGTTACAGCGTTACTTCACATTAGATAACATATTAAGGACAGATCCCACATGGGATATAGGTACACAGTGACTCCTGGTGTTGATTTAACAATTTGACACTCTTATTTATGGCGTCAGGAATCTCCCTAGGCTCTAGTCATGAGTTGCTGAGGCTATGGAAGCCTTTAGGGTTCGCCGACTTTGATCCTATTCCGACAGGGTCACAGTCAAAGTGGAGGTCCCTTCCTCCCTTCGGAGAAAGGTACCTTCTTCTTTGGTAGCCCCGTTCCTTCCACTGGGATCTCACTCACTGAGGTCTTCCCTTTAGGTCTTCTTTTTTTTTTTCCTTTTGCAGAGTGTCTTGGCTTTCCATGCCTAAAATACTCTTATGGGCTCTTGAGCCAGATCTGAATGCCTTAAGGGCTGATTCTGAGGCCAGAGTGTTATTGAGGACATCTGTTATTCTATGAGTCTTCTGTGACTCTGCTTCCCATGTTGGATCATTCTCTCCCTTTCTGGTCCTATCTGTTTGTATTGGTAGAAACTAGTCTTGTGAAAGGTCTAAGAGTCAAACACTTTTTTAAAAAATTTATTTATTTGAAAGGCAGAATTAGAGAGGCAGAGTTGGAGAGGTCTTACATTCGCTGGTTCCCTCCCCAGATGGCCACAATGGCCAGAGCTGTACCAGTCTGGAGCCAGGAGCTTCTTCAGGGTCTCCCACATGGGTGTAGGGCTCAAGGACTTGGGCCATCTTCTACTGCTTTCCCAGGCCACAGCAGAGAGCTGGATCTGAAGTGGAGCAGCCAGGTCTTGAACTGGTGCCCATATGAGATGCCGGCACTGCAGGTGACAGCCATGCCACAACACCGGCCCCAAGTCGCACACTCTAGGGTGTGGAACTGAGTCACAGGGCTTTATTACTCTGTTACTCTCATTGCCCATGGTACAGAAGCCACTGTAGGGCACCTGTGGCTGGGTAGGATGGTGGGATGCAGGTGGGGGCCTGACATGTGCTCTTAGGCCTTCCATGATGGTTCAGGGAGACTTTGGGAGGCTCCTCAATCTCTTCAAAGCAGTGCGATAGGATGGAGATGGAGTGTGAGCTGCGTCTACAATTTTAAATGTTCCAAGGAGTCACATTAAAACCAAGTAGAAACAGGAAGAATTAACTTTACCAATGTATCAAAATATAGGCATTGATCATGTAATCTATAGTAACATTTATCAAATGAGATAGATTACATTCACTTTTTCTGTAGTAAATCTTTGAGGTCCACTTAGAGTATCTCTCTTCACAGTAGCCACATTTTAAGTGTTCAGGAGATCCATGGAGATCCAGGTTCCCATACTGAGTGACCACAGTGAGTCGTCATTAAAACCTGTGCTCTAGAACCCTCTCTGTGGTGAGAAGCACCTGTACTCTTTAAAGGATGTCCTGTGAGATTGCTGCTTTTCAGTAGCATGGAGAAAGCATCCTCAGAGTCGAACAGTTCCACAGTGAAAGGATCGTTTAAGGATCACAGACAATGTAGTATCAAGACAGCATGTGCAGGGCCGGTGCTGTGGCATGGTAGGTGAAGCCACCACCTGCAGTGCCAGCATCCCATGTGGGCAATGGTTTGAGACATGGCTGCTCCATTTCTGATCTAGCTCTCTACTGTGGTCTAGGAAAGCAGTAGAAGATGACCCAAGTGCTTGGGCCCCTGCACCCACATGGAAGACCTGGAGGAGGTAGCTGGCTCCTGACTTTGGGCCGGCACAGCTCCAGCCATTGTGGCCATTTGGAGAGTAGGCCGGCGGATGGAAGACTTCTTTCTCTGCCTCTCTCTTCCTTTCAAATAAAGAAATAAATAAAAAATAGTATTGCGGGGGGAGGGGGCATTTGGTACAGGGATTAAGGTACTTCTTGGGCACTCACAACCCATATTGGAGTGCCTGGGTTCAAATCCTAGCCCTGCTTCCAGTTCTAGCTTCCTGCTAATGTGTATCCTGCAGGTAGCAGGTCATGGTTCATGGGTTGGGTCCCAGTTACCCATGAGTCTGGTAGTAGACCAGACTGAGCTCTTGGCTTCTGCCCCTGGCCTGGCCTAGTCCTGCCCACTGCAGGCATATGGGGAATAAACCAGCAGATTGAAAGTCTCCCTCTCTCTGCCTCTAAATAAATAAATGAAAGGGCTAAAAAGTAAAAAGCTATCAGAAAGACTTTCAGAAAGTGACTGTGCTTTAGTGAATTTTAAAAACCAAGTCAATTATTCCATCAAGTATCGAAGAGCTTGCTGTGGGCTACTGCTGTTTGGGGCCACTCAGGTTCAGAAAAGAACAAATTTCAGATCCTCTGCTCCTTTGGTCCTTAAATGCTGCAGTAGAGCAATAAATAGACATGTGGGATGCTCTTAGATCAGGTAAATACTACAAAGAAGCAGCAAGGGGTTAGAGCGTGGAGACTGGAGACCTGGAGGTTGGTGGGTATGGTTTCAATAGGAAGACTTCTTTGAGGAGGTGGCTCTGGAGCAAAGATTGAATTGAGACATGGGACAAGTTAAATGAACAGGGTACCAAGGAGTGGCATGGTGTTCTAGGCTGGGGAGACAGCGCGAGGTGAAAATAGGCTAGGTGAATTTGAGGACAAATTAGAAGGCATTGTGTTTGGAGTTGCATGAGATGGGTTAATTGGAAGCAGGATTGGAGGAATAAGTTTAGTCTCCTTGGCCTCTCATAGAACTTGAAATAATGATTGGCAGAAGGAAGGGATTTAATTGTCTTAAGAGAGCTCTGATTGCTGGACAGAAAGTAGACTGCATTCGGTAAGGGTGGTGGAAGCAAAACCAGTCTAGATGTCAAGGCATTGTTGAAGTGACCCGTGAGCTGTCGTGGTGACTTGGATTGCATGGGAGTTACAGTGTGCTGTGAATGAAATACGACATTTTCCCTCTGAAGCTCAAGTGGAAATTTGATTGCCGTTGTGGCAGTGTTGAGAAATGGCGGCTTTTAGAGGTGATTAGCTTGTAAAGAGAGATTGAGGCCTTTCTCAGCAGGGAGGGAGTGAATTAGTTCTCACAAGAGTAGGTTAAAAAGCAAGTCCAACCTGTCTGCTTTGAGTCTTCCACACTTGTCTGCTTGGCTTTTGCTTTCTGCTGGGAGTTGAAGCAGCATGAAGCCCTCACTGGCACCACACCCTTGGACTTGCCAACCTCCAGAACTGTGAGCTGGAGTAAACTTCTTTCCTTTATGAGTTACCCAGCCTTGGGTATTTTGTGATAGCATAGAAAATGGACTACAGCAGGCTTGACTGAATTGGTTAGCTTTAGTCCATGTGGTGAAGGTAGAGTTGGTTGGATGTATTGATAGATGGCCCAGGAGCATGCAAGGACAGTATCAGGATAACCCATGGGTTTGGGACTTGAGCAGCTGGGTCATTGGTGGTGCAGTTTCTGACACAGGTGAGAGTGAGGGTAGAATGGGTTTAGCACAGGTTGGGGATAAACCGATGAACAACAATTACGTTTTTAGATGTTTTCAGATTGATATATTCTTATGGTTGTGGACATCAGGGATGAAATTGGGGCTGGAGAGATTTATCTTCATCTTAGCTATTTGGAGAAGAGAACTTGATGTAATACAGAGAGCAGGAGGTAGAGTTTGATTTCATCTGGCACAGACTCTGGGTACAGATAAGGCTTTTTGATGCCTATCTATGAGTACCAATGTAAAGTGATGGGGCCAGGAATCACGACTTGGAATAAAGAAGTACTTTTCCTTTATTGCTATTAACTCTTGGATCTGTGCTTGGGAAATAGCTGTTACCAAAGGTAGTAATCAGCTGGTGAACAGCAGCATGCCTGTACTAGGTGTTAAACAGTGCAATATTCCTTGGCCCACTAGTAAATAGCCACTGGCTCAGGTGCTCTCCCTATCCTGTAGCTTCCACCCTGACCATCCGGGCCTGGCCTCTGGGGTACTCCAGTGCTGGCTTGACCAAACGTGTAGTTAGCAATACCTCACAGAGCAACGAGCTTCCTTCGTTAAGTTCCGGCCACTACAGTAGAACAGCGTGTGTCCCAGTGAATTTGTGTCCATACCATGCCACCGTCCTGGTAAATCTTCTCAGTATCAGGATTCTGTGCATGGGTCGGCCATGGCCAGGCCATGTGACATTAGGAAGAGTGATTGTCACGTATCAATCACTTAAAAATGGAGGGCATTGACGTCCTTGCTCTCTGAATGTTTCTTCTTCGTTTGACCACTCTGAATCCTGTACAATGTGATTTAACAGGAATCAGCATTGGTTGACAGGGACTCCTATGCTTTGTTTGGATCCCAGCATACATCTCCCATGCTGGACATTTCCCATCTTGCCGTGTTGCAAAGAACTATGAGATGTAAGAAAAATCCTATATTTACCTTGAACTGTGACTCCAAGAGCAAGAAAGGAAAAAATTTAGTTAGTATACTGAAAAAAAGACAGAACTTGCTCTCTCCCTTTAAACTACTTCCATCTTCTGTGCTTTGGGCTTTATCATAAAAAAAGTGAAACAAGCCAAATAATTCTGTTGTACTTTTCTTTTAAATTTGAATATTTTTTCTTTTTTAATTTGAGAGGTAGAATTAGAGGTCATCTATCTGCTAGTTCACTCTCCAAATGGCTGCAGAGACCAGAGCAGAGCCAATCTGAAGCCAGGAGCTTCGCCTGGGTCTCCCACATGGATTCAGGGGCCTAAGCACTTGGGCCATCTTCTGCTTTCCCAGGCCATAGCAGGGAGCTGGGTCAGAAGGGGAGCAACTTGGATTCGAATGGTGCCCACGTGGGATGTTGGCGACACAGGCAGAGGCTTAGCCTACTGTACCACAATGCCGGCCCCTCTGTTGTACTTCCAATGTTTGCATGGAAAGTGAAGCCTTGTGTGTGGTAAAATTCTTCACTAATTACTTACACAAATACCGACAATCGGTCCTCTGAATCCATGGACTCCACATCCAAGGACTCAAGTAAGCATGGATCTAAAATAGATGGAAATCATGGCTTTTGTACTAGCCGACTTTTTTCCTTGTCATTATACTTTAAAGTACATGGTAAAACAATGACTCACATAGCGTTTAGATCATATGAAGAGACTGCAAAAGTTTCACGGAAAATGGAAATAAGGGATATAGAAATGTGAATAGGATAGATATGTGATAGAAATGTGAAATGTAAGCTTTATTTCTCACTATAACCTCCATTAAGTTGATGACGTTTATTGTAAGTGATGATACCAGACATTTAGTTCATCCCTGAAGAACAGGGTCTTAGGAATTTAACCACATCAGTATAGTCTTTTTTTTAAAAATGTTGTTGACTTTAAAAAAAAATTCCTTAGAGACATTTTTTTTCTTGAAGGCTTATTTGAAAGTCAGTTACAGAGAGAGGGAGAGACACGGGGAAATCTTCCATCCACTGGCTCACTCCCCAGATGACTGCAACGACTGTGGCTTCATCTGAATCTCCCATGTGTGTGGTTTGGGCCATATTCTGCTTTTTTCTCTAGGCCATTAGAAGGGAGCAGGATTGGAAGTGGAGCAGCTGGGACACAAACCAGTGTCTGTAGGATATGCTGGTGTCACAGCATACCTGCTAGGCCACAGCACCAGCCCCCTTAAAAGACTTCTTTAACAGTAGGAGACAAAAAGTGAGGAGCCAGACCAGGGCCGTAAGGTGTATGCCAAATTCCCATTGAAGCTCTGAGCAAGTCGCCCATATGTGATCAAACAAGTGAGCAGGAACATTGCTGTGGTGGAGGACTCGAGTGGTCTTGGGCCTTTGGATGCTATCAAAGTTTGACTGCCTTTCGAAGGACCCTTTCTCATCAGCAGGTGTGGTCATTCATTGGCCCTCTAAAAGCTCAACAAGCAAAATGCCTTCAGAACCCCCAAAACCGTTTGCCATAGCCTTTGTTCTTCATCAATCTGCTTTTGACTGGGCCACGTCCACTGCGTGGTCGCCCTTGTCATCATGGTGCTTTGTCTTCGGGATCATGCTAGTGAAGCCATGATTCATCTCCAGTTACCGTTCTCGGAGAAATGCCTCAGGATCTCGATCCCACTTGTTGAATTTCCTTTGGAAGCTCTGCTCTTGTCTGCAGCTGATCCGGGCACCGCAGTGTTGGCGCCTGTTGAGCAAAACATTGGTACCACTTGGGTTTTTCAGCCGGAATTCTGTAAGCTGAACCAGTGGAGATGGTACAGGTGTTGGCCTTGGTTGTGCTGTTGTCAGTCCTCTCCAGGTAGATGTGAGCAAGTTTGTCTCACACAATAATGTGGTGGTCTGCTACTGAAGATTTCATCAACATTCTCATCCTTTTTTCTTTTCTGTTTAAAGATTTATTCACTTATTTGAAAGAGTGACAGAGAGCAAAGGCAGAGAGAAAGATCTTCCATTTGCTGGTTCACTCCCCCAAATGGCTGCAACAGCTGGAGCTGCACTGATCTGAAGTCGGGAGCATTTTCTGGGTCTCCCATGCGGGTGCAGGGGCCCAAGGGCTTGGGCTTCCTCTGATGCTTTCCCAGGCACAGAGAGCTGCATTGGAAATGGAGCAGCCAGGACTCAAACCGGTGCCCATATGGAGTGCCAGGACTGCAGGTGGTGGTTTTAGCCACTATGCTATACCCATTGATGGGGGCTGGCGCCGTGGCACCAGCATCCCTTATTGGCACTGGTTCTAGTCTCGGCTGCTCCTCTTCCAATCCAGCTCTCTGATATGGCCTGGGAGGGCAGTGGAGGATGGCCCAAGTCCTTGGGCCCCTGCACCCACATGGGAGACCTGGAAGAAGTTCCTGGCTCATGGCTTTAGGTTGGCGCAGCTCCGGCCGTTGTGGCCACTTGGCCAGTAAACCCACAGAAGGAAGACCTTTCTGTCTCTGTAACTCTACCTGTCAAATCAAATCTTTTTAAAAAGAAAGTTAACCATTTTTAAAATGCTCCTTTCTTCAGAGCATTGTCCCCACAAACTTTTCATAAAGCAGCAGTGATTTCGCTGTTCTTACATCTAAGCCTCACCGCAAATCGGGTGTTTGTGGTTTTAAGTTGAGCAGAATTCACATTGTTCTGATGAGGTTCTTCTCAAACTGTTGTCTTATCTTTGTACTTGAAGCTAGATCTTGCTCAGAAAATTTTTAACAAGTTATTATAAGTTTATTTTGGCACAAAAAACTTAGATCTATGCCTCATTTGACAAATAACACTAATTTCCCATGAACTTTTAAAGACCCTTCATGTTAGATGTAAGTAATCTACAGATGATTTAAAGTACACAAGAGGATGCAGAGGTAGTTGGAAATACTGTACTCTGTATGCAGAGGGCCTGTGCATCCAGATTTTCCTTGGGTACTGGTACCAATCCCCCTCAGATACTGAGATGACTGTGTGTGTGTGTGTGTCTGAAGGTGCTTCAAAAAATTTTATGGATAAACTTATTGTGTAAAAAATTGAAATGCGGGCTGGCGCCATGGCTCACTAGGCTAATCCTCCACCTTGCAGCGCCGGCACACCGGGTTCTAGTTCCGGTTGGGGCGCCGGATTCTGTCCCGGTTGCCCCTCTTCCAGGCCAGCTCTCTGCTGTGGCCAGGGAGTGCAGTGGAGGATGGCCCAAGTGCTTGGGCCCTGCACCCCATGGGAGACCAGGAGAGGCACCTGGCTCCTGCCATCAGATCAGCGTGGTGTGCCAGCAGCAGCGCGCTGGCCGTGGTGGCATTGGAGGGTGAACCAACGGCAAAAGGAAGACCTTTCTCTCTGTGTCTCTCTCAAAAAAAAAAAAAAAAAAAGAAATGCGTGCATATGAGGGGCTCTCAAAGTTCATGGAAAATGTGTACTACAAAAACTACACATGGATTTCCAATTTTTTTCCCAGCAAAATAAACCTACATTTAAATCCATTTCCATGAATCTGTTGAAATACCATCGTATATATTTCATTTCCGGTCAGTAACACTAAGTTGAAATGTTCCATGTACAGTACTGTGTTTGCTGAATAGGCGTGTCCTTTGGACATGGGTAGGCAGAGAATGTGGGTCCAGCTCCTGCTTGGTCATTGTGCTGAGCGTGGCTCCTAGCTCCTGCAACAGGGGAACAGATTCTGGATGTCAATCCATGGCAGGAGGAGATACAACCTGAACAACAGAGGGGAGGGCACACTGTGCTGTTTCCTGAGGGCTGGGGCTTAGGAAAGCTTTGCCGGAGGTGATGAGAACAGATCAGAACTTCCCTCTTACCCAAGGAGAGGAGAGAAGTGGTAGATAAATGTTCCTTAAGATTTATATCTCTTTAGCGTCATTAACCAAATTCTTTCCCGACACTTCATTGAATTTGGGGTAATTACTGAGAAGTGCTGAGAAAGTGGATTCGCCTCTGAAGAGCTGGTGGCTGATTTAGAGACAGATGGAGTCAAATGGCTGGCTCCTCTACCCCCATGAGAAGCTTCTATTGTGGTGCTGCTGGTCCATTTGTTTCCGTAACTGAAACATTTCCTTTATACCACAGTCAGTTGGGAGCCTTGTTTGCGCCAAGAATGGTGGGGACAGAGAAAAGCAAGATCGACAACTACGAGCGGATTTTCTGTTAACTTAGAATGTTAACCACCCTGGTCCTCCCAAGTTCACAACCCTTTAGGAGGCAAGCTGGCTTCTGCTGCTTTAAATACATGTGGCGTTTGCTGCAAATGAGGGCTGTGGGAGTATTTGCAATCTAGCAGCCCTAACTAGATGCTTTCACGATGGGGAGAGCCCAGGCAGTGATGACGCTGCGGGAATGCTAAGGTGAAGGAGGCCAGGTTGATCTGTAAAAGGGAGCTGGGGTCGGGGAAGAGGAGAGGCTGTGTTTGTCAGGGGCTTTTTGCGGGCCGTGTAGAGACAAGGAGAGCTTCAGGGGTAATGAGGAAAGATCATTTTGAGGACACATTCTGAAAGTTGAGCATTGCCTCTTTGACATTTCATTAAGATGGAGAATTAAGTGCTTTTTTAGTCACCTCGCCCTGTTTCCGTGACACAATATTACAACTGAGCAGTGTAGGACCCCAGGATTTAGTGAGAAAACCCGCTGGGCAGTGACTCGGATACCTCAAGAACCGAGGCCCCGGGGTGGTGCGGCTCTGGCGTGTGACAGATGCTGGTGTGTGCCTGGATCACTTGCCTAGTTTTGGCCCCGGGGAAATGGGTAGAAGTTGTGTATACCACCTCCAGACCTGATGCCTACATCTCCCACTCAATCCTCGTCTCTTCTTGAGTCATCCCTGAGACCCTTGGCTAGAGAGGGCCAAACTGCAGAAGAAGCAGTGCCGTGCCGAGTTACCCCCACGTGGAGGGCTGTTCAAGCAGGAATATTTGCTCTGAGCTTTGGGTTCATGAGTGAAAATAAGTTTTCGTTCTGTGAAGCCCCTGAAATCTTTGGATTAATTGTTACTGCAGCAGAACCTCGCTTACTCTGATGCACCATATTTGCCAACACAGTATAGCAATGACCTCTCTGTTCTTCTAATTACACTACTAGCTGTTCTTTCTCCCCTTCCACCAGGGGAGAAAGGGCTGCTCGTCCTCAATGAACATGTTCCTCTCATTTCCAAAGGTTTGCAGCTTCAGCAAGGAAGAGGAGATACAACACAGAGAGCAATCTAGTGGCAAATCCTCGAGACTGAAAGATCTTCCCCTCTGCTGGGTCACTTCTCAGATGGCCATGATGGCCAACGCTGGGTCAGGCAGAAACCATGAGTTCCTTCCAGGTCTGCGCATGGGCAGCAGGGGCCCAAGACTCTGGTTATGCGCCACTGCTATTCCCAGGCCATTAAGAGAGAGCTGGATCAGAAGTATGGCAGCTAGCCGGCGCCGTGGCTCAACAGGCTAATCCTCCACCTTGCGGCGCTGGCACACCGGGTTCTAGTCTGGTCGGGGCACCGGATTCTGTCCCGGTTGCCCCTCTTCCAGGCCAGCCCTCTGCTGTGGCCCGGGAGTGCAGTGGAGGATGGCCCAGGTGCTTGGGCCCTGCACCCCATGGGAGACCAGGAAAAGCACCTGGCTCCTGCCATCGAATGAGTGCGGTGCGCCGGCCGCAGCTCGCTGGCCGCGGCAGCTATTGGAGGGTGAACCAATGGCAAAGGAAGACCTTTCTCTCTGTCTCTCTCTCTCTCACTGTCCACTCTGCCTGTTAAAAAAAAAAAAAGTATGGCAGCTGGAACATGAACTGGTGCCTCTATGGGATGCTGGCACCACATTTGACAGCTTCACCCACTTTGCCACAACGCTGGCCCCCAGGGGTTATCTTTGTTGTGTAGTTGAAACTTTACTTTTTGGCAATCAACTACCTATTTCTCTCACCCTCTAGGCCTGCCAATACCGTTCTATGTTGTTTTTTTTCTAAGTTTTGGAGCTGTTTCAGATTCCACATATAAATGAGATCATACTGTATTTGCCTTTCTGCGCTTGACTTACTGTACTTTGTGATCCATCCATGTTGTGACACATCACAAGATTGCCCCTTCAGGCTGAGTGCTATTCCATGGTGTGGACACATCAGTTTTCTGTAGCCATTCCGTCATCCATTGACATTTATGTTATTTCACTATCTTGTCTATGGTGAATGATGCTCCAGGCACCATGGGAGGGAGGTATCTCTTTGACTTCATCTTAGTTCCTTTGGATATATACACAACAGTGACACTGCTGGATCACATGGTATCATATTTTGAGTGCTTTCCATACCGTTTGCCATAATGATTGTATTTTTTGACATCCCCAGCAACAGTGTCCCAGGCTTTTCTTCTCTTCATCCTCATCAGCATTTGGTATCCTGCTTTTTTTTTTTTTATAATAGCCATCCTTATAGATAAAATGTAATCATTCATTAAGGTTTTTTTTTTATTATTTATTAGAAAGAGTTACAGAGAGATAGTGACGGTCTTCCATCCACTAGTTCCCTCCCCAGATGGCTGCTATGGCCAGAGCTGCGCCAATCTGGAGCCAGGAGCTTCCTCTGGGTCTCTCACATGGGTGCATAGGCCCAAGCACTTGGGCCATCCTCTCCTATCCCAGGCCATAGCAGAAAGCTGGATTGTAAGAGGAGCATTTGGGACTAGAACTGGTGCCCATATGGTATGCTGGCGCCTCAGGCCAGGGCTTTAACCTGCTGTGCCACAGCGCCGGCCCCTCATTATGGTTTTTGATCTGCCTTTTCCTGATTTGTGATGTTGAACAGGAGTGAGTCCTTCATTTTGTCCTTGCATCTTTTTATTTGGTGACATTTTAGGTTTTGGTATTTGCTTTTTGTTTGTGTTTATTTACTTAAATACTTTGCCTGGTTATAGGTGCAAAGGGCATAAAAACCCTGAGGGAGGATTTGTTGTGGCTGGACACAGGTTGTGTTGGGAGCTGCATACCCTCCCAGGCTGGCAGGAGTAAAATCTGCAACAGGATCTGGGGCAGAACCTTTCTCACGGTTGTCTCCCCTTGGCTACCTGCTAGCCTTGTACCTTGGTGAGAACTTCGAGTTTGGTTCTTTGGATTGGTGTGATTTTACTGTCTTGTCAGAGGCAAAATGGCACATTGGGAAGGAATTCGGGTTCTGTTGGCTTTGTCACTTCCTGTCTGTATGCTCCTTGATGAATTAATTTGTTTGGGACTTGAAGCATTTTCTTATTTTTAAAATGAGGAAAATATTTGAAAATGGAATCAAAAGATTCTGCAAAATTGCATTCATGATGTTTTAAAGTTCATGGAACATGTATGTTATAAATAACTTAAGCTTGGATTTCAATATTTTTGTACCAAAATAAACAGTTTTGATTTGTTTTTCCATGAACTTTTTCAAGATTCCTCACATAGGTCTACAGCATAGCTTCTGGTGTATTATAATCACTCAGTAGTAACTATTCTACTTCAGTTATTTATACAAACAACAGCATTTGTTTCTAGATCTGTTTTTATTGCGCATTGCTCATGGGTCCTAGTACTTTGCCTTTCAGAGGCAGCTGAAGTTTAGAAACTTGTGGACCTCTAGAGCATTCTCGGCGTAGAAATCCGAAGTGCTGCTTGTATCACCCAGAACAGCCTCTTGCATTTATAACTCAGCATCAGGGTGCGGCAGACACTAGAACAAATAATTCAAATTCACAAGTGGCAAAAATGTGTTATCACTTTTATTGCTTTGGCTTTTTCTTCTCTCTGAATATCAAATATGTATGAGAAGAGGACAGTACAAAGGGAGGAGATTAAAAGTCATGGTCTGAAATCTCTACTTTCCACGTTCATGGCAATGATTGGGAGTTAATTACCCATGGGCCTCATGTTTGCACTTCTTGTAAGCAAGGCGCTAACTGTTCTTTGTAGGGACTCTATCTTTTTCTCAAGGAATTTGGTGTAGCCAACAGTCTTGAAAGAGATTGTCGTTTCTCAAGAGTGAAGGACATGTATGCTTCTTGCCCACTGTGAAAGATCTAAGTTTCCTAATCTCAGTTCTTCTCCTGTAACAACCGCTGAGCATTTGGGCATCAGCTGAGCCTGTGTGTGCAGTCCCTTTGGGCTTTGGAGCAGGAGAACTCGTGCAAATACCCGGATGCTCATGCTGCTTTCCATGCGATGCAGTCCTTTGTCTCCGACCCTGAAATCTCCTGTCATCTTTCAGTATATCTTTGCCCATTTCCTCTGTTTCTATTTATCTTTTGTTCTGATTTGGCATAAAGTCCAGTTCAAGGGAAAAAAATTGATGTACATGGGAACAAAAAAGGCTTATGGAATAACCAATAAAGAAGATAAAGATTAATTAAGGGAGGAATTTCTAAGCAAAAAGGAATCAATTTGAAGACTTTGGACATTCTCATGCTATCCATTTGCAAAAAAATGATTTTCTGAAGAGAATGGGAGTGTGGCAGAACACTACTGGATAAGGAGATTAGTCTGGGTGTGAACCGCGGATTTAATCAATTCTCTCAGCAGAAGCCAGGAAAAGAAATGGGTGCCAATAAATGCTGCCAGTGGAGAGTAAAGGGGACAGGAGAAAATAGGACAGCAAGAAAGGACATTGGATTTTCTTAGATTCTGCATAACTGGATGAAAGGGCTATTTGGCTGTGAACATGCTGGATCAAAAAGGAAAGAATAACCCCCAAAGCGAATCAGATTATCAGGTGCTGCCACTACCACATAGGCGCAGGAGGCAGGACTGGTTCCCCCAAGGATAGAAATCTCTCTTCGGATGTTGCAAGGCAGGATGACCCTGACCCATGCCTCTGCAGTGGGGCTGTTCTTTAAAAGACCATATAAGCAGACCCCTCCAGAAATCCAGGATGCCTAACTCCTCACCGAGAACAGCTCATGCTGGTGTCTACTGGGAAGTCCAAGTCTCATCTGAATATCAGCTTGGTAAGGTAAAACTCATCCTGATGCAAAATTCCTCTGTAGTTGTGAACCTGGGAAATCAGCCAAGTTTTTGTGCATTCAAAATACAGTGGTGGGACAGGCATTTCAAAAGGGAAAAATTAGAAAGGGGAGATGGGCTCCATACAAGTTCAAAATCTAGTAAGTCAAGTTCCATTAGCTCTGAAGGCCAGAGAGTAATTCTCTGGGGTTTAGTGCTCTGACTTAAGACCTGCTAAGGTGACAGCTTAGTCCTCCTGGCTCTGGGGATAGCTGTAGTTGCAAGGTGCTTTGCAAAAGCCCTGCCTTATTTGCATTTGAGAAAGGCATGGATTTTAGAGTAACTGTTTAGAATGAACATTTATGTCTCCCAAAATTCATGTGTTAGAGCTTTAATCACAGTGTGAGGGTATTTACAGCTGGAGCCTTGGAGGCAAGTGGGGTTAAGTAAGATCATGAGGGTAGCTCACTGGTGCTGTGGGTTCAGTCCCCTTCAAAGAAGAGTTGGGTTTTTTTGTCTATCTGCTATGCGGGGCCACAGTGAGAAGACTGCTTTCTGCAAGCCAGGAGGCGGATGCTTGCCAGGACCTGAATCTGCCAGCACCTGATCTTGGCCTTCTCAGACTCCTAAGCTGGGAGAAGTCAATTTCTATTGGTAAAAGCCTCCCAGTCCATGGTATTTGGTTATGACAGCCCTAAGAAACAAATACAGAGCAGCAAACAAATATTGAGGAGACAGCAGTCGGTAGAGTTGACGAGGATCTTCAGAGTTGATCCCCTAGGAAATCTGGATTTTCCTAGTCTTTGTTTATACCACATACAGGTTTGTGAGGGTAGATCCTGTTAATGTGCATGAGACACATCTGAACAGGTGTGACCCTGCATGCCCTCTGCAGAAACCTGTACTGGGCCACTTCAGTCCCCACAAAGAGCTCAAACAGTGCCAACTGCATTAAGGTACTCCCCCTGCCTGGCAATTGGAGGTGGTTCTGAGTTGCAGATTCATCAGTAGTCACTTACGGTGATTCCTTACGCATGCCTTCTTACTTGACATCTCTTGCCTGTGAGTCAATGATTAACTTAATTCTTTTTGTTTTACCTTTTTAAAAAAAAGTTAGAGGTAGAGACAGAGGGTCTTCGGTCCACTGGTTCACTCCCTAGATGGCTGCAACAGCTGGAGCTGCAGTGATCCGAAGCCAGGAGCCTCTTCCAGGTCTTGCACACAGATGTAGGGGCCCAAAGACTTGGGCCGTATTTTACTGCTTTCCCAGGCCATAGCAGAGAGCTTGATCAGAAGAGCAGCTGAAACTAGAACCAGCGCCCATAGGGGATACTGGCACTTCAGGCCAGGGCTTTAACCTGCTGTGCCACAGCACTTCCCTCCCCCCTCCCTTTTTTTAAAGATTTATTTTTTGGAAAGAGAGGCAGAAGCATAGAGAAATCTTTTATCTGCTGGTTCACTTCCTAGATGGCTGCAATTGTAGGAGCTTCTTCCAGGTCTCCCATGCGACTGCAGGGACTAAGCACTTGGACCATTCTCTGCTTTCCCAGGCCATAGTAGAGAGCTGGAATGGAAGTGGAACAGCCAGGACTTGAACCGGCATCCATATGGAATGCCAGCTCTACAGGCGGTGGCATTACTTGTTATTCCATAGCACAGGCCCCTGAAATTCTCTTATTCTAATTCTGTGGCAGACTATTTTTTATTATGGACTATTGAAGTCGAAGAAAATTTCAAATCATTTCATGCAAGCCTGTCAGTTTCCAGGTAAGAAAAAGATGGCTTCATGATCTTTGGCTGCTATAACAAAATACTATGGACCAGGCGACTTAACCAACAGATCATTATTTCCCGGTTTCAGAGACTGCAAGTGTGCAATCAGGGCGCCAGCACAGTTGAATTCTGGTGAGGTTTTTGCTGATGTGCACTGACCGTCTCCCACAGCATCTTCGCATAACAGAGGAAGCCATAGTGTCTGTCCTTTCTCTCTCTCAAGATTTGTTATTTGAAAGGCAGAGAGGGATCCTCCATCTCCTGGTTCACTCCTCAAGTGGCGGCAACAGCAAGGGCTTTGCCATGTGGAATCCAGGAGCCTGGAGCTTCTCCAGGTCTCCCATTTGGGTGCAGGGGCCCAAACACTTGGACCATCCTCTACTGGTGCAGTAGTAGGGAGCTGGATCGGAAGTAGAGCATTAGAGTCTTGAACCAGCGCCCCTATGGCATTGCAAGTCACTGGCCCCTTTGTTCTGTTTTTTTTTTTTTTTTTTTTTAAAGGGCGCTAATCTTGTTATTGAGATTAGAGGACTCTACTCCGTTGATCTCAACTAAACAATTACTTCCCAAAAGCCCCATCTCCTACACTGTGGGTTTGGGCTCCAGCATAGGAATTTTGTGAAAAGCACAAGCAGTCTGTCCATAAGAAGGATTAGTGAGGTTGAAGATGAACTGTGCAGTACTTTGTTGTTGTTTCATAACATCTACCCAGAAAATGACTCCCTCATGAACTCCAACCAATTAAATTCTTTACAGTCAGCTTGACTGCATTCATGGGACAGTTCTCTTCTGAGCCTTGGATAAGACACAGTGGTTGTGCAAGTAAGTCAGACACAGCATCTGAAGAGATCTCCCCTTTGATACTCCTTTCACTTGTTCTAATGAAACTGGCCATGTTAATGAAGAAATCGGGGAGGTGGAGATTCTGGTTTTGTACCATCACAGGTAATATTCATTGAATAGTTGATCCAAAAATAACACCCAACTCAATGGGGTAGCAGGGAGAAATGTTCCTTAATCCAAAGAGATCTGTAAACAATTGCATTTAAAACTTGAAAAAGATTTAGTAAGAATGGGATTTATTATCCTAGTAACTAGAAAATTACTTTCTCAGTTTATTTTTTGGTAGGAGATAGCTTTATGTCTCCTTTTAGAAAGTAGTAACTTTGAATTGCTGGTGATTTTTTTTCTTTGCACATCAATAAGATTGCCTTCTCTTGGGTCAAGGCCTGACAAGGACAGAATCTTCATCTTGGTTTTGGGGCAATCATAGAGTACTTACAATGTTTCTGTTCCATTTCAAGGCTGCACACCTTAAGATCTGCTCCATCGTGCACTGATAAACGTTTCCTGAATGACTTCATTGTTTGAATCCCGCTCCCCTCCCCCACCCTGCCTATTAACAGGAAAAGGAGATGCCTCCCAACAGGATACATTATATTTATCAAGAGACGCTCCCTGCCAGTGGATAGTCTTTCATCTAGTTTTGTTTCGGAGTGGAAAATAGTGCGGCTTCAAATCAGATCTCGGAACTGGAAAGGAAGTTAGAAATCTCCTCATTCAACTCGCTGATTTCAGGCTGAGGTCACTGGGACAGAGGGAAGAAACCTTGATCCGTCCAGAATCAGAAATGCAACCTTGGCCCGAAGTCCTCACAATCTGCCCTCCTTTCTTATGGGGTGGGTCTCTGCCAGTCACATTCCATCCAATGACAGAGAAGCAAGCAACAAATCTCCTGGGGACATTCAGGCCTCAATTGTACTTTGAGTCTTTGTCTTATAGGATCTATGAGAGGTGTCGCCAACAAATGGCGATTTGGGACCCATAAAAATTTCCACAGACTCCTAGTGAGCATGGCTTTGCTCTAGACACTGTGTAGGTCTCAAGGTCCAGTTGGCATTTACTCAGCTGTCAGTGATCTTAGGAAGATTGAGAGGGAGGGAGGCAGATAGAGGTGGGGGGAGGGAAGAGGGGGAAGGGAGAAGCAGATGGAATGGAGGAAGGGCAGGCATTGTGGCACAGCAGGATGCTCTCGTCCCATATCCGAAGTGCCTGGTTCACCACCTGGCTGCTTCGCTTCTGATCCAGTTTCATGCTGGTGATTCTTGGAAAGCAGCAGATTGATGGCACAAGTGCTCGGTCTCTGCCGCTCATGTGCAAGATCCAGATTCAGTTCAAGGCTTCTGGGTTTAGCCTGGCCCAGTCCTGGCTGTTGTAAGCATTTGGGGAGTGAACCAATGGATGGAAGATCTTTCTCCCCTCTGTCTGCATTTCATGTAGATGGACATAAACAGGATTCATTTCATTATCTCTCTTCCTCTCTGAGAGCGACTGTGGACTCTGAAGGTTTCTGTTGGTTCACTGGGAAATGAGAGCTTATGCCTCTCAGTTCCTACTGAAATGAGTGCAGAAAGCTGAGTGTGTGAAAGTGGAGAATGTCCGTGAGACTTGAAGCATAACTTACTGTTGTGGGAAAGGCGCCATTGCTCTGTGTCTATAGCATAGTGCAAACTGAAGTCAGCAATTTATGCTCACAAGGATTGTTAAGGCTTTAAAAAGTTATCAGTAGTTGCTGAATTTGTGAATGAAGGTTTTGTTTTGTGGTGGTTTTTAATGGAAGAGGAGGGACAGAATCCTTTTAAAATGCTGGGTTGGGGAGGAAAAATACCTTTTGTTCTGCCCATCTGAAATTCATGGTTGATACCGCCATAAGAAATTACAAATCAACAGGAGGAAGGCCCACACATTTAATATTTTTATGCATCATGGGAGTCTTTGTAAGGAAATGAAAATGTCTAGAAATGCTAAAACTTTGTATCTTTGTGCTGGATTTGAGGAGGAGGAGTTGTGACGTATGATGGGACATTGAGCTGATGGCAGGAAGCTGAGCAGCCTCGTGAAGCCTGCTGCTTGCACAGCCTCTGTGACCCTGGTCTTGCGAGATGAGGATGCCCTTTCCTCCAGGCAGGGGCAGGTCACCTATCACACCAAAAACACGTGTGATGAGTAAAAATTGTGTGTAGTTAGTGCACAGCATGGTGTTTTGATGTATACGTTGTGGAATGGCTGGATCACACTATTTGACACTTATTACATCATATATCATTTTTTGGTAAGAACAATTAATGTACCCTTTGACTTTCAAGTTATATCTAGTTATTAATTACGAATTACATTATATCTATTTATTAATTGTAGTCTGATGTGCCATAGACCTCTTGTACTTACACCTCTGGTCTGGCTGAAATACTGTGTCCTTGAACCAATATCTCCCCAGTTCAACCATCCTCCAAGCCTCCGATAACCACCATTTGACTATGTTTTAGAAGTTAAATTTCTGTACTCCACATGGAAATGAGATTATGTGGTATTTCTCCTCTGTGTCTGGCTATTTCACTTATTACAAGTTTTCCAGACTCCCTCATTGTCACTAAATGACAGCATTTATTTCTGTTCAAAAGGCAGCGAGAGGGAAAGACAATCTTCATCCACTGGTCCATTCCCAAAATGACCATAATGGTCAGAGCCTGGCCACTCAGAATCCAGGAGCCAGGAACTCCATCCAGGTCTCCCATGCAGGTGGCAGGAATTCAAGTACTTGAGCCATCATCTGCTTCTCATGCACATTAGTAGAGAGCTGGATCAGAAGCGGAGTCGCTAAGACTTGAGCTGACACTGTGATATGGCGTGTGTGCATCACAAGGGGCGGTTTGATCCACTGTGACCCAATTCCTGCACCGAAGTTTGCTTCTTTGTAAGGCTGTGTAGTATTCCACTGTGTATATGGATGTTCCTCTACTTAGGATGGGGCTACATACTAATAAACCCACTGTAAGTTGAACATATCTTAAGTGGAAGGTGTATTTAATACCCCTAACCTACCAAACAGCATTGCTTAGCCAAGCCTACCTTACCTTAAACATACCTGGGACACCTACAGATCCTACGGTTGGGCAAAAGCATTTCACACAAATCCCATTTTATGATTAACTGTTGAATATCTCATGTACTTTATTGAATACTGGACGAAAAGTGAAAGGCTTTTATGTTTTGGTGGGAACACGTTTTTTTTTGTTTGTTTGTTTTTAATTTTTTATAATGCTTTTATTTAAAGAATATAAATTTCCAAAATACAGCTTATAGATTATAATGGCTTCCCCCCACAACTTCCCTCCCACCCGCAACCCTCCCCTTTCCCACTCCCTCTCCCCTTGCATTCACATCAAGATTCATTTTCAATTCTCTTTATATACAGAAGATCAGTTTAGTATATATTAAGTAAAGATTTCAACAGTTTGCCCTCACATGGCAACACAAAGTGAAAAATACTGTTGGAGTACTAGTTGTAGTATTAATTCACAATGTATAGCACATTAAGGACAGATTCTACATGATATATTTTTTTAAAATTGATTAATTTTCTATGCAATTTCCAATTTAACACCAAGATTTTTTCAGTTTTAATTATATTTATATACAGAAGATTGATTCAGTATATACTAAGTAAAGATTTCATCAGTTTGCACCCACACAGAAACACAAAGTGTAAAAATACTGTTTCAGTACTAGTTATAGCATTACTTCACATTGGATAACACATTAAGGACAGATCCCACATGAGACATAAGTACACAGGGACTCCTGAAGTTGATTTAACAATTTGACACTCTTGTTTATGGCGTCAGGAATCTCCCTAGGGTCTAGTCATGAGTTGCCGAGGCTATGGAAGCCTTTAGGGTTTTCTGACTTCAATCTTATTCCAACAGGGTCATAGTCAAAGTGGAGGTTCTCTCCTCCCTTCAGAGAAAGGTACCTCCTTCTTTGATGGCCCCATTCATTCCACTGGGATCTCACTCGCAGAGATCTTTCATTTAGGTCTTCTTTTTTTTTGCCACAGTGTCTTGGCTTCTCATGCCTAAAATATTCTCATGGGCTCTTGAGCCAGATCTGAATGCCTTAAGGGCTGATTCTGAGGCCAGAGTGCTATTTAGGACATCTGCCATTCTATGAGTCTGCTGTGTATCTCGCTTCCCATGTTGGATCATTCTCTCCCTTTTTGATTCTATCAGTTAGTATTAGCAAACACTAGTCTTGTTTGTGTGATCCCTTTGACTCTTAGACCTATCAGTGTGATCAATTGTGAACTGAAATTGATCACTTGGACTAGTGAGATGGCCTTGGTACATGCCACCTTGATGGGATTGTATTGGAATCCCCTGGCACAATTCTAACTCCATCATTTGGGGCAGGTCTGATTGAGCATGTCCCAAATTGTACATCTCCTCCCTCTCTTATTCCCACTCTTATGTTTAACAGAGATCACTTTTCAGTTAAAATTTAAACACCTAAGAATAATTGTTTGTTAATTACAGAGTTCAACCAATAGTACTAGAATAAAAAAAACTAAAATGGATAAAGTATTACATTGTACAACAACAGTCAGCACAAGAGCTGATCAAGTTACTGTTTCTCATAGTGTCCATTTCACTTCAACAGGTTTCCCCTTTGGTGCTCAATTAGTTGTCACCAATCAGGGAGAACATATGATATTTGTCCCTTTGGGACTGGCTTAATTCACTCAGAATGATGTTTTCCAGATTCCTCCATCTTGTTGCAAATGACTGTATTTCATTGTTTTTGACTGCTGTATAGTATTCTATAGAGTACATGTCCCATAATTTCTTTATCCAAATGTATGCTTTGAATTCCCTGTGATCTTTTGCTGTGAGGTTCCCTTCCTTTACCTTCTTTCATGTTGATGGCCGTGTTTCTGTGTTTCTGTGTGTAACACATCTTTAAGCATCTTTTGCAGGGCTGGACGAGTGGCAACAAATTCTTTCAATTTCTTTTTGCAGTGAAAGGTCTTTATTTCACCTTCATTCATAAATGAGAGCTTTGCAGGATATAATATTCTGGGCTGGCAGTTTTTCTCTCTTAGTACCTGGGCTATGTCTCGCCATTCCCTTCTAGCTTGTAGGGTTTCTGATGAGAAGTCTGCCGTGAGTCTAATTGGAGATCCTCTGAGAGTAATCTGACGTTTCTCTCTTGCACATTTTAGGATCTTTTCTTTCTGTTTCACTGTGGTGAGTTTAATTACAACGTGTCGTGGTGAGGACCTCTTTTGGTCATGTTTATTGGGGGTTCTATGAGCTTCCTGTACTAGGATGTCTCTGTCCTTCTCCAAAACTGGGAAATTTTCTGCTATTATCTCACTAAAAAGGCATTCTAATCCTTTCTCCCTCTCCATGCCTTCAGGAACTCCTAGAACTCGAATGTTGGGTTTTTTAATAGTATCCTGTAGATTCCCAACAATATTTTTAGATTTCTAATTTCCTCTTCTTTTCTTTGGTTTGACTGTATAGTTTCCTGTGCTCTGCCTTCTAAGTCCGATATTCTCTCTTCTGCCTCACCCATTCTGTTTGTAAGGCTCTCTAATGTGTTTTTCATTTGGTCTATTGAATTCTTCACTTCATTATGATTTCTCGTCACTATCACAGTTTCATGTTCTACTAGTTGTTTCATTTCAGCTTGATTTCTCCTTAATATTTCATTTTCACGAGAGATTTTCTACCTTGTCCATTAAGGATTTCTGTAGTTCAAGAATTTGTTTTTGAGTACTTCTTAGTGTTCTTATCAATTTTTTGATATCTGCTTCTTGCATTTCTTCTATCTCATCATCTTCATAATCTTGAATTGGAGTGTCTTTTTCATTTGGGGATGCCATAGTGTCTTCCTTGTTCTTATTACCTCGGTTTTTGCGTTTGTTGTTTGGCATATTGGTTTCTTCACTGTGGTGTTTTTTTCTTGTTATACTATGACTCTAGATTAAGTGGACTGTCTGATTTTGATGGAGCCTTAGAGGCTTGAGATGGGTGTGGCCTGAGAGCTCTGTTTGGTTCCTCAGGGTTGAGGGTGGGTCAAAGGAGACACTCCCAGGTTAGGCGTGGTAAATCTCTCTCTCTTACTTTTTTTTTTTTTTTTTTTTGGTTCAAAAGGGAAGTAATTCCACACAGCTGAATGGAATTGGGGGTGGTTAGCAGGCGAATGATATACCCACAGGAGCCAGAGATTGGAAGCTCTTTCCCAAGGACCAAGAAGGAATCTTTGCGGCCCTTAGTGTGGGCTGAGATTCTCCTGTAGTCTCCCACTGGGCTGCCAAGGCTACTGAACTGTAGCGTCTCTGGAGAGTACTCACATGAATTCGTGATTTCCGTGAGTTCTCTCCCCCACCGTCTCTTTTTTCACAGTCTCAGTTCATTAGCACCACACATTCATTAGGTTCTAATCTCCTGTTATTTCACCCCCACGCCCAGAGTCAGGTTTTTCTGCTAGGCTCAGGGCCGGTGCAGACCTGAGGTCGCCCTGCTTATGATGTATGTCCAAAATGGCGCCTGCTCTTTGTCTTGCTGGCCTTTGAGAGGTGGGCGGAGAGAGAGAAACCCGTGTCCGTGTCGGTTACTTTTTTCTTTCTCTCTCTCTTCTAGTTAGCCTGGTGAACTTTTCCCCACAGGGTTTCAAGCCTTGTTCGCTCTAGTCTCCTCTTTCCGCTTCCCTGCTGGTATCTCGGGCTATTGAGGATCGGCTCACCTGGCGTTTCCAGCGCTGGTGCGTTGAGTCTGCCGCTGGTGTCCTGAACTGCGGGCTCCCACGCTCTCCTCAAAGGTCCACTGTGAATCACTAGTTCTGGAAGAGTTTCCTCTGCTGTTTCTTCCCCTACTCTTCCTTGAACCTGCAGTATCTCCACTTTTATTAAACTGTCTCTCCCCGGACTATCGGTGTGCTCCCTTCCTATTCCGCCATCTTGCCCTAATCCGGAACACGTTTTATTACAATTCTCTTTGGTATATACCTAGAATGGAATTGCTGAGTCACGTGATAATTCTGTTTTTCCTTTGGAGAAACTGAAAAATTGTTTGGCAGAATGGCTGCATGTCTTACAATCTCAACAGCAACGTATGAATGTTAAAGATTCTCTACATCCTTGCTAATACTTGTTCTTGTTCGTTTTTTTTTTTTTCAAAAAAGTACAACTTTAGGAATACAGTGATTCTTTCCACCATACCTACCTTCCCACTCCCCTCTCCTCTTCCCTCTCCCAGTCCCAGTCCCATTCTCCACTAAGATCCATTTTCAATTCACTTTATACACAGAAGACCAAGATTTTTTTATTTAAAGTCAGAATTACACAGAGGCAGAGAGAGGTGTTCCATACGCTGGTTCACTCCCCAGTTGGTTGCAATGGCCAAAGCTGGGTTGATCCAAAGCCAGGAACTTCTTCCGGGTCTTCCACACGGTTACAGGCAACCAAGGACTTGGGCCATATTCCGAGCTATCCCAGGCCACAGCCGGGAACGGGATCGGAAGTGGAAGAGCTGGGACTTGAACCGGTGCCCAGATGGGATGCCAGCACTGCAGGCGGTGGCTTCACCTGCTGCACCACAGCGCTGGCCCCTACCAACTGCATACTAAGAGTTTAACAATTTGCATGAAAAGGCAGGGAAAAAACCCCAAAACTGTTCCTTAACAGTGGTGACAAGGGCTGTTCAAAGTCATTGCATCTCAAAGTTAATTTGACTTTTTTTTGAAACTTGAGAAGCACCCAAGAATGATACATCTTTTGTGAGCACTCAGACATAGCTATAACTTATGAGACATAAACATTCTCCACTTAATAGATTAAAGGAAAGTAAGTTCTTGAACGAGTTTTAGAATTAAGGAAGTACCTAAGAAAACAAGCAATGGAGTTGGACATTTCAGCATAACAAACTTATGAGACATAATATCTTCCACTTAATAGACTAAATGAAGTAAATCTTTGAGAACAAGTTTTACTGTTAACTCTCATAATACAGCTCTTTGAGGACAGAGCTCCTGCATGGGAAGTTAGTGCACAGCAACTCTTGTTAATTTAACAATTAACACTCTTTTGTATGATGTCAGTGTTCACCTGAGGCTATGGAAGCCTTCTGAATCCACAGTCTCTGTCAGTAGTTAGACAAGACCATAAACAAAGTGGAAGTTCTCTCCTCCCTTCCAAGAAAAATACCTCCTTCTTTGACCACTCCTTTCCACTGGGGTGTCACCCATCGTGGTCCTTCGTGTAGGACACTTTTTGCTGCAGTGTCTTGGCTTTGCATGCCTGAAATGCTTTCATGGGCTTTTCAGAAAGGCGTTTTTAGTGATGGGAAAGACTTCTTTGCTGTAACTCCTGTTGTCAGTAAGCTAAGCAAAATGCACTTCTGTATTTGGTCTTCGATCAGCATGACAAATAATTTTTTTCCTATTATAAATTGGCCAAGTTCTTTGCCTTCTGCTGACAATGGGTTTAACCAGTGCTGACAGTATTACTGCATCACTGATACACTTTTTATCCTTTAAGGTGGTAGATGTTTGATTACTGAAGTCCTAACTTGTATACATTGGCCATTTCTGTCTTTCTGCCCTCATGCTGGAAAATCATGTTGAATATTTCCCCAGGAGTAATTGCTGCTGCTGCCTTTTTACCAGAAGTGGGAAACAGTGGCATATTGTAGACGTGTTGGTATTAAACACAAAACACAATATCCAGCAATCACAGGCATCGTGATACCCTGTAGAGCGTGAGGTGTTTCCTCTTGTGATCATGGGCTCACAGGGAGCTGCACTCACTGCCTAGGATCATGAGACAGTAGAACCGAGGGAAAAGATGAAAATTGACAATTAGAAGTATGGTTTTTACAGAATGTGCATCACTCTAACACCATTCTAATGCAAAAAATTCATAAGTTAAATCTTTAAGGTTGAATCATAAGTTGGGGACCATCCGTATGTCCCACATTTCCTCTTGATTCCCTTGAAGGCCTTCTGACCTGGCTCAGGTGCACTTCAGAACCAACGGCAAAGGAAGACCTTTCTCTCTGTCTCTCTCTCTCACCGTCCACTCTGCCTGTCAAAAATAAAAAAAAAAAAAAAAAGAAAAAAAGAAAATGTTACCTAGGTCTCATGCCCTGCTTCTAGGGGAGAAGCATTGAGGAAGGTGAGTATGGTCTCCTGCCTTTGTCATTTGCTTACGTGTCAAGGGGCCATGTTTTGATCCCTGTTACCGAGTGACTGAGATGTCATTTTTGTATGGATGTCTTTTTCATTTTTTTAAACATTTATTTAATGAATATAAATTTCCAAAGTACAGCTTATGGATTACAATGGCTTTTCCCCCCATAACTTCCCTCCCACCCTCAACCCTCCATCTCCCGCTCCCATTCCATTCACATCCAGATTCATTTTCAATTATCTTTATTTACAGAAGATCAATTTAGTATATATTAAGTAAAGATTTCAACAGTTTGCAACCACATAGAAACAAAGTGTAAAATACTGTTTGAGTACTAGTTATAGCATTAATTCACATTGAACAACACATTAAAGACAGAGATCCTTCATGAGGAGTAAGTACACAGTGACTCTTGTTGTTGACTTAACAAATTGACACTCTTGTTTATGGCATCAGTAATCTCCCTAGGCTCTTGTCATGGGCTGCCAAGGCTATGGAAGCCTCTTGAATTTGCCAACTCCGATCTTATTTAGACAAGGTCATAATCAAAGTAGAAGTTCTCTCCTCCTTTCAGAGAAAGGTACCTCCTTCTTTGATGGCCCCATTCATTCCACTGGGATCTCACTCGCAGAGATCTTTCATTTAGGTCATTTTTTTTTTGGCCAGAGTGTCTTGGCTTTCCATGCCTGAAATACTCTCATGGGCTTTTTAGCCAGATCCGAATGCCTTAAGGGCTGATTCTGAGGCCAGAGTGCTATTTAGGACATCTGCCATTCTATGAGTCTGCTGTGTCTCCCACTTCCCATGTTGGATCATCCTTTCCCTTTTTAATCCCATCAGTATTAGCAGACACTAATCTTGTTTGTGTGATCCCTTTGACTCTTAGACCTATCAGTGTGATCAATTGTGAACTGAAATTCATCACTTGGACTAGTGTATGGATGTCTTATTCCAAGAATCCACAAGGTGCAGTATGGAATTGTTGTGTGCAACTCCTCTGCCCATGGACTGCTGATTTCTTCCATCTACTTAACTTGAGGTCCCGGATGATCACTCTACAACAGAAAATCTCAAAACTGTGGACAATAAAGGAGCAATGTTCCCCTACTCATCACTGAACTGACTTTCCATATTCAAATCTTTTATTCAAAAGTTCAGGGTTGAGGTATTTAGATAGTTTTTATGGAGTTAAATAACAAGTGAAAATGACATTTAAGCTGTATGACCAGGAACACAAAGGCAAACGATGTGCTGTTCAGATTTGAATCTGATTGGAGTTTGGAAGGTGAAGCCTTTGCCCATGAAATGCAGAATGACTTCCTATGAGAGGGTCCTGCAGTGGAGTGTTTTATTAAAAGCAGGTATATAATTTATTTTCCCTTCAACTATGAAAGGATAGGACTGTGGGGTGATGTGAAAATCAGTGAGGAAACTAGAAAGAATGATATAGCCTTGTGCTGCATAAACTTTTGTCATTTAAAGACCTCATCCTCAACAATATATACCCTGTGGTCTGGGTGTGTAAGATGGCCCTACCATCTAGATTTGTATAAGTACATTCCATGCTGTTTGCACAATGACACAATCACCTAGTTATTCATTTGTCAAACTGTCCCCATCTTTAAGCGATGTGTCACTGTTTGACAGTTGTTAACTTGATCTTTCTAACAGTTCCGTTGACAGTTGGGTGTGGCTTCATTTTTACATTAGCAGAAACTCATTGGTGGATCAAGCCATGTCTTGATCCTGGACTTTGGGGCTCTAGGTCATGTGATTTTGCATCCATGTGTTTATGCTTTCTTGGTAAGGATGGAAAGGGGGACTCCTGGGACCACCTCTGCTAAGTGGTGAGAGACAAGCCAGATGGGGCTTACCCTGCTGTGTTTTCAGACAGCATCCATGGGATACTGAGAGAATGATGATCTGTCCTGTTGCTCACGTGGTCAGATTCCTTTAAAGAGTAGTGATTTGTGTGTAAGGAGTATCACCAACTCCGAATATCGCCCCACTTGGCTGCTTCAGGGTTTCTGCTTAGGGTTGATTAAAACAAGAGAGGCTGAACCTCAAACTTTGTGATGTTCTGAGTGTCTTTTAAAAAACACCTGGAAACAAAAATCTATCTTCCTTTTATTTAAAAGGAAGACAGATGTCTTCCATCCACTGGTAAACTCCTCAAATGTCTGTAACAAGTGGGACTGATCCAGGCTGGAGCCAGGAACTCAATATTGGTTCTCTATGTGGGTGGTTGGGACCTGGATACTTGAGCTACCCTCTTCTGCTTCCTAGTGAACTGACAGGAAGTGGAATCCAAAGAGGAACCAGGAATTGAACTAGGTACTCCTTTATGGGATGTGGACGTCCCAAGTGACGTCCAAATACCTGTCCTGACGTTGAGACTCATAAATTTCTGGGAACCTCCATCTGCACCAGATATGTGCCTTCTTCTAAGTACCAAGTATGAGGTATCAGACTGTGGGGCCTTGGTGTGTTCCTGGTGTGGATATAGCAGAAGAGAGCATCATAAAATTTCCCACCAAATAATCCTTAATGGCACAGGAGCATAAAGGAAGAACCTTGGGCAGTTGGGTATGAGTTCAAGCAGTGGTATTAGAGTGGGAAATAGCTCTGAAGTCCTCTGTTTACAAAAGTTACTGAGGATTTACATTAAAAATATTCTCATGAAAAATATTCCAGATTAATTATTATGAATGATCATGACTCACTATATCACAGCCCTGTTCCTCGGCACACCATTGGCTACCTTGGGATCCTTGTCTCATTTTAAGAAGCACAGACACAGGCTAATACTCGGTATCCCAAGACTGTGGGAACCTGGGGAATGTTCTTGATAACAGACAGGTGTGTGCCCTGTGATGTGCATCAGTGTCTTTGAGTTATTACAGCCATCAGAGCACAATGTTTCATCTCTCACCCACTTGCTGTTCTTATACACAAAAGCTGGCACCATGGCATTGCCTTTGAACTGGTGAGTGGTGCTGTCTGGTTTTAATATAATTATTCATGGAAGAACACAAGCACACCCATGTAATCATCACTGTGAGCCAGCCATCTGTGTGAAGAGTTGTGTGGGCCAAACTGAGACGCTGATTTGTCAGGAGCCTGGAGTGACCAGATATTTGTCCTGCTTCAAAGAAGGCAGTAAATAGTTCGCATTAAGGAAATACAATCTGGAATACACAGGTAATTTATGAGTTGGGTTGCAGATCAAATATGTTCAGGGCAGGCTGTGTAATGTGTGGGACTGACTGCTGCAAAATAGCTGAGTGTGAAACCACACAAAGGGCCCTTTTAAAGCATGAGAGCCTTGGAGTTGCATAGGTCATGTGCCCGTGAGGTTTGCCCTGATAAAGTGTCTTGCATTGAGAAAGTTCTGGGTAAAGTTTGAGTATGAAGGAAGAAACCAAGAATCCGATGGTTATATGAAAAAAGGGGAACCATACGAGGTGAAGTGCAGAAAACCTGGGGTCGGAGATGGTCATAAGTCTGAGAATGGAAACAGAAAACCAATGTTACCAACTGGGTCTCTGTTGGATGAGCTGGGAAGGCTTTTGGGTGTTATCCTCATAGACAGTGTAACCTACAAGGCACAGAACTGGGTGGTTAACTAATCATAGGATTCTTTCACAATATTTGTTGAAACACATTGGTAGTTGCATTTACTATGGCATCAAAGATTGGTGAATGCGTTAATATTTGTCTACCTTGGTGGGGAGTAGGGAAGGGATCTAGTCTATTGTATGGAAGAGAACTGGTAATGTTGGTGAAAAATGTCTAAAATGATGGAAACTTGAACTTGTTTGCAATAAGGCTTTGAGCCTAGTCGAGGTAAGATTTTAGGCAGATCGTGAACAATGCAGTACTCATTCACTAAGGCAGTATTACTAATGGCATGAGAGACCAAACTCCCATATAAACAGAGCCAAGCAGGGAGGGTGTATATGTGAAGACAGAGGATCAGAGGTGGCTAAGGCAAGCCAGGGAACATGGCATCAGTGGGAAGATGCTCAAGACCAAATAATCCTGAAACATGGTGTGGGATTGCCTGGCCATCAGTTTGCAACTTCTGCTAGATGAGTGACTGGGCAGAAGCAAACCCATTGGTGACCCTGGAAAGTACTGGAGTGAAGCCTTGTTACTAGGAGGGGAGAGCTTAAGAGGCAGAAAATACCATCCAAGGAATGGAACTCTTTGCTCAGGAGGCAGGCACCAGTTGGCTCCTATGGGGACTCAGGGCTGCTTCTAACTGCTCAGAACCTGTGCTGTCCTAGACACAGGTAATTATATGTTCCTCATCCAGCAGAGGGGTCTGTGATGATCTAGTAGGGTGTAATTACTAATTACAAAGTTGTCTTACTGCTCTTGCTACACTTTTATTCTGTTTCCTCTTTGAGGAGAGGTACTAACCCCTAGGAATGCTGCCTCTTCCTATGTAGAATAGAGTGAATAGAATATTTGTTATGCAAATAAGTATTTTACCAATTTGAAAACATGTAAATGAACTACTTCCTAAAGCAAGTGTCAGCCAGAGAACTTTATTCAAACAGCATTTATCGAACTAGAGTATACATTAGTCCATTTCCTACTGTGGCCCAGAATACTGGAGACTGGATAATTTATACAGAAAAGAGCTTTAATTTATTAAGTGTGGAGCCTGAAAGTCCAAGGTAGGGCACTGAATCTGCTCAGTCTCTGGTGAGGGCTTCATGCTGTTCCCTGCCCAGTGGGCTTGGAAAACAGGCACACAGAGCAGAAGGAAGGGACAGAAGCCAGAGGCTTTAACACAGCCCAGTCTTGCGATGGTTTACTAGCCCATTCTGGAGGAAATGACATGAATCCCCATATGATATGAACACATCTTCAAGGGCCCATCACATCTCAAAACCATCACATTGGAAAGTTGAGCCTTGGCAGGGATAAACCACATGGAAAACACGGAGTAAATGAAGGTCACATCTATGAACACTGATGTTACCGTGCCTGATTAGCCTTAAGTCAAAAGATCATTTGACTTCTTCCCCTGCCAAAGAACCAGGATGTTGTCCAGCATCTCTTCGCACATTGTAGTCCCTCGCCTCACTCTCTGGACCCCGTGTAGGTTGCCGTGGGGAAGCATGTGAGAGTTTTTATACTTTGGGCCTGAGTAGGAGAAATTGGAGGCTACAGAATCCTCAGGTTGTGCCAAGGAGAATCACAGAAGCCTCCAGGTAGTAAAAAAATCAATTGCTTGCAAACTTTTTTTTTTTTTTACATTCTATTTGTATAGTTTCTTTTATTTTTTTATTTTTTTATATAAAGCATTTATTTAAAGAATATAAATTTCCAAAGTACAGCTTATGTATTACAATTACAGTTTGCATCCACACAGAAAACCAAAGTGTAAAAATACTGTTTCAGTACTAGTTATAGCATTACTTCACACTGGACAACACATTAAGGACGGATCCCTCATGAGATGTAAGTACACAGTGACTCCTGAAGTTGATTTAACAATTTGACACTCTTGTTCATGGCGTCAGGAATCTCCCTAGGCTCTAGTCATGAGTTGCCGAGGCTATGGAAGCCTTTAGGGTTCACCGACTTTGATCTTATTCCAACAGGGTCATAGTCAAAGTGGAAGTTCTCTCCTCCCTTCAGAGAAAGGTACCTCCTTCTTTGATGGCCCCATTCTTTTCACTGGGATCTAACTCGCAGAGATCTTTCATTTAGGTCTTCTTTCTTTTTTTTTTCCTAGAGTGTCTTGGCTTTCCATGCCTAAAATATTCTCATGGGCTCTTGAGCCTGATCTGAATGCCTTAAGGGCTGATTCGGAGGAGTGCTATTTAGGACATCTGCCATTCTATGAGCCTGCTGTGTATCTCGCTTCCCATGTTGGATCATTCTCTCCCTTTTTGATTCTATCAGTTAGTATTAGCAGACACTAGTCTTGTTTGTGTGATCCCTTTGACTCTTAGACCTATCAGTGTGATCAATTGTGAACTGAAGATGATCACTTGCACTAGTGAGATGGCATTGGTACATGCCACCTTGATGGGATTGTATTGGACTCCCCTGGCACGATTCTAGAATCGCTTGCAAACTTTCATAAGAAAAAAGGCAAAAAAAAAAAAAAAACTTCAGTGACAGTGACAAACACTTTCCTAGGAGGAAAGCTTAAACCTTGCTCTGTCAAGATAGGGAATTGCATTAAACACTGCTGGTTTGAACTGCAAGGAGAAAGATGGGTGCACTTGAGCTTCCCCTCTCCTTGTGCTCCTCTCTATGGAGAGTTTGGACAGGGTAATCCCATCTGGATCTCTAGCCTATTAGCTAGAGAACTATGAAAAGGTCCCCAGGCCTGAATAAGAACATTCTTTTCTGTTTACAGCTGGCTTTTGTTCTTAACAAATAAAAACTGCATATATTTATGGCATACAGTATGCTATAAGCCACATGCATTGTGGAATGACGAAATGAGATAATTAACCCATGTAACTGGTTTTAACGGAAACTAGAGGAAAAGTGTTGCTGCCTTGCTTTTAACATTGAGTTTTTTTAATGCCCAGGTGTACTTTGTGATTAGTTTCTTTAGTTTTTGCTATTCCCGGCCTTTGTTACCCCACCCCAGGAGAGGGATGCTTGTCATCTTAAACATTCCTGTAGCTTGGGATGATGGAGGACAGAAGGGACATGTCACTAAGAATTGCATTAGGTTAATGGGGCCCAGTGGCACATGTCAGCTCATGACCCAGCATACTCTTGACTGATACACCTGTGCCTGACCAAGCTTTTAGAGGAAATGGACCGTGGCAGGCTCCCTGGCTGGCACATGCTGATATAAATTAAAGTGGGTGCCCAGAGCTGGGCATTAAACTTAGTGGGGAGGATACCAGTTACGAAGCCTGCATCCTGTATTCAGCACTCAGCTCTGGCTCCAGGTTCCTGCTGATGCAGGGCACTGGAAGGAGACCAGTATAGTGTTCTTGGTTTTGGCTTTGCCTAACCTAAGCTGTTAAGAGGGTGTAAGTAGTGAACCAGCATATAGGAGTTTGCTTGCTCTCTGTCTCTCAAATACATTTTAGAAAATAAAGTGATTAAAGAACTGGTGGCATTTGTACTCAGCTCTGTTTTCTACATTACTTTCAAATTAGGTTTACCAATAGATGCACAGTTAGCCTTGACCATACCTTTGTGGGAATTAGAACAAAGGTGACCACTCAGCAATTCACTGGGAGTGTGAATATCCCACAGCCCCTTACAGGGTCCTGGCAGAGGGGCCTCCCCCTCAACTTTTTCCTTCCCCTTGTTGAAAATGTCTGTGTTCTGTCTTTTTCTTCCTGGGCCTTCATTTTACCCAATGACCTAATAATACCTTGTCAAACATCAAATCAAGATGTTAGTAGCAGTGTTATTCCCAATATGTTATTATATTGCCTATGCTGTTTTCACTCCAGAATATTGTTTACTTTATATCTGATCAAAATTCCATTCATTTTGCAAATCTTAACTCTAATACCAATTCTGCAAAAAAAATTTCCTGACCCTCCTGACCGAGTTAAAGTAGTTATTTCCTTCTCTGAATGCTTGTTGGACTTGGTGTGTACATCTATTTCTGTGTTTCTTCGATTGCTTAATAAATATTTGCATGTCAGTCTCCCCTGAGAAACTTAACTCCCAAGGTCAAAGGCAGTGCTGCTCAATTTATATTCTCAGATCACTAATAGTGGGTAGGTGCTTAAAGAAATAATGAATAAATCATAGATAGAGCTGAATGAACTTGCGGGTCAGACATAGTGCCTACTACAGAGCCTTTCACTTAAACAGGGGGCTCCCAAGACCGATCCTTAAAGCAGAGCCCTTTGGTTGGTGTTTTGCATTCTGTTCATGGCTAGATCAGGAATTAGTAACTCTGAAGAGTGGTCTTTAAGAATTATCTATTTGAAAGGCAGAGTTATGGAGAGGTAAAGACAGAGGTCTTCCACACTCTGATTCACTCCCCAAATAGCTGCAACAACCAGGACTGGGCCAGGCCAAAGCCAGGAGCCTCTTCTGGGTCTCCCACATGGGTGCAGGGACCCAAGCACTTGGGCCATCCTCTGCTGCTGTCCCAGGCACATTAGCAGGGAGCAGATCAGAAGTGGAGCAGCTGGACCTCGAACTGGCCCCTAGATAGGATGCCAGTGCTGCAGGCCAGGGCTTTAATCCTCTGTGCCACAGTGCTGGCCCCTGAAAAGGAGTTTTATATCAGTTGTGTTGTGTGTGTGTGTGTGTGTGTGTGTGTGTGTTTACTTTTCAGATGAGTTTTCAGGATTAATAGGAATCTCCGAACATACGCCAGCAAATTCTTTGGTTTTCTAGATTTGAGGCAAATTTACATCTTAGGTTTGTTCAGAAGTGTTACTGAGCAGGAGGCGCTGTGCCTGGGGCTGTAAGAGATACCACGGAGGATCCAGAACCATCTGAGAAGGTCCGTTGTAGCTAGGGAGGCGATTGAACAACGTGAGAAATTGTGAGATTGGACAATGTCAGACATTGGAAACTAGAAATTGCATGGGAGCAGATTTTGAGCTGGATCTGAATGAGAAGTAGGAGTTGATTTTGTTCAGTTGAGAAATAAGAGGGTACTTTACAAAAAGTCATGGAAATGGAATTCAAAGCTAAGTTTAGGGGCAGGTGCTATGGTGCAGGGGTATAAGCCTACTCTTGGCACCCCACATCCCGTATTGGTATGTCTGGGCTGAGTCCCGGCTACTCCATGTAGGATGCAGCTTGTGCTGATGCACCTGGGAAGGCAGCAGATGGTGGCCCAAGTGCTTGGGCCCCTGCTACCCACATGGGAGACCCCGATGGGGTTCCCAGCTCCTGCCTTTGGCTTAAGCTACCCCTGGCTGTTACAGGCATTTGGAGAGTGAACCAGCGGATGGAAGATCTTTCCTCCTCTCACTCTGCCTTTCATATAAATAAATAAAACTTTTTAAAATAAGTAATTTTGGTGCCAAAATTGAAATCCATGTACTTTTTTTTTCGTAATCCACATTTTCACAAATGCTTATGAAGATCCCTCATAGACATGGATTTTCCCTGTACTTCCTGAGGATCCTTCCTGTTTATCTGAGGCTTCTCATTCTTTGCTAAGAACAGGAACGCGAGCATTGCTTAGACAGGCATATGCTTGTTTCACTGCCGGATTTTTCAGGTAGAGCTCCTGAAAGTAATGGAGTTCTTGGCTTACCCCTGTACAAATTGAGCAAATTTAACACAAAATACCTAAATGGGCCAAGTCATAGACCAGCCAGATACAAGGATAGACAAAAGAGCTGTCCTATGTTGAGAATTTTTAATAGAAAAATGTATTGGAGAGAGTTAAAAGGGAGAAGTTTACCAAATATTCCTTTTTAACATTTCCTTGGAAAAGATTGTGTTATACAGAGCATTGAAGATGAAACAGCAGACAAGATAAGTATTTGAAAATTTTAGTAAACGATGAACCAGGAGAAGAATCTCTTGAATGGAGACAGAAGCTGTCCATGTTCCTTGACAAGATCAAGCATGATGCTGTTGGTCTTAATTTCTTTAGAAGATTTATTTATTTGGAAGTCAGAGTTACACAGAGGAGAGGCAGAGAGAGAAAGAGGTCTTCCATCTGTTGGTTCACTCCCCAGATAGCCACAATGGCTGGAGCTGTGCCGATCTGAAGCCAGGAGCCAGGAGCTGCTTCTGGGTCTCCCATGTGGGTGCAGGGGCCCAGGGACTCTGGCCATCCTCCACTGCTTTCCCAGGCTATAGCAGAGAGCTGGATGGGAAGAGTAACAGCCTGGCCTTGAACCAGGCCCATATTGGATGCTAGCATTGCACACGGTGGCTTTACCTGCTACGCCACAGCGCCGGCCCCTGGTCTTAATTTCAAAACTCAGTTTTGTGCCTGCGGTTCAATAGGCTAATCCTCCGCCTGCAGCGCTGGCACACTGGGTTCTAGTCCCTGTTTCGGTGCTGGATTCTGTCCTGCTCTCTGCTATGGCCTGGGAGTGCAGTGGAGGATGGCCCAAGTGCTTGGGCCCTGCACCCACATGGGAGACAGGAGAAGCACCTGGCTCCTGCCTTCTATTCAGCGCAGTGCGCCGGCCTCAGCACGCCGGTCGCGGCGGACATTGGAGGGTGAACCAACGGCAAAAGGAAGACCTTTCGCTCTGTCTCTCTCTCACTGTCCATTCTGCCTGTCAAAAAAAAAAAAAAGTTACATTGGATGCATTCAAGGCTACTTGGTTGTAGCCAAAGCTGCTCAATCTGTTTATCACTTCTCCAGAGAAGTTCAGGCTGTGAGACTAGCAGTGTTTTATTTTTATAATTAAGTTTAGTTTATCATTTTATTAGAGAAACAAAAAGCTTCTGTATGCCGGTCTGCTCCCCAAATGCCTACAACAGCTATGCCTGGGTCAGGCTGATGCCAGGCAGCACAGAGCATCCCCTGCAGATGGTCATGTACCTAAGCAGTTGGGCCATTAGCTACACCAGCTGGATAGGAAGTGGAGGAGCCGGGACTCAAACCAGGCACTCTGATAAGGAATGTGGTTTCTCAAGTGGAGTCTTAAGTGCTGTGCCAAGTGACTGCCTCTGGAAGGGGTTTATATGGTACAAACACAACATCTTTAGAAGGCACTGAAATGTGGACCAGATGTTTTATCTGTTACAGCAGTTCTGAAGGGTTAAATGAGCTTATGAACAGAATTGATCATAATTACCAAAAATCCAGAATGCCATTATCCCAAATGTAGAAATTCTGAAAGATCAAAATATCTGAAGTCTAAAATCTCCCAAATCACAATCTTGAAATTCTAAAATCACAAATGTTGATCTCAAAAGCAAAAGATCTGAAAACTACAGTTGCCATTTGGGGAAAATAATTACCTAGAATGGGTAGAAAGCCGAATTCTGGGGAAGGATATTTTTAGCTGAATGAAGGTAGTTGTCACATTAGACTGAACAAATACTTGGTGGTGAAACATAAAAGTTTAAATGGTAATTACTACTGGTGTTGTGACTACAGAAAATTTCCAAAGAGTAGAGCAATGACTACATTTTGAAGGGTATGGCATTGACTCAAACAAATTGTAGACCACAACCATTCTCCAGATATAAATGCAGCATTTCAAAGATTAGAAGTGAAAATTCAGGTGAAAAATGCAAAAAAAAGCAAAACCACAGGATACCTGCCTGACATATACTTCCATGTGCACTGCTTCTGCACCTTCCCCCACAGGAAAATAGTGTCTTTCAAAAAATACCCTATATCAGAACAGAAAGACCTGCAGAAGCTCCATGACCCTCTGAGCCAGTGCTTGCTGAACCAGAGGTTCCTGTGGTGTCACACCCCCCAGAAGATGGCGAGTTCTTGTTGGGTAGGGGTTTGACTGTCAAAGAGGATAGCCTGGTTGTATTGCCCATGAAATATAACAGAAAAACCAGCACACGCTGTCCTTGGGCTAAGGGGTGGCACATTGCAAACTGTCCTCACTGTTGACTTAAACATATGATTCATGGTCCTGTTAGATCCCCCAGTTCTAGAACTTAGGTGTTCATTTATGTCTTGAAAAACAAACTACTTTATGTATTTGGAGATTTGGTGGACTTTGAAGAAGAACAATGATTTCCAAATCATACTGACAGATTTGGATTGGGTGTGACAAAGGCTTCTGAAAGTGACTTTTAAAGTGTTCCCTACAAAGCTTATTTTTCCCATTCAGCCTAATGCTTTGAGTAGAAAATTCAGTTGAGTGATTGGCCACACAATAAGGCAATGGCAAAACCTTCCGTTCAAAATGAGTCATTTTTCTGCATTGGCATTCCTTGCAGTTGATGAAATTCTGGGAGCTTTTACAAAATGAAAGCCGCATTTGCCTGAAGGAGCCAGCCAGGGAAGCAGTGGCCAGGTTGGAAAACAGCTATGTACCCAGTATGATAAGACACGCAACTCTGGTGTTGCTGTTCTACCACCAGCACCATTTCCAGCAAATCTGAAGTCAGTGGATGAGCGTGTGTGGAATGGATTTCCATACACCCTGAAAGAACTCAGAAGCCCTGCACAAAAGATGGGCATTTCAATAGGGAATGCTGGCATCAGCTGATCTTCAAACTATGGGAGAATTTCCAAGAGTAGTGTCTCATAGGAAATGAAGGTGGGTGCATCTTCTCAACAGAGCTGTATCCTACAAGGAAATGAACAAAAACTACTGGTTCATCATGATGTAGGACTTCAGTAGGCTATTAGTGATCAATGTGGAGGATCTCCCTGCGTCACCATGCTCTGTCCCTGTAAGACACACCTTCGTGCTCATAGGTTGCATTCCTTTTCTGGTTTTCTGAGGTTTTTTTCTCCCACTGCATACAATTTCAGCATTTTTTTTTACAACTTGCTATACTGTATATTTCACCTTATTTTCAGTACTGGAGGTATATGTTGTAAAAGGACTTTTTAGAGAGTTCTAATTTGTTTCAGACTTTGGTTGCAAATTTGATTATGAAAGAATGCATTTGCGCAACATTGTGTGAACATTGTGCATGGACATAAAACATTGAAATATTGAAATCTCGGGCCGGCGCTGTGGCTCAACAGGCTAATCCTCTGCCTTGCGGCGCCGGCACACCGGGTTCTAGTCCCGGTCGGGGCGCCAGATTCTGTCCCAGTTGCCCCTCTTCCAGGCCAGCTCTCTGCTGTGGCCCGGGAGTGCAGTGGAGGATGCCCAAGTGCTTGGGCCCTGCACCCCATGGGAGACCAGGAAAAGCTCCTGGCTCCTGCCATCGGACGATCGCGGTGCGCCGGCTGCAGCGCGCCGTCCGCGGCGGCCATTGATGGGTGAACCAACAGCAAAGGAAGACCTTTCTCTCTGTCTCTCTCTCACTGTCCACTCTGCCTGTCAAAAAAAAAAAAAAAAAAAGAAAGAAAAGAAATATTGAAATCTCCTTGATAAGAAATATCCTTTATTTGTTTTGAAAGTCAAAGTTACACAGTGAGAGAGATACCTTCCATCTGCTGGTTCACTCCCCAGATGGCTGCTGCAGCTTGGGCTGAGCCAAGCTGAATCTAGGAGATTCTTTCAGGTATCCCATGAGGGTAGCAGGGACCCAAGCACTTGGGCCATCCTCCACTGCTTTTCCCAGGCCATTAGCGGGGAGCTGGTTCCAAAGTGGAACAACCAGAACATGAGTTGGAGTCTGTATGGGATGCCGGCATCGCAGATGGTGGCTTTACCCACTGTGCCACAACTTTGGGCCCCAAGACAGATGTCTTCTTTTGTACATTTGCATTTGTGAAAAGAGGAAGTTTATCCAGGTCTTTGCTCTTTGGACAGCTGCGTATGTGGTGGTTACCTGTGGTGCTTTTCTGATTGGCCATGTCAAAAGAGGGTTGTGTGTCCTGCTGTTTGACATGACCAAAGTTACAAAGCTAGGTGTATAAGATTACAACCATGTGTCTTTCTACATTTTGCTTCTCGATGTCTTTATTCCTTTAAATTCTGCTTTCTCCTGGCCCTGCTTTTTCTTAAAAAGTACTTTTATTTAGTTTTCATGGCACAGTGACAGGGAGCGGGGGAGAGAGGGATCTTCTGCCCACTGGTTCATTCCCTAAATGCTCCCTCATGGGTGCAGGGGCCCTAGCACTTGGGCCATTCTCCATAGCCAGCGCTGGGCCATGCTAAACCTGGGAGCAGGGGACTGCTTCCAGATCTCCCAAGTGGGTTGCATGGACCCAAGTACTTGAGTCCTGTCTGTTGCCTCCCGGGGTGTACACTGAAAGGAAGCTGGATCAGAAGCCAAGGAGGGAATGTATTCCAGGAACTCAGTATAGGATGCGAGTGGCCCAAGTACAGGCTTAGCATGTTGTGCCATAGCACCTGCACTTAACCTCTAATTTTCTTTAAAGTATTTTTTTATTTGAAAGAGAGAGACATACATCTTCCATATACTGGTGTACTCCCCAGATGGCTGCAACAGCCAGCGCTGGGTCAGTCCAAAGCCAGTGGCTTCTTCCAGGTCTTCCATGTGGGTGGCAGGGGCTCAAACACTTCGACCCCGTCTGCTGCTTTCTCAGGCCATTAGCAAGGAGCTGGATCAAAATTGTAGCAGCTGGGACTCGAACCAGCACCCATATGGTATTCCGGCATCACAGGCAGTGGCTTTGCCCTCTGTGCCACAATGCCAGACCCAATCTGCTTATGAATACAGTTTGTCTACTTGATACTGTTACACCCATGTGAATGCTGTTACTATGCTTGAGTGCTTCTACTTGAAAAACTGTTTATCATTATCTATTTAATGGTGTAAAACAGCCTATAGAGTGTTCTTGCACTTTTGTTTTTCAGATAAATTTCCCTTTATAATGTAAGTAAATGTATTTATAAGAACTGTATTTTCAGGATTTTGACCTTTCAAAGTTTTGCACTGTGGAGATTTTGATCTTTTGGGATTTCAACATCCAGGTCTATGGTATTCAAGATTGCATCTTTCTGGGATTATGCCCAGATCCCAGCAGAAGCACTCATTAAAGGAAGTATAGGAGAGGGTTAAATTCTTGATTAAAAGGGACCTTTTAGGATTTTTCAGTCTTGCTGATCCTAGGTAAAAACAGCCAGCGAATAGCAATTGTGAAATACCATGCTATATGTAGCAAGTCTCTTTGGCTAGAAACAACACTGTCGATTTCTGAAGGTTTTTTTATGGTCAGCTTCATAAACATGGCTTCCTTCAGTCACTCAAATCATTTTTATTAACTCCAACATTATGTTCGTACTTGATTTAGAGAGCGACATTTGATTAGTGACACTGTGTAGAGACGCTGAGCTTGAGAGTAGGTGGCGTACAGGGAGAAGCTCTGCATAGTGCAGAACACGCCGGGCATGGCGTCTTCCTGTGCAAAGCATTTGCAGTGCCAGGCGTGTGTTATCAGCAATGCACTCGGTAAAGCGGTCAGAGATGTCGGATGTGTGGGAGATAACAGCTCCCTCCCTGCAGGTTCAAGGCAGGCCCAATGGCCCATTGCCACTCTCCCTGCCTTGAGACAGAAACATATCCTTGTTCTTGGGCAATCTTGGAAAAGACTATATAATCTTTTCTTTGTTTCAGAACTAAACAGCCCAGGCCCCGAAGAGGAATTTCTCTTGGGGAAATATCCCTAATAGCCTTGAGTGCTTCCCCCCTCCCACTCCATTACCCCTTAGCAAAATGTGGCAACTTGAATTTTACTACAGTAAAATTCATTTCCTGTCTGTTCTGCTGCCCAGACCGACTTTATCACATTCACTTGCCTGACCAGTGATAGCGTGGTTTGGTTGAGAGCAGTAGGAAATGAGAAGTGTAGTGTTTTATAATCACATCAGCATTTTGCTTTGGGAACAACAGAAGGGCTGAAAATCATGGGCTGAATCAAAGAATGAGCTTTGAAGGCAAACGCCACTGCTGGCTCTTCCTTGCTGAGTGTCCTGGGGCTCAGAGAATTGAAATAACCACTGGTTAATCTTCTGCAGGATGAGGTGGGTGTTTCGCACTTGCTTAGCACTTAGCATGGGGAGTGTGCAAGGCCCCACTCTGTGAGAAATGGCGGTTAGCATTAACAGGAGTGAAGAGCTAGGAAGCAACACTCAAGGTATTTGTCATCCTCTACTCATGAAGCTGTGACACGCTATCTGGGGTAGAGAAGGCATATTCCCATTGTAACTCATTCACTTAGCAGCCTAATTTCCTTGGGGAGCTACGACATGGAATACATCCAGACATTAACTTAACAAATATTCATCAAGTGTCAGCTGTGTATTGGTGGACCATGCCAAGTGGTGTGGAGAAAAGAAATGGAGAAGATGTGGCAACAGCAGCCAACAATCTAATGGAGGCAGGAAGTGTGACAACCAGCTACACCACGCAGTATTTGTGACTGGTGCAGGCAAGCAGAGTAAGGTGCTGACTGCTCAGATGCAGTTGGAGAAGATTTCGTGCAAAAGCTGAAATCGGAGCTGGGCATTGAAGAGTGGTGGGAATTCTGGGGAGTGGCATTTCGAGCAGAGTGGAGTCACAGAAAAGGCTTAGTTTAATTCCCCATCACTTACTTTCTGCTCTCCGGGGCTCATAGCATTCTTATTCTTGTAACACAGTAATGTTTCTTTGCTTTAAATAATATGTTTGCAGTAGACATGAACTTGGTGTGTAGGCTGCTGTCCGATGCACACAGCTAAGGCCCTGCCCTTGACTGCAAACTGGAGAGCAAACCTGGGAGGGCCGGGGTCAAGTCTGATGTCTTCCACTTTAAGGAAGCTACAGAGGCCAGTAGTGGCGTAGTGGGCTGGGCTGCCACCTGTAATGCCACTGTTATCCCCATATGGGTACTGGCTCAGGTTCTGGCTGCTCCACTTCTGATCCAGCTCCCTGCTAATGCGCCTAGGAAAGCAGGGGAAGGAGGCCCAAGTCCCAAGCTTCTGTACCCGTGTGAGCGCCTGGATGAGGCTAGGTGTTGTTCTGGCCCAGCCCTGGCCACTGTGGCCATCTGAGGAGTAAACCAGCAGATGAAAGATTGATCAGTCTGTGTCTCTCCGTAACTCTGCCTTTCAAATAATTTTTTTTTGAAAAGTTAGGAATAGTTGTAACTCAGGAGAGAGATTTTTACTACAGTTCACAAGTCTTTGATTCTCCTCAATTTTGATACAAACTAGCCCAACTGCAGTTGACCCTTGACCAACACAAGTTTGAACTGCTTAAGTTTGTGTATACACAGATATTTTTGGAGATATGCAGTAATTTGAAAAAATTCAGAAAAAAACATGTAGCCTAGAGCTATCAAAATTTAGGCTGGTGCCGCGGCTCAATAGGCTAATCCTCCGCCTGCGGCGCCAGCACACCGGGTTCTAGTCCCGGTTGGGGTGCCAGATTCTGTCCTGGTTGCCCTTCTTTTAGTCCTGCTCTCTGCTGTGGCCCGGGAGTGCAGTGGAGGATGGCCCAAGTGCTTGGGCCCTGCACCTGCATGGGAGACCAGGAGAAACACCTGGCTCCTGGCTTCGGATCAGCACAGTGCGCCGGCCGTAGCGCACCAGCCACAGCAGCCATTGGAGGGTGAACCAACAGTAAAGGAAGACCTTTCTCTCTGTCTCTCTCACTGTCCACTCTGCCTGTCGAAAAAATTTAAAAAATTAAAAATATGTCATGAATACATAAAATTTAAATGGTCTCTTATTTACTACCATAAAATAAGTAGTTATCTATTAAAAAGATAAAGTGTATAAAAACTTAAAAGAACTTATAGACCATCCATGGTGTTATCTCCATGTGAGCAGTTCATCTCCAAAAAATTAGGTATTGCAGTGAGAAGTGATCTGTTGGAGTTCTCATATTTTTCACCATAAATGTACGTAAAAAGCAAAAAAAGTGTGTTAATCAACAGCTTGTTATTGGTAAGGCTTTCGGGCCAGCAGCAGGCTGTAGGTAGGTAAGTATTTGGGGAATCAAAAGCTGCATGTGAATCTTCAGTTACATGGGTTGGAGGCAGCTTCGGTGTTGTGCAAGGACCAAGTATATCAAGTTTTCAGGTTGTGTGCAGGGCCCTTTTCAGAATGACAGGGACGAGGGGAAAAGGACATTTTACCAAGACTGACTTGGTATGTGGCTGTGGGCATCATCCCAGAGTGTGCCTTTCAGAAGCCAGCCAACTGCCCATCAGTACCTGACACTTGGAGAGGAAATTGCGTTTGCATTTGTTCTTAGTCTTTATCCCACTCCGGGCCAGCTGGAGATCAGGGCAGGGTGGGTGGTCCATGGAAACTTTGCCTTTCGGCTGGCGCCGTGGCTCAACAGGCTAATCCTCCGCCTTGCGGCGCTGGCACACCGGGTTCTAGTCCCGGTCGGGGCGCCAGATTCTGTCCCAGTTGCCCCTCTTCCAGGCCAGCTTTCTGCTGTGGCCATGGAGTGCAGTGGAGGATGGCCCAAGTGCTTGGGCCCTGCACCCCAAGGGAGACCAGGAAAAAGCACCTAGCACCTGGCTCCTGCCATCGGATCAGCGCGGTGTGCCGGCCGCAGCGTGCCGTCCGCGGCAGCCATTGGAGGGTGAACCAACGGTAATGGAAGACCTTTCTCTCTGTCTCTCTCTCTCACTGTCCACTCTGCCTGTCAAAAAAAAAAAAAAGAAAAGAAACTTTGCCTTTCACCCATCCAGGCTGATGTAGAGAGACTGGGGGGTTCTCAAGTGCTTCTGAAGCCTGGCCTTTGCCAGCAGGAAGACACGACTTCCCTGGACTTGAAATGCTGACTATGGGAAGACAGGAGCCTCGCAGCAAGGAAGGAACCTCCTGTCTCTGAAACCCCTGGTCCAAGACTTGCTGAGTTTGTTGTTCGAAAAGTTTGCTGCTGAATTGTTTGCTTAACCCAGTGACAGTGTCCAATTGATTTAGTCTATAACATGATGTGACTATGCGCCCCCACCCACCTGATCATTCTTTCCCCATGTAGCAGAGGATCTGGCAAATGTGGCTTTGTAGGCAGCCAGCTTTGTAGATTCTGATGCATCCCCATGTAGTAGCCTCTAAATGGTGAGTAATCGCATGTGCTGGTTAGATGGACAGGGCAAAAAGAACACTTGAAAGCAAGTTTTGAAAAGTACAGGCGTATTTGACCTGGGCTTAGTTTTTTGTTAGCCTGTCTGCCTGGCTAATGTATAGCTGGTTGGCATAATTAAAAAGGAAATTTTGTGAAAAACAATGATTCTTTCCAGGGTGTCCTGTGCCATTGCTGATCAGAGCTTGGGTGCTGCTGGCCAGCTCAGACATTACAGCTGCCCCAAGGGGTCTTGTGTTCATTTCAAAATGCCTTGAAGTCAGGCATGTCAGCAGTGGTATTCTGTCCTTGCAAAGTACAACTGCAGCTTCCACCTCTGAAATTGGAGATAATAACCCTGCCTTGCTACTCATAGGTTTTGTGCGATTCTGAAAGCACATTGCCTATGACAATGCACAGAAGAAAACAAAATGCTTAGCAAATATAGAATTGTAACAGAGCTCTCACAGAAGAGTTTAAGGAATTTTTGCTTGCAAATAAGTTGGACAAAATTTGAAATTGGGTGCAAGACTTACAAGCATGAATCCCTCTTTCTCCCAAGTGGACCTTCTGCTGCCATCTGCCCACAGCTCTCCTAATGCCTTTGCCAAGGAATAATTGATCATTGAAACTTATCCCATCCCTGAAACAATGGTCTCCATGCCTTAGGAGATACAACTTTCGCATGATTAGACACCATGTTTTTATTCGATAAAAGTATTAATCAAACACCTGCTTGTATCTAGTGCTAAGCCAGGCACGGTCCAATTGTGGGTTCTGTGTCAAAAGGCTTAAATTTTAGGAAGGCCTTAATGCAAAACTATAGAGTACTGTTTGATGAAGAGACCAGTGACACATGTAGTAACAAATAGAGCTGGGGGAGCTAAAAAATAAAATGATTTCTGACACAGGAGGAATCAAGGAGGAATTGGCAACGGGCTAAGGGTGGGTACAGGTGAGTTTAGAGATGATAAACTCCATTCCCTTCAGAGAGCCAAGCTGGTGTGTTATGATGGAGGGGCGGGCAGGGCAGGCGTGAGTGGGGTAAACTGGGCAGGTGTTGGCTCCCGTGAATACTTGCCCACTACTCAGGCAGAACCAGCGGTTGCCACTGGGAATGTGGGCCACAACAGCCAGAAATGATACCTAAGGAGAATCTAGAAAGTCACTTTTTTGAAAGTTAGAGGTGACCCCGTGAAAGTGGTGACCCCGTGAAAGTAGTGACCTGGGGAGGTTTTTGAGTAAGGGAGGGGACTTAATGGGTAGAAGAAGTCAGGAGCTGGGAACTCAATCTGTGCCTCCCATGGGTGGCAGGGACCCCACTACTGGAACCATTACCTGTATCCTCCCAGGGTGCAGGATAGCAGGGAGCTGGAAACAAGAGTGGAGCCCAGAATTTGACCCGGGCGCCCCAACGTGGGAGGCAGCTCTGCCAAGCAGAGTGTCTTCACTACTGCCAAATGCTCACCCTTATCCACTTTCTGATTAGAAAACCGTAGCTGAACATCTAGGTAAGAATGACATGGAGCTAACCATGTTAGGGGATGTGTTAGATCACGGAGACCCAGGCGTGGCACCACGGTGCTGTGTGCTTCACACCAGTCACACCCTCTAAGGGAGGGGCAGGAATTAATCTCCATTTAACACATGAGAAAACTGGGGCTACCAGGTCCCTGAACATCGTCCAGCTAGGGAGACAGGTCAGGATTTAAACCCAGGGACATTTGATTCTAAAGACTATTAGTCCCTCTACTATATTCATGGGTGTGTGTGTGTGTGTGTGTGTGACACAGACACACAGATCAGTTCTCTTTAGTAATTCTACCTTCCTGTAATTTTTAAAAGATTTTATTTAATTTACTTGAAAGGCAGAGTTAGGGAGAGAGAGATCAAGATCTTCCATCTGTTGTTCACTCCCACTTCTGGGTGTCCCACCTGGGTGCAAGGGCTCAAGACTTGGGCCATCTTCCACCACTTTCCCAGGTGCATTAACAGGGAGCTGGATCCGAACTGTGGAGCAGCTAGATCTTGAACCTGTGCCCATATGAGACACCAGCATCGCAAGCAGAAGCTTAACCTGCTATGCCACAACACTGTCCCCTCCCCCGGCTTTTTTTTTAAAGACTTGTTTTAAAATTTACTTGAAAGCTAGAGTTAGAAGAACACACCCACCCACACACACACACACACACACACACAGAGAGAGAGAGAGAGAGAGAGAGAGAAATGAGAGAAATTCTCCTGTGATTTCACATCAGATACATAGAGATCTCAGAGTAAGGATGGGGCACTCGATTCAACCAGAAGCTGATGTTCAGGAGCAAGTTGTGTGTAAAGGGCCAACGAAGGGTAGGAGCACTACAGTGCAGGAAATAGTGGTGGTTGTCCCCAAGATAGTGTTCCAGTTCTCTGTCTTCCAGGAGGCAGGTCTCATCTACTAGAGCAAGTTAACGTTGTCTATCACTAAATATGAGATGACTTGAAGTGTACTGGTTGTGTCAAGGTCATGACGTACATTGTCCTATTCTAGAGAAGAATGTGGAAATTCTTGCCCCAGAGTCAGGCCTGGCATCGTATCTGTGCTGCTGGCCCGTGACCCTGTGACCTCGGCTATTTTAGATGTCTGAAAAGCTGGCCATCATGAGCGCAGTGTCCATCTTACCTGGACGTTTGGCTATGGCTTCCTAATCAGAAGGTGAATGGGGTGAGCCTTTGGCAGTGGAGAAGACACTCTGCTTGTCAGAGCTGCCTCCCACGTTGGGGCGCCTGGGTCAAATTCTGGGCTCCACTCTTGTTTCCAGCTCCCTGCTATCCTGCACCCTGGGAGGATACAGGTAATGGTTCCCGTAGTGGGGTCCCTGCCACGCATGGGAGAGACAGATTGGGTTCCTAGCTCCTGACTCTGGCGTGGCTCAGCCCTGGCTGAAGCAAAAATTTAAAACATGAGTGAGATAAAGTCTGCAACAGTTGGGTTCTAGAATGTCTTAGTTCTCGGAAAATGAGCTGATATGGATGGGGGATATTTGTACTGATGAGTAACAGTACCTTCCCAGTAACTTTGTGCCTGATCTTCCTGTTGCCTCATGTGTGTGATCTGGGAGTTCATTACCTTTGCTGGCTTCCTAGTTAACAGGCTGTCATGGAGGTTTCTTCCCTCTCTCCATGTACTCCTCAATGAGGCAGAAACTGTTCACGTGCCTGGGATGACTATGCGCAGACTTGGGGTCAGATGTATGAAGTCCACGCTGTCACAGGAGATGCGGAACATCAGGTCGCCAAACCATGGCATTTTCCCAGTAGAGAGGCAAAGAGGAAAGGTAGCTCCATGGAGCTTGGAATATGCGGAGCTGTGTTCACTGCCTGTGTCTAGACCACGTTGGTTTTGTTGTCAGTCTGACTTGTGCTCCCTCCACAGTGTGGACACGTCGGCTTCCTTTGGTGCCAAGTTGAAACCCTAGAAACTTTATTTTCTGGGAGGAATTTGCTTGGGAATTGATGAGAAAGGATTAGAGAAATGAGGGGGAGTTTGGCTGGGTTGAAAACTGATGTTGTCCTGGTTCCCATAATCCTTTTTAGGTGGGGGAGAAGGAGCACTGGTTTTGCTGTTACTTAACGAGGCTTTCCTCGTTAAAGAAGGCATAGCGTGCAGAACATCATTTTCGGAAGTTCTTCCTGCTGCGGGTAGTAACCTCAGGTGACTGTGATTACTACTCGGCCTCAGCCCTCCTAGATATGGTGTGCCCCCTCTCGGGCAGCCCACCTGTCACCGCTGCTTTAGGTAACGTACGGCCGTGTGCTGACTGAAGGTTGTAGCCTGAGGGGGTAGGAAAAAGGCAATATCCAGGGATCACCAGTGCTTCCTCCACTCTGGATGAACAAACAGCCCCCTCCCCTCTCCACAAACATGCCCCTGTAAAGGCAGGGCTTTGAGAAGGAAATACAAGTGATACCTGAACCTAGGACAACACAGTACACAAAGAGTTTCTTTGCTCTTCCAGGAACCCTGACTTCCTAATTAGAGAAAACCCACTTCATTTTGCATGAGTAAAATTTCTAGGTCTAAGTCAAATGAATTGGCAGTACTAACAGTTTGCTCAAGGCAGGCACAGTCAAATAGCTTTGCCCTTAAAAGGCTCAAGGAAATGAAGTGGCCTGGCCTAGACTTCCCCTGCAGTTGTTTGCTCTTCAGGCCAGTGGGGCTTGCAAGAACTGCACCTGTGAAAACCAATGCCAGGTTGTGGCGAGCTGGTCCTAAGTTACTGAACTAAATAGATGCTTGGGGTACCTGAAGCTTCTGTGATTACAAGCTTGATTTTTTTCAAGTATATTGATATGAGACAGAATAAAAGTAGTGTTTAAATGCTGTTGTCTAAAACAGCTTTTTTTAAAAAAAAAAAAGTATTTGAGAGGCAGAGTTACAGAGAGGGAGAGACAGATCTTCCATTTGCTTGTTTACTACCCAAATGGCTGGAGTTGGGCCGATCTGAAGCCAGGAGTTTCTTCTAGGTCTCCCTGTGGATGCAGGGGCCCAAGCAGTTGGGCCATCTTCCACTGCTTTCCTGGGCTCATTAGCAAGGGGCTGCATGGGAAGTAAGGCCGCTGGAACTCAAACCTATGCCCATACAGGATGCCAGCGCTGCAGGCAGAGGCTCAACCTATGAGGCCACAATACCAGCCCCAGAAAGTTCTTCTTTCTAGTTGTGCCCACACTTGCCTTTCCTAATGCAGCAGGCATGTGAACCCAATGGCCTCTCTCTCTGCCTCTCTCTCTGCCTCTCTCTCTGCCTCTCTCTCTCTGCCTCTCTCTCTGCCTCTCTCTCTGCCTCTCTCTCTCTCTGCCTCTCTCTCTCCCTGCCTCTCTCTCTCCCTGCCTCTCTCTCCCTGCCTCTCTCTCCCTGCCTCTCTCTCCCTGCCTCTCTCTCCCTGCCTCTCTCTGCCTCTCCCTCTCTCTGCCTCTCCCTGCCTCTCTGCCTTTCAAGTAAAATATTTTTTAAAGTCATACAACAGAGTAATAAGTTGGGGGCTGGCACTGGGGTGCAGTGGGTTAAGCCACTGCTTGTGATATGAGTATCATATATCTGGAGTGCCAGTTCAAGTCCTTGCTGTTCCACTTCCTATCCACATCCCTGCTAATGAACTCAAGAAAGCAGGGTAGAATGTTTCCAAGTACTTAAGCCCCTTCCACCCCTGTAGGAGACCCGGATGGAATTTCTGGCTCCTAACTTTGGCCTAGCCCGTTGCAGACCTAGCTGTCTCAGCCATTTGGGAAGTGACCTGACAGATGGATGTTTGTTGTGTCTCTTGTCTTTCTCTCCCCACTTCTCTGTCACTTTGCATTTCAAATACATAAATCTTTTATAAAATAATAAATCTTTAACAGTCTGAGCCATATATCTGGAATTACATATGACTAATATATTGGAGAGGACAAGCAACAGAAAAGACATAGGTTTAGTGGATAGACATCACAGATCATATCAGTAGAGGCTAACAGCAAACTCTCTGAAGACGAAGGAGGTCATAATTCTGCACTGGTCATGCCACAGTTCAGGTGAGGATCCTACTTTGTGCACTGCACCTTGAGAGGCATAGAGGCAAAGTCGATCATATTCAGCAAAGAAAGGCCAGCAGGAGTCAAGCCTCTGATGTGGTGATCGGAGAAAGGGGCACAGGGCTGCTAGGGAATGCTCAGGCAGATAGCAGGAAAAAGGATGGTGAGCAGAGGTAAGGGTTGTTTTGCAGCCTTTAAGTTGGTGCATCCTTTGTTGATGATTTTCGAGTGACTTAGAGTCATCCTTCTCCTTGAGGCTGGAAGAGACCCTGATGGCTGGAGGTTTCCTTGATGGGGGTAGTCCCCGTGTGATAGGGAAACTTCTGCTTTGTTGACAGATTTTCTCCCATGCCTACAGTTTTTCAAAACTATCAGCTGAAAACCACCCTTATTTGAAAGACATATTTTGGTCTTCTATACACTTTGCTCTATCTAAGGTGTTGTGATCCCTCCCTGGCACTACAAGCCAGGGAGCTCTTTCTCCTACACACTCAGCCAAAGCATCGGTTGGGCTGGTGGTAGGAAGGGGTTGCAGGACTGGAGACAAAGTGGGTTGCTGAGTTGATCAAAGGAGGCCAGGATGTGTATTCTCGTGTGCAAGGTAAATCAAACTGGGAGTGTAGAGAAGTGGTCTCCAATCCTTGGTCATGCACCTCACCATAAGATAATGTCTGTATGTGTACTCCAAAGTAGCAATTGCAACATTAAAACTGCGAACACACATTACTGCTTCCTTGTGCTGTGGCTTACCATGTTATGTAAGTTCTGACATACACGTAAGCCAACCTGGGATGAACGAGGGCGTCTACCGCTGTGTGCCCCTGTGGGTTTTAGAATTCAGTTCCCACCTTTTCCTTTGAATTGTTTTTACACAAGCTAATGGGAGGTCATCTGACAGCTGAACCAAGTGGAAGTACCTATGTCTGTTGAGATTTTATACTTTTAGAAGAAACACTAAATTTGAATATTTTTCTGCACAGGTCAGTGGAGTGCCTTGTTTGACTCCCAGGCTTGGGATCCAGTGGTGGAGAATATATCCCTATTTACTGAAGCAGAGGTCCCCAGACCAGCAGCCCTGGCCTCACGTGGGAGCTTGTTAGAGATGCAGACTGTCAGTGCCTCAATCCGCTGAGTCAGCATCTGCGTTCTGAGCGAGAGCTCTAGGTGTTTGCTCTGCAGAGAAGAGTTGTTAAGGGGCTACTGCGGGATTCGGAGGTGGGAGGTTGGCAGGCAGGAGGCACAGAGATCATGGAGGTGGCATTGTAGCCTTGCAGACAGCTCACCCAGTAGTCAGGCGTCCAGTGTCTGCTCAGACTCACACTCACCAGTTGGTCAGTTGAGGTCAAAGAGAACTAATATGAAAGATTTCTTTAAAAAACCCCAGCCTCCCAATCAATGAGAAGATAAAAACTAATTAAAATCTGAGATAAGTTTCCTGGATTGTCAAGAACTTGTGGGGGAGCCCGGCTCCCCTGAATGAGAGTTTTAGGTTACCAGAGCTTTCCCAGCTCCCTGCTGTTGATCTGCCTTCTTGCCTGGAGCTCTGATGACCTTGGGTATACATTTCTTGCTTTTTTTTTTTTTTTTGTCTTCCTTAATAATTTCCTTGCCTTTTCTTTTTTCTCCTCCAAACCTGAACTTAGTCTGGGAGGCCTTGCCTCCATTTCCTGCTGAGATTGACAAAGCAAAGGCTGTGTTGTCCTTGCTTTGTTGGGGGAATTAGGCCAGTGAGAGGTGGGGTGAAGTTCTTGTGCATGTCCCAGGACTCTGGAGCTTCATGCTCCATGAGTGCTGCTGGGACATCTCTGAGCAGCCTTTTGTGTGCAATTTGGCTTGAAGAAATTGCAGACTCTAGCACTGTAGAAATCAGTAGGGATCCTGATGGTAACATGGCTGAGCAGAGGTGTAAAACACAAACACTGGCAGCGAAAGAGTAGAGTTTGCATCAGGATGACCCCTGGCTCTTAAGTACCTCCTGGAGACTGCCCAGTATCCTGAGAATTCAAAGATGAGCAAAACTAAGCCCCTGATTTCACATAGCTCAGTGTTTTGTAGCAAAGAGAGATAATGGGTGATCCCAGATATGTTGTGCAACAACAGAAACATGTAGGAAGTGTCAAGTGATAAAAATGGAGCCTATGATTAAATTCTGTGGCAACCTGGGATGAGGGAGCAAAGGAGTTTGTGTCTGAGTTTCTGTCTGCTGGGTTGAAGAGAAGAAAGAGGAAGGCAGATAGATGCTACAGCTGGTGCAATTCAGACATGTGAATTTACACTGAGTGAGGGCAAGCTGCAAATTCAGGGTGATGCACAAGATCTCAGGAGAGGCGGATGCACAGGGGTTAAGGAGATTGGCGTTTATCCTGTTGGGCAGTTCCTTTCAAACTGGGTAACAGGTACCTGAGGTGGGAAGCAGCAGGGGAGGGGAGAAGGTTGGGGAAGTTGTTGAAGGCAGTAATGCAGGTGGGGAGTTAGTGGGTTAGAAATTCTCAGGTTTGAGGAGAAGCACTGAACTTAGTGTCTGCTGAAACAGTAAACCATTACTGAGTAGCAGCGCAAGTCTAAAGTGTCCTATATTTTCTTTGGGGATTTCTATGCCAAGTAGGATCAACTCAAGGTTGGGTGGACAAACACTTGGAGCTGAGAGTTAAGTGTGGCTGAAAGGGTGTTAAAGACGATGCAGCACATGACCCAGGCTGTGAAGAGAATGAGTATGGAGTGAAAATAATTTCAGCAACGATGGGGATTTCAAAGTATCCAAAGAATTCCTCAGCTTTGGGGAGCTGAGTTGGACTGAGACCAGAATGCTGTAGTTTGATTCCTTCAGAAATTACCATTCATGGCTAAGTCTTATGTCCCAGGCTTTCCTCTTCCTCCCTGAACTAAGCTTGGCCTGCCCCACCTTGGGCTTATTTGAGGTGGCAGAGGAGAGCCAGCAACAGATGCAGCTGGGTAGCAGGAGATTTTGACAAGGGTTCGCAGGAACATGGGATGCCAGGCTGTTTGTTCTGGGTGCTTTGGCACCCTGGGTCCTGAGTATTTTGTGACCGCACCACACTACGGCAACAGGAGACCCTGTAACTTAAGATATAATTCTGTGGGGGCCAGTGTTGTGCTGTAGTGGGTAAATCCACCACCTGTGTCGGTGTCGTCCCGTATGGGCACCAGTTGGTGTCCCAGCTGTTCCACTTGCAGTCCAGCTCCCTGCTAATGGCCTGGGAAAGCAGCGGAAGCTGGCCCAAGTACTTGAGCCCCTGCATCCACATTGGGAAACCTAAAACAAAGTCCTGCCTGCTTGTTTTGACCTGGCCAAGCCCTGGCTGTTGCTGGAGTGAATCAGTGGATGGAAGATCTCTCTCTCTCTGTCTCTAACTCTGCCTTTCAAACAAATAACTCTTTAAAAAGACACTTCTGTGATCTGCCTTGTTCTTTGAGCATTGACTTCCTAAAAGAGAGAATAGGATTAGTTGATCCTGCCAATTCCCAAACCAAAGTCTTCAGCACCACATTTCTGGAAAGTGGACCTTTTGTTTCCAGTGAGTCTGCAGTTGTGTGGGACCAGGATTTCGGTCCTGGACAATCATCTGTGGCAGAACCACTTCCTACCACTTTGTATGGGCCAGGCACATGGACTCATGCCATCCTCACAGTATCACAAAGTAGGTACTATTATAATTTTCATTTTACGTATGAAGGAACCAAGGTTCACTGACTTGCCCATGTGTCCATAGCTAGAGAAGGGCAGGGCCAGGAGGTTTGCTAGGGAGTTTCTGCTCTGAGCCTTCCTAGAAGGCTGCTTCTCAAGAGTTGATTCCAAGCATGCCTCTTAAAGCTGGCACCAGGTTTCAGGGTTTAGTCCCATAGCTTGTCTCAGCGTAGTATGTAACTGAGGTTTCATGTGGTCTCTATACAAGCGGGTCCACCCCTTCCTGCAATACCCCTCCTGTCCCCCTCATCCACATACCCCACACAAAGTCTGAATTACAGGTAGACACTCTTAGGGTGATCATGTAATTTAACATGCAAATGGACGTAGTCTGAGAGTGGAAGTGAGCGCTGGTGGAAGCTAGGACTGTAAGGGCGACACAGACTAGGACTGTTGCAGACAAGATCACCCTGATTGTAGGTTACATATTTAGTGAGAATGGAAAGAAGTCACAAGTTGACCCATAATGTTTCCAGCCTGCTTAAAATTGACAGAAACGCAGAAGTTCCAAAAGGCCTGGTTCATGATAGGTGCTTAATAGATCTTGAATGTATAAATGACAGGTTGAAGTTTGTTCCTGGAAAGGGGGGCGGGGAGGAGAGAAATCAATCACCTAGCAAAGGTGTAGGGGTGGTAAGGAAGGAGTGTGGGAAGGGAAGGGGTGAACAGACCACTCTTAGCAACACTGTCTAAGCACTTTATACCTGCAAGGTAGTTCTTGACATTGATGTAAAGAAGTAAATCAACAGACCCAGAGAGAGGTTAAAAAAATTTATTCCACTTCTTGTATTGTATCTTTTGATAAGACTATCAATGAAAGTTGTGAATCTTGGGGAGCACTTGGCATCTTGACAGCATTCCCTGCCATGGAAAACACTCTTCAGTGGCTGAAGGGGAGACAAAAGGTCTTTGAAAAGCCCAAGACCAGGAACTTGCTGGCATCAAGATTTCCTTTGATTCTACAATATCAACATCACTTTACAGAACTGGAGGAACTTGATTCTTGAGAAATTGAAAGAATGTGCCCCAGGGTCACTGAGCGGTCACAAAACCAGACTAGCAGCTTGTCACTGGTTACAAATCTCTGTATTGCTGAGAGGGCGGGACCAGGGCACACTTCCCTTTCCTGATCTCGAGCTTCCAGTCCCCATAGATTACGTTTTGGGAGAATAGTGAGGGTGGATGAGAGGGAATGTGTTGTGTTGTCACACAGTACTTGCATTGAAGACAATTGTCACATTACCTGCTCTGCTCATTGACATTCAGTTGTACCCAACCTCAGGGTGAAGGCCCCTAATTCGTTCAGGGTACCTGAAGGCAGACACGGGCTCTGGAATGCCACGTGTATGGGCATAGCATAGGGTGGGATGGATTTCCCGGAACTTAGAATCTGGGTAGAAACATTGTCTTCACATCACATGCATCTCACTACCAGCCTCCCAGGGAATAGAGCCGAGACATCGTAGCCAGCATTGTCTTGCTGTCTCAGAGAAGGGCTGCGGTGTTGCCTGGACTCACGCACTGCTGTTGAGGCTCACGCTATGTTGAGGATGCAAGTGAAATGGTGGCGTGGATAGATGACTTTGGTTCCTTGTCTCATGTGAAAGAGAGAAAAGCAAGATTGAATTAAGTCAGAAACTTCCTGCCACAACGGCAGGTGCTCCGAGAGAGGCACACCCGAGAGGCTGGTGGAAGTGGGGTTTTAAGGCACAATTTTCGGGAAAAGCTAACAGTCAGTAATAATCAGTTAAAAATGGGCACAACACTGATCAAAAGGCTGGATTTGGAATCTCGTTTGCCCTGTCTTGCTTGCTTATGATAAAACAAAAGAGCCATCAGAAGGGTGAGACAGGCAGCTTATTTCTATTTCTGTGATAAAACTAGAAGCTCAGAGGGTTGGGTGGGGACTTTGGTCTGGCTAAAGGTAGCTTTTGGGGGGAAACATGCAGTGGGGTTGGGTATCTTGGTCTTGCTAAAAATAACTTTTGTGGAGAAAAAAGCATTTTGCACCATCTCAAAGAGATTTCCCTGTCCTCATTTCCACCAGGACCAACTTAACTGCCTGTTAACCCATCTGACGCCACACTCTTTGTCCCCTAGAAGAATGGACCCTAACTTCTGTTAAGGGGCAATGAACACTCTGGCTGCTTTATGCAGAAAGGGGTTGTCACTGAGGGACAGAAGCACGACATTGTTCTGAGGCTTAGACCCAAGGGTCCCGGGCAGAACGCCACCTGGAGTTTCGTGGCTTCTGGATGGTCAGTCCTGGATAACAGAGTATAAGGCAGTGTCCATCTCTGCCAGCTGAGGGGCTGATCTGCTGAGCATTCCAGGGATTCAGCAGGCAGCCTCAGTGTCAGACAGTTGTGGAGCTTTAGATGTAACAATTGTCAGGGGGTTAAACCATTTGGTCAAAGTAACTTAGTCCTGAGCATTTTAACTACAGCTGGGGACCAGATCTAGTCAGATAAAGCTAACTCCTTGAAGATTCCAATTTTTAATTGAACTCAATGGCAATAGAAAACGCGAGAAACCTCCCTGAGATCATAAAATGTTGTTGCCTAGGTCAGTTAGAAAACACAAAAAAACCCTGATTGAAAAGGATTAGTATGTGATAGCAGCATGTGTCCACTGGGACAGTTTAATAGAACATGCAGAATTTTAACCCAAAGCTACTTTATAGCAGTTTTCAGATCCAAGTAGGAAACAAGTAAATGATTTTTTTTTTTGACAGGCAGAGTTAGAGACAGAGAGAAAGGTCTTCCTTCCCTTGGTTCACCCCCCAATGGCCGCCACATGTGCCGATCCAAAGCCAGGAGCCAGGTGCTTCCTCCTGGTCTCCCATGTGAGTACAGGGCCCAAGTACCTGGGCCATCCTCCACTGCACTTCCGGGCCACAGCAGAAGCTGGACCAGAAGAGGAGCAACCAGGACAGAACTGGCGCCCCAACCAGGACTAGAACCTGGAGTACTGGTGCTGCAGGCAGAGGAGTAGCCTAGTGAGCCGTGGCGCTGGCCACAAGTAAATGATTTTTTTTTGACAGGCAGAGTGGACAGTGAGAGAGACAGAGAGAAAGGTCTTCCTTTGCCGTTGGTTCACCCTCCAATGGCCGCTGCGGCCGGCATGCTGCGACCGGTGCACCGCGCTGATCCGATGGCAGGAGCCAGGTGCTTCTCCTGGTCTCCCATGGGGTGCAGGGCCCAAGCATTTGGGCCATCCTCCACTGCACTCCTGGGCCACAGCAGAGAGCTGGCCTGGAAGAGGGGCAACCGGGACAGAATCCAGCACCCTGACCGGGACTAGAACTTGGGGTATTGGCGCCACAGGTGGAGGATTAGCCTATTGAGCCGCAGCGCCAGCCTAAGTAAATGATTTTTACAGTTATATTTTACCAAAGTGTTGCAAACCCTAGGAGTCTTGGGAAAATGTTAAGCCTAGAAAATAAGACATTTAAGCATAGTACCAACAATGATTTGTTACAAGACATATTTTTGAGAATCACATTGAGGTTGACTACTGTAACAACTCTATAGTGTCTTAGAAAGCATAGCAGAGTTTCACAGACCTTCGTACTGCTTAGGGCAGTGGCAATTAGGGAGCTGTATGGTTTAGCAAGGCATGTGTTGATGATTGGAGAACAGAAGAATCTTCAATAGGTGGTCAGAGAAATTTATTAAAAGATTTATTTACTTTAAAGAGTTAGAGAAGGTAAGGCGCGGGTGGGGGGGGGGGGTCTTCCATTCTCTGGTTCACTCCCCAATCGGCTCAACGGCTGGAGCAGCACTGATCCAGAGCCAGGAGCTTCTTCCGGGTCTCCCATGGTGGGTGCAGGGGCCCAAGCACTTGGGCCATCTTCCGTTGCTTTCCCGGGCCATAGCAGAGAGCTGGATCAGAAGTAGAGCAACTGGGACTCGAACTGGCACCCATATGGGATGCTGGCACTGCAGGCAGCAGCTTTACCTACTATGTCACAGCACCGGCCCCCAGAGAAACTTAAAATTTAGCAAGTGAAATAATGTGAACCCTTTGGGTCAGCAGACAGTCTAGGGGGAAAAAAAAGTTGAGAGAGATTGGAAAACATGGCTCTGATGGCCCTGCAGGGAGTGTGGTCACTGCTAAAGACAGCAGTTTAAAATGAACCCTGTTGCAGCCAGTTCTTGTCATTTTAAAAATGGCGACTAAGGACAGGTGGCATCCTTTAGGGGAGAGGGCTGCCTGAGCCCGGGTGCTGGGCCTTGGCTACTGAACAGAGGCAACTCTTGTGAGGAAAGGAGAGGGGTGCTGCACAGACCCTGGGCGGATCAGGTGAGCCCAAGTCAGGAGGGTCATGGTGGAGAGTTCTGAGAGAAAGTTGGGCTAGACCTCTTCTAACCTGGCCAGGCTGGGCACTTACTCCCCGTCCGCCGTTTCCCGGGACACTCCAGATTTTAGGATTAACATCTGCTGCCAGAGGGAGGCATCAAGTCTCCTGTGGTCCTGTAAGAACTATGGTCTCCATCTGGGCCAGGACATCTCCGCCTGGTGAAGGTGCCTGGCTGTCTGGTATGAGCAAAAAGTGAGTGAACCTTAGACCATTGTGGACACTGCTCAAAGGTTGGGTCACATATATAACTGGGGTGATTCCTGAGACACCATTACAGCACTATGAGAGGAGGGGGGGCCAAAGCGAGAGTGAAGAAGAGGGAAAAGTGCTCTCAGGTGTCCAGAAGGAAATTCACAGATTCTCCATGCACTGTGAGAGCCACCTGGGACCCCTGCACGCTGATGTTTCAGTGGAGCTGATAAGGAGAGTCCGGGGTCCCTTCAGTCCCGTGTGGGAGGTCTAGTGGAAATGCCTGACCCCGAGTTCTTGGCCTTCAGGGCAGTCGAATCTCCAGTGATCTCTGCGGATAGGCCTTGGCCCTGGGGTCCATTTCTATGGTCCTTGGCAAAGAGTCCACAGCGAAAGCACGTGGGAGGTCCCCAGGGATCTCCCTGGTACTGAGACGTCACCAGGAGGGCACTATTCCACTTCACAGTTTGATCCAGGTGTTGCGTCCCCTCCTGATCTCTGTGACTTAAGACCATGGTGGCCACCTTTAGGAGATTGTCTAGAGTGCTCTCAGGTCCCGCTGCAAGTCTCTCAAGCTTTGTTCCTAATGTCCGGGGCAAACTATGTTAGAAACCTATCTTTTAAAATTGCCTGCTCTTCCACAGAGTCAGGATCTAATGGAGTATATTTCTTTAAGGTCTCCCTCCATCATTCTAAGAAAGCAGGGGGGAATTTCCTGTGGTTCCTGATCTATCAGGGGTAGTTTAAAGCCTGCAGATAAGGAACCTCGACCCACTTAGGCTAACTTTCTCCATAAACTTCCTCTGCGGGAAATGTTCAAAAAATGTTCAGGATGAAACAGAGGCAGAGAAAGGGGGCATCAGTTCTTTGTCTCACCTGGAAGAATTTCCACGCAAACAAGGCAGAACAGAAAGATTTATTTAAGTCAGAACCCTCCTGCCACAGTGATCAGGAGAGCGCTCCTAAGAGAGGCAGACCCCTGGGCACAAGATTTAAATGAGGCATTTTTGGGAGGGCAGTCGTCATTGTTGAAATTGAGGTTCTGGGTAGATTTGCAGGAAAACGTTTTCATCATCCCCATTCACTTTTTAAAATTGTGTGTTAAGATACAGACTAGCCTGGGCTGTATTTAAAGACAGTCGCAGCATGCACTCAAATTAAAATCTGATATATTTCACTGTTGTATTCACTCCAACAGTTGCGTCTTACTGACGGCATAACACATAACAAGTTCTAAACATGTTTTTCAAACAGGATGAAGCTGTTGTTGGCCCTGGATATGATACAGTTTTCTAGAATCTTAAGGGAGATTGAAACCACAGAGCCACTGATACAGGGCAGGTGCAATGGACCTCAGATAAAAGTGAGCCAAGACTACATCTTCTTGCTAGGATGGGTCGTTGTTCCACTCTATCGCCCTCAGCCTATTGTTGTGGATTCTGGCGATGAATGTGCTCATATTGCAGAATATGAACTCTAACTGGTGATAGGTGGGGAGTTAGGATTTCTTTGTTTACTTCCATTGACAAAATATGAGTCTTTGGAGAGCAAGACTCAGTGGGAAAAGCATGTTCACTGAGAAGCTCTGGAAGTAGCAGAGCCAAGCATTTGCGGTGCTGGCATCTCCCAGTGCCCAAGGACGTGTCCATTCAGCATCAGAGCAGCTCCCCTGGAGTTCTGACAACATGATGGCCATCCCAAGGGACTGCCTTCAAACAATGTTTCTGTCTTCTTGCTTCCAGATTCTACAGAGCCTTCTTTGAAAGTGAGCAGTGCATTGGAAGGTTTCCCAAATTTTGAGTCTGTAGCTAGGGGATATGAGACGTTTGTGAAGGCTATGGTAAAAGGATTCAAATTGTGTTGATGGTTGACTAGTTCTGGAAGGCTGCTTTATCAAAGAGGAGTCATTTGTTTTCAAAGATTTATTTATTTAATTGAAATAGTTAGAGATGGAAAGTGAGCACTTCCATCTGTTGGTTTACTCCCCAAAGGGCTGCAAATGCTGGGGCTGGGCCAGGCTAAAGCAAGGAGTCAGGAGCTGCTTCTGGATCTCCCACTGTAGAGTCCGAATTTCCCAATCAGTGCACAAGGCACAGTCGCGGATGCAAAAGCAGAGGTTTAGTTGTTACCAGTCGCTGGGACCCGCACACAGCCCTTTAGTAGTACACAGGCAAAAAACCCTCTCGTTTGCATAAGAGAGGTTTTTATAGCCTCACACTTACAAGGGTGCAGGTCATCTCCTAGGTAGGCTACCTTCTTATTCTCTATTTGGCAAGGTATTGGGACCTAACATGTTCATTGGTTTATTTAAACGTAAAGACTATATACGTTATGTGGTGGGAAGGCCACACAAAGGAGATGGCACGGGGAAGAACTGGCGGGAAGCATGGGGCCATAAATCCCAGGGGAGCTGGTGGGGGGCAGGAGGTCCTAAATTCCAGGGGAGCATAGCAGGCAAGCAAGCAGCCAGAGGACAGAAGTGGAACTGGCATTTAGCAAGCTAGGGACTCCAAGTCCTACACCATGTGGGTGCAGAGGCCCAAGTACTTGGGCCATCTTCTGCTGCTTTCCCGGGCATGTTAGCAGGGAGCTGGATTGGAAGGGGAGCAGCAAGGTCTCAAACTGGTGGCCGTGTGGGAGGTTGGTGTCGCAGGCAGCAACATTATCTGCAGTGTCACCATGCCGCCCCAGAAGTCTTTTCTTGCAGATGACAGTCTAAGGGGGAGGGATGCTCGACCATTTGAGGATGATCAGATTGGTGAGCTTTTGGAAACTCCTTGACCTGAATCCACTAAAAGTCGAGTTTATGAAACCCACTCATTAAATGCCTGTGTAGATGAAGGAAGATCTATGGTGGAGCTCTGAGAACTAAACAGTTTTATTGTTCTCTTAACCATATTGGCAAACCTCTGAACTTTTAATAGGAAATGAGATGTGTCTGAAATTCTGTCTTTGAAGTGGGGCATGTTTGAGAAAGTATGGAGAATATACTTATTCTCATTTCCCCCAAAGCATTAAGTTCAGGTGTTTAGGCTCATATAAGCTGGTTGTAAGTGAAGTGACTTCTTGAGTAATTTTAGCTTAAGGTGAGCAATTTTCCCCCATTAACTTTTCAAACAGCCTATGGATCTGCATATTAGGAAGTGTCTAAATCCCTAAATTTCCAATTACATGCAGAGGATTAGCAATATGACTGTCCCGAAGCATGTTTCTATGTGATGTATTGGATTTCTGTGCACACACATGACATTGCCTCATGGGAGACATTGAGACTTAACAAGGAAGAGGCATACATTTCTAAATTATTTTGCTGATGAGGTGGAGTTCTGATGTTTGTTTTCAGATTAGCAGACCAGGCTTCTATTCATAATGTCATTTACTCTGGGAAAATTTTCTCTAGTTCTGAGAACAGTCATAAATTGGGGAATATTTATAGCATTCATTCAATTCTTATTACCAAGTTGTTGCTAGGGAAAGTCATGGAACATAATATTTCCATAAAAGTTTGAGTTCTGTGAAAGAGGTTTTTAGATCATGGACAAGTAAGATATTTTGATAGGCCTTATTTTTAAAATATACAACAGTAGAAAATAGTGTTTACAAATAATGCTTATAACTGTTAAAAATTACGATTCAATAAGAGTATTTTAGCACCCTGGATAATGCCTCCACCTACCTCTACTGCCCTCACCCCCCAATTTTGGTCCTGCCACTTCTAGTGCGAAAGGAGGATTAGGAATGGCTGTGTGGCCATTGAACTGCAATTCTTATCCTTGGTTTCATGTTAAAATCACATGAAGAGCTTTAAATATCCCAACCTAATGTCCAGCCCTACCAACAGGATAAATTAAATGAAAATATCTGGTCATTTTATAAAGCTCCCCTGACTTAAAAGTCAACAAGAAGTAGCCAATTGTAGGCAGTAAGGGGGACTTGTTTCTAGAATAGTTCTTACAGTGAAAGTTAAGAATCTCTATCTGGGGAGCTCAAAAAGCAAAATCAGTGCCTGGGACCTGTCCCCAAGACATTGGAATTCAGTTGACCTGAAATGTAGCTGGTGTATTTCATTCAGTCGCTTGATCTGTTGTATTTCAGTGGAAACTGAAACCTAGATTTTTCACTCCATTTGCTCCTCATTCCTGCAACACAACATCTATTAGGCTGAAGCATTCAACTTAGATTATTTTTCTAGAAGCATCAATGGGTTGATAAAAGTATTTTCAAGCAGAGAATTGCAGTAACATAATTCAACTTTAGTTGAGATATTATTACTTGTGCCGGCCTGCAGCACAAAGAACCAGGTTTCCTGAAACAGAGTGGGAATGCGGGGACAAGGACGCAAAGAATGGAGCCAAGACAAATCCTGATCAAGGCTCCTTTATTCACCAAGTCCAGTAGTATTTAAACATGACCAGTTGTATACAAGACGGCACACGGAGGATTTACATATCTAAAAGACTTTTGGGGTTACAAAGAGTTCTCCAAGGTTCTTCCACTTAATAGATCATGAAATGTTATCAATCATTGATTACAAGGGTATAATAAAACACCTAGGTGATAATGCAGGTTTCAGGTGTGACTGATTATCTACATCATCTCTTGTGAGAAGTGTAACAGTGAGATACAGTTCTTCCTGTCTCTTCCTGGAACCTCCCTAGCCTTTTGTCTGTGCCCTGATGTCTCTATCCAGATGTTTAAGTGTAAACAAAAGGGTTGACTGCCTGTAGCTGCCCAGAATTACTAAATATTGACTTTGCACTGACAGTCACCTAGTTCTATAAACCTATGCTTGTCTACCTGAAATAGTATATCCATGAAGCCACAATAGAACACTTAGTAAATTATTGCTACAACTCATTAAATTATGACCCCAAAGCATTTGGGAGCATGCTAATTGGATCTGGCCTGACCTCATTTTAAAATGTGCAGAGGCTCCCAGGAGACACATGGATAGCAGAATTTTGCATTGTTTCTAAGGCATAAGATGCCTTTTAGGCTAATTATCATTTTAACAGTATTTAATTCCTTTGGACTCAGTTACCTGGGCTAATTGAAACTAACTTGACTTTTACTTGTAGTTTGTCCACTTCAGTTTCTAGTTACACACTGTGATTCTGTTACGAATATTTTAAAAAGCTGGATCACAGATCAGATTATAGATCAGTTTATTGCATATTGAAACAAAGCTATCCCTTGTAAGATACCATTTGGGGCCCACTTGGTGTTCCTGTCTTGATATATACCCTGTAAGATATGTATTTGCTTTAATTCTATAAAAAAGAGCGGGAAAGAAATGTCAAAAGGTAGGGAGTATCCAAGAAAGCAGAAAGTGGTTTTTGGACTTATTCCCCAGCTACATCCTTCCATTGATGCGTTCTGTGATTCTTCCTCACTGAGTCGAGTCTGCTTCTTTGCTCTGATCTTATTTCCTGGAGAACCACTCACGTTGGCCCTGTGATTGTCCTTTCTTCAATTCCTTATAACTTGCCAAAATTTCACTCACTGTAGGTGAAGACCAGGTTGTACTTTCCAGGATAACCTGACTCCTGCTTAGCCGAGAATATGTCGAGGTCTTTCCTAATCTCCCTGTTGAGGGGCTCCCCCAGGCCCTGTGGTCTCAGCCAGCTGCTCCTCAGTATTGCTGGAATACCAACACTTGCACGGCGAGGTGTGCTCTCCGGAGAACACAATCTCCCATAGTAGGACATCTTGGCAGCAGTCAAGGATTCCTGAATTCCTTCATTCCAACCGTGCCCTTCTGCCAGGAGTACCAGGGGCCATTTCTTGGCCTGTCCACTAACAGGGACCTCATGCTCATTGACTTAGAATTCTTAGAACATGAACTTAAGTCTTAGATTAAATAAATTGCTCATTATACTTTGTCTTTCTCATACTCTCATCTTCCAGGACCTGGCACATCAAAGGAACAATGGAAAGGTTAAGTGAATGAATGGTGAGAATTGAAGAGCCAGAGTTGAAGGACAACCACTGGCTAGGTCACTTTTAATATTTCCTTACCTTTCCCCCAACTGGAAATGGGCTTACGAGAGCTCGCCGTCCATTTAAACATCTAACCGCTGAGTGCACAGACTGGCCAGTGCTCTGTGCAGGATTTGTTTGGACCTGGGCCCCGTTGCTCAGCTGCCTCTGGTCTCCTGGTTCATCCAGCTCTGGTTTCACTTCTCCCGTCCCGGTGCTGAAGTCCTGGCTGAGGCTTCACTCCTTCAGCCTTACCGGTCACCTCTGTGCATTTGATCCTCAGCAACTTCTGATCCAGGCTACAGTCAAGGAGTGAGACGGTGGTATTTATGGGATCTGGTGGCAGCTTGGGCCCTCTGTGCTCAGCACCATGAACACTTTGCACTCTGTCCTGGTGGCAGGAGCTCCAGATGTGTCCTCAGCTGCCTGCTGCTGCTCCAAACAGCTCTGTAGCTGCCTTGTGGGTCATTCCAAGTATCTGGAGAACGGCTGGAGTCCTTTGCTTCGCTACCTCCACCTGGGATCCTCTTTACCTAACCTGGCTCTTTCCTTCCTCCCGCTACTTGTCTAGATCTGTGGAATCTAGTCTCACTACTAAGACTTTCAGAGAAGTTGATGATTGCTACCTGGTTCTCTTCTCCTCCAGTGCTGTATGGCTGCTGCTCTCTCTCTGAGGCCTTGAGTAGCCTTGTAATCACTAAATCAAAGCATCTTCTCATCTCTGTTTCCACTTCTGCTTAGCTTTTGGACTGTTGGATCACCCTCCTTCTTGACAACAGCCTCACCTCATCTCCCCGGCAGGCACATCTCCCAACTGCTCTCTTCCTCTTAAAGGTCCTGGAATTGGCTCCTCATCTTTGTCCTGAGTTCTCTTACTCAAGGTCTTGGCTTGCCTCCATTGGGAGAGTTTCTTCCATGCCAGCTTTACACGTCACTCTATCTCTTGTCCACTTACAGTTATCTCTTTGCATCTATGGCTGGTGGGGTCCAGGATGTCTCTTACATAAAATACCATAGTATTTGCATGTTATATCCTCATATCCTCTGTAATCCTTAAATCATCTCTAGATTACATATAATTCCTAATACAATGTAAATGCTATGTAAATAGTTGTTGCACTCTTGTTTAGGGAATAATGACAAGAAAAAAGGCTGTATGTGTTTAGAACAGACACAATCTTTTAAAGTACATTTTCAATCTTCAGCTATTTTAATCCACAGATGCAGATCCCTGAAGCCCAGCTCTGTCGGCCTGTCTGGTCTGTTGCCTCTGAGCTGCTATATCGCATGCTCTGACAGCTCATTCTGTTCACTGCAGCCAGGCCTGCCTTTTCTTGCCTCTGGGTTTGGCTGTGTGTGTGTTTGTGGTGTTGTATTTGACTCAGCATTTTTACGAATTTGGAGTTGGAATTTAGACTTGTTGTGGGGTAGAGGAGGTTGGTTTTGGCCTTTCTTGTCATCACAGTCACCTTTATAGACTAGGATCAGCAACATAGACTGAGATGCCTGATTTTTCACTCATCAAAACCTTTGACTTCCTATGAAACCCATCCCCAGGCTCCAAGCACTTGGCATTGCAGGGCATTTGAGCCCTTAATAGTATGACCCTGGTTTCTTTCTCATGTTTTTCTCCTTTAACCTTCTGACCTTTTTAATAACAGTTTTTGCAGCATATTCTCTGCCATTTTTATCTGAGTAGTGTCATCCAATAGAAATTAGGCCAGCCACATTTTTCCAACTTTTTAAAGTTAAGAAGGGTAAAATTCTATTATTTAACCCAATGTATATCCAAAATAATATCATTTTAACATGGACTTGGTATAAAAGTTATTGTGTGACATTTTGCTTTCTTTTAATATTGTCTTTGAAATCCAGGGTGTAGGCAGAGTACTTCCCGGATGGAGCTAGCCAGATTTCAGGTGCTCAGTACCCACATGTCAGTGCCTGCCTTGTTGGATGGTGCATCAATGATTGAAGATGCTGCCCCGTATAGCACAAACAGTCTCGACTCAAATCCCTATCTCAGACAGCTTCTAATATTTTCTCCATCAATTCTAATTTCTGCCCCATCCAGAATACTTGGTATTTTACATTTTAAAAAATTTAGACATATTAATTTCAAATGTAGACATTATATACATACACATATATAGTATTTTTTATTGAAAAGACTAATTGCACAGAGTGAAGGATTCATGACAATGATCATAAATGGAGTAAATAAGAGTGCATTGTCGTTTAAAGCAATATTTATAACTAACCACTAGTAGGACATGGCCATAATCTTTATACTCTCTATATTAACTTCCACAAATAAGAGAAAACATGTAATATTTGTGTTTCTGGGTTTGGCATATTTCACTTAATACAATGATTTCCAGTTGTGTCCATTTTGTTGCAAATGCCATTTGTTTTTATGGCCGAATAGTATTCCACCATGTATATATACACTGCATTTTCTTTAATCATCAGTTGATGGACGTCTAGGTTGATTCCATATCTTTGCTATTATAAGTTGAACTGTACATGGGAGTGCAGATGTCTCATATGCTGGCTTTATTTCCTCTGAATATATTCCTAGGAGAGGGATTGCTGGGTCACAGGGTTTTTAGTTTTCTGAAGAATCTCCATACTGTTCTCCATAATGGTTGTACTACTTTGCATTTCTACCAACACGTATTAGGATGCCTTTTTCTCCACAACCTTGTTTGTTTTTGGGAAACAGCCACTGTAACCATAGTGAGGTGATACCTCATTGTGGTTTTTATCTGCATTTGCCTGATGGCTAATGATCATGAGCTTGGTTTTTTGTTTTGTTTTCAAGTTTCTGTTGGCTGCTTGTATTTCATCCTTTGAAAAATGCCTGTTCCAATCCTTTGCCCATTTCTTAACGGTCTTATTTGTTTTGTTGTTGGTGACTTTCTTGGGATCCTCATCAGTTCTGGATAATAATCCTTTATTAGACGTGTAGGTTGCAGAGAGCTTTTCTCCCATTCTGTCCGTTGCCTCTTTACTTTGTTAATTGTTTCCTTTGCTGTACAGAGGCTTCTTTGCTAGCTTGGTGTAATCCCAGTTGTCTATTTTTGCTTCTATTGCCTGTGCTTTTGGAGTCTTATCTAAGAAGTCTTTGCCTAGGCCAGTGTCTTGCAGCATTTCCCCTGTGTTTTCCTCTAGTAACTTGATGGTTTCATGTCTTAGGTTTAGATCCTTGATCCATTGTGAGTTGATTTTTGTATTTGATATAAGGTAGTAGTCTTGTTTCAAACTTGTGTATGTGAATATCAAGTTTTCCCAGCACCATTTCTTGAAAAGACTGTGCTTTCTCCAGGAAATGATTTTAGCTGATTTGTCAAAGATCAGTTGGTTGCAGATGTGTTTATTAATTTCTGGGATTTCTATTCTGTTGGTCTGCATATCCATTTTTGTGCCAGTACTGATAAATTTTGTTAGAAAAACCCTATAGTATGTCTTAAAATCTGGTATTGTGATGCCTCCAGCTTTGTTTTGATTGTTAAAGATTGTTTTGCTATTTGAAGTCTATTGCATTTTCTAGTTCTATGAATAAATGTCCTTGTAATTTTGATTGAAATCACATTGAATCTGTACATTGCCCTGAGTGGTATGGACATTTTTATGACATAATTCTTTCAATCCATAAGTATGGAAAATTTTTCCCATTTTTTTGTGCCTTACATTTCTTTCATTAATGTTTTATAATTGTTGAGATTTTTTACATTCTTGGTTAAATTTAGCCCAAGGCATTTAATTTTTTGTAGCTATTGTGAATGGGGCTGATCATACAAGTTCTTCTCAGCCACAACATTGTTGGTGTATAAGAATGCTATTGATTTTTTATGTACTCTAACTTTGCTGATTTTTCTCTAATGAGTTCTAATAGTCTCTTAGTGGAGTCTTTTGGTTCCCCAATATAAAGGATTATGTCCTCTGCAAACAGGGATAATTTGACGACTTCTTTTCCAGTTTGTATCCCTTTGCTTTCTTTTTCTCACCTAATGGCTCTGGCTACAACTTCCAGAATTATATTGAACAATAGTGGTGAGAGTATGCATCCTTGTCTGGTTCCTGATCTTAATGGAAATGTTTACAGCTTTTCCCAATTCCATATGGTGATGGCTGTGGGTTTTACATATATTGCCTTTATTGTGTTAAGGTATGTTCTTTCTGTATCCAGTTTTTAAGATTTTTACCATGAGAGGGTGCTATATTTTATCAAATGCTTTCTCTGTATCTATTAGATAATCATATTCATTTTAATCAATTTTTTTGATGTGGTATAACTATGTTTACTGATTTGCATATGTTGAACCATCCAGGGATAAATCCCATTTGAACAGGGGATCATCCGATCTCTTTGATGTGTTGTTGGATTTGATTTGCTAGTATTTTGTTGAATTTTTGCATCTATGTTCATCAGGGATATTGGTCCATTTTTTGTTATCTCTATGTGGCTTTGAAATAAAGGCAATTCTGACCTCATATAATGAGTTTGGAAGCATTCCTTTCCTTTCAGTTGTTTTGAATAGTTTAAGAAGAATTGATACTAGTTTTTCTTTTTTTTTACCCAGAATCCTTTTATTTAAGGTATAAAAACTTCATGCATTTCATAAATACAATTTTAGAAACATCGTGATTCTGCCAATACTAGTTCTTTCTTAAAAGTTTGGTAGAATCCAGCAATGAAGCCATCTAGTCATAGACCTTTCTTTGTTGGAGGCTCATAATACTGACTCCACCTTAGCCTTGGTTATTGGTATATTCAAGTTTTCTATGTCCTCAATCCTCAATTTTGGTAAGCTATGTGTGTCCAGCCATCTATCCAATTTATTTAAGATTTTCCGGTTTGTTGGTATATAATTGTAATAATTCCAAATGATTGTTTATGTGGTATAAGTCACTTATAATCTTTTGCAACTCTGATTTTATTAATTTAGGTTTTTTTCCCTTTTTCCTTGGTTTGTTGGACCCATGGTTTATCAATGTTATTTTTCCAAAAATTGAGGTCTCTCTTGCTGATCTTCTGTATTCTAATTTTTTCTTATACTAATGTTGCTTTATTTTTGTTTTTGTACATCCTTGAGATGCATTGCTAGATTATTTGGTACCTTTCCAATTTTTTTGTAGACATTAAATGCTATAAACATTCTTTTTACCACTACTTTTGCTATATCTCATGTTTTGATATGTTGTATGTTCATTTTCATCCCTTTTAATTTCTTCTGTGACACTGTTTGTTCATAAGAATGTCTCCATGTGTTTAATATTTCCCAGAGTTTCTTTTGTTGTTGATTTACAGATCATTCCATTGTAGTCAGAAAAGATACACTCACTGTATGATTTCAAATTTATTGAGTTTGTTGACTTATTTTGTTGCCTGTATATGATCTTTCCTAGAGAATGCTATAGCACTGATTAAAAAGAATGTGTATTCTTCAGTTACGGGATAGAATGTGCTGTGGATACCTGTTATATCCATTTGATCTATAGTGTAGTTTAGCTGTTTCTTTGTTTTGTCTGGTTGATCTGTCTATGGATTAAAGTGGAGTGTTGAAGTCCCCATTATTGTTTGGAGCTATATCTCCCTTTGGATCCATTGACTATTGTTTTATAAAACTGGGTTCCCTAGCACTGAGTGCATAAATATTTACTATAGTCACATCTTCTTGTTGAACTGATCCCTTAATCATTACGTAATAACCTTCTTTTTCTCTTTTTGAAAATGATCAATTTTTTCTTTAGGGGGACTACATTGTTTAATTAATTTATTTGAAAAGCAGAGTTAAAGATTGACCAATCTTCATCTTCTGGTTCACTCCCAAAATGGCCACAATTGCTGGGGCTGGGAGAGGCCAAAGCCAGGAGCTTCTTTTGGGGTCTTCCACATGGCTGCAAGGGTCCAAGGACTTGGGGCATCCTCTGATGCTTTTAAAAAAAGATTTATTTATTTGAAAGATGGAGAGAGAGAGAGAGAGAGAGAGAGAGAGAGAGAGAGAGAGAGGCAGAAAGAGAGGCAGAAAGAGAAAGAGCTAAGAAGAGGTCTTCCACCTGCTTTTTCACTCCCCAGATGGCTGCAAGAGCCAGAGCTGCACTGGTCGAAAGCCAGGAGCTTCTATCAGATCTCCCATGCTGTTGCAGGGGGCCAAGGACTTGGGCCAACTTCCACTGCTTTCCCAGGCCATAACAGTGAGCTGGATCAGAAGTGGAGCAGCTGGGACTCGAACTAGAGCCCAAACCATACAGGATGCTGGTACTGCAGGCTGCAGCTTTACTTGCTACACCACAGTGCCAGCCCCACTCTGCTGCTTTTCCCAAGTGCATTAGCATGGAACTAGATTGGAAGTAGAGCAGCCAGAAGTCGAACCAGCGCCCATATGGGGTGGTGGCACTAAAATCGGCAGCTTAACCTGATACCACAGGCCCCTTCTTTGTCTCGTTTAGCAGTTTTTACCTTAATTTCTATTTTGTCTTATATTAAGATAGCTACTCTTGCTCATTTTTGATTTTCACTTGCATGGAATCTTTTCCCATCCTTTCACTCTCATTCTGTGTGTGTGTGTTTTGGTGAAGTATGTTTATTATAGGCAGTATATAGATTTTTTTTTTAAATCCACACAGTAAGTCTGTATCTTTCAATAGAGGAATTTAATCCATTTACATTCAAGGTTATTATTGGTAAATAATGACTTGGTCTTATTTCCCTATAAATATTGTTTGTTTCGAACGTCTCTTTTACTAGGTTTTCTGCTTGCGCCTTCTTTCATGAAGCTAATTGTCTTTATCTGTTTCTGTATGTAATACTTAAGTAAGTATAATTTGTAAGGCTGAGTTGGGTGGTGACAAATTCTTTCAATTTTTGCTTGTCTTGGAAGGTCTTTATTTTACCTTAATTTATGAATGAGATCTTTGCTGGATAAAGTATTTGAGGTTGGCAGTTTTTTCTTTTCAAACTTGGACGGTATCTGTTCTCCCCTGCCCTGTGGCAGAGAATCCTGTTGAGAAATCTATTAATCCGATTGGAGCCTTTAGAAGTGACATGTTTCTCTCCTGACAATTTTAGAATATTCTCTGTATGCTTTACTTTTGAGAGTTTGACTTGGTGTTGTGGTGAGGATCTTTCCTGATTATGCCTGTTTGTAGTTCCACGAACTTCCTGCATTTGAATGTCCATATCTTTTTTCCAAGTTGGGGAACTTTCTGCTGTTTGATTGAATCAGTTTTCTACTACATTCGGTAGTACAACTCCTGGCCCCATTATGAGTTCTGCCCCAGTATGCGAGTAGCTCCGAGCCTCTGCAGTCAGGCTGGGTGGGTGCATGGGAACCCAGCTGCAGCCTGTGACTGCCATAGTTCTGGGGCTTATGCTGAGAACTACCATAGCCACAGGGTGTAGAGGATCTACTTTCCTGTTAACTTTCCCTGTTTCCATTCTAGTGGCCTTCAGCATCAATGGGACTGCTCACTGTCCCCTGAGTCAGAACAGAATCCAGCAGCAATTCTACCACAGCAAGCTGAGGGAGACAATATAGCTTCCATTTTTGGAGCAAAGTAGTTGCTCAGACCTCTTTCAGCTCTGAAGGCTGGACTTGAAGTCCATGGGGACTATGGAATTCTTCCCAGTTCAAGTTGCCAGTGGCAGGGACTGTGGTACCTCCTTCCTACTTTCTCCTGGCAAGATGGTACTTCTCAGCAAGGAGCTGGTCATGTATGCAGGGGTGGCTGGCAGTGTGGTCAGCATCTGTGGGGTGTCTGTCCTCTCTCCCTGGTGCCCCACACAGTCTCTCTTCTGTTCTGAAAAATTTCCGTCCCCTGGGAACGTGGTCCTTTTTTTTCCTCCTGGTGTCTGTCTGTGGCTCAGGTCAGTGCTGCTTATCAATATTCAGCCATTTCAGATCCTCTCCCAGAGTACTTGTCCATTTTCTCTTATTAACTACTTAGCATAGCCTCTCTAGTGTTCAAGTATTTATGTAATTATCTGTCTTGTAGGCTGTGAAGTCATAGAATGTCCACATTACCATTCACTTGTCTCTGAACAATAGCTTGAAAGTGTTGAACAGAGTTGGATTTTGGCAGAAAACTGACCCAGCTAGAAACAACCATTGTACAGCAGTAGTAGCTAAGCAACTATAGCCCAGTTTTTGAACCTCAATTTGCTCATCTATAAAATGAGGTAATGACTCCATCACAGTGTAAGTGAGCATCAAAGTGTGCCTAGCGCTTATTTGGGTCTCAGTCAAAAGCTTGTTATTCTATTTCTCATTTTTTGGGATGCTATTAAGTAAATAACAGCTATTAAAAATATGAAGTGGCAAATGATATTAAATATGCACAATAATATAAGTTGTACCCTTATTTCAGAAACACTCAGTGTAGGGACCAAGATATCGTTAGTAGAAGTCAAAAAATGATACAACTAATTTAAAAAATACTTTGACAGATCCAAGAGGTTAAGCATAGAGCAACTATATGACCCAGCAAGTCCATTCCTGAGTATATACCCAAGAAAACTTAAACATACATCTGCATAAAACTTGTACATGAAGGTTCATATAAGTATTCCTCACAAGATCCAGAAACTGGAAACAACCCATATGTCTATGAATTTGTGGATGAACAAGGACAATGTGGTATACCATACAATATAACACTATTTGGCACAGAAAGGGGAAAAATATCTGATACGTGCTACAATGTAGTTGAATTTCAGAAAACATTATGCTAGATCAAAGACGCTGGCCATGAAAGACCACATGTAAATGATTCCACAGAGGAAATGTTTAGACCAATCGATGGCGACTGAGTGTATAGTGCCTGTCTGAGCTGGAGTGGTGGATATTGGATGTCATTGATAATTGGTAAGTTTCTTTTGGGAATAACAAGGGTGTTCTAAAATAATGTCATGGTGATTTTTATGCAGCTTAGTAAATAGTCAAGTAACCATTGAATCATACACATTAAATGGGTAGACATTTTTGGCTTATAGATTATAATTCAGTAAAAACATTAGAAATTTGGAGAAAAATTAGAATTCCTTAGAATTAAGGAAAATATATATTTTTCTGACTTAAATACATGCTCCTTCCTCCTCCCCAAATGAATAACAGTAATAACAAAAGCTAATCAAAATAAAAATTCTTGTCTCCCAGATTTATAGGCATTTCACTTGAATAATTTATGTCAAGAAAAATACATTCCTGCCAGAAGACATGGCTCTTTTTTCAGTGTGTTTTTTCTTCTGGTTTAGAGTCAGACACAGACCTCCTGAAATGGACTGAATCCAGGAGAAACCGAAGTGCACAGTAACCTTGGCCCTTCATTCCTTCTCGCTTAGTTCTTCCCAGAGTGACGCCATCTGTAGCAGTAACCGCATTCTGAAGTCATCTTGGATGTTTCTCCCTCACTTTTTTAGTCCTCATTTTATTGTGATAAAATACCCGAGCCTGGGTACTTCATAAAGAAAAGAGGTCTCTGTAGCTCACAGTTCAGAGGTCCAAGGACATGTTACCAGCATCTGCTTGGCTCTGGTGAGGGCCTCATGGCAGATGGCACCTGGCTCAGGTGCATGTGGAAGAGCAGAAGTCAGACATGGTGAGATAGGAGCAAGAAAGTGAGCAGAGGATATGCATCTGGGTTTAACAACCCATTCTTGCAAGAATTGGTGTATTTCATGGGACCACATGCAAAGACCCAAGGAAGGTACCCTGCACTAGGTTCCACCTTTTAAAGGTTTCAGTACCCCAGCACTACCATACTGGAGACCAAGCTTCTGCTCATGAGCCTTCAGAGGATGCACTCAAGCCATATCCACCCCAAAGCCCTGGGGAGCAGAGACCATGGCCATCTTGTTTTCAGTCAATTAATGTTACCTGGCACGTAGTAGGTGCTCCAGAAGCTGTTGGGTGGAATGATGCTGGCCCCTCCAGCTGTGGAGGGGAGTGGCTGTGGCACACCTGGAAGTGTTCACAACGTGTGCCATCTTGGAAACCCAAGTGCCAAGGATCTCTGTGCCTTTGCTGCTATGTGAACAGGACTACAGTCCCAAGACCTCTCTAGACACGAGCTCACCACTAGGATCAAGGAATGAGGTGTTCAAGACTTGAATTAATGGCAAGAGTAAGCACAAGCACCCTCTGCCAGGGAGAGGATTTTTTTTCCGATCCCATTTAAAAGCAAACAGAAAGAGGCAGAGAAGGTTCACAAAGCTGGACATTCAGCTTCCAGTGCTTCTGGGGCAGTAGAGCCCTTTAACAAAATTGGAGACTGAGTGTTTGAGGCTTGGTTTATCATCAAAGCTGGTTTCTGCCTGGGCATTGGCAAAACCTGCCTGCCTTAATGTTCTACCTGAAAGCATCAAGGCACAGAGACCCTGCTGGTCTCAGAAGTGGCATGGCATCCGCTTGCCGAATTGCATCCCATTAGGGGTTTCTGGCATCTTGGCTCCCTCCTTTAGGTCTGTGGAACGGGGTGAGCTGGCAGCCTCTAGGCCTTGTCTGCAGACTTCTCCCCAGCTTGGTGGATGACAAACCCCTGATGGGCTGAGAGGCTCCTGGTCCCACCTGCCTGTGTGCCTCAGGCAAGCTCGGTAGGCACTTCCCGCCAAGGACGACTATGGAGAGGGGCTCTGCCCACCCCACCAGCCGAGCCCATGCTGGACATTGGCCAGGTCCTCATTCGTGCTTCTGAGTTAGTTGTGATGTCGCCCTTACATTTTCACCTGGGTCGCTATTTTCCTCCGTCTTAGATTCTTGCTTCCAGTTATCTGAGTTGTGCTCCAGGGGCCAGCACCACTTGTGAGAGTTGCAGACAGAGCCGCAACAAGAAAGGCAATGCCCTTTCCTTAGGAGCTTAGGTTCTAGCCCCCTTTCTTTCTCCATCTCTTTCTCCATTCCCCACTGTATTTTTATGATCTGCAATTTTGATTTTTATTTGTTTGAAAGGTAGACACAGAGACAAATCTCCCATCCTCTTGTTTACTCCTTAAATATCTGCAACAAGAGGGCTGGGACAGGCTGAAACCAGGAGCTCAGAATTCATTCAGGGCCTCCCGTGTGGGTGGCAGGAACCCAAATATTTGGTAAAAACAGGCAAATCAGGAAATGTCACTTTAGACAGAAATCTGGCAAAAATTATCACAGGTGTTTTCTGGCCACAGTGAAATAGTTTTGTTCTTGAAATTGCCCCATGCAACAACACGTGTTTTAAGACATGGGGAAATGGTGACTAGTTAGAAGCAACTGTAATTGGTTCAAGAATTCATCACATTCTGCATACTCCAGTTAATACCAAGAATAAAGTCAGGATTCACATTCACTCCAGGAAGAAAGTTAAGATTACTTCACGAGGATCACAGCAGAGGAGGGTGACAGGGCCTGACATTTGCATGTTGTGCAAAGAACTTGGAACACGAGCCAGCAGAGCTAAAATTTGCTTTTTTGCAAATATGAAAATTGGAAATTGGAGAGGGTAAATAACCTTGCATCCTAAATATGACCAAATAAAATGCAAATATACGGGAGCATTACATTTCATATAAATTGCACCTCTGGGTTTGCATAACAGCTTTGTAATATACAAAATCACTTCGAAAAGTCCTTAGAAAATGGAATTAAAAGGTAGTTATTTTGATTGCAAAAAAATTACAATTCATTGTTTTTTTTCTTTTAAAATTCATGATTATTTATTCTGTTGGTAGACCTAAATTGTCACAATACATCTTGCAATTTATTTTGAAATAACAAGTATATAAACATTGACTAGATATATGTAAAATAAGTCACAACAAACCTTTTTTTCTAAAAGTTCTGTCACTATAGTTTATTGCTATTTTGTACACCAGAATTGAATTACTATTTTAATGCAATAAAAAAGTTAAAGCTCTTGTTTGGTTAAACCTGAGCTTACACAGGTTTTTAGAGAGGACACTATAGTAAGAAAAATAAATTGGGACCATTGACTGTTAACTTCCTGGACACAGTGCATTCTAAATGAATGCTTTTGCAATATAAGAAAACAAAGTGTGACTTAAGGATGATGTGCCACAGTGCACTTAATTATCAGGTATGTTTATTAATAGGCTTATTTTCAAAGTCAACAATTCCCCCAGGACAGAAAATATAGAAAGTTACCCATTGTGTTGAAATAAGAGTGGGGATACATTCCTGCATCATAAATAAAAATAATGAAGATGTACTTTACAGACTCATCCAGTGTTAGTGGTGGAAGCCATACAAGGCACCTTCATCTGTGGATTTCAGAACAGTTTGCATTTTCCATGAACTTTTTAAAGATGCTTGTATGCATGTATGTGGTATGTTTGAAAACAAGCACCTGCCACAGGGCACATGGCTTGTGTTAGGAGTGCCTACATATGAGTCATTCCAAGCATTGTATTTACTAGGAAAACAGAATTTCAGGTTACTGGGTGTAAGACAATTTCAAATAATTTCTTTTTTAGTTAGCATTTGAGATGATTGAATCTCAAAGATTAAAATTTTGATATTAGTTGAAAAACAAAGAGATAGACCAATTAGTTCGAAATTAACAGTGCCACGGCCCAAGATGAATTGTATTCTGGCACCACAGAAGACAATTTTTAAAAGAATAGGGATGGATTAAACCTCTGAAGTGTCGCTTAAAACAGTGGGGCTCTGATTTGCATAGTCTTCCATGCTGGTGACAAGAGGAAAATAGAATGTTTAGTGGACATTTTGCAGCCTCTCCAACTGTTCAGCTGTGTTTATTGATGTGTTTGTTGGAGGTTAATTTGCGTGTTCTCAGGTCCTGCTGATGGGAGAGGGGATCGACATATGTACCTGAAGCACACTTAGGGTGAGATGGCTGCAAATTTCAGCAGCACAGGTGACTCTGCCGTCAGAGCTTCTTGTGAGTGGCTTTCCTCCATGTGGATAAGGATTCCTGCCTGGCCGGGTTTCTCAGCTTCTTTGCTTCATTGTTAGGTGTCAGGAAAAAAATCTGTTTGGAGAGGCTGTCCTGTGTACTGTGGGATGTGGGGCACATCACTGGCCTCCACACCAGCCGCATCTCCAGTTGTGGCAAAACTGTGACCTCAGATTGCCAAATGCGCCCCTGTTGAGGACCACCGATGTGTAAGGACATCCACTGTGGTGATTTTTTATGTAAGATGAGCGGCAAGTAGCCTAAATGTCCATATTTAGAGAAGAACCGTTCAATAAATATAATGGGAGCCACATAAATAATTTAATATTTTCTAATCATTGCATTAATAGAGAGGAACAGATAAAATGTTTTATTTGATCCAGTACACCTAACATATCACTTCAACATGCAGTCACTATGAAAATTATTAGAGATATTTTACACTCATTTTCCTAGTATTAAGTACAAGCATATTTCATGAAGTTCATGGAGAATGAAATTAAAAGATAATTTGATTTCAGTGCAGAGAGTTTTGAAATCTATGGGTATGAGAAGTCCTCACAGTTATGGAAGTATATTCTAAAAAAGTCATGCATAGATTCCAAGGTTTTCTTGCACCAAAATCAACTTTTATTACCATTTTCCCCAAACTTTTTGAAGTCCCTTGTGTAGTGCCACAGACCCCAACATTGTACTCCACAGAAAGTTGTCTAGTAGGCAGTACACAAGGTAAAGGATTGTAATTTCAAAAGGAATTTTCTTAAATACATGAGCTCCTTTTTACCATTTGAAAACATGAAACCAAGCGTTTTTGGTATGTACAAAGTATCACTTTGATTAGATTTATAGGACAAATTTTGTATTAAAAAACTTAGTTTCTCATTTTGCTGCATCCTACCTGGATGCGTGGCTATCAGAATGTGAGTGCCATCCAGAGTGAAGCCAACGCAATCTCACTCGACCAGATAAGCCCCCCAGGGAATCAGGTATATTTTACACTTGATCCAGGGTCAGTATTGGTTCAGGATGCAGTTATCTTACATTTCTAGATCATTGACCTCCTCTGTACTATAAAATGAAACAAATCAGTGTTTGGATAGACTTACAGCCATTATCTGTCTTGAAAATATCCCGAAATTGCCTGATTTAGAGAATACTCCATTCATTTGTCCTGGAGTTTAAAGACCTGCTCTCTTGTCACCATGGAAACAGATTCACATCCTACTGACATGAATTCAGTGCCTCTCTACTAATGATAGTCTATAACATAAGCTCTGGAGAGAAAAATGGGTCTGCATCAGGTTTCATTGTTCTGTGGTAATGTTCCCTAGCTGGATGCTGCCCAGCATCATTTGGTTTTAGTTCTTAAGTTTCTATTTGCTGTGAAGTTGTGCATGGTAAGGGTTTGGATGCTTTAATCCCCTGCCACTGAATTAATGCATCTGTTTAAACAGTCCAAATGCTGGATTAGTGTCATACAGACTCTGAAGTGGGTGGGTGGACGTTTGATATCAAGTTCCATCTTTGCTCCACAAGTCAAGAAATCTGATGCTGGGACTCAAGTCTGATTGGGCCTGCAATGACCTAGGTAAGGCCTGCAGGAGAACTCATGATCGGAGATGACCAATTTAGGGGAAAGGCCAGTTAAAATGAGCCAAATTGGGGTAAAGTAAGGGCTTATTTGGAATTTCATTTTGAAATATAAAACAAAAAGTCTAAATATAAAGTGATGTTACATTTTCAAAACTGTAGGTCATGATATTAATAGTTGAAAAGATGGATTAAAAAAGTGTGAAATAAGTATAGAATTTTTTATTACACCTTTTCCAGCAGAATTTAATCACCAATAGGTGCTTTATAGCACTGAGACGTCCACTGTGCATAAGCAGACTTTGTTCAGTCACTCAGTCCCCTCTTTCTTCACTACCCCGACTACACTTGAGCCTCCCCTTTTCGTGTTGTTTTCTACTCCAAGGAATAAGTCCTCTCTACCAGCTTTGTGGCTCCCTTCTGTGCCTCACCCTATAGGTGATCTTTTGGGATCCTGCCACTCTGTGTTCCTCACATTCCCTCCTTAATCCCTCTTCCTCATTTAATTTAGATGCTTAGTTGTTTTTGAGACCATGCACAATCTATTCTTTATCCCCAGAGTTGCCAAAACACTTCGCTGCTGTGCCCACACATGATCACAGACTACTTCCTGACTTCATGGACAGGTGGGACTGTGTGGTTCATTGCATACTCATATAATTTCCATGAGAGAAGGAATGGTGGATTCTGATAACCCATTGTTATTGATCTCGGGATCCCACTGCTGAGTTCCCATGAAGGAATTCGTGAATTCTGAGTCCCTGGTGTTGATCTATGATGTTACTGTCCCACAGTTGCTGAAATTTCCTAATGCAGTCCCTTACCAGCTATTCCAGAAACATCTACAGACTCAGGGCACATGAGAGGGAAGCAGTTCTAAATATAGATGGGTGATTCAAGGGGCTAAAAACTCGGCTGTGGATCGAAAACTTCCTGGTTCATCATGCTTTGAAACCTCCTGGAAAAAACCAATAGGAAATAGGTTGCTTGGACTTTGTCCCAGAAAGGGAGAGGGTGAAGCAGTGGACAAGAGGGATTGGCCAGGAGAGAAAGGCCCACTGTGGGGCCCCATTTGCTTGTTAGCAACTGGGTAGCTTGAGAAAGAGGAGGCAGAGTTGATGTGGGGTTAATGTCGTAATAAGTTAGCCAGCTGAAGGAAAATGTAATCAAATTCTAGCTGCCTGGGATTTGTGCTAAGCATTAGTCTAAGAGATAGGAGAAACTTAATAATCATGGCTTTTTTTTTTTATCATGGTAAGATACACATAAAAATTGCCTGACCATTTTGAGGCATGCAATGCAGTGTCATTAACTATATTTACAATGTTATGCAACCATCACCACTATCCATTCTAGAAAAGTCATCATCCCGAAGATAAACTCTGTACTTATTAAACAGTAGCTTTGCATTCCCCTCACTTCCTCAGTCCCTGGTAACCTTTATTCTCCCTCTGCGTCCTTGAATTTGAGCTGGGTACCTCATATGTAATTGCTGTCATATATTTGCCCTTTTGTGTCTGGTTTTGTTCAGTTAGCATAATGCTTTCAGGGATCATCTATCAGAATTTCCTTCCTTTTTAAGGCTGAAGAATATTTCATTTTATGCATATACTACATTTTGCTTATCCATCTCTAGATGAATAAAAACAGTAATCAAACTAACATTGGTATCACTTGCATGGCATTTTATAAGTTTTTTCTTTTTTTTTTTTTGTCATTCTTCCTTTTCAAGAGATTTATTAGCCTCTGTTAGACCTCTAAAGAGGTATTTGTTTATCCCAGGGAACAATTGATTTCAGTCTGAGGAGGTGTTTTGACCAGCAGAGTATAGTTGCTGAGACCAGGTGTGATGAGTTTAACCACACCCCAGCATCTGACTGGCTGTCTGCTGTAGGGGTCTTTAGAGGCCAGGAGGGGACAGTGCCATGTATCTTAATAGGAACCTGGTGACTCTTGTAAAGCCTGTTTAAATTTCTATATAAAAACCCTTTGAAAAGTTCTTATCTAAGTTGGTGTTTGTAGTAACAGCTGTGGGAGGAACAACTATTTAACATTTGAGAACTGCGATCATGACAGAGAGCTCTCTGTGGTTGACATTCTCGGGTAGTGAGGCAGCAGTTAGAAAAGTTACATGTAGGAAGTCAGGCATGTGTCCATTAAGGAAATTTTGGTTTGGGTGAATACATAAGTACTCTCCTTATTTTTCCCAACACCTTGATACCTTGAGAAAAATTGAAGAGTACTAACAACTTTTCTTTAAAAAGATTCTTAAATGTATTTGAAAGGCTGAGTAACAGAGAGACAGAGAGAGAGGTCATCCATCCGCTGCCTTAATCCCCAAATGACTGCAGCAACCAGGGCTGTGCCAGGCTAAAGCCAGGAGCGTGGAATTCCATCTGGGTCTCTCACAAGTGTGGCAGGGGCCCCAGCATTTGGGCCATCTTCTGCTTTTCCTGGTACATTGGCCGGGAGCTTGATCAGAAGTGGAGTAGCTGGGACTCAAATTTGCAGTCTGATATGGGATGCTGGCATTGCACATGGCAGCCCAGCCCTCTGTGCCACCATGCCAATTCCATAACTTTTTCTTTTGACAGGCAGAGTTAGACAAAGGTCTTCCTTTCTGTTGGTACACCCCAAAATGGCTGCTATGGCCGGCACGCTGCTCCGATCTGAAGCCAGGAGCCAGGTTCCTTCCCCTGGTCTCCCATGCGGGTGCAGGGCCCAAGGACCTGGGCCATCCTCCACTGCCTTCCCGGGCCTCAGCAGAGAGCTGGCCTGGAAGAGGAGCAACCGGGACAGAACCGGCGCCCCGACCAGGACTAGAATCCAGGGTACTGGCGCCGCAGGTGGAGGATTAGCCTAGTGAGCCGTGGCGCCGGCCCCATAACTGTTTTAAGGAATATAATGAAGCATGAAGAATTGTCCTGAGAATGTGGGACTGTGACTACTCCAGGTAAGAAAGAACCTAGATCTTCACCCTCTGCTGAAGCAGCAATGGAATCAGGGTAGGGTGATAAGACTTGAATGAGAATAATGAGAAAAGTTAAAATAGCCTCAGATTGAGACAGAAAAATAACAAAGGCAAACAACTAAGTAATCTTATCTGAATAGTTTGTTTCTGTGTAGACTTATATATTTCCCTTAAATACAATCCAGTTTACTTTTTCCTATATTCAGAGTTTGTTTTTTTTTTTTTAAAAAAGCTAAAGTATAAAAATGTTTATTTCTAGTCTAGTAATTTTCAACTCTGACAGTAGACTCGCCATGGGACTTTCCAGGGGCAGAGCCTGGCATCTGAGACTTCTGTGAAGGTCTCTATGTCATTCTCATGGGCAGCCTGTAGTGAGGATTACTGATCTAATTTTCTCTGAGCATCATCTCGTCTAAACCCAGCAGTGCTAATCACGTAGAAAGGATTACTCATCACCACCAGACTGGGGCCTTTTCTGTTGTTGGCAGGTTTAGTAACAGGTCAAGGCCGAACCTGAAAATGTAAACTAAGCCCTGACCCTGATCCCAAAGCAAGGAAGTGGAAGGACCGTTTATGCAGCACCCTGCAGCTGGTGTGAGGGGAGGGGCATTGTCCATTCTCTGTTGCTAGAAAAAATACCCGAGGATGGTTAGTGCACCTGGCTCGCAGTTTAGGAGCCTCTGATGGGGGTGTGATGGTGGATGGCATCACATTGGTGGGAGAGTGTGCGGGAGATGCCGCATGGCAAAACAGAGCCATGGCGAGCAGGAAGGGGCCCTTCTGCAGCAACTCTCCTCTCGGGAACTAGTTAGGGCACCAGGAAAACCTCGCTGCCTCCTGAGGGCAGCGCCTCCAGTGACCTCCTCCTGGACTCCACCTCTGAAAGGTCTACCGCCTCTCACATCACCACGCTGGGAACGATGCTTCCAGCAACTGAACACGTAGGGGACAAACTGCATCCAAGCCATAGCAGAGAGCAGTGTACAGATACGGGGTGATTTTTAGGTGGGCGCTTCCCGATGTAAAAATCTGATGAGGAGAAATAGTCAGATAACCGTTTCTGTTGAACCAACTCTTGCAGTGACTTTACCAGGCTGAGATAAAGAACTTTTTCCTTTGACTCAAGCAAAGACCCTGGTGTCTGTCATCACTCTGTGACTCACACTGCCTTTCCTGTGTTACTGTTGTAAACCAGGCCATTCTTGAAGAACACATGCCCCTTCTACCCTCACTCATTAGAGTATCAGGATGTGAACCGGCCTTTCTTCACTGTGCCCTCAGGCCCGGAAGAGATGCCCAATCTTGGTCTGCAGCTCCCCCAGCACTGGTCTCACTCTCGTGGTGTCACTGTTTTTTCTGGTGACCTGTCATCTCTCTACAGTCAGCGGGGGGGCATCACTTGCACCCTTTGGGCTGATGCTCCCCCATATTTTGTGAGCACAGTCAGCTAATTCTAAGCCAGAGCGCTGTCTCGAGCTATGCTGGTGGTTGGAGGTGGAGCTTCAGACCAGGCTCCATGGAAACTGTCTCTGGAAGCTGGACTCTATTCTCAGTAATTGGACCGAACACGGTTAATTGATGGGGATAATGGAGCAGAAGTTGTCTCCTATTAGCAAGAAGGATTAAGGCCAGAGAAACGTGTGGTATGAGAGCTGAGAATCCAGAGAAGACACCTTCTGGTTTATGTCAAAGTGGAGAGAGCAGCAGGCTTTCAATCAGGCTCAAGAGAAGAGAAGGAACAAAGCCAGTTACCTTGGTAAATACCCTGATACTTCGCTTCATCCCACTCGGGTGCTTGGGGGAGGTTTTTCCGTTTTCACTAACTGCCTCCTAGAGGAGATACAGCATTAAGCTAGATGCTTCAGAGCTGTTTATTAGAAAGCAGAGGTGAGGACCGCTGTGATGCTTCTTGGACAATCTATTTGTGAATGCCAGGAGAGCTGCAGACTTCATGGCACGGCCCCTCCAAATGTTGCCTCATCAAGAACATTCCTTTCCATAAACAGAATGCCATTATCATGCCTAAGAATATTAATAACTTTTCCAGAACTTTATGTAGTATCCAGTTTATATTCATATAGCCACAGTTGGCTTAAGATCTTTTAAAATACTGGTTTATGAAACAGAAGACCCAAGAGATGGGAAAATGGAGTCAGATTTCAGATGATGGAGACTGGGAAGGAAAGAATAAAGTGATAGCATCTGGAAAATATGGAAGTGGGAGCTGGGGTCATGGACTCTGGTTCTTAATCTGAGGCCTTAGAAAGTCACTTGGACTTTGTGAGCTCATTGGCAAAATGAGGTGATTGGATAAAATAATCTCTGCAGAGTCTTCTGATTCCCCCTAAATACATGGTTATAAATTGCTAGCATAAAAATAATGTGCAGATACTTCTTGAGAAAGTGTTTCCTTTTCATTCTTGGGGATTTCTAGGTTGGTGATGAGAGCTCTAGTGACTTACCCTTTGATGGCCGCAGTTTCTCCCATGACATCATCATCTATCAACCACTCAGCCTTTGGCCCCCTGCAGAAGGAGCAGCCTTACATGTAGCTTGCTTTCTTGTACCCTTCATCCAGGCCCTCATATTTCTGTAGGTTACTGAAAAGATGGTTTCATCCCGTGCCAAAAAGACTCCTTGTTATCCAATATTTTGTTCTTAGTGAAATAGCGTTGAGTTGTTGAGGGGTTGGAGTGCTCAGCGCAGTGTCTGTACTTGGCCCAGAACATAAACGCATTGGAACAAGCAAGGTGGTCTTTTCTGATTTCCCTGGGATTGTTGATGCACACTGTGTTCTGGTTATTATCCCAAGGGTTCCGTTGCTCATGGGGGTAATAAATATGGGAGATGTGTCTGGCTCTGCCAGCGAAGTAAACTGCTCTTCTGCTTTAACCTTTTTGTTTTTCTCATTTTTTTCTCTCTCCCTTCTCCTTCCTTTGTTATTGACTCATTTATTCCACATATATAAGGGTACTTCAAAAGGTTCACAGAAAATGGAACTAAAAGAAGTTTATTTTGGTGCAAAAATTTTTTAAATGCATGCATAGTTTTAACATAATATGCATTTCATGAACCTTTTCAACAACATGTATGTATTTAAAAATTATTTGTATCAAAATACACTTATCTTTTAATTCCACTTTTTGCCAACTTTTGCAAGTAGCCTTGTAGGTATATTGCCTATTTCTTGGACATCTGTCTGGGGCAGGGTTTTTGTAGAGGGGGTTGCTGGGGTATGGTTTCCTTGTGTATTAGCCATAGCTCACCTCAAAGTGGAGGGTAGCAAGAAGGTCATTGGCTGGAGGAGCTTGTTGGATCACCACGAATAAAAAAAAAAAGCTCCACGGGCGGTGAGTGTGGCAGATTTGGTTGTTACAAGGCAATTTCCAAACATGCTCCTGATTTGGAGAGCCTGGGGTTGGTTGGGAGGGATAAAGTTGGAGTGCTCAGACCACCAGTGGGACGGGCTTAGGGTGCAAAGGAGGGGACGGTTTGCTTCTCTGGGACCAGCTAACACACAGATGTAGGGGTATTGTGACTCCTTGGGGGTGGCCTGGGATGATTCAGTTTATGATGAGTGTATTTCATTGCTTTCTAAAACATTTGATCCGTGATGTTAAAAATGAATAGATAAATAAATCAATAATCTTGTCTAATCTTGTGGGGCTCAGAATTGAACTGCTTTCACTTTCATCAATCATCTGTGGGCCTGTCATGGTCCTTCCTTCTTCCTCATGCTCCCCACTCCCCACTTGTAATCTACCTTTACGTATATTCTGTGGAGTCTATGAATCCATTCTCCACATCTTTCAGTTACGCAACTGTCAAACAATGCATTTTATGTGGACTTTAAAATGCTATTGTAGAACTAATTTGGTGATTTACTTTTTTTTTTTTTTCACTCAATAGGGCTTTCTAAGATCCACCTGTGCTGGTGCAGAATACTCATAGATTCAATGCATTCCTTTTCATTGCTGCAAAATATTTCATCCAAAACATTGGAATGTTTCGATTTCAGCAACTGCCAGTTCTTCACAGTGAGAAACAGAAGTGCAGTGGACACTATGCATGTCAGCTTGTAGAAGGATCATGTGCCAGTTTTGCCTCCAACTCTTGTTGAGAGGATTTTTTTTTTCAAACCTGCAGGAAAGTTGCAAGTACATAAAGTAATCATCTGCTTTCCTTTTCCCAAAATTGTCACATCATTTAAATTGACGATATAAGCTATCTCTTTGGATAAACACATAGATAGAATACACATATCCATGTATGTGTGTTTACTTTTACTGAAACTTTTGAAGTTTTAGGTTCGTTCCTAGGTATTCCATCACTTTACTGTTTTTTTTTTTTTTTTTTGACAGGCAGAGTGGACAGTGAGAGAGAGACAGAAAGGTCTTCCGTTGCCGTTGGTTCACCCTCCAATGGCTGCCGCGGCCGGCGCGCTGCGGCCGGCGCACCGCGCTCATCCGATGGCAGGAGCCAGGTGCTAGGTGCTTTTTCCTGGTCTCCCATGGGGTGCAGGGCCCAAGCACTTGGGCCATCCTCCACTGCACTCCTGGGCCACAGCAGAGGGCTGGCCTGGAAGAGGGGCAACCGGGACAGAATCCGGCGCCCCGACCGGGACTAGAACCCGGTGTGCCCGCGCCGCAAGGCGGAGGATTAGCCTGTTGAGCCACGGCGCCGGCCCATCACTTTACTGTTAATCATTCTCTTCTGTAACCATAATGGGATCATACCTAAGAAAATTAATTTCGTGGTATGATATAACCAATCTAGAATATACATAATTTATTGTAAATAATGCTGTTAAATGCTCTCCAAAGCATTTGTACTGATCTACTTTTCCCAACAGTGATGCATAGAAATCTAAATTCCCCCACAAATCCACCAACAGTTGATTCTGACTTTAATTTTTGCTAGTCAGATGGAAGAAAAATATCACTTACATTTGCATTTTAAAAAAGAAATTCAACCACAAAAACATGTAATTCAAGTATAAGATTTTATTTTTAATTGTCAAAATAGGAATGAGATCCCGTTTGGCTTCCAGCACTGGATGATAAACCCCGTGTCTCTGAGCAATTTGGAACAGGATGCTCATATTTTCCTTAAGATTTAGGAAGGAAATGTAATGCAGCTCAGTTCTTTGTTTCATAAACATAGACCTTTCAGCCAAGTCTTGTCAGGGAATGTTTTGATACAGTTATATTGAGGGTCCAAAATTTATCCAGTGCAGTATTATTGTTTAATATTGTTTTGAACTTTGTGTAAGTGAATGATTTTAGTATTAAAATAGGCTGCAGGATGTGAGTCTCTCCGCTAAGAGAAGAAACAAGAGACTGTGTTCATGCTGTAACTCTATACTGAAACGTTAGTTTTTAGCAAAATATCTTACAATTAACCTTTAACAATAGGCATGATATGCTCATAACCCAATGGAAGTAATATTTTGTTACTTATGCATTAACAAAGCAAACAATATCTCGTGATTACTACTACTAACATTTGGTGACTGTAATTTCAACTTAGTTTTATGTCCAAAGGTAGTCCAAAAAGTTTGGAAAATAGAATTTAAAGAAAGTGTGTTTGAGCATAGTTTTGAAACCCATGAAGAATTTTTTTCATAATAAAACTTTTCCATGAATTTTTAAAATTGTATTTATTTAGTGTGGAGGACAGAGACACAGACAAGAGACTTCCCATCTGCTAATTCACTCTGCAACTGCTCATAAAGACTAGGGCAGGGCTTGGCCAAAGTGAGAAGCCAGAAACTCAATCTAGACCTTGCATGTGCGTGGTAGGACCAACTACTTCAGCCATCACCACTTCCTGGGTATGCATTAGAGGGAAGCTGGAATTGGAGCAAGAGCCACGACTGGAATCCAGGTTTTCCAAGAGGGGATGCAGGCATCCCAAAGTGGTTTAATCACTACCCCAAACACGTGCTTCTCCATGAACTTTTTGAAGTATCTTTGTGATTGTGTATCTGTGTGTCTACAAGCAGAAAAATAATCCTCTTCATCTCAAAGTAACACACTTACTGAGTGTTTCTTGTGGCCTAAGCACTGGTCTAAGTGTTTGTACTGTGATCCTTCCCTTTTTTCCTGATGAAGGGCTCGTTAAGGTGTGGCACAAAGTAAACAGAACCAGGATTAGAGTACAGGAAGCCCCTCAACCTTTATTACATAAAACCTCCCACCAAGTAGGTTTTGTTCATTACATTATCATTTATTAATATCACATATTTACATTATTATTACATTGATTTTCTTCACCACATAGTGTTTCCATTGTGTAGAGTCTCCATAACTAATGATTTTGTGTCCTACCAATATGCGTTGAATATTTTTCTTATTTTTTGCTATTTTACATGAGGACACTTCAACCAGTTCGTAGACAATGGAGTTACGAGATAAACTGATGTTTCTGTGAACTTTTTGAAGTGCCCTCATAGAACACGATGACGACTGTCCCATTAAATGTTTTCTTTGGGTTACATATCCTAGAATTGAAATTTCTAGGTGTTACAGCATCATATTTTGAATGAGGTTGATACATTGCTGGCATAGTACCTTTTGTATTGCTGTGGATGAGGATAAATAGGCACGGCTGTTTTCTTACATGCTTATCAACACTGGAATTTTTGTCAGTTTCACATCTCTAACAGAAAAAAACATGGTATGTCATGGTGTTAATTGGTACTTTGATTATAGTGAGACCAACTATTTTTTACATATGTACTTTGTTTTTGTGAGTTGCCTTGTTACTTTTTTTTTATTTAAAAAGACTTGTTTTAATGCAAATCAAAACCACAATGAGGTTTCACCTCACCCCAGTTAGAATGGCTTTCATACAGAAATCAACAAACATCAAATGATGGTGAGGATGTAGGGAAAATGGTACCCTAATCCACTGTTGATGGGAATGTAAACTGGTAAAGCCACTGTGGAAGACAGTATGGAGATACCTCAGAAATCTGAATATAGATCTACAATATGACCCAGCCATCCCACTCCTGGGAATTAACCCAAGGGAAATGAAATCAGCAAATGAAAGAGTTACTTGCATCCCCATGTTTATTGCAGCTCAATTCACAATGGCTAAGACATGGAATCAACCCAAATACCTATCAACTGAAGGCTGGATAAAGACATTATGGGATATGTACACTATGGAATACTATGCAGCAGTGAAAAATGAAATCTAATCATTTACAACAAAATGTATGAATCTGGAAAATAAAAAGTTGTAATTATGAAGTGTATTAAGTTTGTAACTGTAACAAAAATTGTTTCATTTATTTGACAGAGAAAGAGAAGTGTCTTCCATCCAATGATTGACTCCCTATATGGTTGCAATGCCTAGGGCTGGGCCGGGCTGAAGCCAGGAGCTTCTTCCAGGTCTCCCATGTGCATGTAGTGGCCCAAGCACTTGAGCCATCCTCTGCTGCTTTCCCAAGCACATTAGCAGGGAGCTGGATGGGAAGTGGAGCAGCTGGGACTCGAACAGGCACCCATAAAGGGTTCTAGCATTGAAGGCAGTGTCTTAACCTGCTTGCTATACCATAATGCCAGCCCAGCCTTATTAACACTTTCTGTATTTTCTCTTCTGTTGATCCATTGTTTTTAAAACTAATTTGCAATATAAAGCCTAATAGAATATACATTTAAGTGAATAATATAAAGTGTGTATAAGAAAAGTTTTCCTTTAGTAAGATCTTTGTTTTGCAATGTCTTTAATTTGTATTTTGTGTGTATTAGAATAAATCTGAAGTTCCCCAATACAATATTAAGCAAATACTCATCTTGATTTTCTTGCCCTGTGTTGATCATTTAAGGTTTTGGCATCTATGTCTTTGACTCACTGGAATTTATTTCTATATGCCACATAGGTCTGTTATTTAATACAGTTAAGATCTAATCTCAACACTACTGAGATGCCGTTCATGATAATGTTAGGTGCAACAGTGGGAATACATGGTTCTTCATTGACTGTCCTTTCCTTACTCTTTGTCTCTCGCATAGTCCAGGCGGAGGTACTGCTAAGTAAGGAGCCTGATCACATCCAAGAGTTGGGTTTGAAGAAGAGAAACAAGGCGCAGGAGATTTGAGATTTTACTAGTTTGTAACTGCTATTTCTGAGGCTCTTCTGGATGACTTAGGAGAATTACTGTCTTCTATACAGCTAGTCTGAGATCCTGAGATGTCTTTCTCCATTCCCTCTGGATGTTTTGTTCCAGAGGCACGTTATCACTGAGTAAGTGGGAGCGATCCTGATGGGGTTCTCATAATGACCCTTAAGAAAACTCCCAGTTACTCTTGCTTTTCTCCCAGCATCCTGTGTTACAGTGTTCTATTCACTGACAAGGTTTCCATTGCTTGATGCTGGATGGAAAATACATTAGAATGTGAGTGCTGTGAGCATTTTCATTGCAGTGCTTAATGAGACTGATTTGCTATAAGAATCCAAAAATTCTTGGCATTAACAAAACTAAGATAAAGTAAGAGTGACTTTAAAAATCTTGTTTTTCTGATGTATCAAGGCTATATAGAACTACAATGCTATGGGCCGGCGCCGTGGCTCAATAGGCTAATCCTCTGCCTTGCGGCGCTGGCACACTGGGTTCTCGTCCTGGTTGGGGCACCGGATTCTGTCCTGCTTGCTCCTCTTCCAGGCCAGCTCTCTGCTGCGGCCCGGGAGTGCAGTGGAGGATGGCCCAAGTGCCTGGGCCCTGCACCTGCACGGGAGACCAGGATAAGCACCTGGCTCCTGCCTGTGGATCAGCGCGAAGCGCTGGCTGCAGCAGCCATTGGAGGGTGAACAAACGGCAAAGGAAGACCTGTCTCTCCATCTCTCTCTCTCTCTCACTGTCCACTCTGCCTATCAAAAAAAAAAAAAAAAACTACATTTCTAGATTGTTCTGGGAAAGGGCTGAGGGTAAGTCTGTGTTAGCCAGTGGTTGACCAGATGTCACAATCCAGGGGAAGAAAAATGGAAGACTGTTATTTGTAGGATAGAGTTTGGATTCTTAAAAAAAATTAGTAGATGAGTGGAAGTTGAATCCTCCAGGAGCCCAAGAAGGTCCAGAATTTGAAAAAAGAATGAGGAGAGGGAAGGAAAATCATAGCCAGAGAATGTGCATCAAGCTGTGTCAAGGGACGTTAGCTGGGATTCTTGGTTGTGATTGTTTATGGATTTTTTTTTTACATAAGTTCTGTATAAAGCATAAAGTGTGTGTGTGTGTGTGTGTACGTATGTATGTATATAAATTATACTGGGAACGTCTAAGCTAATCTACCAAAGAGGTTGAAACTTCTTCCTTGAAATCTTGTGGAACCAACATTTAGTGATGTGTACTTGTGGGGCTGGGGTGGGAGAAGGAAAGCTAAAATGCTGACTTGCAGATATGCTCATCAGGAAAATCAGACCTGAACTTTCATTTCCATATAGGGTTTATAGCAGGCCCCGGACCCACAGTAGTGTGACCAATAATATGGGGGAAAATCCCAAACCTGATCTTGAAAACTACTGGACTTAACTGCAGTGTGGGAAGGTGAATTGGAAGGAAGTGAAGTGAGCACTGGAATGTGTGTGCTGCAACCTGAAATTGATTTCGTTTATCCTGTGGGCAACCTAACCTTGGTGTAGTCCTGCCAACACCATCTCCTGTTTTGTAAATTTTTTCTTTGGACAGGCAGTTAGAGAGAGAGAGAGAAAGAGAGAGAGAAAGAGAAAGAGAGAGAGAGAGAGAGAGAGAGAGAGAGAGAGAGAGAGAGAGAGAGAAGGAGAGAGAGAGAGAAGGAGAGAGAGAGAGAAGGAGAGAGAGAGAGAAGGAGAGAGAGAGAGAAGGAGAGAGAGAGAGAAGGAGAGAGAGAGAGAAGGAGAGAGAGAGAGAAGGAGAGAGAGAGAGAAGGAGAGAGAGAGAGAAGGAGAGAGAGAGAGAAGGAGAGAGAGAGAGAAGGAGAGAGAGAGAGAAGGAGAGAGAGAGAGAAGGAGAGAGAGAGAGAAGGAGAGAGAGAGAGAAGGAGAGAGAGAGAGAAGGAGAGAGAGAGAGAAGGAGAGAGAGAGAGAAGAGAAGAGAGAGAGAGAAGGAGAGAGAGAGAGAAGGAGAGAGAGAGAGAAGGAGAGAGAGAGAAGGAGAGAGAGAGAAGGAGAGAGAGAGAAGGAGAGAGAGAGAAGGAGAGAGAGAGAAGGAGAGAGAGAGAAGGAGAGAGAGAGAAGGAGAGAGAGAGAAGGAGAGAGAGAGAAGGAGAGAGAGAGAAGGAGAGAGAGAGAAGGAGAGAGAGAGAAGGAGAGAGAGAGAAGGAGAGAGAGAGAAGGAGAGAGAGAGAAGGAGAGAGAGAGAAGGAGAGAGAGAGAAGGAGAGAGAGAGAAGGAGAGAGAGAGAAGGAGAGAGAGAGAAGGAGAGAGAGAGAGAGAAGGAGAGAGAGAGAGAGAAGGAGAGAGAGAGAGAGAAGGAGAGAGAGAGAGAGAAGGAGAGAGAGAGAGAGAAGGAGAGAGAGGTCTTCCTTCCATTGGTTCATCCCCAAATGGCCGCTACAGCCGGCACCTGCGCGGATCCGAAGCCAGGAACCAGGTGCTTCTCCTGGTCTTCCATGGGGTGCAGGGCCCAAGCACTTGGGCCATCCTCCACTGCACTCCTGGGCCACAGCAGAGAGCTGGCCTGGAAGAGGAGCAAGCGGGACAGAATCCGGTGCCCCGACCAGGACTAGAATCTGGGTGCTGGCGCCGCAGGCGGAGGATTAGCCACGGTGCTGGCCCAAGCCATCTCCTTTCCATCTCTCATTTGAGTCCATTTAGAATTCATTGTGTAGACAGTGGTTAGACTCTAGAAAAATATATAAAGTGTGACTTAATGTCCACTGTGAAGAAAGTATAAATGCAGTAAAATCTTTAAAATTTGCGATGGAGAGAGATGGAGACAAATAGAGAGCTCCCATCTGCGATTGTCTCCTCAAATTCCTATAACAGCTGCAGCTTGACCAGCCCAAAGCTGGGAGCCCAGAACTCAGTCCAGGTCTCCCACTTGAACGGCAGAGTCCCGACTACTTGAGCTGTCATCTGCTGCCTCCTAGGGTCCGCATTAGCAGGGAACTAGATGGAAGTTGGGAATCAAACCCAAGTACGCTGGTATGGCACGTGGACATCTCAGTGGTTAGACTGAATGCCTGCTTTCTACTCTGGCTTTCTATTGCAGCAGCTTTCTTGACGAAAGTCACTGTGTTAGGAGTATACATGGGGAAACAGTCAGTTTTTGCGTTTCCACATCAGTGTGGCAGTATCAGTTTATTTACCAATAACACCATGAGTTTGAACTCGGGGATCCATTCCCATTCAACTTGGTCAACACATGTACAACTCTCTGATTTGAAAGTTTCCTGAGTTTTTTGGGATTGCTTTGGGCCTTTTGGCTAAGGTCAAGTGGAGTTTTTTGGGGTGCACATTCTGTAGTTCAGCCCAGGCCCTCTTAGGTTCGATCAGTAGCCCTTGCTGTCTTAAACCAGGCCCATTTAACATGTGTGGTACCTGCTGAAGCTCTGAAAGCATCGTTTCCAGCCTGAAACGATGAATTCCGACACCTGATCTTGAAATCGGCCCTCCTCCTCCAGCCAGAGCTAGCACTCCATTTCACCCCAAATTCCCTTCCTTGATAATGATGGGCTATTTGCCCTTGTTTTGAAAGTCTTCTCAGTTCAGCTTTTGTCTCCCCCACAACTAAATTAAAAATAGCGTCATATTTTATATCCTCCCACAACACCTAGCTCAACAATCTGCACAAAACAGCCGCATGTTTGCTGGCTTAAAATGAATGGGCCAGCGAGACAGCATCGTGCAACTGCCCTCGTATTCCAGGGCTCTGCACAGTGCCTCCCTTAGATTTGGGCAAAGGAACCCCAACTCCTGAGGACCTCCTGTTGCTCCTCCTCCCTCTGCTTCCCACCCAAGGAAGCAGAGAGGACACAGGGCTGAGGCTCATGCCTGTTGGTGGTCCTTGTCCTCTCCCGGGTCTTGCTCAGGCACTTGGTACTCTGGAATATCACTGTCCATATGGTTCCAGCCCACTTCTAGGGCTTATGTGGGCTTATGTGCCCATCCCCCTTAGACAGGAACATCCACCAATGTCCACACCCCTAGGCCTGATGGAAGGCCAAGGGACAGATGTTTGTGAGGGGGTGCAGGCAAAGCTGAGATGTGCTAACCAGAATGCACGGGAAGTCCCTTGCACAGAGGGTGGAGGGGGAGGTGAGAAGACAACACCAGCCAGGGGCTTTCATTTGTAGGTTTGCCTGGGACCTGCAGATATTTGTGGCTCCGTATGCACTCGGAGTCGACAAGCTGTTATTGAAAAGCTTCTCTTCTTTTGCTTTTATCCAGGATGAATCCAACCTGTGTTCGTTTTGGTGCAGATCTACTCAGTGAGGAAATAGTTGACTTTTACCTATTGCGGAAAGCGTGGTAACCTGGAGGAATCTGAAGGATTTTTGAATATTGTCCCTAGAAGAATGACGTGTGGGCACAGCACACATGGAGGGGTGACCGTGTGATCGCAAAGGCACAGAGTGCAGATTGTCAGCAACCAACAGAGGCTAGGAGAGAGGATTGAGCAGGTGCCCTCTGAGCCTCTAGGGGAGAGCCCTTTGTGCAATTCTAAACCACCCCATGCACTAGAGGCCTCAAAAACTAATACAGGTGCTGTTTGTAACTGCCCTGGCATTTCTGGGAATGTGATCAAGCCCTGTTCCTAACTTTGTCTCCCATATACACTGAGTCTCCCAACTCTTACATGCATGCCTTGCTTTCCATTTCCCCAGATACCATCTTCTCTATTTTTTTACTTAAAATAAGTAATGTTCGACCACCACTTTCTACAGTTAAATGACTTTAGTTCTCATAACACAATAATGGGAGTGATATGATTCAACACACCTAACTGATGAGGAAACTTAGATTCGTAGATTTTACGTAATTTGTCTGAGGTCATACCGTTAACTAGTAGATTAAAAATCTGAGATTCCAGGCCGGCGCCATGCCTCACTAGGCTAATCCTCCACCTGCAGCACCGGCACACCAGGTTCTTGTCCCGGTTGGGGTGCTGGTTCTGTCCCAGTTGCTCCTCTTCCAGTCCAGCTCTCTGCTGTGGCCCAGAAAGTGCAGGATGGCCCAAGTGCTTGGGCCCTGCACCCGCATGGGAGACCAGGAGGAAGCATCTGGCTCCTGGCTTCGGATTGGCACAGTGCACCAGCCATAGCAGCCATTTGGGGGGTGAACCAACGAAAGGAAGACCTTTCTCTCTGTCTCTCTAACTCTGTCCAAAAAAAAAAAAAAAATCAGATTCCAGCAAGGGTAAGATGTGCTCTAAGAAGAAGGATCAGCCGCAGGGGCCGGCGCCATGGCTCACTTGGTTAAGCCTCTGCCTGTGGTGCCGGCATCCCATGTGGGCACTGGGTTCTAGTCCAAGTTATTCCTCTTCCTGTACAGCTCTCTGCTGTGGACCAGGAAGGCAGTGGAGGATGGCCCAGGTGCTTGGGCCCTGCACCCACATGGGAGACCAGGAGGAAGCACCTGGCTCCTGGCTTCGGATCGCCGCAGTGTACCTGCCGTAGTGGCCATTTGAGGGGTGAACTAAGGGAAGGAAGACCTTTCTCTCTCTCTCTCTCACTGTAACTCTACCTTCCAAATAATAAAAAAAAAAAGGATCAGCCTCAAATGTGCTGCCTGGCTGTAATTACTGTGCCATGTCACCTCCTCTGCCATCCCAGAGGAGAGGCCCCAAGAACATGGCTGCCTCGCTAGGATAAAGTGAGGGAAATCCTCCATCTTTCTCATGTACTGCCCTATGCTTTAGAAAAATAACCCTCCTTATTATCACAGCACAGGCGTCCCACTCATCGACAGAGAAAGAGCTTGATTTCCCCTGATGACAAAAGAACGTCTTTCATATGTTTAATTAGACACTGAAGCTACACCAAGTTGGCTTTTGTTGGAAAGATTTCCCCCATAACTTGGGCACTGTAGATTTAATTAACACAGAGAGTAGCTAGCTCAGGTGCGTATTTCTTTTGGTTGGAATGACCTTTTTCTGTCTGCCACATCACAACCGACGGGTTATGTGTCTCCCTTGGTTTTGTAACCAGGGTATGAGGCACACCCACCCAATGTAAGAAACATGTCAGTAGCTCCCACAGTATTCTTCCTGAAAATGTGAGGTTTTTCTTTTTTTTAATGTGGAGGTGGTATGAGAAGGAAACATGGGCTGGTCATGTGTGTTCTCATCTTGAACTATGTTTAAGCAGTGAACCGCAGTTGCACTGCCTGAGGAAGCTGTAAAATCTCTCCCACCCCCAATAAGGCCGAGCTGTACTTAGGACAAACAGACTTTGTTGTGTGGAGTAGGATACTTTTGAGAATGAAAATGCATGCTGTTAGTAATTCCCTTGGACCGGGGGTATGAATTAAGCATGTCTTGGGCAACCAGGAGTTGTGGTCATCTTAGTTATTTTATCTCATCTAGGAGAAAGGATTCTAGTCTGTGTTCTTGCAAATGCCTTGCCACAGAGATTTTGATGAACAAGGCTGGAGACGATTAGTAGGCATGAATCATTAAATCATTAAATTGTTGGAAATTAAATAGATACGTGGAAATTATCTAAAAAAATTTCTTAATGTACTTATATATATTTGAAGAATAAAGAATATATAATATATTTATAAATATGTAAAGAATATATAATACTATATAATGTATTATATAAAATTATATATAATATAGTATAATATACTATATATAATATAGTATAATATATACTATATAATATAGTATATATAGTATATATTATTGTATATTATTATAGTATAGTATATATTAAATATTTAAAGAAATAGATAAGTGGAATAGATAAGTGGAAATTATCTTAAAAATGTCTAACATATTTATAAATATATATAAGTATAAATATATAAATATATTAATATATATTTATATAAAGACATTTTAAAGATAATTTCCACTTATCTATTTATATATAATTATATATTATATATGTAATCAGAGACACATTGTAACCAAAGGCTTTGGTCTTAGTCACTCTGGCATGGCACTCTTCATGGTTCTAGAAAGACTGGGCACAAAGGGATTTTAACCTGGAGGAAAGGACACTGTGGAATTGACTTTGCTCACCTAAGTGAAAGCGTGTCCCCCAGAATTAGTGCCCATCCTAGGCACTCAGTGTGTACTGAATATATTATGACTGGAATGGCTCTGAGTGTGTCCTGAATTGGGGTGATTAACAGTTCTACACCAAAAAGAAATTTCTTTCTTTGAGAGGATGAAGCCACAATGAAGACCTTCTGATGAGACTTTAAAAGTTGAGTAGACATGAACTTGCCTTCTCAACTTGGGGGTTTAGGAGAGAATCAGAGGAGGAGCATATTTCACTGACATTGAGGAAGACCCTTCATTGTTTTTGGAAAGATACTTTATATGAAATTTATAAAGATTTTTATTTTATTTGAAAGAGTTAGGGGCGGGTAGAGAGACATCTTCCTCTCTTCGATCCATTGATGTATTACCCAAATGGCTGTAACAGCTGGAGCTGAGCTTCTATGAAGCCAAGATTCAGGAGCTGCTTCTGGGTCTCCCATATGGATGCAGGGCTTTACTAACTGCACCTCAGTGCTGGTTCCTGTATATAATTTTTTAGCTGTTTTATAGTGTCCCAGTGGGTATAATTACTGCATTTTTGCTTAACCATTTAAAAAATTAAGTTATACAAGTTTCATGTGTTTAATATATATAAGAACATAGTGATACTACCTCCTCACCTTCGCCCTGCCCACGCTCCAACCCTTCTTTCTTCCTCTCATATTCTAACTCTTAATTTTTACAAAGATACACTTTCAGTTTACTTGATGATGGTAAAGTTAACCTTACACTAAAAGAGCTCAACAAATACTATGAAGAAAAATACACTGGTCCTCAACAGGGGAGACAAGGGCTGTAAACAGTCATCAAATCTCAAAATGCCCAGTTCATACCAATACATGACATTTTAAGTACTCTATAAGTTGCCTTGGATCAGAGAAAACATATAGTATCTGTCTTTACGGAATTGGATTATTTCACTAACTGTAATGGTTTCCAGTTGCATACATCTTGTTGGAAAAGACAGAATTTCATTTTTTTATAGTTGAGTAATACTCCATAGTGTATATATACCATAATTTTTTATCCAGTCAACAGTTAATGGATATCTGTGTTGATTCCATATCTTAGTATTGGGAATTGTGCTGCAATGAACATGGGGGTACCAATAACTGTTTGATATGCTGATTCCTTTTGGTTTGGGTAAATTCTCTGAAGTGGGATGGCTGGATCATATCACACATTCCCACCAACAGTGGGTTAGGGTACCCCCCCTGACATCCTTGCCAGCATTTGTTTGTTGGTTTCTGTAAGAGAGCCATTCTAACTGGGGCGAGGTGAAATCTCATTTTGGTTTTGATTTGGATTTCCCTGATGGATAGTGATCCTGAGAATTTTTTTCCAAACGTCTATTGGCCATTTGAATTTCCTCTTTTGAAAAATGCCCATTCAAGTCCTTTGCTCATTTCTTACCTGAATAGATTGTTTGTGGTTGTTGGATTTCTTGAGCTCTTTATAGATTCTGGGTGTTAACCCTTTATTAGTTGCATAGTTTGCAAATATTTTCTCCCATTCTGTCAATTGCCTCTTCACTTTGCTGAGTGTTTCCTTTGTAGTGCAGAAACTTCTTATCTCGATGTAATCCCATTTGTCTATATGGATTTGACTGCCTGTGCTTCTGTGGTCTTTTCCAAGAAGTCTTTCCCTATGCTAATGTCTTGCAGAGTTTCCCCAATATTCTCTAGTAATTTGATGGTATCTGATTGTAGATTTAAGTCTCTGATCTGTTTTGAGTGGATTTTTGTGTAAAGTATAAAGTATGGCTCTAGTCTCATACTTTTGCATGTGGAGATCAAGTTTTCAAAGCACCATTTGTTGAGTAGACTGTCCTTGCTCCAGAGATTGATTTTAGCTCCTTTGTCAAAGATTAATTGGTATACATATTGGTCTACATGTCTTTGTGCCAGTATCAGGCTGTTTTGATTATAACTGCTCTGTAGTATGTCTTGAAATCTGGTATTGTAATGCCTCCAGCTTTGTTTTCATTGTAAAAGATTGCTTTAGCTATTCAGGATCTCTAATATTTCCATATGAATTTTAGCATCATTTTTTTCTATATTTGTGCAGAATTTCATTGATTTTTTTGATTGGGATTGCATTGAATCTGTAAATTGTGTTTGGGAACATGAGCATTTTATGGTATTTATTCTTCCAATCTAGGAACATGGAAGATTTTTCCATTTTTCTTTGTTCTTCTATTTAATGTTTTATTTTTACTGAAGAGATCTTCTACCACCTTGCTTAAATTTATTCCAAGGTATTTAATTCTTTTTATAGCTATTGTGAATGGGTTTGATCTTCAAAGTTCTTTCTTAGCAATGGCATTGTCTGTGTATTCAAAGTCTATTGATTTTTATGTGTTGATTTCATATCCTGCTACTTTACTGAACTCTTCTATGATTTCCTATAGTCTATTAGTGGCGTATTTGGGATCCCCCTATATATAGAATCATGTCATCTGCAAATAGGGATATTTCACTTCCTCTTCCATAATTTGTATCTCTTTGATTTCTTTTTTTGATTTTTTTCTTGCCTAATGGCTCTGACTAAAACTTGCAAGACTATATTGAATAACAATGGTGAGACTGGGCATCCTTGATTGGCTCTGGATCTTAGGGGGAATACTTCTAGCTTTTCTCAATTCAATAGGATGCTGGCTGTGGATTTGCCATAAATTGCCTTGAATGTGTTGAGGAATGTTTCTTCTATGCCCAATTTGCTTAAGGTTTTCATCATGAAAGGATGCTATATTTTATCAGATACTTTCTTTGCATCTATTGTGATAACCATGTGGTTTTTGTTATTCAGTTTGTTAATGTGATATATCCCATTTATTGGTTGCCAAATGTTGAACCATCTGTGCATACCAGCGATAAATCCCACTTGGTTCGGATAAGTGACCTTTCTGATACGTTGTTGGATTCAATTAGCTAATATTTTGTTGAGGATTTTTGCATCTATGTTCATCAGGGATATTGGTTCGTAGTTCTCTTTCTCTGTTGTATCCTTTTGAGGTTTATAAAACAATGTGATGCAAGCTTCATAGAAGGCATTTGGGATCATTTCCTCCATTTCAATTGTTTTTGAATAGCTTGAAGAATTGGATTTAGTTCTTCTTTAAATGTCTGGTAGAAGTCAGCAGTGAAGCCATCCAGTCCTGGGCTTTTCTTTGTTGGGAGGGTCTTTATTGCTGATTAAATCCCAGTTTTGGTTATTGGTCTGCTTGGTTTTACTTTGTGTTAATGACTCAATTTTGGTTAATTGTATGTTTCCAGGAATCTATCCATTTCTTCTAGGTTTCCCAATTTGTTGGCTTACACCTTTTTGTAAAAATTCCTGATGATTCTTTTTTTCCTGTGGCATTCACTATTATATTTCCCTTTTTTAAAAAGATTTTATTTATTTGACAGGCAGAGTTAAATAGAGACAGGGAGAGAGGTCTCCCATCCGATGGCTTACTCACCAGATGGCCACAATGGCCAGAGCTGCACTGATCCAAAGCCAGGAGCTTCTTCCAGGTCTCCCACGTGGGTGCAGGGGCCCAAGGACTTGGGCCATCTTGTACTGCCATCCCAGGCCATAGCAGAGAGCTGGATTGGAAGAGGAGCAGCTGGGACTAGAACTGGTGCCCATATGGAGTGCCGGCACTGCAGGCCAGGGCATTAGCTTACTGAGCCACAGTGGCCCCTAAATTTCCTTTTTAATCTCTTACTTTATTGATTTGGGTCTTCCTCTTTTTTGTTTAGATGGGCCAGTGGTGTATAAATTTTGCTTATTTTTTCAAAAAACCAGCTCTTCATTTCACTGATCTTTTATATTTTTTTAATTTCAATTTCATTGATTCTATAATTTTATTTCTTTCCTCCTATTTTGGGCTTTGTTTTGTTTTTCCAGGTCCTTGAGATGCATTAATAGTTCATTTATTTGGTATCTTTCCAATTTTTTCATGTAGGCAACAATTGCTATAAACTTTCCTCTTAATACTGCTTTTGCTGTGTGTCATAAGTTTTGTAAATTGTCATCTTCATTCATTTCCAGAAATGTTTTGGTTTCTCTTTTGATTTCTCCTGTGACCCACTGTTCATTCAGGAGCATGTTGTTTGGTCTCCATGTGTTTGTATGTGATCTAGTTATTCTGGAGTTGATTTCCAGCTTCATTCCATTGTGGGCAGAGAAGGCGCATGGTAAGATTTCGATTTTTTTTTTAATTTGCTGAGACTTTCTCTAGGCTAGACCATATGCTAGGCCATAAAAAAAGTTCCATGCACTGATGAGAAGAATGTATATTCTGCCACTGTGGGGTAAAAAATTCTGTAGATACCAGGTCCATTTAGTCCATAGTGTCAATTAACTCTGTTGGTTTTTTGTAATTTTTTGTGTAGTTGACCTGTCCATTGATGAAAGTGGGGTGTTGAAGTCCCCTGTTACTATTGTATTGGAGTCTGTGTCTCCCTTTGGATCCATTAAAGTTTCTCTTAAATAGCCAGGCACCCTGTATGCATATACATTTACAATAGTCACACCTTCCTATTGAAATGATCCCATAATAATTACATAGTGCCCTTCTTTGTCTCTTAACAGTTTTTGTGTTAAATTCTGTCTTGTCTGGTATGAGGACGGCTATACCAGTTCTTGTTTGGTTTCTGTTAACATGGAATATCTTTTTTCATCTTTTTACTTTCACTCTCCTTGTATCTTTGTTGGTGAAATGTGTTTCTTGTAGGCAGCAAATAAATGGGTCTTGTTTTTTAGTCCCAGCCAGTCTATCTTTTAACTGGGAAGTTGAGGCTATTTACATTAACGGTAACTCTTGATAAGTAACTACTTGCCTCTGCCATTTTCCCATAAATATTACTGTTGTTTACTTTGGATTTCTTTTGTAGTTTTACTGGGGGATTTTCTGCCTTCACATTGTTTTACAGTAATGGCTATCTTTCTGTGTTTCTGTGTATAGTACATCCTTAAGCACCTTTTATAAGGCTGGATGAGTGGTGACAAATTCTTTCAATTTCTGTTTGTTACAGAAGGTCCTTATTTAACCTTCATTGATAAATGAGAGCTTTGCAGGGCACAGTATTCTGGGCTGGGAATTTTTTTCTCTTAAGACTTGGACTATGTCTCGTCCTTCTCTTCTAGCCTGTAGGGTTTCTGATGAGAAGTCAGCTGTGAGTCTAATTGGAGATCCTCTGAGAGTAATCTGGCGTTTCTCTTGTGCACATTTTAGAATCTTTATGTTTTGCTTGGGAGAGTTGGACTACAATGTGTCATGGTGAGATCTTTTTTGGTCATGTTTATTAGGAGTTCTATGTGCTTTCTGTACTTGTACATCCCTGAGAAAGGTCTTTCTGAATTCAGGGTCAAGAACCATTCCAAGGCTCTGTGATGATTAGAAGAGGATTAATGAAGGCAGAATTAGATAGTTCTCCCAATATTCACTCATTTATCAAGCACCTCCCCTTTTGTTAATGTATTGTAATTGGCATATTTATCTATATGAGATACCATGTGATGTTTTTAAACATGTATATATTGTGTAATGTTCAGGTCAGAACAAGCATATCTATGACTTCAAATGTTTATCATACATATTCTTGGAAGAAAACCTTCAAAAATGCTTTCTGCAAGTTTTTTTTTGAAATATGTGGTATGCTATCATCTGTAGCTACCCAACTGAGACACCTAATTTGTGGCAGCTGTTGTATAAGGTATTGGGTGTGAAGGTGGGGATGGTAGTTTCTGATTTAAGGGAACTCACAGACTAATGGGAAGACATAAACATCTAATGAGAAGATGTGAAAGCATCATAGCAGATGTAGCAATCATGGTATGTAACATATGACTGTCTCCGTAAGAGGGAAAAGAGAACCAGTCTTTATTCTTGGGAACTGAGGGGTGTTCCAGGAAGAAGTGTTGCTGGAAGAGTAAGAGGCTGAGTTGGTGGGGTTTACAAGGACAAAGCCTGAGTTTTTGCAGTTGATGTGACCTTGTCAATATCATACCAATACTTGGCCCATGTGTTCTTTTTTTTTCTTTATTTTTTAAAAGATTTATCTATGTATTTGAAAGGCAGAGTTACAGAGGCAGAGACACAGAGAAAGGCCTTTCTTCCACTGATTGACTTCCCAGATGGCCACAATGGCTGGAGCTGAGTCTATCTGAAGCACCCGTGTGAAAGACCCTGGCAAGAGCCCAAGGACCTGGGCCGTCTTCCACTGCTTTCCCAGCCCATAGCATAGAGCTGGATAGGAAGTGGAGCAGCCGGGACGAGAACCTGCGCCCATATGGGATGCTGGCACTGTCAGCAGCAGTTTTACCTGCTATGCCACAGTGCAGGCCCCAAGGCACATGTGTTCTTAAACTGAAGTTTTGAAGAATAAATGCATAGATTTTGATCAGATTAGTGTCTGAAAAACACTAAATTCCTATTTGTATATATATTTAAATCTGAGTAAAATTTTATGATTTAGAAGAATTCTGAGAGGGACTTTGGAAGAATAATTTCTTAGCTTTCCAAAGTGGAGGATAGGGTATTATTCTTTTAAAGAGAGAGAGCATTGGAATTCTCATGTTTTCATTCTTAAAATTAATAGAACTAGTAGTTCTATTTTTTAAAAGATTTATTTATTTGAAAGAGTTACAGAGAGAGGTAGAGAGAGAGAGGTCTTCCATCTGCTTATTCACTCCCAAGATGACCACAACAGCCGGAGCTGCGCCTATCCAGAGCCAGGAGCCAGGAGCATCTTCCAGGTCTCCCACACAGGTGCAAGGGCCTAAGGACTTGGGCCATGTTCTGCTTTCCCAGGCCACAGCAGAGATCTGGATTAGAAGAGAAGCAGCCAGGACTAGAACTGGTGCCCATATAGGATGCCGACGCTTCAGGCCAGGGCTTTAACCCACTGTGCCACAGTGCCAGCCCAGAGTAGTTCCTTTTTTAAAAAAGATTTATTTATTTTACTTGAAAGAATGATGAGAAACTGACAGATCTTCTATCTGCTGGTTTATTCCCCAAATGGCCACAGCAGCCAGGTCAGGGCCAGGCCGAAACCAGGAATTCCATCCTGGTCTTGAACACGGCTCGTACTGGGTCCATGCACTTGCACCATCATGTGCTGCCCCCCCCCCCCAGGCACATGAGCAGGAAGCCGGAATGAAATTGGAGTGTCCAGGACACGAGCCAGCACTGATTTGGGATGCTGGCCTTGCAAGCCGTGTCTGGACCTGCTGCAGTGTAACATTGACCCCAATGGATCATTTTGTTTCACTAGCATTTACTTTGTTTTTGTTTGAATTTGTCTTCAGAGTTGGAGGGAGGCTGGGTACGAGAGTAGGTTAGATACTCTTTGCTGTTATTTCACCAAGATGTTTCAGGATTTCAAAACTATTCTTTTTCCTGCCCTTAAGAAGGTTTAAGGATTGTGAATCTGTTGTCTCTTCCTAGAGCTGCTTTGTTTTCCTTCAAGCAATTTCTTTCTTTGCTCCCCTCTTTCTCCTTTCTCTTTCAGCATAAGCAGAATCAAACTTCTGAGCAACATAGTGATTGTACAAGTACAAGTTCTGATCTTCTGATCTTGAGCTGCTTCTCGCTTTAACCACTCTAGTGTGAAATCACTTCATGTTCTTGCAAAAGCTGAAAGGCCAGAGTCTTAACAGTGCCCTGGTGTTAGGATTTCCTGGTGCACGTTTCTGTAAGGATGATGGGAATGTGAATTTTCAGAAGCAGCAGTGAACTGTGGAGATCTTAAAGTCATTAATGAAATTGCTTACAGTACCATTTTTTAGAAATGAAAACAATTATGAGTCAGTCTCACGGAGCAGAAAGAGATCTCACGGCTCCCCTTACAAGGGAGCTGAATTGCATTTCTAATAGGATCAGTAACATTCTAGCTGTAAGCACAGAATCCGTTTGAATAGGTTTCTGCCTAACTTTTATGTGGTTAATTCATGTTTAGGAAAAAAAAGTTGAAATCCAGAACATTTTCTACAATAAAGTTTTCACTCATAAGCATTTGATTCTTAAGATTCTGTGTATTTTGTTTCTTTTCCAGAGTATTGTACAGATGAGCTAATGACATAGAGTGGGTAAAATTTTGTAACTCTTTATGGAAGGGTCATTTATAATGGCTGGTAAGTCACAAAGATCTCCAAACATGTGACTTACATATAAGCCAGGAATATAAATCAATGCCAACTATTTTCTGGTATAAAGTAATTAACACTAAACAAAACATTTGTATTTATTTTTTTTTTTTTTTTTTTTTTTTTTAAACAGGCAGAGTGGACAGTGAGAGAGAGAGACAGAGAGAAAGGTCTTCCTTTTGCCGTTGGTTCACCCTCCAATGGCCGCCGCGGCCGGCGCGCTGCGGCCGGCGCACTGCGCTCGTCCGATGGCAGGAGCCAGGAGCCAGGTGCTTTTCCTGGTCTCCCCATGGGGTGCAGGGCCCAAGCACCTGGGCCATCCTCCACTGCACTCCCGGGCCACAGCAGAGGGCTGGCCTGGAAGAGGGGCAACCGGGACAGAATCCGGTGCCCCGACCGGGACTAGAACCCGGTGTGCCGGCGCCGCAAGGCGGAGGATTAGCCTGTTGAGCCGCGGCGCCGGCCAAAACATTTGTATTTATAAGGAAGACCTTTCTCTCTGTCTCTCTCTCACTGTCCACTCTGCCTGTCAAAAATAAAATAAAAATTAAAATAATGCCATAATTACAGAAATTTATATGGGAAAACAGCTCAATAAATTTGGAGTAAAATGAGCCTTGATGTCTCATTACATTTGAACTTTTAAATGTACTTATAACAGCTGGGAGAACTATGCTATTTTCAGTATCCCATATTAGAAAAATAGTCAAAAATTATTTGTGATTAAAAATTGTTAGCTTGACCTATGTCTTTGTCCAATAAAGGAACAATTCACAAACCAAGTTAGGACTTGAAAATACTTTCTTGATCAAAAAGAGAGCCAAAGATGACAGGAGGTAGAAAGACATAACTTGGTAAAAATACTCTTCTTGTTTAGTCAGCAAAGATGATTTTGCAGACAGATTAATCAAGGAGACTATCCATTACAGTGCAGCATCTTTGGAATTCTGCACTGTTACTTGTCTTTTTAAAACATTAAACTATTGCAACACATCACTTAATTTCTTTTGACTTTTCCTTTTTACCACGAAAGTCTTGTGTTAACCTCTTTTTCTGAGAAGGTGTGATCCCGGTCTTGGATTTTCCAGCTCTGTGTTGCCTAGGACATTGCTACTTCTCCTTTCATGGAGAAAACAGTAGCTGGGGCATGTGGAATGGTTGTAACAGTGACGTAGGGGCTGGGCAGAATTGAAAAATGAATCTTAAGGACACTTTTTTTTTGACAGGAAGAGTTAGAGACAGGAGAAGGGTCTTCCTTTTTCCGTTGGTTCACCTCCCAAGTGGCCGCCACTGCTATTGCGCTGTGCCGATCCGAAGCCAGGAGCCAGGTTCTTCTCCTGGTCTCCCATGCGGGTGCAGAGCCCAAGCACTTGGGCCATCCTCCACTGCACTCCCGGGACACAGCAGAGAGCTGGACTGGAAGAGGAGCAACCAGGGCAGGACCGGCTCCCCAACTGGGACTAGAACCCGGTGTGCCGGCACCACAGGCAGAGGATTAGCCTAGTGAGCTGTGGCGCTGGCCCAAGGACACTTTAAAAATATTTCTCCCCTGGAAATGGAAAAACAGAACTCCTGGGGGGATATTTTATTCATGCATACATGAAATTAGGACTTGTTGGAAGAATCCATCAAATCAACTGAACGTGATGTTAAAGCTTGAGTATTCTAGTCCCAGGAACGTTGTTAGTGGATGACCCCTGCTAGACCCTTAGAAGGGTCTGGGAGCAGTATTTTTCTAACCAGTCTGTGGACTGGAGTCTTCAAAACTCCTGTAGTACTGGTTAAAATGCATGTTTCCAGGTTCCTACAAGGGCCAGCCAAAATAAATCCGACTGAGCAGGCACCAAAGAACCTGAATTTTTAACAAATGTCCCTCTCCCCCGGGTGCTCTTCTGCACTTGGCAGGGAGTCACTTGGAATTTTCCCCAGCTGTAGCCAGATTTTTTCATAGATCAATGTCTAGAAGAATGAGCATCAGGATTGTAGACATCAGGTGCTGGCATTGCCATGGAGTGAGTGGCTATTGCCCAAGGTCACCCAGAAACCAAAGATAGGGCATACTCCCCTGGACAGACTTCCTTCCAGCTACTGATGTTCATTTTATTTGGAAGGCAGAGAGACAGAGATAGTCCATCACTGGCTCACTCCCCAAATGGCCTACAGCAGTAGTAACCATATCACCTGTTGGCTCCCAGGGTGTGCATTAGCAAGAAGCTGGGTGGGAAGGGGATAGCTGGGATGGAAACCAGGCACTCCTGTGTAGGGTGCCTGGGCCCCAAGCCCCTGATACAGAACCAGAACCTCTGGGTGCTGCCTGGAGCCAGGTCACCAGTGCATTCATCAGGAAGGGCAAGCAGTGGGGGCCCAGCTGGCGGAGGAGGTGGCTTTGCAATCAGACTTCTCTGTGCCAAGTAGGCACATCCATTCCTGATTGCTAAAACCAGAATCACCCTCCTTGTCCCTGGGCAATAAATACTCATTTTTTTTTGACAGGCAGATTTAGACAGAGAGACAGAGGGAAAGGTCTTCCTTCCATTGGTTCACCCCCCAAAATGGCTGCTACGGCTGGTGCGCTGCGCTGATCCGAAGCCAGGAGCCAGGCGCTCCTCCTGGTCTCCCATGTGGGTGCAGGGCCCAAGCACTTGGGCCATCCTCCACTGCACTCCTGGGACACAGCAGAGAGCTGGCCTGGAAGAGGGGCAACCGAGACAGAACCAGCACCCCAACCAGGACTAGAACTCGGGGTGCCAGCACCGCAGGCGGAGGATTAGCCTAGTGAGCCACAGCACCGGCCTAAATACCCATTCTTGAATATTCATTAGACTCCTATGTGCTCTGCACTAGCCTCCGTAGATACCAGGGATACCAAGATGAACAAGGGTCCTGTCTTCTGAGGGTCAGCCTGCCTTTTTTTTTTATCTTTATTTATTTTTTGACAGGCAGAGTGGACAGTGAGAGAGAGAGAGAAAGGTCTTCCTTTTTGCCGTTGGTTCACCCTCCAATGGTTGCCATGGCCAGTGTGCTGCGGCCGGCGCACCACGCTGATCCGATGGCAGGAGCCAGGTGCTTCTCCTGGTCTCCCATGGGGTGCAGGGCCCAAGCACTTGGGCCATCCTCCACTGCACTCCCTGGCCACGGCAGAGAGCTGGCCTGGAAGAGGGACAACCGGGACTGGAACCTGGTGTGTCGGCGCCACAGGTGGAGGATTAGCCTATTGAGCCGCGGCGCCGGCCACCAGCCTGCCTTTCTTCATTCTTTTGGCCATACTGGTCAGTTAGATACGTGACCAGCATTCAAAATTGTGTCCTTCCTTTTGTTCTGACTTCCCCCTTGTTCTGTTTACAAGATAAAATCTAAAACTGAGCTAAAAACAGTGGCTTCCCAGGACGGTTTCAGAAAGCACTGCAGGCTAGTGGAGATGCTGCCCATTTGTGAAACCTTATCAGCTCCTTGCTCTGGCTCTCCGAGGTTTGCCTTCTGAACGAGAACTATTGACTTGCTGTTCTCCTGTCCTTGGTCTGTCCCTTGGAAAGGATTTATTTTGCTTTGGCCCCTGTTCTCTCCTGGCTCCTAAAGGCAACTTTTTGTTTCCCCCACAAACCTTTCTGTGTATTTGAAATTAAGTTGAAACTTGAACTTCATAATGTATTTTTCAAATCTCGGAGAGTTTAGGATTTTGGCGCTGACGTTTTCTTGGCCCCTTTGAGTTGCATCATCTCAGCTCTCAGTTATTTTGTCTGGATGAAGCTCCTGGGTGGAATTTCAGAAGCCTCTATAAAGAGAAAGGCGGATGTGAAAAGTAAAGTGGGAGATTGCCCATAAGGAGGACAAAGATTGGTGTGTCCAGTGTTGTCAAAATGTGCTATCTAGATCCCTGGTGATGGACAAGATGTTTTTAATTGGAATGGTGCTTGAGTCTTAATACTGGCTTTTCACTTACAACGTTCATGTTTCCCTTCCTAGCAAGCATATTTAAACAAAGTAAGCTGAATAGTAAATAATCATACAGGTGGCAGGTGGGCCTGCCAGGAATCACAGGAGTGGTACACAGATGGCTGAGGTTTGAAGAACACGGAGTCGAGATTCAGGAGCAAGTGACTTACAGGAGCGGTCCCAACCCCACAAGGCCAAGGCACACACACGCCTTACCCAGAGTAGGCAGGAAGCGGTGGAGGAGCACTTTACCCTCAGATAGACACAGACCGTCTCTGTGCTATCCTGGAGAGCAGCAAGCCCTGTGTGTCCTGTCGAAGCAGTAACTGAGTGTCTACCCTGGGAAAGGAGAGGGGCCCCATTTGGGGGCAGGAAGACAGAGGATCCCGGGCTGAGCTTGACAGAGACCCAGGAGTGCTTGGGAGCCTAAGAGCAGAAGCAGGTTTCTCCCTTGCTCAGGAGGAATCCTCTCCTCTCTGCCAGAGAAAGGGACTCCAGTCCTCAGCTGAAACTGACTGTTGTCCACTGATGGCATTACAGAGGACAGCTGCAAGAGCAGAGACCTCAAAAATGGCAGGATCCAAAGATGAGAAGAGTTTGACAGTGCAGTCACGCTGTCATTTCCCAATGGGGTGAGTTCTGAGGAACCGGCCATCGGGCGATTTTGTGGCTGTGCAAACTCACAGGCTGTGGTATAGTCGGCGTTGCTGCTGGCCCGCAAATGCGTGGAGCCTGTGACTACTGCAGGCGGTAGCAGCAGTGTGAAGCTCCCACGTGTTTATACCCAGAGCGGACGTGGTGGGAGATGCTAGGCTGCGGGAATTTTCCTGTGCCGTTGCCACCCTGTAGGACAGCCCTTATACATGTGCTGCATGATTGCCTGGAACAGTGCCGCACAGAACATAGGTAGACCTGCGGCTGTGGTTGCTTTTATTTTCAACTGTGAAAACAGTGAAACAAAACTCACTGGACAAAGGCCACTTCCGGATTTATACTTGGAATAGAGTCTAGAAATGGAATTGTCATTTTCTTTCCCTCCCTCCCCTCTATTTTTACAGGGTTGCTCAAAGATGGAAAGCCTTCTGGGCTGTGGCCCCTGCCCACCCTCCCCTCTAAGTAAAACACTTGGAACCTGGGCCCCAGATACACCTTGCTGTCAAGAGGCACCCCCCACCCCGTCCTCCTGAACCAAAAGCTGTTCCTGCTCTCTTGGATGTCTGTGTCTGTTGAGCCCTAGAGGAGCCCCTTCCAGCCTGTTTTTCTAGGGGGACAGGTGAGAAAACCTCACAGAGAGGGCAAAAGCAGAGCAGAGGGCACCTAGCCGCACACTGCAGTCTGTAACTGGGTAGGCTGTAAAGACAGCAGCCCGCCTCCAGTCACCAGCCATTGTCATTGTACAGACCATAGCTTTTGGTTTTTGTTTTACTTTCCCTGAATGAGTGAATAGTTGTGTACTTTCTGTTGACATGTGGTGTTTATGCTGAGAGAAGATGAGGAAAGGATGTGGGTCATTCGCTTGAATGTATCTGGTCCCTGTGATCCTTATCCCTGTCATTGTGGAAGGATGCTCTCATTTGCTGTCACTGCCCCTCTTCTGCCTGCACCTGCTGCCAGAACCAGGTCACATAGAGCAGAGCTCTGAGGGCTGAAAGATACAGTGCTGAGAATCGAATCTTGGTGCTGATAGAAGAAGTGTGTTGGGCTGTTTGTTTTGGGGAAATACTCTGTGTAAAACCTGGTCCCTGGTGGAATCATGGGAAGTATGTACAGCAGCATAGATTGAGCTCCAGGCCTCAACTCTTAGTGGCGTAGACAACCTATTTAATTTTTTTGATTTTTCAATTTTCTTTCTAGTAAGAGATACTAGTTGGGTTACGTTGAGGTTTAAGCGAGAGCGGGAGGCCTTTCCACACTGTTTCTGTCCTCTTGACCATGGCCCCTGATGGCAAGCGTCTTTCAATTTCTCTTTGCCTTTAGGCTGCCCCTTTTAGGCAGCACATTTGGTTTCTTAGCAAACAACTGCAATTTAAAACTGAACAATATTTTAAAATATTGGCATTTTTCAAACACACGTATGTCAGAGGCTGGCCCTGTGGTGTAGTAGGCTAACCCTCTGCTGCAGCGCCAGCATCCCATAAGGGCACTGGTTCCAGTCCCAGCTGCTCCTCTTCTGATCAAGTCCCAGCTAATGGCCTGAGAAAGCAGTGGAAGATGGTCCAGGTGCTTGGGCCCCTGCACTCATATGGGAGACCCAGAGGAAGCTCCTGGCATCCTGGCTTCGGATTGACCCAGCTCTGGCCAATGGGGCCATTTGGGGAATAAACCAGCAGATGGAAGATCTCTCTGTCTCTTCCTCTCTCTTTCTATAACTCTGTCTCTTTAACCTTTTTTAAAAAAAGCCCACATATTTATGTCTTCTCTCATTAATCTTTAAAATCATTTAATAGCACTCTGGCCTCAGAATCAGCCCTTAAGGCATTCAGATCTGGCCGAAGAGCCCATGAGAGTATTTTAGGCATGAAAAGCTAAGACACTCTGGGGAAAAAAAAAAAAAAGACCTAAATGAAAGATCTCTGGGAGTGAGATCCCAGTGGAAAGAATGGGGCCATCAAAGAAGGAGGTACCTTTCTCAGAAGGGAGGAGAGAACTTCCACTTTGACTATGACCCTGTCGGAATAAGATCGAAGTTGGCAAACCCTAAAGGCTTCCATAGCCTCAGCAACTCATAACTAGAGCCTAGGGAGATTACTGACGCCATAAACAAGAGTGTCAAATTGTTAAATCAACAACAGGAGTCACTGTGTACTTACGTCTCATGACGGATCTGTCCTTAATGTGTTGTCCAATGTGAAGTAATGTTATAACTAGTACTGAAACAGTATTTTTACACTTTGTGTTTCTGTGTGGGTGCAAACTGATGAAATCTTTACATAGTATATACTGAATCGATCTTCTGTATATAAAGATAATTGAAAATGAAAAAAACTTGGTGTTAAATTGGAAATTGCATAGAAAATTAATCAATTTTTTAAAAAATATCATGTAGGATCTCTGTCTTTAATGTGCTGTGCATTGTGATTTAATGCTATAACTAGTACTCCAACACTATTTTCCACTTTGTGTTGCTATGTGAGGGCAAACTGTTAATCTTTACGTAATATGTACTAAACTGATCTTCTGTGTATAAAGAGAATTGAAAATGAATCTTGACGTGAATGGAAGGGGAGAGGGAACGGGAAAGGGGAGGGTTGCGGGTGGGAGGGAAGTTATGGGGGGGGGCATTGTAATCCATAAGCTGTACTTTGGAAATTTATATTCATTAAATAAAAGCTTTAAAAAATCATTTAAAGAATGTGAATACTCCATGTCCAAAAGCAGTAGTAAGAAAACTATGTTGGGGCTGATGGTAGAGTTAGCTTTAACCTCTTGTAGGTGAATTATCCTTGTGACTGACAGTTCTCTTTCTTGGTGTAGAATTTTGGGATATGTCTTGAGTGACTTTTCTGGCTTTGGGGCATGTGACTTTAAGACACAGCTTGTCTTGAAGTAGTTATGTATGCTCTGTGTTCATACCAGCTTTTTCATGTGTAAAATGTGGGAATGTTAATGTGACACTGGTTCAGAGCTCAGGTCTACTGGGGTGGAGCAGAAGAAAATGTGACATTTGCCATTGTTGGGACATAGGGGGTCCACACAATTCTGTGGGCACAGAGACCTAACCAAATCTGGGACTTGGTACCATCCTCTGGCAGCATAAGGTCTTCCTTGTATCTTGGGATTTTTATATGTAGTCTGGGCATCCAAGAGTTGTCATCAAACAATGGCTTCCAGTGGCCCTTGGTCTCATCATGGTTGTCCTGTCTCATTTTTCTGAAGTTGTCTATGATGGGTAAGACCCATGGGAGTATGGAGGAAAACTGAGACATCTCATAGTTGTCCTGTCCATTCTTTGAGTAACATTTCTCTGAGCTCTGATTATATAGCAGGCCAGTTGTTCCTGGTACTCAAATGAGTGAATGCCAGTCCCTACCCTTACTACGTTAAGGATGTCGGGAGAGACAACAAGCACTTAGGCAATGCATTGCCATGGGGACTGACAGTGTGTTCTGAGAGCACAAAGTGGGCAGGACCGACTTCTGGAGGGATGGAGGGCCTGCGATACTGGTGGTACACCTTGAAAGCTAAGGGGTTGTGGCTTGGCTTCTAGCTGCAGCTCTGCCTTTGCTCTGAACCTCGACTTGTTCCCTGACTTGGAGCCAGTTTGCTCATCTCTGAGACAGCACTCACCTTCGCTGTATGTTGAGAGGGGATCAATAACTGTGGGACTGCTTATGGGGGTCCTCACCTGTCTGAAGGTGCCTTCCTGCCCCCAGGAGTGTGTGCCTGCAGGATGCTGGATCACTGGGCTTTAAGGTTCAGTGTGCAGCTGTAAGTGCAGATGTGTCCCCTGTAGTCCAGTGCAACTAAGCCCTTCTGGTTATGACTTACTGTCTTCTCTACAGCAGTCTGTGGAGCCCAGTCTTGCTGACTGTGAGTTTGCAGGGATTACTTAGCCCAGCTGAGGGCCAGGTTTCTCATGTGTGAAATGAAGACAATAGGAATAGTGCATGCTTCAGAGGCTTAAAAGAGATCATCTGAATAGAAAACGTGGCACACAGAGACTGCCCTACTAATGGTCATTTTTGGGACTGGATGAGAAAACCACAGAGATTGCCAGGAATCGAGATAAGCAGGCCAGAGGAATTTGACCTCTTCAGAGACAGGCAAGGTGAGCCATGGAGGGATGGCTGTTCCAGGAACAGGGAGCAGTGTGTGTGAAGATCGCAAGGAGGGCAGGTCAGAAAGAAGGCCAGCGTGGCTGGAGTCCGGAACGGGGAAATGAGCGTGTGGTGGGGAGAGGCTGCTGAAGACAGAGGGCCGACTCCCCATGGTGGCCCCACTAAGGAGTCGGTATTTTCTTCCTGAGCGGAGTAGGAAGCCAATGGCCTCAATGAGGGTGTTGAGCTGAAATTGGGGAGGCAGAGAAACAGGCTTGGGTTTAGAGAAAAAATTCAATCTGAAGGAAGCATTTTTCTTAGAAGGAAGAATTTCATCCAAGTTTCTAAGTTTTATCTTGGTAGGGCCCTTGTAACAGGTCCTAATGTTTGCAGGGCCCTGGCAGAGTCACACCGGAGACTCCCATTTTGTAAGTTTCAATAATTCCAGGTTATTTACCTGTGTGTTCCATCCCTCTACCCTGGCAAACATGTCTCTGGAACTAAAATATCAAAAAGTTGTGGTTTGTACATGACTTACAGTCCAGAGGGTCCAAGAAAATTTAATTTCACTCTAATTGCACAGTCTGGGTGTTCTGTTCACACAATAAGATGTGGATGGATATTAAAAATATTTGTAATTAAGAAATCATTTCCTATTCCATAATTTTTTCTTCATTATCACAGAATCACTAATATTCACGTAATATGCATTCTTTTGACAGAAATACTGAGACAACTTTTCTTAATAGCTTTTTTGAGGTATAATTCACATCCTAAACAGTTCTTGCAAAGTATATGACTTCTCTTGAGTCATTGTAGTTCTGATACAGTTTCTCATTTACCTTGTTTTAAAATACTATGTTTATTGTTGAATAAAGATCTATTCCCTTTTTCAAAAAAAAAAATATTTGAAAGTCAGAGTTACACAGAGAAGGAGAGGCAGAGAGAGAGGTCTTCCATCTGTTGGCTCACTCTCCAATTGGCCGCAGTGGCCAGAGCTGTGCCAATCCGAAGTCAGGAGCCAGAAGCTTCTTCTGAGTCTTCCATGTGGGTGCAGGGGCCCAAGGACTTGGGCCATCTTCTGCTTTCCCAGGCCATAAGCAGAGAGCTGGATCAGAAGTGGACCAGCCAGGACTTGAACCAGCGGGGATGCCGGCAGGTTTTACCTGCTACGCCACAACGCTGGCCCTATCACTTATGCTATTTTTTTCTCCTATAATTTATTTTAATTTGAAGAAACTTTGCCCTGCCAAGATTATATCAACCTAGCCTGTTAATAAAACTTAGAATTGAAAATGAGCCATGAATGAAACATTTTGTTCAAAATATTGAACATAAATACCTTTATCACAGAAAAGATTTTAATTCCATTGTGTAAATCTCTACCACGTACACTACAACATTTACTGTCTTTTCAAGCAGTATCTCAATCTCATTCTATTGTCAGTCTTGACATCCTGTTTCACATATGTTATAGCTGGACATTTACATGCGGTAGAGCAGTGGGAATGGTTTAATGTAAACTGTTCCTATGCACATGTGAGTTTGAGAACTTCCTGAACGACTAAGGGGAAGATGAGGAGGAACAATCACATTGGTGATTGACATGACAATGAAACAGGGCTTCCCTGTGCAAGGTATACTCACACATCCGGAAGAGAGAAATAGACAAGTTCATTAACTATTTATTAATGTTTCTGCAGCTTAAATCCTCCCTACACCGGGAAGTTGCCTCTGTCACTGCACTGCCCATTCCCAAATGCTCAAGGCTTTCCCACACACCTGCCCATTGTTGTAAGGACTCGGAGCAGGAGATGGGGAGAATCATCTCCCTGGACTGAGGGTGGCACAGCCCTGTAGCCTAAAACTGCATGGGCATCCAGCAGGCCCTCACTAAGCCCATCCCGTCAACCTCTTCATTGTGAAATGGCCCAGTACTGCCAGAAGGCCCTTCCTTGCTCAGTGTGTTCCCTCTGAACTTGGCTGACTGCTTTGTTCACTTGTTCTGTCTTGTAGGAACTGGTGAAAGTGGGAAGAGCACCTTTATCAAGCAAATGAGAATCATCCATGGGTCTGGTTACAGCGACGAAGACAGGAAGGGCTTCACCAAGCTGGTTTACCAGAACATCTTCACCGCCATGCAGGCCATGATCAGAGCAATGGACACCTTAAGGATCCCCTACGTGTGTGAGCAGAATAAGGTAAAGTGCCCCAAGAGGTGTTGGCCCCCCTAGGACCACACCTTCCTCCTCTGGTTAGCTCATGTATTGGAACAAAAGGATTTAATGAGTGCTTTCGTCAGATGCCAGATCAGAGTTGTCTGTTTCCTCCAGTTTATTCCCTTTAAGTCATAGTCTTCTATCTTTCAGTCTTACTTCTCCATGACTGTCCTCTCTATCCAACCCTTCTTCCACCAAGTGAGGTCCCTTTTGGTTCACGTTGAATCCAGAGACAACATGGCAAATGTTGGGTGTTTAATTCCCTTCTTTGTAAGGCCATTGCATATCTCTGTAGTGTCCAGTCCTGGACTCAGTGTCCTGCTCCACTCCCCAGCAAGTGGAGTCTTCCTATGCACCATGCTGCCCCAGATTGGGGAAGGGCAGTAGAGGCAGTCCCTTGGCCTCCGGAGGCTCAGTCCACAGCTACTGGCCTGGGAGCAGGGACTGTGTGGCTCTGCCTGGGGGCTGCATTTCACTGTAGCAGGCCTGGTACCATGACCTGGACTTTATTCTCACCCTTCGCTGAGCAGGATGTGTCTCCATGCTGTGCTGCTGGGAGTTGGGGACAAGGGTGACATGGTGACTCTTCCTCCCTGCCTTCTCTGTCTTCTCTTATTATACCCAAACCAGGCACTGTGGTCTCTCCTCTGGCTTCCCCAGCTCTTATAAACATAGATGGGTGAGCGAATGCTGTTCATGTTGGGGTCTTGGAGGGGAGGTGCTGCTGGAGCAGCTGGCTCGACCTCTGGGATAGAGACTCTTAAGAGCAGTGTGATGAATTTGGCTGGCCCTGGGGTCTTATTTGTGCAGAAGGCTGGCGCGGTGTGTGTGATGCTCTGCAGTGTGCAGGTGTGAGATGTTTGGGCAGCAGTCAAGTTTGCTTATTTCAGGCACTGACAAAAGGAAGACATATTCATTATCTCTTTCAGCTAGGAGATTTAGTTAATGATGGAGATGTGGGATTTACAGTGGCCAGCTTTTTAATAATTCCTAGTCCTGGATAATATTTTCATTAATGTGCTGCGGACTAATAAGAAATCAGTGGGTTTTGCTTCTTGGTGTTAGGATCTGGATCTTCTTGGGAACTAAGAGAGAGTTTTCAAGAGCATGCTCGTGTCTCAGCCTGCAAGGTGTTCTCCTGATGGGATGGTAGCAAGCTGGCATTTGCTTTCCTCTCATCACTGGTTATTAAAAATGCAGATTCTGGGTACAGCATTGTGGTACAGGTTAAACCACCACTTACAATGCCAGCTTTGCATATTGGAGTGCTGGTTCTAGTCCCAGCTACTCTGATTCTGATCCAGCTTCCTGCTAGTGCACCTGAGAAGGCAGCAGATGATGGTCGGAGTTTTTAGACCCTTTCCACCCATGTGAGAGACCAGGATGCAGCTCCAGTTACCTGGCTTTGGCCTGGCCCAGCTCTGGCAGTTGAGGTCACTTGGGGAGTGAACCAGTAGGTAGATTGATCTCTCTCTCTCTCTCTCTGCACCTTGCAAATAAATAAATAGCTATTATTTTAAAAATGACATTTAAGACCAGAGGAAAATCATAAGGTAGGAGGGTGAGACGAAGATGCAAGCAAAGCTTTATGTGGTATATTGGAATGAAGTCTGAAGGGAAATGATCCTGTGCCTGAGTTCATTAAAAATCTAGATTAGACATGAGTTTATTTAAAACAGTTTCTACAAAGTTACAAATGGCATAATGTTACATAGAAAAATTCTGTGTCAGATGGGTCTCCAGGGATTTTCTTTTAATTTTTAAAATTTTATTTTACTTATTTGAAAGACACAGAGAGAGGTCTTCTATCAGCTGATTCACTCCCCAAATAGCTGCAATGGCTGGAACCAGACAGATGTGAAGCCAGGAGCCAGCAGCTTCTTCCAGGTCTCCCACATGGGTACAGGGTCCCAAGCTCTTGGGCCATCCTCCACTGCTTTCCCAGGTCCATTTTCAGGGAGCTGGATCAGAAGTGGAGCAGCCAAGACTCCAACCAGTGCCCATATGGGATGCTGGTGCTGCAGGCTGGGGCTTTAACCCACTGTGCTACAGCATCAACCCTCTCCAGGGATTTAATGAGAAAGACTTTAGCTGCTAGATGCCAGCCTTGCATGGACTTTAGCATGGTCCTGTTCCTTCAAGACAACTTTATCATATTTGAGAGACATGGAGACAGAGACACAGTACACACAAATAGACAAAGAGGGAGAAAGAGACAAAACTCCTATTCTCTGATTTACTCCCCCAGATACCTGCAATGGCGAGGGTTTGTAAAGCCAGAAGCTGGGTACATTGTCCAGGTCTCTCATGTGAATGGCAGAAATCCAATTACTTGAGTCATCACTACTGCTTCCCAGGGTTTGCCTCAGCAGGAAGCTCGAGGCAAAAGCCAGATGCTCTGATGTGGGACATCAACATCCTAACCACTATGCCAAATGCCTACTTCCTCCTGTATATCTTAGAGCAAATACTCCCCAAGTTATGATGGAGGTTATAGCCTGATAAACATATCATAAATTGAAAATGCGGTTAAGTTGGAAATGCATTGAATGTTCCTAAACTGAGCATCCTGGCTTAGCAACCCAGCACACTGTATGGAATGAGCTGTTGCCCTGCCAACCGCGAACTGTGCTCGCTACTGCTGCCCAACGTCACAGGAGAGGATGGAACCATTATCGTTAGCTGGGAAAAGATTAAGTTAAAATATGTACTATAGTTTCTATTGCATGCATCTTATTTTTGCACCATCATAACGTTGAAAAATCAGAAGTCAGACCATCATTAACTTGGAGAGGTCCGTGTATGATAGACAAGGTTTCAGAGCAATCGAGCAATTTATTATTTCCTCCTCTGTGACAGAATTACAAAGGAAAATGCATTGTGCCCCAAATTTTGGCTTTTATCTCTACAGCCTCATTTCTTTACCATCATTCCATTGCACTATTTTTTTTAAAGATAGCATTTATTTATTTGAGAGGTAGAGTTACAGACAGAAGGAGAGAGAAAGGTCTCCCATCCACTGGTTCACTCCCCAGATGGCTGCAACAGCCAAGCCTGGGCCAGATGGAAGTTAGGAGCCAGGAGCTTCTTCCAGATCTCCCACGTGGGTGCAGGGGCCCAAGCACCAGAGCCATCTTCTGCTTTCCAGGCTACCAGCAGGGAGCTGAATCAGAAGTGGAGCAACTAGATCTTGAGCTGGCACCCATATGGGATGGCAATGTCACAACTGGTGGTTTTACCTGCTGTGCCACAGTGCCAGTCCCTCTCTTGCTGTTAATTCTTTCCAGGATGTCATCTCTCCTTGTCCACAGATCTGCATTAGACCCCTAGGACGTTATAACAAAGAACCTCAAAGGAAGTGGCTTGCATTAGAAATTCACTTTTTCACTGTCATGGATATTGCAAGTCCAAGATCAGTGTTGATTGGTTCCAACTGCAGGCACTGGGAGCAAATTTATTCCCTGATTCTCTCCTTGTTTCTTGTGGTTTCTAGAAACTCTTGGTGTTTCTGCCTCACTCCATTTTCTGCCACTGTCTCCATAACGAGTGTTCTCCTTTCTGTGTCTCTGTGCTCATATGCGTTGCCCTCTCTGTGTACATCCAAAGCATGGCTCTCCTGGGGCTTTAGGGCATACTTTTGCTGTAAGGGCCGTGAGAGTAAATTTGTTTTTGGCTTTGTGGCTAGCTGATCCCTGTCCAAACTACTCAGCTCTGCTGCTGTTAGCATGGAACGGAACCCTAGGCGATATACAAACTGCAGTGTGTGGCTCACTTGTAAGCTCTGTGAAATGTGAAAACTGTGCTTAATTCACAAGCCATACAAAAATCTACCCAGGCCATGAATGGCTCTCGTGTGCCAACCCTGGTCCTAGGGGAAGCTGGAACCTCTCTGTTTTTCCATTTCCTCATCTGTTGAATGCAGACTACACATGCTCTGTCTGCTTCCTAAGCCAACACGAGCGAAGGGAAGTGCTTCAGAAATTAAATGGCACTCGAGAAATACAAGGCTACTACTGGGGCAAGCTCAAAAACCAAAATGGACTCGTTGTTTCTTCCTTGATGTGCTTATGACATTTTCAGCCGCTCTCTCTGTGCCTGGGGGCTGTTACTGTTTCTAATAATTGTCTCTGCGGGTCAGTCCTTATTCCAGAAATGAAGCTTTAACAGAATCACCTGCATAGGTTAAATGGTTAATGTTCCAGTGTATTCAGTAATTGATTTAAGAAACACACTATATATTGTCTTCTTTACAAAGTAGTTGAACAGTTGATTAGTTAAGAGAGGGATACATCAAACCTTAATTACCTTTTATTTTCATATCAGTGCCATCCTTCCCTCACTTGCTATATTCCTGGGTATTTATTTCCATTCTCTGTTTTGGTGTATTTTTTCCTAGAACTAGAAACATTTCTTCAGAGTATGTAGAAGGGAATTCAAAGTTAATTTAGAGGTTTTATTTCACTTTTAATGAAAAATTTTAAATTACTTTAATGTTAACTTATGTGTGTGAGAGAGAGGAATCTTCCAAGTGTTGATTGACTCTTCAAATGCCTACAACAGCTGGGGCTGGACCAAGCTGAAGCCAGGATCCCAGAACTCTCAGTCTAGGTCTCCCATGTAGGTGGCAAGAGACTAAGGACTTGAGCTGTCATCTGCTGCCTCCCAGGATGTGCATTAGCGAAAGCTGGGTCAGAAGCAGAGGAGCTGGGACTGGAACCAGGCACTAGGACATGGAATGTGGGCATTCCAAGTGGCGTTTTAACCACTGCCCCCAAGGGTTTCAGTTTAAATGCTAGTGAGATCATTGCTTAGATAGGTTCTTGAAAAAATCTCTGCCTATTACTTGAAAGACTGCTTATTAAAGGAAAATTATCAGAAATTTAATCAAGCATTTGATTTTTAACCAACATGTTTTTTCAATTAAGATGTAGCCTTGAAGATTATTTTCTTATTTTGTACCCGCTTTTTTTTTTTTTTTTTTGGAATAAAAATGATTCATGTGTATTTGCTCACTCTGTAGATAAGCCTTAATTTTTATGAATGTATCTCAAGAGTGTTTTATGAGCACATATTAGAATGTATGACTTCTTGAATAAATATTCCAAAGGCATTTGCCCAACAGCAGGGCTTCCAAGTTTATAACTCATGTTTACTCCTGCTGATTTCACTGAAGTCACAAGAGCTCCATATTTTTTGCTGTTTGTAGCATCTTGTACTTGGGGAGTTCTCATTCTGAGCCTGTTTCGCAGTGCCAGAGACATTGTGATCCACTAAGGTTGTGCTGAAGTTGCCTGGGTGGCTGAGATCCAGAATTCCCCAAGGGTAAATGACAGGTGCTTGAGTTCTCTCTCAGAAGCCTTGCAGTTTTGTATTCGGTGATCGCTAGACAGAAGGAGGTCTGCAGGCTTTGCTGCAAACAGACCTCTGCTGCTGTTCTGCCCTCCTGTTTGGTTACACTGGGCTCACAGCCTAAGAGGGGACTTCAGAAATTCACGGAAAATGGAATTTCAACATATGTTCATTTTGGTGCAAAAAACTTTTGAAATCCGTGCATACAAAAAGTCTTCAAAAAGTTCATGGCAAATGCAGATCATGAAAAAACTAATTGCAGGTTGCAAAAGTTTTTCCACCCAAAATAAACTTAGCTTTTGATAGTTGCTTCCATGAGCATTTTGAAGTACCCTTGTATATGGATGTAATTCAAATTTAATTGTAAAGGCTCATCACAACAAGAATAAATCAATAAGTAAAATTTGAAATTTTTAAAAGGAGAGGTAATAATGGCACAGTAGTGAGATTTTGTTGCCTTCTCTTCTACTCTAAGTACCCAGTTTCAGAACACAATGTTTCTAGAAGTGTGAGTTCTGAATTTCCCCCTCAGTAAACCTCATACTCTTTTCCTAGCTTTTGCTGGTGGTTTTGGGACATCCAGCCACACACCACTCTCAAGGGCTGAATTATTTGAGTTGGTTTGACTCACAAGGCCTCTGTTAGTTCTGTTTGACATTTTGCTGGTCTGACATTTGGGTAGATAGATGCCTTTGCCCTTCGCTCCCTTGCGGTTCGGCCTCCGCTGACTGCTGGGTTTGTCAGGTACCAGAACACCCAGAGCTACTGTTCTCAGACTTGGATGCATGTTGGAATCACCTGTGGGACTTTTATGCCCAAAGTATCACTCCTACTCAAAGCTAGCATCCCGGGTGCAGCAGAGCATTGGGATTGATTTTCAGACTCTGATGGGAAAGTCAAGGTTGAGAACCACGGATGCATGTGTCTTGACATCAGCAGATGTGTTCGGTTTGGATTCTGCTTCCCTGTCAACCTTTCCATAGTAGGGAAAGGAGATTTCTAGTCATTTTTTCCATGGAACAGCCTAGTTAATCTCCATCAAAGGGAAACATAGCAGGTGGCACAGAGGGCTGCCGTGGTTAGACTAGGTGATGGTAGCCTTGAAAGCAACACCAGGTGTCATCTTTGAGTGGAAGGCAGGGTCTGTGGGTCACCCAGGGACGTGATGTTAGCACAGCGTTGTACCCAGAGCTCCCGCTGATGAAGTGGGTGGGAGTGGAGGAGGAAGTCCCACCTTGTTCTCTTAAGATCACAGCAGTGGTGCCTTCTTGACCTCCTTTCCCACTGTTGCTATGTGGAAATAATAATTTAACTTTGCATAAAACAATCAGGGATATAGGCTATGTTGATAACAGACCCAGGTGTAGATCTTTATAATAAAAATACAATACAAGGTTGGTTTGTGAGTCAACAGAGGCAGTACCTAGGGAAACTAAGTAGCTATGTATTGCACTAAGTATTTTTATATTTGAGACAGTAATTAAGTCTAAAACATCCAACTCCACATTTAAGCAATGAAGTATGGTATTTATAGCATGAGATTATGAGAAAGAACATTTTTTTAATGCCAGGAGGACTTTTGATAAAGCCTCATATCTGTGAAGGGCAGCATTGCACATTATTTATGGATTTATGGGGGATCTGTTTGAAAAACTCTCTGGATACCACAATCCATGGATGATCAAGTCCTTTGTACACATGGTAATTTGTGTATAACTTAAAGATATTCTCCTGATGCTTAAGTTATCTTGGCTGCTTGTAGTATCTAATGCTATATAAATGCTATAACAATAGTTATTACACTGTCGTTGTTTAGAGAATTGTGACAAGAAAAAACCTTGTCCATATTCAGTACAGTTTTAAAAAATGTCTTCTATTCATGGTGGCTTAAATCCATGGAATCGGAACACTCAAGTGTGTAGGGCTGAATTTAAAAGGGTTCTTGTCCTTCAGAAAGTTTCTTGGAAAAAGGAATTAAAAAGATAAATTTGTTTTGGTATAAAAAATGCGATCCATTGCTAGTTTTTAAAAAAATATTTATTTCAAAGAGTTACAGAGAGAGAGGGAGATATAGAGATGTAGCATCTGCTGCTTCACTGCCCACATGACTGCAAGGGCCAGAGTTGAGCCAGGCAAAAGCCAGGAGCCAGCATCCTCTTCCAGACCTCACATGTGGGTGTCAGGAGCCCAAGCTCTTGGGCCACCTCTCACTGCTTTCCCAGGTGCATTAACAGGGAGCTGGATTGGAAGTGGAGCAGTAAGAACTCCAACTGGCACCCATATGGGATGCCAGTGTTGCAGGCAGAGGCTTAGCCAGCTGTGCCACAATGCCTGTCCCTCCAGGAACTTGTTGAAATGCGCCTGTGTAACTCTTCCAGCTTGACTTTTCATTCTCAGAAAGTGGGAGACTGAATTCCCAGGAGGTCCGTGGGGGACAAGTGTGAGTACATCAGGCACAGTTCAGTGTAAATGATTCATTTTCTTTTTCACAGAAGAGTTTCTCACGGATGGGAGTATTTTAAGACCCTCCTCTTTTCTGATTTTTAAAACATATGTTTAAATAGATTTTTTCTGTCCCACTTCCTCTTCTAACTGGAAGTCGAGTTCTGCACGAACCTGTGGGAATAGTGCGGCCAGGGTTCCGATTGGGCCGTAGCCCGGGGTGGCTGGCTTCCTGGCAGATGTAAAGTTGAGGCCTCTGCTTCCCATGTCCTGCTGCACATCAGATGTCACCGAGGATATGTTTCTCCAAACGAGGATCAGGAAGTCCTACCTGTTATCACAGCAATGAGTTCTCCACCAAAATCATGGGCAGGAACTTTCTCATTTCTCCCAATAGCTCTCTGATTAAGCAGTGTTCATTTTAGTGTGAAAACCATTATAATCAGAGCTTGAAATGTATGAGATTTTTAAAGATTTATTTATTTGAAAGACAGACTTACAGAGAGGCAGAGGCAGACAGAGAGAGTGAACCGTCCTCTGGTTCACTCCCCAGATGGCTGCAATGGCTGGGACATGAACCGACACCCATATGGGATGCCGGCACTGCAGACAGTAGCTTTACCTGCTACTGCACAAAATAGGAAAGAACAGGATGGGAAAGAGCTGGTTTTCTCCTTCATTATCACGAGGGCCGAATTTGCTTGCATGTTGTCCTTTAATGAAGCCTGCTTTGGGAAATGAGGGAGTTTGGGGGCCCGTGGTGACCGATGGGATTGAGTGGATTCTTGAAAGGCTGATTCTTTCCCTGACCTCAAAACTGAGTGTGAACTCATCACATCTCAAGAATTGTCTTCTTTTAAAAAAGTTTTTTATTTGAAAGTTAGAATTGCAGAGATCTGTACAACAAAGCTGCCCCCCCCCACGACCAAATGGATTATAAAATCTGGTGTAAAAGGGAAATCCCACCAGTTACAAATGATCCAGAAACTGCTGTGACCATCAGTCTAGATGAACAGGCATCCATTCATCGGTTAGCACTTCCAGATATGTGAAATATTTGTCCTGAGCCTTTTAAATTGCATTGAACCGTAATACTATCCTAAAATAGAAAACAAAGCTTGCAAAACACTCATGTTAGAATGGATGTTAGAAACATCAGCAGAATTCTTTTTTATATAAAAGATTTATTTATTGATCTGAGAGGCAGAGAGGCAGGCAGAGAGAGAGAAAGAGACAGAGAGACAGAGGTCCTCCATCTGCTGGTTCATTTCCCAAATGGCTGCAGCAGCTGGAGCTGAGCCAGTCTGGAGCCAGGAGCCTGGAGCTGCTTCTGGGTCTCCCATGTGGGTGCAGGGGCCCTAACACTTGGGCCATCCTCAACACCTTCCCAGGTCATAGGCAGAGCTGGATCAGAAGTGGAGTAGCCAGAACTCGAACCGGCATCCGTATGAGATGGCGGCACTGCAGGCAGTGGCTTTACCCAGTTTATCCGCTCCACCCCAGCGCTGGCCCCACCAGTGGAATGCCTATAAATTCTTGTGTGATCTGCTGTCCTTCACAAGCCGTGGCAGAGCTGTGCTCCTGCTTGCTGGTGCTGGGGAGGCAAGAGAGGTGCTGATTGCGTTGCCCCTTAGAGCTGCCTCCTCGGGCCACAGGGCCTCCACTGATGGATGAGTGTCATAAGCGGGGGCCAGAGGCAAGCTCTGCCCTAGCTGGGGTTTTGTTTCAGTGTCCAGATGAAGAATTCTGGTGTGTTTCTCGTGTTAGGAACTTAGAGCCTCTTTTCTTATGAAATGGTTAGTAAGCTCTGCAGCAGCATTGTAGACAGAAAATTCTAGAAAAAAATCCCCTCTTAAAAGCTTTCTTTTTTAAGGTGGTAGTGGGAAGAGGGGATGTTTCAAATCAAATATAGTGATTAATCCAACAGAAACAAACTGTTAAAAGGTTTTTCTTTTTTTTTTTTTTCTACCAGTAAATCTACCTTTAGAGTACAGCTAGTATTCATTTGAAGGTAGAAAATAGTGCTTTTTTCAGACATGTCTCTTTGGAAGCTGAAGCGTTTTCAGGGAGCTGGGAGATGCTGTATTTTGTGTATACTTCATCTTGATTTTGGACACCTAATCTCTGTCATATTTAATTAAGAATGATCTAATATAAATAGCTTTCACATTTAACTACTGCAGTGTAGTCTTCCTACATAACATTTGAAAATATTTTGGCAGGTCCCATCTGCAATTAGAAGTAAAGATATGAGTGCATTTGTCTAACTCAGCCACTTAGAACATCTGACTAGGAAGGTACTTGGGTGGGGGTGTGCAGTTGTGGGTAGGAAGGTGGCTGGTTTCTGAGTTTAAGAACAAAATCAACTCTAGTCTTTTAATCCTTTAAGCAGTTAGGATGGAGAAGAATGAGGATCATCATGACCATTGCTTGTACGTAGGAGCCCCTGCGTGGTCTCCCTTGTGCACGGAGGGCAGTGGAAGTGGTTTCGTAGTGTGGTGAAGCAGACTGCCACGGTCACCAGGGGCTGCCAGTTCTTCTGTCCATACAACACATTGTGGGAGGCTTCCCTTCACATTGGGGTTTTACCACCATCATCAGGATCATCATGGTTTGGAGCAGTTGTGATATGGGCCCTCCACAACGTTAGTGATAATCCCAAACACGGTGAAGTGAGCTCTTGGTGTACCAGAGTGGAACAGCTGGCATGACAGGGAATTCCGGCACTGCCATTCCCATCCCCAGCAGTTGTGGGCAAATCACCAGACCTCGCAGGCCTTCATTTCCTTCCTGCCTGAGGGCTCCTCTGGCTCCTGGTGATACCACAAAACTGAAGCATATGGGTACCTTCAGAAGCCAAAAAGTCTTCTGTCGTGCCCTAAACTGGTTACTTTTCTTTTTTAACCCAAGTATCTAGTGAACTGGACACTAGGTCAAGTCAGTATAGGCTGTTTTACTTCCTAGAATCTGAGAGTTCTTTTCAGATACACTAAAAAACCAAGTTAAGGACCAGAAAAGACCCTAGGCATGCAATGAAGAAATCTGTTCTGAGTGTTCATGGCTTTCTGACACGTCCTTACCCCTTTCCTGAGGGTGCTGCCTCTCTAAGTTCTTGACTTATTTTGAATGAGTGGATGGGTGCCTCCCACCCCCACGGTTGCTGGCCTCCCTGTCTCTCAAGACTCCATGGCTGCCATTCATACGAACAAACGTCTGCAGATAGAACTGTAGTCAGAACAGCCAAAGTGAGGCAGGAAACATGCGCTGTCTCTCAGGTTGCTTGATTTCTTTGGGACTTGTGGGATACTAGGTTAAGGAGTTGGAGAAAGACTTCCTGACCTATGAATCTGTCTCTGTGATCTCACCACGGCCTCCCCTGGAGAGAAAGGTCCAGGCCGCACCAGGCACTGGGCTGGCTCTGGCTGTCCACAAGTCTCCATCTGCCCAGACATGGACTTTGTGCTAAGAGAAACCAGGAGCCTACTCTTGGGAATCATGGTCCTCCCTTGGCCATCCATGAAAGACAAGTCATCCTGACTTTTTAAAAAAAATTTTTATTACTTTTTATTATTATTTTTTGACAGAGTGGACAGAGAGAGAGAGAAACAGAGAGAAAGGTCTTCCTTTGCCGTTGGTTCACCCTCCAATGGCTGCTGCAACCGGCGCGCTGCGGCCGGCGCACTGCGCTCATCCGATGGCAGGAGCCAGGTGCTTCTCCTGGTCTCCCATGGGGTGCAGGACCCAAGCACTTGGGCCATCCTCCACTGCACTCCCGGGCCACAGCAGAGAGCTGGCCTGGAATAGGGGCAACAGGGACAGAATCCGGCGCCCCGACCGGGACTAGAACCCAGGGTGCCGGTGCTGCAAGGCAGAGGATTAGCCTATTGAGCCATGGCACCGCCCTCTTGACTGTCTTTAAACTGGTTTGTTTTTATTTTTTATGTCTGGCCAGAGATGCCCCATGTCACTGGCCATGAAGATGTGACTTGAAGTCCTCCATGCCCGCTGTGCAAGATCAAAACCTCCCTCCATTTGATTATGAAAACCCACCTGTGGTAGTTTTCCTTCGCTGCTCTCTGCAGACATGAGTGGCTGGTCACACCAAAAGCTAATTTCCTCCTAGGAAACTGGGAGATGAAGTCCAATCTGAAGCAATAGTAGTCACTTGATACATATTTGTTTTCTGAATTAAATGAATGGCAGAAGCTATGAGTGCTCTCGAAAGGTTATGCCAAATAGCACTTCAGTTGGGTAACTGGCCTAGGATCTTAGGGCTTCAAGGATCTAATGACCTCATTGTTGCCATGGAAGGAAGGGCCCCTGAATGAAGGTTTCCTGGTAACCACTAAGTCCTCCGTGACTGCACTGTTCCCAGCTCCTACACCCCTTCCCTCACTGCACATCTCTCGCTCTGGTGGGCAGCTACTCCATGATGCTCCCTCAGAGCAGTGCTGTGTTCCTCTCTTCCCTCCAGCTGTCAGACACAATGTTGTATGAATAAAAGAAGGCAGTATTTTTTAAAGAATTACTTTAAAGAGAGAAAGAGCTCCCGTTTGCTGGCTCACTTCCCAAATACCCACAGCTGTAGCTGAAACCAGGAGCCCAAAGCTCAGTGTGGGCCTCCCACATGAGTGGCAGGGTCGCAACTACTGGAACCATCACCTGCTGCCTCTGAGGGCCTGTATTAGCAGGATGCTGGAGTTGGGAACCAGAGCTGACACTCAAACCCAAGTATTCATATGGGACATGGGCATCTTCACTGGTCTCTTAACTTCTGGATCCAACACCCACCCCAATAACCACTCTTTGAATTCTAGATGGACAGCATCAGAAGTTGTTCTATCAGCATTTTGACATTTTTAAATTCATTATGAAAAAAATTTGCACATCGTAACTGCAAATTTGTAGGGTGTGATAAGAGGTTCTGATGCGTTTTTATTATGGGTATGAAGTTGTAATATGGGGTATTCTGTTCTGATGTTCTGTTGCACGGTAGGATGACCATAGTTAACAGTGATGTGTAATGTGTATGTCAAAAGAGCTGGAAGAATTTCGAATGTTTCACCACAAAGAAAGGATAAATGCCCAAGGTGAATAACATGCGAATTACCATCAGTTTTGTCATTCTAAGAAAAACCCACCCATGAGCCTAGACATGTTCTCACTTGCAAGCATCGCGGTCTTGGACAGCAGCGTCGTTCTGGCTCCAATCCCAGTGAGCTCCTGTCTTTTGGACCCAGTATTCACAATGCTCCTTCAAGCCCAGGACATTTGCACAAGCTTTCCTACTGCTTCCCCTTTCTCTCTGCCTAGGCAGGTCTTCCTTATCTGTTTCAGCAACGAGAGATCCCTGAAGGCCCAAGACCCATGGCAGTCTCCTTTCATCCTCCTGTGTGGCTTCAGTGCCTGCCATGGGGTACAGACCAGGTTGCTACAAACCTCTTCCTAAATAACCAATTTCGGGAGCTTAGGAAATGGATTTTTTTTTCACGAGCCCATGCAGGCGATCTTAGGGCCATATCTTGGCCTCTCCTGAACTTGCCTCTGGCAAACTGTCCACCCCACTGTCCTTTCCATATTGGATTGTGGTTTCTTGCGTATCACATGCTTTTGCCACTGCCTTGTGTTCCCATCTGTTATCCTGAAATATCCTGAGACCTATTCGCTTTGCTGTCATAAAGAGATAACTTTATTCATCTTAAGGCATCTGGCAGCCTCCCCTTCGACCTCCCTTGGGTTAGGTGTTCTTTCCAGTCTACCTGTGATACCTGGCATTTTCACATTAAATTGAAATAATTTACTTGACGGTAGGGGAGCAGAGTCAGAGCGAGGACTAGCTCTAGCTCTTTAATCTGCTGGTTTATTCCCCAAATGCCCACAACAGACAGGGTTGGGCCAGACTGAAGCCAGGAGCCTCCATCCAGGTCTGCGAATCTAGGTAGCAGGGACCCAACCACTTGAGCCATGCCTGCTGTCCCCAAGAGTGTGCATTAGCAGCCTCCAAGGATGTGTGATAGTGGAAAGTTAGAATCAGTAGAGCTTGTCATCAATCTCAGACACTACAATATGGGAAATGGGCACCCCAAACGGTATATTAACCACCCACACTATAATGCTTTATTTAGGCCTCTCTCCCGCTTCGGACTAAGTTTTTTGAGATCAGGAATCATGTCTTGTTCATCTCTTTATCCCCTTGAACTCAATAAATGCTTGTGAAGTGAATGACATTATAACCCTATGTGAAGATAACCTCACAAGCCCAAAACCACCTGAGTGCTTTGGGCTGTGCCACCCACAGCTCAGAGGATGGCCTGGCTATTCTCCCTCATGATGGTCTTGTGCCTCCTTGACTGAAGGATTGTGATACTGGGTAAAAAGCATTCCACATGGCTGTGGTTTTGTTTTTTCCAAGGAAGTACTTGGCAGTCGAAAATGCTGCTTTCAAGTTGCAGGATAAGCAAGAAGTCTTGCATGGTTGTGGGGCTGTCAGTCCAGTGTTGGAAGGTTGGGATTGGCCGTGGTCAGCTCTGAGGACGTGTAGGGGAGGTGCAAGTGTGATCTGCTCGGGAAAGTTAAGTCCATGGTGATGACTCTTCTTTCTCAGGCTGAGTCACCAGCTACAAGGCCAAAACAGGGTCCTGGAGGAGAATGGCTTAGAGACTCAACAGACAATACAAATCGAGTATCTCTTACCTGAAATGCTTGGGAGCAGAAGTATGTTGGATTTTGGATCTTTTAGGATTTGGGGATTTTGAATATAGGTAACACTTCTTGGGAGATGGGGCTGAAACCTAATCTTTTATATTTCATAGACACCTTGCATACATACCCTGAAGATAATTTTATATAGCATTTTAAACAATTTGGTACACAAAACAAATTTTCATGGTGAGAACTTTTCCACTTCTACTTGCGTTGCTCAAAAGGAGAATTTTGGAGCATTTCAGATTTTGAATTTTTGAATTACGGATACTCCACTTGTACCCTCTTCTCCAAATAAGTTCTAAAGTAACTGAAAAATAAGCCAAATCATAAGGTGTTAGGGGACCACAATAGGGCTTGTGGGGCACCCCTCCAGTCATGTGAACCCAGAGTTCTGGGCTCAGTTATTCTGAGCCCAGAATGTAGTTCACAGCAAGGTCGCCGTTTGTTCTGGGAGATTCCCAGGCCTCCCCCAGCAGGGCAGGCCTCTCACAAGAAAAGCAAAAGAAAGTGAGGGGCAGAGGCCAGAGGTGAAACTCAGTTCTCACGCCTCTCCTTGCAAAGTACTGAGCATATTGGCTGTGTCGCCACTGTCTAGTCCAGCACGTGCTGAGCTCCGTGAGTGTGTGGAACTGCACACGCTTCTGGAAGGTGAGACAAGTATGAATCTGCACCAGCGCTCTGTGCCCACCTCTGCTGGGAATACATCATTTTATCCCGGACCGCTGTTCACTGTGGGTCCTATCAGCGGCCCCCACCCAGAGACATGGTCACTGAGGCTCATGGAAGTTAACTGTTTGCCTGCAGTGACACAGGTATCAGGCGTCCGAGCTGGAACCTGAACACTGAGCTGCCACTTGCTGTGCTGCACACCTGTCAGTGGGCGACTGGAGGCCATGGGCGTGCCAGGTCATCTTTGGATGCTTGAGTATGAATGCAGTAAACGACGTGAAAGAGGGATTCTTTGTCTCACAGTCTCCATTCCCGGCCTCCCTTATGAAGTCCTTTCTCCCCGGCTGGACTTCTCTCTCCCAGGACTGTCGGGGTCATCTCTATCAGTGTTTACACCAGGGTCACGCAGGCAGGGAAACGGGGAAATGTCAGGGTGAACGCATCCAGCGGTGATGTCTGAGCACTGGAACTTTCTGTGCAGTGGGCTTGCAGCGGTTGCAGGGAGCGTTTTGTTTCTACGTTTCCTTTTATTTCCCCAGGAAAGAGAAGTAAACAAGCCAGAGATTATTTCGAATTTACTTTTCAAATTGAAACTCTCAAAATATGACGGTGACCTTTGAATCCATGCCAGGAAGAGGAAGTAAAAGCTGAAGAACATGTTTTGACAGTGGGGGGAATGTGACTCACTTCAGCTGGAGTGTGTTCAGATGCTTAGGTTTTTTAAAAGAATGTGGTAGAGCTGTGTGTATGTTCAAAATGTAGCAGGTGTGAGAAAAGATACGCAAAGAAGTGTGTGTGTGTGTGTGTGTGTGAGAACATAGTGAGATCACATGGAAAACAGAATTCTTAAACACACACGCACAAACATGAATTGCTTTTTAAAGAAATAACAATACGCTGTAGAAATACACTGGAGAGGGCCTGTGGAGTTGAGTTTGGAGGGATAATTTCACTTTTAATTTTTTCTGTTACACTCCATTTACTTTAAAGAAATATGAATGTGGGTGATGTCAATAGAGTGAAATATGCTATCCTAGTTTACTCCTTTTTAAAAATTATTTGAAAGGCAGAGAGACAGATTTCGCATGTGCTGGTTCATATCCCAAATGCCCCAACATCTGGGGCTGGGCCAGGCAAAGACCAGGAGTGGGAACTTAATGTAGGCTTCCCGTGTGGGTGGCAGGGACCCGAATACTTGAGCCATCGCCTGCTGCCTCCCAAGTGTATATTGGAGGGCAGCTGGTGGTGGAGCAGGCTGGAACCCAGGCCTGGATACGCCTATATGGCATCTCACATGCAGCTAAGCCACTGAATCAAGCACCTGCCCAGTCTACTTTTCACTTCTCTGAATTAGAAGTACAACCTAAATACTATGTTTTACTTGAAAACAAATGGTAGCATTTACAAATTAATATGAGTAGCAAGTTTGAGAAAAATGACTAAAATGCCACAAGTGCCTTTAACAGTTACTCAAATCTGTATTAGATTACTTTAGAGAGAATAATTTCTTATTCCATATTTTTGTTAAATATTAGCAGTTTAAAGTTAATGTGAGTAGTAACTCTCAGAAACTTGACTATTTCCATTCTTTTTAGTGAAGTGTTTGTGTTCCGGAAAAATATTTCATGTTTGTGTTATACATGCTTCTAGGTCTGTATTTAGAGAGGGTATTGGGTCTAGTGACTAGGAGGCTTCTTGGGATGCCAGCATCCCATATCAGACGGCCTGAGGTTGAGTCCTGGTTCTACTCGGGATTGCGGAAGGCACACCCTGGGAGGCAGCAGGGGATAGATGGTTCAAGGAGTTGCATTCCTGCCACTCACAAGTGAGACCAGGACTCGGTTCTTAGTTCCTCATTCCTGGCTGTGACCTGCCTGCCTGGTGGTGGGCATATTGTAGTGAATCAGCAGATGGGGGCGCTGGCTGGCTGGCTGGCTGGCTATCTCTCTGATTAATTAAGTTTCAGTTATATGAGTGTGGGAACTCTGGGCAAAGTGAGGCAGGCAATGGGAGGCACTCAGGCCTCCTGGCTTGAGCCATTGACCTAGAGAGAAAGTGTCTGAGGTTGAAAGGAAGCGGTTGGAGGAGGCAGCTTACAGGCAGAAAGCACAGTGACAGAGCCATTACCTCATTCCATCATCAAACGTCCCGGGGCTGCTGTGTGCCTTCGGGGAGCATCTGTAACATTGTGTTCCAGTTAGAAGGCTTACTGTTAACTGATCTCTTAGATGCAAGTTCCGGATTTACTTTTATCTTTATCCAGGCCTCAGTGTGGATCGCTTCATTGAGACTAGCAGCTCACTGAGGCCCCAGGGACGGGCCTTTGTGCTGGCAGAGGGCAGAACTGGACTCTGAGGATGCAGGAGGCCCATTCCCATCTTAGGGTTCTACCTGGACTAGTTACAAATCGAACTGCCCTCAGTCTGCTCATGAGTTTGGCTTTAATTTCGTTTGGAGAGAACACACAGAAGGAGAAAAAAGGAGGAGGATACATTCTTAACCTGTCACATCTGCCCAGATGGCACCTGCACACGCGCCATGCCTCCAATCCCTCTGTGCCAGTGAGGTACAGCCCCTCATCTCCAGAGACTGAAGCAGAGAGTTGGGGAATGGGTCGCATATGGAGATTGCAGTCCTCTGTTTACCTTGCCTGATGCTCTTGAAGTCTGAACTTAGTCTGTTCCAGGGAGCAGTGTGGGCATTAGAATTGAGCCCCTGGGGTTATGTAGCTAGACAACTCAGGCAAGTTAATAGTCCTTTCTGCACCTGTTAGTTCATTAATAAAATAATGAATGAACTAGACTGGATGATCTTTAACTCCTGAGCTGTAGAAGGAAAGGAGGATCTGTCTTTGAGTTTAAGAATAATAAAATGAGGATGTTTTGAGATTCCTTAAGATAATTGGCCATTCAGGGAAGGGTCTTTTAATGTCAACTCCCTCTTGCCTTAAAAATGGAAACTTTTTAGAGTCAAGTGTTTGGCCTGGTGGTTAAGATGCCCATTTCTCATATTGGAGCACTTGGGTTCAGATCCTGGCCCTGACCTTCGGCATCGGGTGACAGCTCAAGTAGTTGGGGCCCTCCCCGCCGTGTAGGAGAACTTTGTTCCTGGCTGTTGGTTTCAGCCCAGCCTTGGCCATTGTGGATGTTTGGGAAGTGACCGAGGGGATGAGGTTTCTTGCTGTCTCTCTTCCTCTCAAAAATAATAATAATAATAATAGCCTTGTTTTTTTTTTAATATGAGAACATTTCTGGTGCCCTGTAATCTCAGGGTCTGCGGTCCTGTTTTCTACTGAGCTACTCTAAAATGGGAGTTTCTAAGAGCATCCCTCACCTCCAGGCCTGAGCTGCTTCATCCCTTATCAAATCTTATTCAAATTATGATACCACCGCAGGCCTCTCTGCGCAGTCTCTCTAGGGAGGCTTCTCAACCTGACTCCCCATACATCTGCTCGGGGAGTTGCCTCCTAATTATATCCGAGAAGCCTGATATAGAAAGGAGCAAAGGGAACATTCCGTCTCTGTCTCCCAGGCTGTCCCAGGGGGTCTTGGGTGGAGGCCTGCTCCTTGGTGAGATGCCCAGAGGCCATTGACTGGGAACCAAACCTAAGTGCAGAGGGAGCTGTCTGAGGATGGTGTGCTTTGGCCTACAGCATGTTCCCACCATGCTCGGGCTCAGCTGTTTAAATGTGGTTAAAGATTTTTAGATTAATATTCCATCCACAGTTCTGTGAAGTAAAAGGAGACACCTCCACAACCCCTCAAGGATATCAAAGTCTGCAGATGCTTAAGTCCATTATACAAAATACTGTAGTATTTCCATATAACCTTATGCACATCCTCCCATAAGGTTTAGGCCATAATCCTTAATGTTGAAATCCTAATGCATCAAAACTCCTGAAGTCTAAAATCCCCAAAGATTAGAATCCTAAAAATAAAATTCTAGAAAAATTTTACAAGTTACTTAAAAGATATTTATTTATATTTTTAAAGGGAAATTTATTTGAAATTCATGCAAAACCATAGAACATTTCATAGGCTGCTTTACACAATGAAATGCATAAGCATAACATTTTTGTAAGCATAAAAACTCAGATAATGGCAATTGGACAGGCATCATAGTGTTGAGCGGGGATGAACTGCATTCACAAAGGAACAGAACTGTATAAACATCATTATGGATGGTGATTTTGTGTATCCCGTTTTAGAACAAGGCACCAGAAGGAAACTCTGTCCCAGCTCCCAAACTCACCTTGTGTATTGGTTCCCTCTGGGCCCCAGCTGATTGGACGATGTCCACATTGAAGGCGGACCTTTCCCGCTGAGATTCACCCTCATCTGCAGAAAGACCCTCTCAGACACACACACAATAATGCTTCAGTACATTTCTAGGGATGTGTTTCTTCTAAAAGGTGCGAGTTTCATGTGCACAGCTGAAAATGCACTGTTGCCTTGCCCAGAATTCAGCTCTCTATCCCCCTGATGAGCATGCAGTCCCCCACCTCCGCCCCTCCGCAGTGGGAGTTACGGTTTGCAGGATTTCAGCATCTGGAATCTTTCAGAATTGTGATTTTTGGGGACTGGGGATTTTGATCTTTTAGTTTCGATATTTGGAGTTGTGTCTCAGGATTACGATTAGCACTGTCTCCTGTATACTTTGTCATCTCTAAATTATATCTAAGACAATGCAAATTATATGTAAATTGATGTTAAACCATATTGTTTGGGGACCAAGGACAAGAAGACAAATCTGTACATGTTCAGTGCAGACAGTTTTTTTCCTCCAGATATTTTCCAATGTAAAAGTGGTGGGTGTGCAGGGCCAACTCTGTACTCAAGGGGATATGTGACTTGAATGCCATCTGAATGCCATTTAAGAAGCCTGGTTTTACAGTCACAGAACGTCAGAGCCTGCAGGGACCCTCAAGTGTATTCCAGGTCAACTCAGATTTATTTTTTTAGGATGCAGATAATTAAAGGCTAAGGACACAAGGAAAATTAGGAAGAAAATTGGATGGAGTCTAAGTAGGAGCACTGTTTCATGTCTTCAGGAGTTTTTGTTTGGAGATGTAGAGTCAGAGAGCTCCCCTCTCCTAGTTCACTTCCAAGACACTTGCAATGGCCAGAGGCAGCTAGGCCACGCCAGAGCCAGGAGCAGGGAACACAGTGATGTCTCCCATGTGGGCATAAGGAACTTGCTGGGGCCATCATCGCCACTTCCCATTAGCAGGAAGCTGGAGTCAGGAGCCAGAGCTAGAAGTCACACCGTGGCTCTCCAATGTGAGATGCAGCTGTCTCACCCAGCATCTTACTGGCTGGGCAAACTCCTGCCCCATCTTCAGGAATCTTAGAGTGAAGTACAGGAGTTTTAACATCAGTTATCAAAAGTCAAATCATATTAGAGAAATTCAGGGGGTATCTGAAAAGAGCTATCTCTGTGTTTTTTTTTTCCATTCATACAATGTTTAGGATAAAAATCTGTTTTTTCCAAGTAGCTTTTGTCTTTGATTATTTTAAAGAGAAATTTCATGATATTCTTTCTTTCTCTGATATCCTCCTTCTATTTGCACATGTACACAGCAAGATAGACTCAGAGATCATGCACACAGTGTTTTTGGTGAGTCAAAGTCAGATGTGTATAGCATGGTGTCACCCTAAATGTTCAATGGGTACTGCCTTGGAACCATGGCAGTGTCCTGTGTCACCATGGTAACAGCATCATAACTCAGTTTAGTTTGTGGCTTTACTATTATCCAGGAGAAAATGCATGTTCAGGTACCTCCGTGTGCCCCACCACAGCCTTTACAGTGTTTCTTTTTAGTCTAGGAGCCAGTCAAGCAACCTTGAAAGAGCATTGCTTTTGGTTGCCATTTTTTATTTGCCTTTAAATTACAGCATTCCCCTTACTTCTTAATTATGTGTGTGCAGAGACAAAGGCACACCTGGGCTCATAGCAGCATTACCCACGATAGCCAAATGTTGGAAACTACCTGCAAGCCTATCAGAAGAATGCATAAACAAACTGTATTAAGTGCATCTAGTGGAATATTATCTAGCCTTAAAGAGAAATTAAATTGACACATGCTACAGCATGGAAAAACCTTGACAATACCATACTGTTTAACAGGGCCAGGCATTTGTCACAGTGGTTACATCACCAGCTGGGTCACTTGCATCGCATATAGGAGTGTCTGGTTGAAGTCTTGACAGCTCCACTTCTGATCCACCTTCCTGCTCATGCACACCCTGGGAAGTAGCAAGTGAAGGTTCGAGTGCTTGGGTCACCCATGTGGGAGACCTGGATGGAGTTCCAGGCTCCTAGAGTAAGCTTGGCCAATGTGATGTGGATGTTTAAGGATTGAACCAAAGGATGGAAGATCTCTTTCTCCGTCTCACTGCCTTTCAAATAATACAAGAAAAAAGAAAGAAGGAAAATATTATATTCTGTGAAACAAGTCAGACACAAGTGACAAATATTGTATGATTACCCTCATAGGAGGTAAGAAATCAAATTCATAGAAAATAGAAGTATGGGGGCTGGTGCCATGGCATAGTGGGTTAAGCCTCTGCCTGTGGCACTGGTATCCTATATGGGCACTGGTTTGAGTCCTGGCTGCTCCACTTCTGATCCAGCTTCCCACTAATAGCCTGGGAAAGCAGTAAAAGGTGGCCCAAGTTCTTGGGCCCCTGCATCTATGTGAGAGGCCAGGAAGATGCTCCTGGCTTTGGATCAGCTCAGCTCGGACTGATTGTGGCTATTTAGTGAGAGAACCAGTGGATGAAAGACCTCTCTCTCTCTCCCTCTATCATTTTACCTCTCAAATAAATGAATCAGTCTTGAAAAGAAAAGAGAAGGAGGGTAGCTGGGGGTTCAGGAAGTAGAGAATAATTGATGTGGACAGGGTTTCTGTTTGCAAAGCTGGAGAAGTTCTGGAGATGGATCATGGTGATGGTTGCCTGACAGTGTGAATGTCCTTAATACCACAGGATTGGAACTTAAAAAGGGTCAAATTTATGCTATTTTATATACTCAAGACCCTCTTGGGGTCATTATAATTACTCTGACACTGGAAATTGGCCAGTGGGAGCCCCTTCCAGCTACTTCAGTGTCCCCCATTATTGTTTGGTTTCTTCTCTGCTTTCTGGATCGAGACGTTCCAGGCTAACATTTACTCCCCCGTCCCAGTTTTAGACACAGCCATGTCTCCAAGGAAACCTACTTCCTTCTACAGGGGAACTGTTGTCAGAGACCCAGCCCTGAATGGTTGGTGAGTTCAGTGATTGACAGAGGTTTTGTGCCCTGACAGTGGACTGGGGTAGAACAGCACAAACATAGGTTCACATGCCCATGTATGTGGATGCATGTGCACACATGCTTACACGCACATACACAGATGTGCACATGTAATACATGCAGGCATTTTATTAGTCCAATTTAAGTCCAACACCACAGCTTTCCCCACCTCACCTCACCCAAGTCCTTCTTACCTCCCTTCTCCCATAGTGACAACCTGGCTCCCAAGAACACCTGCGGATTTACTCATTTGCTCCATCCATTGGTAAGCAAAATAGTGTCAAGTTTATCACACCAACAACATTTAAACACCAACATTTAAAAAACAAACAGAATAAAATTCACATCTTCCAGTTTGTGGCAGTGCTAAGTGCATCTTCTGAGTGTATTTCCCTTCTTTCTCAGTTAGGAAGGTAGGATTCAGGTCATGGTGGTGGAGGGATGAGTGGAGAGAGTCAGAACAAGCAATGGGAGAGAGTTCGGGGAGAGAGATAATTTAGAATGTTCACAGGATTGGGGCCGGCGCCGTGGCTCACATGGTTAATCCTCTGCCTGCGGCACCAGCATCCCATATGGGCGCCGGATTCTAGTCCAAGTTGTTCCTCTTCCAGTCCAACTCTCTGCTGTGGCCCAGGAGGGCAGTGGAGGATGGCCCAAGTGCTTGGGCCCTGCACCCGCATGGGAGACCAGGGAGAACCAAGCACCTGGCCCCTGGCTTCGGATCGGCACAGCGCCAGCCGTAGCGACCATTTGGGGAGTGAACCAATGGAAGGGAGACCTTTCTCTCTGTCTCTTTCTCACTGTCTATAACTCTACCTGTCAAATAAATTTAAAAAAAAAATAGAATGTTCACATGATTACATCTACTGGATGTAAGAGTGAAAAGTGTAAGAGGTGAGAATTAGGAAGAGAAGAGACTTTAAAAAAAGAATTTGTTTCCTGGCTGTTGGAGTAATGCTTTTTATGTTTATTTAAACAAGAAATAGCACATAAGGTTAGATTCAGTGACATAGAGGGAAAGACAGCTGTTCTGTATGAATTCCGCTAAGATTTTATCCTGTTTGGGGGTTCAGTTGCTGTCCTTGGCTTTGATGGTGACATTTTCTCAGACATGGCATTTGATCCAGCAAACACACTCTACATGGTTGTTCTTCAAAATGAGGAATTGATTTATTTTTATAAGGTTCTCTGGCTTCTGGAAAAGAACCAAGTATCTCTTTTAAGTTGGGGAAATAACTTCCTTTTGAGACCTAACCTCTTCCTCACCCCAGTGAGCCATTTGGACTTCTGTGTAGGAGTTGAGTTAGTATTTTGAAACAAGCGATTCTTTCTCCTCCTCTCATTAGTTAATTCTCAAACTGTTCACCCCATCCCCCACCCAATGAAATACTTTGATCTGTACAAGAGGTGATTAGATGACAGCCAAGTGGGAGCTGGTGTCCTGAGAGTGTGTAGTTCTTTTTTTTTTTTTTTTTTTTCATTTGACAGAGTTAGGCAGTGAGAGACAGAGAGAAAGGTCTTCCTTCTGTTGGTTCACCCCCAATATGGCCACTATGGCCAGGACTATTCCAATCCAAAGTCAGGAGCCAGGTGCCTCCTCCTGGTCACCCATGTGGGTGCAGGCGCCCAAGCAGTTGAGCCATCCTCCACTGCCTTCCTGGGCCACAGCAGAGAGCTGGACTGGAAGAGAAGCAGCTGAGACTAGAACCCAGTGCCCATATGGGATGCCGGCGCTTCAGGCAGAGGATTAACCAAGTGAGCCACGGTGCCGACTCCGAGTTTGTAGCTCTGACTGAAAGACTTCCCAGCCCTGGGACCAGCCTGGCATCCCCTGACTTCAACATCTTCAGCTGGAAAAATGGAGGAGGTAGAATTCTACTGTGCTTCTCTCTTCATTTGGGATTTGTGCCCCACACACTTCAAAACAGGATTCCTTTAACTTAACCAGAAATAACCATCTCTACCTACTCTGATGATGTCAGGATAAATCATTGTGCTTCATAGGATGGGTGGTGAAAATTAATGACACCAGAAATCTGAACGAAAAGTAGTTACTACAGGTGAGCACTAAATTTATCTCTTAACCCTTTGCTGTCCATCACGGTAGCCACTAGCCTCACGTACCTATCAAGTCCTTGAATGTAGCAAGTTTGAACCAAGATATGCCATGAGTATTAAGTACAAGGGAACATCAAATGGTTCTTGGAAAAAATGGAGTTAAAAGATAAAAATAGAGAACAAAACTTTACTTCCCAGCATAGGTTCCCTGAAGTTCAAGATACTTTTGTAAGTGGTGATACCAGTCCTGTAGTTCATCCCCAAAGAGCGGAGGGTCCTGAAAATTGAACCACGACAGTGTTTTTACGTTGTCAGCTGAGGAGAAATGAAATGAGCTGGTGTCGTGGGGAAACGGGTTAAGCCGCTGCCTGCAATGCCGGCATTCCTTATGGGGTGCTACTTCGAGTTCCAGCTGCTCCACTTACAGTCCAGCTCCCTGCTAATGCACCTGAGGAAGCAGAGCAAGTCTCAAGCCCTTGGACTCCTGCCACCCATGTGGGAGACCCAGATGAAGCTCCTGGCTTTGGCCTGGCCAACTGGAGTATTTGGGGAGTAAACTAGCAGATCGGCAATCTCTCTCTCTCTCTCTCTCTCTCTCTCTCTCTCTCTCTCTCTCTCTCTAACTCTGCCTTTCAAATAAATCAAAGTATTTTTTTTTTTAAAAAAAAAGCATTGGCACAGAAGTCAACAAGCCAAACCAGGACTGCAAAGCAGAAACCTGATGCTTCCCATGGAAGCTCACAAAATTGCTCTTGTTTGAGACAAGTGAGCAGGGACACTCTGTTGGTGGAGGACTTCCTGGTGAAGTTTTCCCTAGGCATTTTTCTGAAAAAAGCTTTGTTCAACTTTCTCTTCTGATGAACAAATGGGACCATTCTTTAGCCCAACAGAAAATCAACAAGCAAAATGTCTGTAGCAGCCTAAAAAAAACTGTAGCCATGACCTTTGCTCTTGACTGATCCACTTTTGCTTTGACCAAGCCATTTACTCCTCGTGGTAGCCATTGGTAGGATGGTGCTTGGCCTCTGGGATTGTACTGGTAAAGCTATGTTCCAGCTTCTGTAACAGTTACTTAAAGGAATGCCTCAGGATCTTGATTCTACGTACTGAAAATTCCTTTTGGAAGTTCTGTTTTTGTCTTCGTTTGATCTGGGCACAACAGTTTGGATACCTTTTGAGCAGAACGTTTGCTCCTCTGTAATTTTTCAGTCCTAATTGTGTAAGTTGAACCAATCGAGATGTGTAAGGCATTAGCTACTGTTTCTGTTAATGATTGGTGCTCTTCAGTTACAGCACAAATGAGGTTAATTTTTCCTCACAAATTGATGTGAAAGGTCTGTCACTGTGGGCTTCATCTTCAACATCGTCTCATCCCTTCTTACAATGAGTTACTCATTTGTAAGCTGCAGATTCCCTTGGGCCGTTGGTTTTTTAAAGCATCAATGATTTCACCATGTTTTCACCCAGGCTTCAACATAAATTAGATGTTAGCGCTTGCTTCAATTTTAGCAGAATTTGTGTTGTTTTGATAGAAGCTCTTTTCAAACTGATGTCTTTGCCTTCAACTAGATCTTGAAATACATGCATAGTTCTTTCATTATATATATTTTCAATTAACCCTTTGGAGATCTCTCAAATACACTGGATTTCAAAGAATTAGTATAAATAAAATAAGCTAAAATATCTTAGTATTTGTACTGATTACATATTAGAAGTTTGGAATATATTGAGTTAAAATATTTTCTTAAAATTAGTCTCATTTCTTTTTACATTCTGAATGTCTGTTGGAAAACTTTAAATGCCTTAAATGGCTCTCATCATATTTCTATCCTATAGTGCTAATCTAACTTATTTTTCCCTGCGACCTCGTCCCCTCCTACCCATAAAAGAGTATTTCTTCAAAGCTTTATACAAAAATAAGGCAGAAATAGTGGAGCCTTGCTACAGCTAGAGCCTGACTCTGGATTGGAAAACCACATCTTGGATTGTGTCCCAGTTGTGTCACTTTTGAAAAGTTTAGACTAGTAAACACCATGTGACTCCTATCTGCTGGTTTTTTCCTCATTAGTTCACTTATCTATCCGTTTGTTCATTTCATTGCTTCTACTCAGACCCTGTGCTGTCCCCTCAGATTAAGGAGTTGAATTACAACACATCTTGCTTTGAAGGATTCCCGGTCTGCAGAGATGGGAGGAAGCTGAGTCACTTGCAGTGTGGCACCGCGGGGTTAGTCTGGAGTGCTGTGTAGAATCTGGCTGGGAAGGGAGAACGGTGACCAATACTTGGCTTGGCTTTGGGGTATTTCATCATTTGATTATTTGTGCTATTATTCAAAGAGGCTTTGCCAAGTTTATTTAAAGAGATTAAAAAGATAGCAAATATAAACATCAAGATTATTTCTTATTCGCCCCATGCTTTCAAAGGAGCTTTATCATAAATCTGTATTCTTCATTCACCAGTGTGTCTACTTCAGCTGTCAAATTTCATCTGTCTGCTAAACTATACTGAATATGCATGGATTTCAATTTTTTTGCATCAAAATAAACTTAACTTTTAACTCTGTTTCCCATGAAGTTTCCCTTGACGTCCACTTGTACTCTCCATAAAAGCAGACATGGTCTATTTATTGTTCACCAGTGTGCCAAAAGCCTGCCTTACCGTCCGGAAGAGTTTGTCTCCTTAGAGTCTCTGGTTCAAAGCCATGCCTCTGATTCTGTACCCTCTTGATTATGAACTTTTAAATTTAGAAGACTCAGTAGATGTGAATTATAAGAAAGTCAGGTTTCCAGAACTCCGTAGCCTAAGAGTCCAGGACTTTCCCCAACAATCAAGTGTGGATTTGTTTCTCATTCTCTTGACTTTTTAACAAAATGAGATCACATTTTTTTTGTTTTATTTGACAGGTAGAGTTACAGACAGTGAGAGAGACAGACAGAAATGTCTTCCTTCCATTGGTTCACTCCCCAAATGGCCACTATGGCCTGCACTCTGCGCCGATCCGAAGCCAGGAGCCAGGTGCTGCTTCCTGGTCTCCCATGCGGGTGCAGGGCCCAAGCACTTGGGCCATCCTCCACTGCCCTCCTGGGCCACAGCAGAGAGCTGTGGAAGAGGAGCAACCGGGGCTAGAACCGGTGCCCATATGGGATGCCGGTGCCGCAGGAGGATGATTAACCAACTGAGCCACAGCGCTGGCCCCAAGGTCACTTTTTTTTAGGCTGTTTTGTTTAGGAAAAATTGAATTTTTTCCTCTCTCGGCACTGTGGCTCTTGGCCTTTGGAAGAGAGTGCTGTGGTCTTACCAAGTTGTCCTGCAGGACGAAGCCCCTTGGAAAGAAAGCGTCCTATGAGATCAATTCTCGTGAGATGAAGATCTGATTCGTGTAGTCTTCAGCAAGTGATCAAATATTTAGGACTTTAAAAAAAAGACATTGTTTATAAGGGCCCTTGAGAAGAATTTCTGATGAATGGTGGTAGAAAAGTTTTCATTACTCATAGCTTAAGTTGGCTATGATGAAAATTGTTTAAATTCTTGCTTCTCAGATAGAAACTTAACAAAAATGGAGGATACAGCCTGTTGGAATGGGTAATTTGTGGCCAGAGTAAGTGGAGAAGTTACACGGTCTCATTGGAGGCCATTTTGCATGTTTGTTTCTATACACATCCCATCTGTTGCCTTCTGCGGTGGAATCTTAGCATTTTGGCCTAAATGTGAAATAAATGTCTTTGAGCACTTACTCGGTGAGGTTAAGTATTAGTTGTGTTTCCATAGCAATTAATACAAGCATGTAGGTCAGCACCAAAGGAATGGGGTGGTGGGGAGGGACATTAACCTCCCATTTTTTCTTAAGTCCTTTTTCACTTAGCAAGTAAGTCCCTCTGCATGTCTGTGGGAAGCACAGTTGACGCTTTCAGAATCATTGCTGTCCATCCATATTGCATTCAGTATGAAAGCATCTACCACATGCCTCTCTTCTAGGCTCTCTACCTTTTGTGTCTTTATCTTTCCTTAAAACTCTTTGAAGATCAACCTATGAGGCCTGGTATTCCTCATACCCTAATGGATGCTGTCGACCAGCATTTGAGGACTAGTAGTCACAACAGACCATGCCATATTTGTGCATTAAAAATAGGGACTCCTCCTGAAATACATTTCCTATTTCTCCCACTTAGCACAACTAAAAAATTATGAAAATATAAAACACATAAGTTCTGCCTTTTGCAACAAAATGGATGCAATTGGAGACCATTGTGCTTAGTGAAATAGGCCAGTCCCACGAAGACAAATATCAGATGTTTTCTGTAATATGTGGTAGCTAAAATAGAGTAAAAAAAAAGTAGTGGATGTGAGTGAAATTAACATCTTGAGATTTGATTATTGTTTTTACCCTTGTCTATACTCCTGAGGAGCAGTGATATTTCTACTTTCTACTTGTTGAATTTATTTATGGAGTGGCTAAGCTTGTGATTGTAAAGTAAATTGAAAGTAAGTTATTACAAAAATTAAAAAGAGGGAGGGTGGGAAATAATGTTCTTAAAACTGTGTATGAAATACATGAAATCTGTTTATATAAATTTGTTTAAAAGAATATAAAATAGGCCGGCACCGTGGCTCAACAGGCTAATCCTCCGCCTTGCGGCACCGGCACACCGGGTTCTAGTCGCGGTCGGGGCACCGGATTCTGTCCCGGTTGCCCCTCTTCCAGGCCAGCTCTCTGCTGTGGCCCGGGAGTGCAGTGGAGGATGGCCCAAGTGCTTGGGCCCTGCACCCGCATGGGAGACCAGGAGAAGCACCTGGCTCCTGCCATTGGATCAGTGCGGTGCACCGGCCGCGGCAGCCATTGGAGGGTGAACCAACAGAAAAGGAAGACCTTTCTCTCTGTTTGTCTCTCTCTCTCACTGTCCACTCTGCCTGTCAATAAAAAAGAAAAAAAAAAACATTTAAAAGAATATAAAACTAAAAAAATTTAGGTACTCTATCAGGAAAACAGATCAGGGAAAACATGGTATTTATCTTTTGGGGACTGGCTTATTTCACTAAGTATAGTGGTTTCCAGTTGCACATTTTTTGTTGCAAAGGACAGGATTTCATCTTTTTTAATTTTAAAGAAAATTTTTAACAGGCAGAGTGGACAGAGAGAGAGACAGAGAGAAAGGTCTTCGTTTTCTGTTGGTTCATCCTGCAATGGCCGCTGCGGCTGGCACACTGTGCTGATCCGAAGCCAGGAGCCAGGTGCCCCACCTAGTCTCCCATGTGAGTGCAAGGCCCAAGCACTTGGGCCATCCTCCACTGCCTTCCTGGGCCACAGCAGAGAGCTAGACTGGAAGAGGAGCAACCGGGACAAAATCCGGTGCCCCGACCAGGACTAGAACCCGGTGTGCCAGCACCGCAGGCAGAGGATTAGCCTATTGAGCCATGGTGCCAGCCCGTAAAGAAATTTAAATCAAAAAGGTTCAGGGGCCAGCGCTGTGGCTCACGTGGTTAATCTTCCACCTGCGGTGCTGGCATCCCATATGGACGCCAGTTTGAGTCTGGTTGCTCTTCCAGTCCAGCTCTCTGTTGGGGCCCAGGAGGGTAGTGGAGGATGGCCAGGTGCTTGGGCCCCTGCACCCACATGGAGACCAGGAGGAAGCACCTGGCTCCTGACTCCTGGCTTCATATCAATGCGGCACCGGCCGTAACGGCCATTTGGGGAGTGAACCAATGGAAGGAAGACCTTTCTGTCTCTCTCTCTCACTGTCTGTAACTCTACCTGTGTGCACCATGGCTCTGGCTTTGGTCTAAGGAGAGATCCCATGGGGAGCAGTAATGAGGCTCTCCTGCCTCTACCAGTAGAGATATGTCAGGAAAGAACTGATTGTCCCGATACTCATCTAGCAGGATCAAGGAATTCCTGGAAATAACATTGTGGCTCCTCTGCCACTTTGCTGCGAGAGCAGGGTCAGAATCTCCTAATGCAATATCCAGATTGATTGAAAACCACTCAGCTTGGCAAGTTTAAGGAAGATCTCAAACTTAAAAAGACAAGACATACCAACACTGTGCAGTCAGAGACGTACTATTATCTCACAGATATTTTACGGCAGTCATGATAATCCAATGAGTAACTATGATCAGGCTAAAAACAAGGAAGAATGGAAAGTCTGAATAAAGAAAAGATAAAAAACCAAATGGAGATTTTTAGGACTAAAACGTCCAGTAGCCAAAATTGGCTAAGCAGTGCAGCGGAGTGGATGAGGACAGAGGAGGAGTGGGTGCACAGGAAGATAAAACAGTAGAAATCACTTGAATGAACAACAAATAAAAAGACTTCAATTCACATTAAAGGAAGTAAAAAGACAAGCTAAAATCCAAGAAAATATTTTCAAACCATATACCAAACAAAAGACTTGATCTAGAAGTTATAAAAAAAATACTCTGGAAATTCAATAGTAAAAATATCCCCAGATGATCTGATTAGAAAATGAGTAGATGGGGCTGGCGCCATGGCTCACTGGGTTAATCCTCTGCCTACAGCACCAGCATCCCATATGGGCGCCGGGTTCTAGTCCAAGTTGTTCCTCTTCCAGTCCAGCTCTATGCTGTGCCCAGGAGGGCAGTGGAAGATGGCCTAAGTGCTTGGGCTGCTGTACCCGCATAGGAGACCAGGAGGAAGCTCCTGGCTTTGGATCAACACAGCACCGGCTGTAGCGGCCATCTGGGGGGTGAACCAATGGAAGGAAGACCTTTCTCTCTGTCTCTCTCTCTCACTATCTAACTCTGCCTGTCAAATTTAAAAGATGAGTAGAAGATAAAATCATTTCACAGAAGATGTGTAGATGACAAATAAACCCATGCAAAAAATGTTCAACATTATCTATTAGCCATTATGGAGATACAGGTTAAAGTCACAATGAGATATCATTATATACCCATCAGAATCATTCAAAAAGTAGGACAGCAGCAAAGACTGGAAGAAATCTGCAGAAACTAGATGCATTGCTCTTAGGAAAGTCAGATGATGTGGTCACTCTTAAAGGCATTTGACAGTTTCTTAAATGATGCATGCAACCACCACACAACCCAGCAATTGCATCCTGGACATTTATCTCAGCTGAAAACTATATTCTCACAAAAATCTATACGCAAATTTTATAGCCCCTTTACCTGTAATATCCAAAAACTAGGGTACATCCTAATATTTTTGTCACAGGCAAATGGTTAAACAGTGGTACATCCATGCCATTGTTAACAGAAATAAGTAGGAACAATGTGTTGCTATGTGGAACAGCCTGGATGAATCTTTAGACAATTAGGCTGACTGGATAATGCGATTCCAGAAGATTACAGACTCTGATTCTAATTATGTAATGGTTTTGAAATAACAGTAGTACAGAAATGAAGAACAGATTGGTGGCTCAGGAGTTAGGATGAAATGCAGGTGGAGACAGGAGAGAAGTGGTTACGGCTGCCAAAGTGCACCATGAGGGACCTTTCTGATGGGAATGTCATGTTACTCTGTTAGTGTCAACAACCTGGGTGAGGTGTTATCATTTAGCTTGGAATGTTACCAGTAGAGAAAATTGTGTAAAGCATATACTGGGGTTCTGTATTATTTTTGATAATAGCATGTGACTGTACAATTACATCAGAAGGGAATTTTACAGAAGGTAAAAGATCACCTTAAAAAAATCATCAGACTTTGACAAAGATCCTAGATCGCAACTATTAAACAGGAGAAAAGTTAAAGTATGGCAGTTCCATGGGTTAAATACTGTGTAGTGAGTTAGAATATTCTCAGAATTGTATTTTCTTTATTCCTATTGTAGATGTACATGTATTTTGTACAGTCCTTTTGCATTCATGTTATTTAAAACAGACAAAAATCTTCAATTTTGAAGTCTACTTAGTAATATACTAAGGTGTACACATTATAGATAGAAAAAACACTAAATTCTTTGCACTGTGATCACAAGTTCTTTTTAAATTACATATAAATTATAGATTACTAAATGGCAGTACTTATCTCTGGTGGTGAAGTTGTCATATTTTGTAATCATTCTTCTGGTATTTTCCACAGTTTTGCAATGAACTTCTATAATCATGAAAACTAAAAATGAACTTTTGAAGTCAAGAAAAACTACAATTGTTATTTTAAAAAATAATTTTTAAAGGGGATGCTTAGTAGTGTTAGGACTACAGGTCTTTGGGTAACCATACGCCTAAATTACTTACTCTTTCCTTAATACCATTTTATATTTCTAATAAGTTTGTGGGATTCTCCCATGTATTAGCATTTTGCCTACTCTCCACAATCTGTCACATACTTGGCGTTTGTTCTTACTAATATCAAACCAAAGTGTCAAAAAATTTCCACTCACAGCTGTCAGCATTTCTTGACCAGTTTGTGGATTTTGCCCAGGAGTGGAGAGGTGAAGAAATAGAAGGGTAGCACGAACTGTGTGGGTGCATACGGACTAAGGTTTTGAACCATGCCACCCAGGGATCTGTACCCCACATAGCCAGGAAGACCCGAGAAGCCCATCAGTGACTCTGGGGGTAGCCTTTACTCTTTAGGAAAAGCCAAGCTGATGGGGCTTCTCTGTGTGGGAAATCTGGGGGCCATGAGACTGAAATCAAGACTGATTGAAATGCTGGCATTTCCCTAGGCATGAACTATTGATCAAAATCATCATTTAAAAATGCCAGGTGTTACATGGAGCCCTTACTGTACCCTGGGAGGTGATTTCTGGCATCCATCTATGCATTCATCCACTAGCTGTGTTGTTTACTGAGTGCTTCCTATGGGCACAGCCCCACTCCAGGTATGTTGTTAGACTTGAAGAAAACACACTTAAATCCATGCCCTGGTGCAGCTTGTTTTCATTTGGGTTAATTTATAAATTGGAACTTGAAAAAGAGGTCAAATAATTTGCTGTGACAAGAAAATGGCAATGCCTTGATTTGACCCCAGGCAGGCAATTTCTGAGGCTGCAAACCCAGTTACTATCATCAGGCATTGGCAGGTGTAGCCAAGAGTGTTGATGCCAAGTGCAGTGATACTGGCTACCAATGCCATTTATGCTAATTTGTGTACCAAATGAGAATTACATCTGGTTTATAGATCATGAAACATGTGTGTATATAAATATGTTAGATCATACATGCATCTGAGTATGATCCATTCAGTTCATCAGGTATTCATAAAACACCTAGTCAGGACATGGTCCCTGCTCTCAAGAAGTTCATAGCTCATTGTAAAAGGCAAGTCGCTCAGTAATTATCACATAGCTGTGAAATGCTCCAAAAGAGTTAAGTTCACAATGCCAAGGAAACGTGCAGGAGGCACACAGACTCAACGCTACTGGGCCTGCAGCCTGGGGTGCAAAGTCTCTGGTTCACAGGTAAATGAAGGGGCTCTGTGAGGCTGTGCCCTACCCATGGTTGCACTTCCAGGAGCTGGAGGAGTTAATATTTGAAAAGACGATTCCTGCATGTTGGTCTAGTGCTGTCTTGTTCTCTCTACAGGTGCAAATTCTGGAATGTCTGCTTCATGCCCAGATCAGCTTCCTTTAAAAAATTATGTATTCCAAAGGTGAAATTAGAGAGGCAGAGGCAGAGAAAGAAAGGGAGAGGGGTCGGTCTTCAATCTGCTGGTTCACTCCCCAAATGGCCGCAACAGCCAGGCCAAAGCCAGAAGCCAGGAGTTTGTTCCGGTCTCACACATGGATGCAGGAGCCCAAGAGCTGGATTGGAAATGGAGCAGCCGGGACTTGAACCGGCACCCAAATGGGATGCTGGCACTGCAGGTGGCGGCTTCACTGGCTATGCCACAGCGCCAGCGCCCAGACTGCCTTCTATACAAATGGAGGAGCCAGAGGGTAGACTGCACCCAGTTCTTCCCTTTTTCTATCTCTTGGGTTTCCAAAAGCTGGAGTTACAGATAAACCATATAAAGTATCACCCAGATAAAGTCCAGGGTGGGTGAAGCATTCTAAGACCATGGGAACAGCTATGGTCTATAAACAGCATCTGCCGTGGGGCACAACTAAGAAGTGGAGGATACAGATTCCAAATTAGGGAAATGAGTGCCATCTACAAACATGATTATCTCACAAAGAGGAATAGGACCTGGAGGACTGTGAGGGAACCTCATGAGATAGTAAGACCTAAGGCAAATACTATATAAGGTTACAGTTTGGCAAAGCAGAGTCGTGGGTACAGAAACACTTGTTGAATTCTTCCATATACTTTTCTCTTCAAAATATTCTCAAAACAAAATGCACCATGAATGGGACATGAACCTTTATTAAGCCCAACCCACAGTAAGCAATTTAGTGATTTTCAGGAAACTTGACCTTTTCTGCAGAGGTGTGTTGGTACCCTAAGGAATAGTTCAAATACTACTTCCTCCATGGAAGTATCTCCCAGTCCCCCTCCTGGCTGCGAAAATGTGTCCAGGAATTTCTACCATACAAATGTGTACCTCTTACTTGGCATATTGAGGTCACAGCCTCACTGCTTTGCTGTGTGTTTGAACTCTGTGCTGTCCACAACTCACAGCACTGGGCTTTCCAGACCTAGGTTTCTTGGCAGTGGCTGCTGAACAAGTAGACAAGCCTTCTACCAGCAGCAGTCAGAGGGTCACTCCTTTAATCTCCAAGGGTCTCATATTGTATCCTAAGGAACTTCAGCTAAGTGTTGTGTCAATATGAAACGAAAAGTCAGGGATGACATTTGACCCAGCTGGTAATATTCTGTTTGAGACATCTGCATCCCTTATCAGAGCCTCTGGGTTTGAGTCTCACTTCACTCCCAATTCCAGCTTCCTGGTTCCAGCAGGTGATGCCTCAAGTAGATGGGTCACCACCACCCATGTGGGAGAACAGGATTGGGTTCTCCTGGCTTTAGACTGGCCCAGCCCTGGCTGTTGCAGATATTTGGAGAATGAATCATATGGTTTACTCTCTCTGTCCCTTTCAAATAAAATAAAATTTTTGAAATATGAAATCATGCTGGAAAATGTACTAAGAACACCATCCCTGCACCAGTAGTGATCTCAGAATAATTGTCAAAGGCATTGATTTCTGTTCAGATAGGAGTCTTGACTCTTCGTACCCCTCCCCCTTCCTCACAGTCCCAAGCCATTCCTCTCCCTGGGCTACAGGAGATACACAGGAACATCTGAGATACTTACACTGGCCTTCAAATGTTGCGAATCGGGACTCTGAATAAGTAGGGCATTCTAGGGGAAAGCTCTTCCGGAAGAAATTGAGTGACAATGAGTTAATTCCTACCTGGGGTCCTGGGAGAACTTGGTACTTGTTCTAGAGCTTTGTACGAATAAGTCAGGTTGAGCGTAACCCAGGCACTGTTCACGCTTTCCGAGGCAGACAGATTTTGTGCAAGTTTCCTAAAAGACAAGTGTTCCAGGGGCGGGCACTCGGTACAACAGTTTAGACACCACTTTGGACCCCCCACCCCATCCGTCATTGGAGTCCCTGGGTTTGAGTCCTGTCTCAGCTCTCCATTTCAGCTGCCTGCTTAATGCAACGCCTAGAAGACAGCGAGGGATGGCTCGGGTACTTGTGTCCTTGCCACCCATGTATGAGACCCAGACCGAGTTGCAGGGTCCTGTCTTGAGCATGGCCCAGTTCTGACTGTTGTGGGTGTTTGGGGTGTGAACCAGAGGATGAGATGTCTGCCTTTTAAACAAATAAGTAAATAAGGTTTTAAAAGACAGCTGTTTCAGAAACAGTATTTTTCCACTATCATTATTTGAAATGTCATTGTGTGCCAAAGGAAGGAAACAACAATAAATTCCTTTCCTACTTACTCATCTTCAGAGAGTACAATGAAAAAGTCCAAGGACAGTGTGGGTGCTCCCCTGTCTCCAGAGTATTCCCCAGTGTGGAACCTGTGCAGGGGCTTCGAAAAGTTTCTGAAAAATGTACATTAGGACAACGCTACGCATGGTTCAATGTTTCAGATGTGTTCATTCTGCCCTTACACTGGATCAGTATTTCACAGGTTGACTTCTGTGCCGGAAGTCACTTACACTCTGATTTTGAAGCCATTACTCTGCTGTCTTTTAGTCTGTGTGTGTTCTTTGGAAAAATGTAATGCCATTGCGACTTTCATGCTTTACACAGGATCATCTTTTGGAAATAGCTTCATATCTTTTCTTACGCCTGCTGTTTTGGGGGTGGTATTTTCCTCTCACTGTGCTGGGCCCTCCAGAGCCCTTTCAGTTTGAGATTTTTATGCTATAATTCTGGCAATATTCATGTAAGACTCTCTTGAAAAAGTCTTCATTTTCCCTGTTCTTGTTTCCTGAACTCGCTTTGGCTAGATACTATTCTGCCTGGGTGAGTCTATAATTTCCTTATTATTGTATTCCTAATTTCTACATCTTTGTCTTATTATTTTTTCTCCAAATAAACTTTTTATTTAAGGAATACAAACCTTATGCAACTTTAGGAATATAGTGATTCTTTCCACCATACCTGCCCTTTGTTATTCTTCACCTAGAAGAATTTCTTCAGTTTTCCCCTCCGTGTCTTGAATTTTTTTAATGTTCTGTTTGTTCTCCAAAGGTCCCATTTTTATAGTACCCTGTTCTTCTTTCAAAGATCTCTTTTTGAATCCTGAAGATGGTATTGTAAGTTTTCATAATTTTTTTCCTGTTCCCTGTAGTTTCTGTTTTCCCAAGGGGATTTGTTTCCTTGGTAGCTTTCTGTTTTGTGTTATGGAGCTCTTTAATTGCCTCTTATTTCAGAGTGAGCCACTGTAATATGGGAAGTTCTATGTGAACGGTAGGTCATTAGATCCTCTTTGGCTATTTGCTAAGGGACTTCAGCTTCCCGTAGCTATGGGCTTTTTCTCTCTTAAGCAGAGAGGAACACTCTGAACACAAGTCCTGCTATGTTCTGAGTGGGAGAATGAAGTTGAAGGGTTCACCATTCATTGCACAGACCTTCACACGTAACATACCTGGTTTCCAAAGGCTCCTTCCTCCTCAAACTGGTTGGTGCCCCACATTCTGTGCCTGTGGGAACAAATTCTAGAATTCAGACAACGTGGAGTAATTGTGGAGGGTGGAACCCAGCCACTACCCATACAGACCTTCCATTGGCCAACCCCACTGTCTTCAAGAATATCTACTCTCAAGACGGTGCCTCACATAACCCAGGAATGGCCTCCGAGATGTTCAGAGGCACAGACCTATTCATCTCTGCTTGTCTCCCTCAGAAGATGCCAAGATGCTGCTCTCTGTGCTGTGAAGTCCTTAGCGCATACTCATCTGCCTCTGCTTCCTATTTGTCTAGATTTTCTCTTCACCTCCCCACAATATCTCCAGGGCATTTTATCCTTTCAAATTTACAATGTTTGCTTTTACTTTTTCCTTCTTAGTAAAAATCCCTCTATTGTCATGTTAGTAAGATTTGGGAGAGAGGGTATTTATGTGAGGTCGCCAGGACTAGAGGAAGTCTAACCTGTCTTCCTTCCACACTGCATTTTTAACACAAATATTATTCATTTGTACAGCTTTTCCTCTCCAGGTGAGGATCCTCTGCACCTGTGTATGAACTTTATGATATCACACTTGAACTGTCAGCCAGGCATCTCTATCTGCTAGTTCTATGTCCAGTTTCAACCAAGCAAAGTGTTGAGTGCATCTTCTTGTCGTCATTCCATAAACAATGTAGTGTAACAACTACTGATAGAATTTGCATTGTGTTAGGTATTCTAAGAAATCTGGAGATGATTTGAAGTATACAGGAGGTTGTGTGTAGCTTATGCTGTGCTATGCATTTCATATAAAAAACTTGAGCATCCTCAGGTTTGGGTCTTTGAAGATGGTCCTGGAACCAGTTCCAGTGAGGGATGATTGTGGTCTGGCTTTGTTCAGGCAAAAGACAGCCACTGGGCCAGCTGCTCTGCTCTGTGGGTTATACTGAAGTGACCAACACATCATTTCCTGCTCTCTCGGTGCCCATGCCCTGAGATAGTGGCTTTAAGGGGCTAAGAAGACATGCCCATGTAGAGCCTGCATCCTTTTCTCAGTCTCCAGAGCCCCCAGGTCCCCCACCCAGCCATGCTAAGCCACTCTCAGGGCCCAGATGGTCTCTTTGTTGTGTGCACCCAGTGAACTAGGGCAGCATGCACATGCTGAGCCCACCTGAAAGGGCGTGGTCCTAGGTGCTGCCTTGTCAGCCTGACCCAGCCCTGAGGAATGCTCTGAGGAGATTGCAGAGGAGCCAGGAGTTAGAGAAGGGAAGGCAAACAAGAAGGGTGGGCTCAGGCTCAGTCCTTCCCTAGGAGCAGACCACGCACTGCCCCCAAGGCCCAATTCCCTTTGCCCCTCCACTCTGAGCTGAAGCGCCGTCCTCAGGGTAAGTTTTAGAGTATGCAAAATAAAAGCCAAAATCCAGGTGTTGTCCTTCTGCTTCAGCATTGCACGCGCTAGCATCTACCTATCCTTTTCAAATTCTGATCCTAGGCATCTAGGTTTCTTTATGAGAGCCCATATTTCTGCTTATTTTTATAAACATAAAGCCTAGAGATAGGCACTTTGTGTAACAGTTAAGATACTGACCCAACAATGGAGTGCTTGGGCTTGAGTCTGGGCTCCACTCCTGACTCGAGCTTCCTGCTAATATGAACCCTGAGAGACAGTGATGATGGGTCAAATACTGGGTGAGTGTGTGCTACCCATGTGGTAGACCCAAATTGATTCCTGGCTCCTGGTTGTGGCCTGCCCCTTCCCTGGCTTTTGGGAGCATTCAGGGAGTGAACCAAAAGGTGGGAGACATCTCTGTATCTGTTAAATAGCTGATTTTAAAATCCAGCCTGTGAGTGTAGGTGATTATATGAGCAGATTCTTTGCATAGCCATGCTGGAGAATTGACTTTAAATCAATTCTTCGTCTTCCATGTCATCTGGTTTTCCATTATTGAGGTGTGACTTTCACTGGGAGACGGAAGCCGTGCACATTGTTTCTTCCTTACCTTTGGCCTTGATTGGACACTGACAGCTGCCCAGTGAATCCTGCCTTTTTGGCATCTAGAAGTGGTTCTCAAATTTGAGTACACATCATAAAACTTTTTTGTACACCACTCTCCCCAAAAAAAACATGTATTCACTGAGCAGTAAAGTCTCTACTTCCCCCACCTCCCTGCCCTGATCCTTGGAAACAACTGGTCTGCTTTCTGCTGGTGTGGATTTGTCTACTCTGGATATTTCATATAAATGGAATCACCCAGTGTGTGGCCATTTCTGTCTGGCTTCTTTAACTTAGCATAATGTTTACAAGGTTTATCCATGTTGCAGAGTGAGTCATTGTTTCATTCCCTCTTATTGCCAAGTGAGAGTCCACTGTGTGGATAGAAGGCATTTTATTTATCTCTTCATCCATCAATGAGTATTTGCATTGTTTCTCCTTTTTTGGCTATCGTGAATAATGCTGTAATGAAAATTCACAAGTCAGTTTTTGTGTAGACATCCATCTTCAGTTCTGTTGGGGATGGACTTGGTGGGGGATTTCTGGGTCGTATAGTAACATGTTTAACTAGATGAGGAAAAGCCAAAAATTTTTTTTAAGTAGCTGCACAACTGTATAATGTCAACCCTGTATAATGTCAACCCTGTGTGAAGGTTAGTTTCTCCACATCCTTACCAATGCTTGTTGTCAGTTTTTTCAGTTGTATCAATTCCATTGAGTATAAGTGATATCTCTGTGATTTTGGTTTATATTTCCCTGATGCTACTAATTTTAAGTGTCTTTTCAAGTGGTTATTGGTCATTGTATTTCTTTGCAGAAACATTTTCAAATCTTTTGTTTTTAAATTGCATTCTTTTCCTTTTATTATTATAAGAGTTCTTTAATTAAAGGACCCTTCTCAGATGTATGATTTAATGTTTATGTACTCAAACTTACCTATTTTCTTTTGTTACTTCACTTTTTATGTTCTATCTCAGAATCTATTGTCAACGAAAGGTCACAAAGATATATTAATTTCTTCTAAGAATTTTATAGTGTTAGCACTTACGTTTAGCTAGAAGATTATTTTGAGTTAATTTTTATGTATTGTGTGAGGTAGAGATCCATTTCATTCTCTTGAGTTTGGAGAAAGTTGTGCCATCACAATTTGTGAGACTATTCAATAGGGGTATCTTTTCATATTGGAGCAACTTGGCACCTTTGTAAGAAGTCGTTTGGCAGTAAATGTAAGGGCTTATTTCTGGACTTTTATTTCTGTCCCATTAACCTGTATGTCCTTAGTCGGACACACAGTATCTTGACCGCTGTTTTGTAACAGATTTTGAGATCGTGGTGTGTGAGTTCTCCAGCTTTGTTCTTCTTTTTCAAGATGGTTTTGATTATTCTCGGTTTCTTACATTTCCATGTGAATTTTAAGGTGAGCTTGTCAATATCTTAAAAACAGCTGGGATTTTGATAGGAATTTTATTGAATATGTGAATTAGTTTTGGGATATTGCCATTTTATCAATGTTAAATCTTTAGATTTACGAATAGGGGAAGTTTTCCTTTTTTTTTTTTTTTTTGTTAGATTTATTTGTTTTCAGGGCAGAGTACATGGAGAGAGAGAGAAAGAGTGAGACATGGCGGGGGAGAGAGGTAGAGGTAGAGAGAGGTGTCTTGTATCTGCTGGCTTGCTCCCCAAATAGCCGCAACAGCCACGGCTGGGCCAGACCAAATCCAGGAGCAGGTGCTTCATCTGGTCTCTCGTGTGTGTGCAGGGGCCCAAGGACTTGGACCACTTGCCTTTGCTTTCCCAGGTGCAGTGGCAGGCAGCTGGATCACAGTGGAGCAGCTGGGACTTGAACTGGCGCCCATATGGGATGCCTGGGTTGCAGGCAGTGGCTTTAACCTGTTATGCCACAATTTCTTTTGAAATTAAAGAAATAAAATTTGAGGTTTTCAGTATAAGAATCTTTCATTTCTTTTTTTTGAATTTATTCCTAATATTTCATACTTTTGTGATGCTTTTATAAGTGGGAATGTTTTTTTATTTCATTTTTTTTTTGAATGATTGCTAGTTGTCCTAGTCAGCTCAGGTTACTATAACAAAATATCCTTGACTGGATATTTGGAATGAGAGTACATCAAAAGTTAATAGGAGGGGCTAGCTCTGTGGTGTAGCAGGTAAGGCCACCGTCTGCTGTGCTGGCATCCCATATGGGTGCCGGTTCAAGTCCTGGCTGCTCCACTTCTGATCCAGCTCTCTGCTGTGGTCTGGGAAAGCTGTAGAAAGCCCAAGTTCTTGGACCTCTGCACCCATGTGGCAGACCAGGAAGAGGCTCCTGGCTCCTGGCTTTGGATCAGAACAGTTTCAGCCATTGTGGCAAATTTGGTGAGTGTACCAGTGGATGGAATACTTTCTCTCTCTCTCTCTCCCTGCCTCTTTCTCTCTCCCTCCCTGTCTCTGCCCCTCTGTAACTCTGCCTTTCAAATAAATAAATCTTTTTTTAAAAAAGAAGCTAATGTGAAATGGAGCTGAAAGATAAGTTTATTTTGTTGCAAAAAACTTTTGAAGTCTGTGCAAAAAACTTTTGCATCTGTGGAGCCTTCAAAATGTTCATGGAACATTTTTATTATGAGAAGACTGTGAATTTCAAATTTTTTTTGAAAAAGTATTGTTTTGATTCCATTTTCCATGAACCTTTGGAAATGCCCTCATATTTCTTACAGTTTGGGAGGCTGGGAAGTACAAGATCAGATCAAGATGTACTAGCAGATTGTGCTCTTGGTGAGAGCCCATTGTTCTCTGGCCTGCAGATGGCTGCCATCACCCTTGTGCTCACAGGACGTCTTTGTGTGGATGCTCGGAGAGAGAGAATGAGAGAGAGAGAATTCTTAGATCACTTCTTTTTCTTAGAAGGACACTAATCCCACCACCCTCATGACTTCCTCTAAACCTAATAAACTCCAAGTTTCCACCTTCAGATTTTGGTTTGTATTTCCCTGCTGTTACTCATTTTAAATGTCACCTTGGGGGTTACAGAGTCCACATTTTAATTTTGGGGAGACATGGACATTTAGTCTATAACCTGGCATGTAAAATTATAATGTTTTACATTGACCTGGTGTCTGCATCTTTGCAAACTTTTTATTAAAGATTTATTTAACTGATTTGAGAGGTAGTGTGACAGGGAGAGACAGATCTTCCATCCACTGGTTTACTCCCCAAATGACTGTGACAACTGGGTCTGGGCCAGGCTGAAGCCAGTAGCCTGGAACTCCATCCTGGTCTCCCACATAGGTAGGAGGGACCCAGGTACTCGGGCTGTCTTCTGCTTTCCCCGGGGAACATTAGGAGGGAATTGCATTGGAAGTGGAGCAGCTGGAACTCAAACCAGTGCCATGTGGGACTCAGGCACTGGGGCCACAGCGCTGGCCCCAGTGGACGCCGTCTTACCCAGTCATGCAGTGGGCACGTGCTTTGTCTTCTGTGTATTTTTTCTACTCTTCATAGTAGTCTGGGTGTGTACTTTCTCCTTCCACCATGCTTGAGGACTGAGCGCTTTTCACTGCCTTTGCAAGTCCCTAATCACCCGGTGTGCTGCACAGACTGTGATGGTTCATCCTCACTTGTGCAAGACTGCAGCAAATGACTGATGTACCAGTCTCTACGCAGTCCTACCAGTGGAGTAAACTGATCACCCCCAGCTGTCCCAGCCCAGACTGCTCATCCCCTGAGAGTCCCAACTCTTCCTAATGATGGCATTACCCTTCTTAGCAGTCTTTCGGGTTTCTCTAATGTTCTTACCTTCCTCTGCCTCGTCTCCTTCATCTAGTCTTCAGTGGTCATGTTGAGTTCACCTGTTTTCCTTCTAAGACACATTCACACTTCCCACCCCCTGCATGCTCAGGAGTCTGCAACCACATAGAGGGCCCAGATGCTAGAGTCACCCTAGTCATCTGTCTCTCCACTGAGTTTGCTACAAGTCTAACCATCAAGCATTGGTCTGTCTGTGTCACTTGCCTGCTCATCCAGCCTCAGTGGCTCTGCATTTCCTATAAAATTCAGTCCAAATTTCAAAGCATGCAAAGTTTGGTGTTTCATTTCCATCTAGTCTCTGCTGGGGCCAAACCTCAATACCTTCCTTTATTGTCCTTTGCTTTCTGACTCCCAGTTCTTTGCATATCCTCTCTCCTCAGTTACAAATGAAGCAAGACTATTTATCCTGTTGCTCTCCTACAATCCACATCAAAGGTGACCCTCGCATTCAAGCCTGTCTTGATCTCTGTGGTTACTTGTGTTCTCTTAGACTTTCTGAAGCCCTGAAGTCATTCAGCTGCAGCGTTCCTAGGCACTTGCCTTTAGCTAAGTTTATAAATGTGTGAATACCCTGCTCTTGTGGGAGCTCTCTGCAGGGACATGGTGTCGGCTGAATCCATGGCAGAGTATCCTGCAGCCAGCCTGATTAGGTCATACCCTGATCGGCACATACCCGGAGTGCTTCTTACCTGAACTGATACAGTTAGCTTTACATAACTCCATGACTCCCATTCAGTTTGCAGCTTTTTCTGACTCATAATACTACGCAGAGTCACCTGACTAGGAGCTTCCCTTCCCAGCGAGACTGGATGTCAGCTCAGGTCCTAGGGATGCAGCTTCTCCATCCTGTCCCGCCCAGGCTTGGGCTCGTCTGACATCTCCAGTCTGCCTTGCCTGTCTTGTGCCCCTCAGCATTCTCTACTTCCCAGAGTGTCTGGATGCCTGGTAACACCTTGTTGTCCTCCTGGATAGAGAGATTGCCATCCATATTCCAGCTTATTCTGTCTCTCTCCTTGTCCCTGCTGTCACGATGAGGCCAAGCACACCTGCCCCCTTTACATCACTCACACAGTCCTGCATATATGAGGCTACTTGAAAAAGTTTATGAAAATGGCGTTAAAAGGTATGATTATTTTAGTTCAAAAATTTGAAATCTGCAAATTTTCTTTATGATACTCATTTTCCGTGAGCTTTTTGAAGACACCCCCCTCCCCCCCCGCCCCAGGCGCAGTTCCCAAGGCACAGTTCTGGTTGTTTGTAAAATGCTTTGTGGACACATCCATCTCTCCCAAAGCCTGTGAACTCCCCAAGGAGCAGAAACCTTCTGTTTATCTGTGTAACACTGGCATCCAGTCATCTGGTACACATTCAGTAAATGTTGGAATGAATGAAAGCAAAGTCCAGATATGTTGCAAGCTGGTGAGTGAACCACAAGCCAGTCAGGGCAACATTATCTCTTTATTGCCTCCCAAGAAAGAAAAATTGTCCAAACCTGGTCTGCAGCAGAACTTTATGCATGATGCAATGCATAATCCTGTTCTGGGAAGTGATCCACTTGTTGATTAAAGGCTCAAGCCATTTTCTGACAATTCTCAATGACCAAGAACTTCTGGGAAGTTAGGGCTGTCCACCCAACTGACGGACTAACCTCGTAATCTTTAACCAGACTCTTGTTTTTTTTCCGGTTGCCAGTCTTGCCTTGCAGAGAGCTTAAAATAAAACATAGACACAGGCTTGTAAACAATGTGTCTAGAAAGTTCTTTCTTTTTTTTAGATATAGTTCAAGACCATTTCTGGTCCCTCCCCTTTCAGCACCACTTGTACATGAATGCAACATCGGTTCCTTCGTCTCTCCTCACCTTAGCTTTCTCTCTCAGCCCTCCCTGTCTCTGAGCAGAGGCCCTTGGTGAACCCTAAAGGATGAATGGGGATTCCCACAGGAAGGCAGGCAGGCAGCAGAGTCTGTATGGGATGGGAGTTTTTGCAGTTCCCTGAACCAAGGGAGTGAGTGCTGAGTTGAAGGGAAGAGGAGGAGCTGAGACTGACCGGCAGGGTGCAGATTCTGCCATGCCATGGGTACTCGTTAAGGAACATGGATCTCACTTTTTTTTTAAGTGTAAGAGAAGGGAAGGGAGGGAGGAGGGAGAGGAGAGGGAGGGGGAATTTGAAAGGCAGAATTAGAGCAGGAGTCTACTGGCCCAGATGGCCACAATGGCCAGGGCTGGACCAGACTGAAGCCAGCCTGGACCCCTATCCAGGTCTCCCACATGGCTAGGAGGGGCCCAAGCACTTTGTTCATCCTCTGCCTTCCCAGGTGCATTAGCAGGGAACTGGGTTTGAAGTGGAGCAGTCGGGACTCGAACTGGTGGCTGTATGGAATGCTGGCTTGCAGGCAGTGGCTTAACTGACTGCGACACAACACAGGCCCCAGGAACATGGATCATATACTGCCCTGAGAAATGACATTAACCATAATGAAGATCTGGTGAATTTCAGAAAAATGTACCATGTATGATAAGAATTCTTAATATGTGTTCGAACCAGTGGATGGGAGCATGTGATCACCTGTTCTCTTTCCAATAAATTAATTTTTTGAAAGTTACCACACTCATCATTTAAGATGGGCTAGGATATGCTACAGAAGCAAACAGTCCCCAAACCTCAGTGATCTGGAACAGCCACAGTGTATTATAACAGTCAGAGGGGTAGGCTCTGCCTCACACAGGGGTGGCTCGGGACCCAGGACAACAGGGACTCCCTTGCTTATGGTCATCGCAGCTCCACAGAGGAAAGAAAATAAAGGCACAGTAGCAACAAATACTTCCACTTGGAAGGGACAGACTTCTCCTGTCTCACTGGCCAAAGCAGGTCACAGAGTCACGCCGAGCATCAAGAAGGGCAGGGAGAGGTAATATGTTCCTAGAGAGGGCAGCAGCTGGAATATGGATGGATTCTCCAACTGTGCACCCCACAGAGCAAGTATGCTCCCAGGGCAGCCAAACCGCTTCAGGAACTGGAGGGTGATGTCTTTTAGATGATGGTGGACTACAGTACTAGACTGATGTGTGCACATCTGATTGTAAGAGGATTTCCGGGGCCCGATGTTGTGGTACAGCTGTTTAAGCCACTGCTTGCAATATGGACATCCCATGTTGGAGTGCTGGTTCAAGTCTGGCTCCCCCATTCTGATCCATCTCCCTGCTAATGAGCCTGGGAGAGCAGCAGGTGATAGTTCAATTTCTTGAGTCCCTGCTACGCATGTGGGAGACCAGGATGTAATTCCAGGCTCCTGGTTGGCCTGACGCATACCTGGTGGTTGTGGCCATGTATGGAGTAAGCCAGCAGATGGAAGATCTCTAATCTGTCTCTGGCTCTCCATATCTCTCTGTCCCTCTACATTTCCAGTAAATGCATCTTTTATTCCCCAACCTTCAGAAGTGTAGCATGAGGAGCTTGCCAGACCTGTCTTCAAGGAGGCAGCTGCTTGAGTGCTGAAAATTAGAAACAGATTTAAAACCTCTGGAACTTGTCCTACGAGCGACAGCCATTGGGGAAGCATTCATTCATTCTCGAAGAGCGTCTAGAATGGGTAGCACTTGGGCCATGTTTCTCCCTGCTCCCTCCACCCCAGCTCCAGGTGCTGGCAGTTCCAGGAGGATGTGGCCAGCAAATGGGGACTTCTTCCCTCCCACAGCCCCTGGTTTGGGGCTGTGGACTCACCCTTGGAGAGGCAGAGACTGCCCAAGTGTCTCCCCCTAGCCACCCTGTGCGGGGGAGGGGCAGCCGAGGACACCGGGCTGCTTTTCCCCTCTAGGTGCTCCAGATAGGATGGCGTGAGAATCCTCGCTTCCCAGTTGCTCCCCACCTAAGCATGCTTCCAGAATGGAGATTGACCGATGAGTGGATAAATGAATGTGCTGTGCATGAACAAGGGACTGGTACTCAGTAATGAAAAGGAGTAAAGCAGCGATGCGGGCTACAACACGGGGAACTGGAAAACATGATGCTAAGTGAAAGAAGCCAAAGAATGCTACGTCTTGTGTGGTTCTCGCTCTATAAAGTATCCTGGATAGGTAAATGCAGAGCGACTGTGCATTGTTGGGTTGGGAGAGGGCATGGAGCCTGGCTGTGTGTTAGTTTCCTAGGGGTGAATAACAAAGTGCACAACTTGGGCGGCTTCACACAGCAGAGATGTATTCACAGTGAGCAAGGAAGCTGGCAGGGCTGTGTTGTGTCCGGAGGCTACAGGAGGCCATCCCTCCCATCCTCTGGGAGCTCCTGCAGCCCGGAAGTTCTTGGGCTCATTCCTGAGCCCCAGCCTTGGCCACCATCTCCTTCTGTGTCTGGTGTCACATGGCAATGTCCCCTTTGCATGTCTGTGTCCAAGTCTCCCTCTTCTTGAAGACATACTGGGCGTGTGGGTTGCAGCCCACCCTAATGACATCATCTGCCCTTGAGTACTTCTGAAAAGACTCTAGATGGCCCCCAACTTTGGATGGCTCAACTTTGAATTTCTCGGCTTTATGGTGGTTGAAAGCGACTTACTGAATGTGGATTCTGAATGTGGATTTCTTCTGGGCTGGCGCTAGGTGGCACAATCCTTTCTCGCAGTGCTAGGCCAAGGCAGTGCACTCACAGTGAGCCCACAGTCACAAGGGCTAGTGCCCCATACTCCACAGTCTGCTGGGTTACTCAGCTAGGAGGTCTGGTAGGTTTGTGGTATCCAGAATGTTTTCAACTTATGAGATTTTTCAATTTACAGTGGGTTTATCGGAACCTAGTCCCATAGCAAATGTAGAATTATGTATATTTCCAATTAGACCACTTTCAAAGTACTGGGGGCTCAATGTATCTTTTTGGAGCACACAGTTCAATCCATAGACCTGTAATGGGTGGGAGGTTTTTTGGGGGGTGGTAAAAATGTTTTAAATTCAACTATGATGATGGTTGCACAACTTCATGAGTATTCTGAAAATTATTGAATTATAATTTTAAAAAGGAAATTTATTTATGCAAAGGGCACAGTGATAGAGAAGGAGAGACAGAGATCTTCCATCCATTGGCCCATCCCTCGGGCGGTCACAACAGCCAGGTCTGGGTCTGGTTGAAGGCAGGAGCCAGGAGCGCCATCCTGGTGTCTCACATGGGCGGCTCGGGCAGTTCTCCAGTGCCTTCTCAGGTGCGTGAGCAGGGAGCTGGACTGAAGCAGAGCAGCTGGGACTTGAACTAGTGCTCCGGTACGGGATGTTGGCATCACAAGTGACGGCTTCACCAGCTGTGCCATGATGTATGGGAGGCGAATTACACCTCGGTAAAGTTATTGTGAAAAACAGAGCAAGATTCTCAGATCTTAAATTTTAGAGAAAGCAGAATTTGTGGCCAGCAGCCCTTCATTAACAAATACTGAAGCAAGTTCTTTGGATTAAAAGATGGCGACATTAAACAGTAGTTTGAATCCACATGAAATACGCAAGGAGCCCCTGCCAGGCAGTGAGTGTAGGGACTGATAAGACACTATAATTATACCTGTTTTTTCTGTCCCTCTTGGTTATGTGAAGAGCAGTTGTGTAAAGAAAGGAGCCTGTGCGTGTGGTCTAACCCATGTGAGAGCAGAACGACTTGGGGTTGCTCCTGCGATTTCCCCGTTCCCTGGGCCTGGGTGTGCCCAGCTTCCACGCTGTGCCTGGACCCTGCCATCTCCCGACCAGGGTCAGGGTCATGGGGTCGCGGCATCATGCTACCCCGATCCACTCCTGCAATGAATGCAAAGCGAAGAGTCAGTTGGAGGCATTTCTAATTGCTTTTGATATTGGCTGGGGAACTACATGTGTTCTCTGCTGGAAGGGAGCAAGAAGGCTTATCTAAAGCTCATCACACTTTCCAAAGGACAGGAATGTTTGGCTGGAGTTAGAAATGAAAGGTTAGGGATAAAGGTCCGTTTTCTTAGATGTAATCCCCTTGGCCTTGGCCCTGCCCTTGGCTGCAAGGGGAGGTTTTGAAAAGCAAAGGTCAGCGGCTGTCTTAGCGCTGACCAGTTCACAGAGAAGGCAGCCTGCTTTTTTCTTTTTTGCAATGACATCAGCTGATTCCAAGCTGTTTTCATTGGCAGCCCTGGGTCTCAGTGTCTTGAGTTGGGAGTTTCCACAGAGTTTGGCTCCATCCTGCCAGCTGTTTGAATATCACGTTTGCTGTGGCTGATGACCGCGGGCAGCCCTAGTCTCGGCTCATTCAGCATGCAGACATCTGCTCATTGGTGTGCCCACGGTCTCCTGTCGTTTCTGCTGTAGACTCTGCATTCTGGAAGGGTGTATTACGTGCCCTTGAGCTGCTGTTGCACAGGGCCACAGCTGTGGAGGAGGCTGAGGTCACTGTTGAGACGTCTCAGGAAGGAAGAACACACATGGGCTCCTCCCCTGTGAGGGGCGCCATCTACTGGGGAAGCCACGGTGCCCAGCAGGGAGGCCCAAGAGCAGCAGATCTGATGGAGGAAGGTGTTTGGAGATCTGACCAGCCTGGGGGAAGCTGAAAGCTGACAGTTCTCTCTGAACCCTGAAATATATAGGGCAGGCGTGGCTGCAGAAAGTCAGAGCTGTCTTTTCTTTGAAAATTTATTTATAAAAGGCAGAGTTATAAGGAGAGAGGGAAAGGCAGAGAGAGAGAGAGATCGATCAACCGTCAGGGTCAGTGCTGTGGCATAGAGGATTAAGCCTCTGCCTGCAGCACCAGCATCCCATACAGGTACTGGTTCAAGTCCTGGCTGCAGCACTTCTGATCCAGCTCTCTGCTATGGCCTGTGAAAGCAGTAGAAGATGGCTCAAGTGCTTGGGCCCCTGCACCTGTGTGAGAGACCCAAAAGAAGCTCCTGGCTTCGGCTTGGCTCAGGTCAGCTCCGGCCATGGTGGCCATTTAGGGAGTGAACTAGAAGGTGGAAGACCTTTCTCTCTGTTTCCCCTTCCTTCTTTCTGTAACTTTGACTCTCAAATAAATAAATAAAATCTTTAAAAAAAAATACACCAGAGGTCTCTGTGTGCTGGTTCATTCCGCAGATGGCTGCAATGGCCAGGGCTGGGCCAGTCCAAAACCAGGAATCAGGAAATCTGTCCGGGTTACCCAGGTGGGTGACAGGGGCTCACTACTTAGGCATCTTCTGCTGCTTCCCCAGGTGAAGTAACAGGGAGCTGGATTGAAATGGAGCAGCCAGGACTTGAAGTGGTGCTTATATGAGATGCTGGCATCCCTGAGCCACAAAGCCAGTCCTAAGCTGAGTCCTTTAAAGTCAAATTTTGAAAAATGCGAGGCGAGCACTGTGGTGTAGTGGGTAAAGTTGCCATCTGAGGAGTGAGCCGCAAATGGAGGATCTCTCTCTCTCTCTCTCTCTCTCTCTCTCTCTCTCTGCCTCTCCTCTCTCTCTCTCTGCAACTCTTCTAATAAATAAAATGCAGGCAAGACAAGGACCCTATAGGAGGGGGATTTCATCCAGCCATTTCAGGAGGAAGCCAGCAGCCTCCCAGAAGCACCCGCGCTTGTCATGGCACAGGGTTCCTCCATTTCCAGTCCAGCCCCAAGCACAACTGAGGAAGAGGTGTGGGTCTGAGCTGCCAAGTCCACCTGGCTAAACACGTGCCCAGGGAAAGATGGCCGTGGGGGATGTCTGAAGATGTCTTATTCCTGGACCCAGTGTCCTGCTCCGTAGTTATCAAAGAGTACCTGTAATCATGCAACTCGGTGCATTCCGCATGCAGTAGAACTTACCTTTCCAGCCTGGGCCAGCGTCCCAGTCCCCAAAACCCACAGCCGCAGCCTGAGGACCCCAGTCTCCCCCCCTCCTGCCCTGACCACGTCCTGGGCCCTGTTAGTAAGTTACCAAGACAAATTCACCCAAAATTGAACACATGAAAGTAATAAGTAATTTCTTAGACATTTTACATTTGCTCATAGGATATCAGAGGCTAACAGGTTCAAGGTGCAATTGGATGGTAGGAGTTACTTTTTTTTTTTTTTTAACAGGCAGAGAGGACAATGAGAGAGACAGAGAGAAAGGTCTTCCTTTGCCATTGGTTCACCCTCTAATGGCCGCCGCTGCTGGCGCGCTGTGGCCAGCGCACCACGCTGATCCAAAGACAGGAGCCAGGTGCTTCTCCTGGTCTCCCATGGGGTGCAGGGCCCAAGCACGTGGGCCATCCTCCACTGCACTCCCTGGCCACAGCGGAGAGCTGGCCTGGAAGAGGGGCAACCGGGACAGAATCGGTGCCCCAACCGGGACTAGAACCCAGTGTGCCAGCACCGCTAGGCGGAGGATTAGCCTATGGAGCTGCGGCGCCAGCAGGAGTTACTTCTAATGTTCGCACAGTAGGACCGCAATAGCTGGAGCTGTACTGATCTGAAGCCAGGAGCGGGAGCGGGGGCCCAAGGACTTGGGCCATCTTCCACCACTTTCCCAGGCCCAGGAGGGATGTCAGCACAAAGGGTAAATGAGGTGGTAGATGTTCCAGTTACTGGGATCTGATCATTGCACATTTAATACATGTACTGAAATGTCATGTCGCACTGCAGCTCATACATATGTGTAATTAACATGTGTCAGTTAAAAACAGCATTTGGAAAAAATTAGAAATCTTCCCGAATCTTTTAAAAGGGCAAGACAGAGATAATATTATATGCTCAATAAATTTGTAAAGTAAATATGTACTGATTTGAAATTGGGAGAAGATACCGTAACTATCCTTAAATAAAAAGTGAGTATAAAGCTGGAGGATTATGCCAGTCCTGGTGTGCTTCCTGGCTCCTATTATGTAAGCACCCCCTATATTGCCACTTTTTCCTTTTCAGTAAAGGTGGTAAAAGTAAGAAGATGAGTCGAGAGTCAGTTTGAATCTGTTCCATTGTTTGAAAAGCTGTGTGACACCAAGCAAGTTACCCAACCTTTCTATGTGCAGTTTTTCCATTTTTTGGAAGATGATCTTTGTTCCAGATACATATTGCAAGAGCCGCCTGTGAGGGCAATGCCTGGGAATTTGGTTAAGGTGCAGACTCAGAGGCAAGAGGTCTCAGGTGGGGCTTGAGATTCTGCGTCTCTCACAGCTCTGGAGCCCCAGTGCGGTGGGTGTGGGGAACTCACTTTGAACAGGCGAGTCTGACATCACTCCCAGTGTGGTACATGGCAGCCCTCAGGAAGGCCTGGGGAGAGGGAGCGGGGCTGCACTCGAGGCAGGAGCCGTGGTTTGTTGCTTGATGGCCCCTGGTGAAGACTGGGCATGCGCCACTCCGCGCAGTGCGTGAGCCGCAGCCATCAGAGAAGGGAGTGAGAGTGCAGCTTGGAGTCGGCGAATGCTGTCGGCTCCTCGGGGAGCACCTTGACACCTGTCTTTGCCCTGGCTTGGTTTGGTTTTTCTGTGAGACCCATCCCAGGAAGCTGCTGTTAATCCTGCTTACGAAAAACCAGGATCGGCTACTGGTTGCGCCCTGCTCTTGCGTCCCCGCCCCACCCTCACTGTGACACCCACTTCCTTCTCCTCACCCCTCCGGGCTGCACTCCTGCTTCCTCTCCTCACGGCTGACCCTGGGGGCGGTCGCTTGGCCGCCTCTGCCCACTGGAGCTCCAGCCTATGTGTTTGGAGTCCCAGGTCACGGCTGTTTGCAGGCGTCTTGCTCCCTGTCCCAGCTGGTGCAGGGTGCTGGGCCCCAGGGTTTTGCTGACTGTGTGGTGCATTAGTTTCCGAGGGCTGTCCAGACTTACTACTGTGGGTGAGCAGAGCTCTGCTCCCGCTGATGGGAAATGGAGGTGTCGCCGGTGCACCTACTCTGCAGGCTCCCGGGGGGATCGGCATGCTGTCTCCCAGCCTGTGGTGGCGGCCAGGAATTCTTGATGTTCTTTGGCCTGCAGAAACGTCCCCTAGTCCGCCGCCTGGTGTCCTCAGGGCACTCTTGTTGGATTTCGGGCGCAGCCTAGTCACCGTGACCACATCTCTGTCCTTACCGTAATTGCATCTGTACAGGCCCTGTTTCCAAGTGAGGTCCCCTGCTGAGGTGCCAGCTGGACGTGGGCTTGATGGCGACATGGTTCAGCTCTGTAGGATTCGGAACGACTTTCTAACAGGAGTTGCTGGGGTGGAGGAACCAGATGGGGAAACCAAGGCAGAGGGGGAAATGATCTTGTCCAGGACAAGTGCACAGGGACGGGAGAGCTACAGGGCATCCACGTGACTCCTTGGTGACCCTGCCAGGACCACACACGGCCACTGTGAGGTGGGGGATGGGGTAGGCCAAGGATGGCCGGGAGTGCTGGGAGTGTCACAGGCACTTCGCAGGCCGGGTGGGAGATGCGCAAGGTTCCTACCTGTCAGTGAGCCTGGGGGAGCAGTAAGCGCACGTTGTGCTGGGCTCCCGAGAGGCCAGTTTGACATTTGGAAAAGAAAACAGAGGGACCTGGCGCTGCTGATATTTCATAAATAGCTGGAGAAGGCACGGGCACAGCCGGCCTTGCAAGCCGGAGGGGCCCGGAGAGCTTGGGAAAGGGTTTGTGGAAGACAGTGGGGAGGAGGGGTGGGAAAGGGAGGTCTCTGGCGGTCAGAGCAGGCCGGGGCAGGGGGAGGGGCTTCCAGATGGACACTGTGCCCACTTAGCCTGGTGCCTGAGCGTGCACATGGCGGGGTGAGGCCCCTTGTCCTGCGGGCAGGAGGGAGCTGGGGCAAGAGGCTCAGGCATGGCAGGCGTGTGGAAGCTCTAGGTCATCTAACAGTGAGGCAAGCCCTCTGCCCCTTATGTTACCAAACAGAAGATAAAATGTACCGTTTCAGCTAGTGTGGGGTGGCCAGTTGCATGGCAGGAAGTACACTGTGTTGCTGTGCCGCCTCCTTACTTCCTCACGTGTGAGGATAAGGAGGGTGGGGGTGCTTTCTGTTGGTGACGAGTCCCATGAGAAGGTGGGCTTGCAGACCTGGGTGAGAGGGAGAAGTCGGCCCCTCCCCCCAGCTTGGGATGCAAGGAGCTCTTGGCGCTTTCTGGAGGACAGGAAAGCTGAGCTGGGATATTGTTCAGAGACAAACAGGCACCGATTCCTGCCCTGTCCCCGCAGGCTGCAGGCTTCAAATGCCAAGTTCCCTTTGATGCTAGGGCACAGCCACTGTGTGGATAAATGGGGACTAAGAGAAGCACCCAGGCTCTGCAGTGTGGTTACTACAGCCGAACACAACAGGAGAGGAAGTGGGGCCCTGGTATACGGGCTTTGCAAGTGTGCAGGGTGCACTCACACGAAGCAAGTGTGGGTTGTGTGTCTGACGTTCAGATTCAGCGCTGACATTTGGCCTAGCAATTAAGATGCCGGTTAGAGCATCAACATCCCCCACACCAGAGTACCTCCGCTCCAGTCCTGGAGTCCAGCTCCCTGCTAATGTGCACCGTGGAAGCTGCAGGTGATGGCTCAAGTACTTGGGTCAAGAACTCCACCCGGATGGAGTTCCAGGCTACCAGCTTCAGCCTGGCCCAGTCCCAGCCCTGGCTGTTGGAGGCATTTGGGGAGTGACCAGTAGATAGGAATGCAAGTTTTCTCTCTCCCTCTCCCTTCCCATCCCCTCCCTTTCAAGTAAGTGTTTTAAAACTTAAGAAATTTGAGCAGGTGCTGTAGCATAGTGGGTATAGCTGCCTGCGATGCCAGCATACCATACCGTGTGAGTGTCCGTTTGTGTCCTGGCTGCTCTACTTCCCATCCAGCTCCTTGCTAATGGACTGGGAAAGCAGAGGACGATGGCCTGAGTGTTTGGGCCCTTGCTACCCACGTGGGAGATCCGGATAAAGTTCCTGGCACCAGCCTGGCTCAGCCCTGGCTGTGGTGGTCATCTGGAAAGTGAGCCATTGAATAGAAGATCTCTCTCACTCTGTCTCTCCTTTACTCTCTGTAACTCTGATCTTCAAATCTTTTTTTTTTTTTTTTAAGGAAAAAGAGAAAATCAACTTCATTTGGGTATCTCTGTTTTTCTTGGGCAGCCACACTCTGATGAAACTTTGATAACAGGGATAATTAAATCCAGAACTAGGCTAATCATGTCCAGTTGTGATGGAATCAGTCTCTAAGCCCTTGGAACGCACTGCAGGCTGGCGTGTGAGGTGCAAGTGCTCGGCCCCTCCCCTGCCCCCCACTCTGCTCAGCCACAGCTTCTCCCATCCACAGTGCACCCCCTGTTACTGCGTTTACCCCAGCCTCCTCCCTGTTGACAGCTGCATGTCTGAACCTGGCCTCACATGCAGAGAAGTGGGTAATGGCTGCGAGAAGACGACCCGGACCTGCCTGTGCCCCTAGAGACAGGCGTCTCTCTCCACTGTCCCTTGTGGATTCAGGCCAGGGCATCCACTCGAGGACAGCAGGGTTGGGTGCCATCCTGACCTCCCCAAGAGCCCAGAATACAAAGGGCCCCCTTGGCAGAAATGCCTCTGGGTGGAAACAACAAGCAAAAATGCATGCAGGGTGAAACCCAGCATTGTAAAAGCACATTAAAGCAAGCTGTGACCCACATATTTGTCTGCAGTGTGCTGAAGACACAAGCAAGCTGTTGACAAGAACGGAAAAAGCGAAACATCGAGAATAGAGAAAAGAAACAATGCACGGAGCACTGCCGCGTGGGTCTCTGGGAGCTGCATGGCTGTGCTTTATTCTCACAGACGCACGCTTTGGAGAGCTGCGGAACTGGACTGCAGTCACCTGTGGCAGGGTGGTGGTGAGAGTAAGGGCGTCAGAGGCACAGGGGACCTCGCTTTTGAAACGGAAGGCACACCGTGGGAAGCAGGTGCAGGAGACATCGTGTCACGGTCAGACCGCAGCACGGGGCAGCCCCACACAGGTCCTGTCCTGCGCAGGGAACTGGCTGCCCCCTGAGTGCGTCCCGCCCCTGGCCCCTGGTGGGCGTCGCCCGCCAGCTGAGTGGAGCTGGCTGTGGCCGTGCTAATGACGTCACGTGGAGCGCTCAGGGGCAGGGAAGCTGGGCTCAGTGCTTGCCACTCATGTGTTTTATGACTGCAGGAAGCGAATTAACCACTCCTGTTGATTTTTCTGCTCTTCAGAGGGTTACTAATACAACTTGAATAGAGAGAACGCAGTCCTGGGAGAGACTGTATGTTGTAATTAATAACCTACTGACCTTAAAGATAACGGCAGATTAAGATGCGCCTGGGCTCAATTCCCAGATGGACTCCTGGCTCCAGCTTCCTGTTCACGCAGACCCCGAGAGGCAGCGGGTTCTGGGTGTGGCTCAGGTGGTCGAGTTCTCACCACCCACATGGGTGGGCTGGACTGAGCTCCCGGCTTGAGGCTTTCATACCGGCCCCTCCTCCCTGTCACAGCTATGTGGAGAGGGAAACAGATGGTAGTGCTCAAGTGCACTGGCTGCCTTTTCTCTCCTTCTCTGTCTCCCTCTCCCTTTCTCTAACATTTTAAAATTTTAAACTAGGCAGCTAATTTTTTTATAATATTTTTTAAAAAGAGATGGTAACTTTATTTTTTAAAGACTTATTTATTTGAAACAGAGTTGCAGAGAGAGAGAGAGAGAGAGAGAAGTCTTCCATTTGCTGGTTCACTTTCCCGATGGCTGCAACAGCCGGAGCTGCGCCAATCCAAAGCCAGGAGCCAGGAGCTTCTTCTGGGTCTCCCACGCACAGTGCCGGGGCACAAGGACTTCAGCCATCTTCTATTGCTTTCCCAGGCCATAGCAGAGAGCTGGATCAAAAGAGGAGAAGCCAAGACACAAACTGGCACCCGTATGGGATGCTGGCACTGCAGGCGGCAGCTTTACCCACTGCACCACAGCACCAGCCCCCTTTTTTATGATTTTAAGGATCTTCTCTTCCACTCCCTTCCTCCTACCCCTTCCTTTTTAAATTTTGTGTTAATGTATTTTACTTTATAGTCAAACACTTAATGCTTCACTAAGGAGTTCAACAAACAAAAAGTGGAAAACCACTATTGAGCAGGAATATACAGTCCAGGCCAAAGATAGCAAGTTCACTCTTGTACATTAAGATGTTATATATTCTCTCTATATTAATGACCACAAATCAGAGAAAACATGAGATTTGTCTTTTTGGAAAAGTAACAGCAACAGGCTGCCTTCCACTCAGTGCTAACACAGCCCCTCCCTCCGTGTGTCTCTTTTATGTTTTGCTCTCAATCTCGAAGAGTGGGAAAGCCAGGGTCCTCCCCCTCACGTTTACTTTGAGATAAGCTTCAATATGGAATCTCGCTGTCATCCTGGCGGAACTTGATAGGTAGAGGGTGTAACACAAGCACCATGTAATCTCACTGCTTGGGCAACAGACTCGCAAATCAGGAAGATACCACTGGGTGGCGCCATGAGCCATAATGGTGTGAATTTTTGGTCCTGGGTGTATGTAAACTCAGCAACGATGCTTGCTCTCCAATGACATCACATTGGTAGTTTATGAACCACCACAACTATTATGAACTGACTGATTTTTAAAAATTTTTATTTATTTTTTTGACAGGCAGAGTGGACAGTGAGAGAGACAGACAGAAAGGTCTTCCTTTTGCTGTTGGTTCACCCTCCAATGGCTGCTGCCGCCAGCGCCCTGTGGCCGGCGCAAGGCACTGACCCGAAGCCAGGAGCCAGGTGCTTCTCCTGGTCTCCCATGGGGTGCAGAGCCCAAGGACTTGGGCCATCCTCCACTGCACTCCTGGGCCACAGCAGAGAGCTGGCCTGGAAGAGGGACAACCGGAACAGAATCCGGTGTGCCAGTGCCGCAAGGCGGAGGGTTAGCCTAGTGAGCCACGGTGCCGGCCATGAACTGACTTGGAGAACTGTTTGTATAGATGGGATCCTTTAGGGTAAGAGAGAAGGACTCAGGTATTGGCGTCAGGGTGTGCCTTCAGAGTTTGCATTACTAACTCTGGCTTTGCATATTCTGCCCTAAGAACACATTTTATTCCTCAGCTGCACAGTGAATACTTGAAAGTCTTGTGCATGGGGCTGGTGTCAGATACTCTCACATCTGTTACCATGGGGCGGGGGGTCTTTATTTCCAAACTTTTATCTCTGAAAGCCCCTTCCTTCCCCCTGTGAGGGGCAGGGTTTTGAGAGCTATGTTTCCGGTCCTGGAGAGCAGCTGCCAGGCAGGGTGTGCAGAAAACGATCGCTCAGGTGCTGGCCAGGTGTAGGACAGTGTGTTTGAGGCCTGGAAGGCGGCACAGGCATCTTCCGTTTAGGTTGGAAATGTATTTCCAGCAGTAGGGCCTGGTGTGGATACCCTAGCCTCTGGCCAGGCATGCCTCTCGACCCCCTCTTACCCTCGAGCATCGTCCATTTCCTCGTCTGTCGGGCAGGAGTATTCAAGTACAGACTAGGATGGGTTGTTGTGCTTAGGTGAGACGGTGCTCACACTGGGAGTCACCTAACAGTCTGCCCCGGGTGTCCGTGGGGGCTTGGTCCCAACACCCATGACAGTACATAAAAGCTGTGGGTGCTCAAGTCTGGGATAAAATGGTGTAGTGTTCTGTGTAACCTCTGCACGTGCTCCAGACACATTACGTCATTCTAGAGTGCTTACAGTACCTAATATAAAGTAAACGCTTTGTGAATAGCTGTTCTGTGTTGTCTAGGGAGTTATGATAAAGGTCTATACATATTTTATAGGGAGTTTTGTAAAATAGATTATAGCTAGTTAAATCAGTGGATGCAGAGCACACGGATACTGACGGCCAAGTGTGTCAATGTGTTGTTTATTTGTGTTTTTGTTTTTAAAGATTTACTTATTTGAAAGTTGGTTACACAGAGAATTATAGGCAGAGAGAGAGAGAGAGAGGTCTTCCATCTGCTGGTTCACTCCCCAGTTGGCCACAATGGTTGGAGCTGATCCGATCAAGAGCCAGGAGCTTCTTCTGGGTCTCCTACGTGGGTGCAGGGACCCAAGGTCTTGGGCCATCCTTTACTGCTTTCCCAGGCCATAGCAGAGAGCTGGATCAGAAGAGGAACAGCCAGGACTTGAACCAGCGCCCATATGGAATGCCGGCACTACAGGCAGCGGCTTTACCCACTGTTCCACAGCGCCACCCCTCCCCCTTCTTTTTTAAAGATTTCATTTGTGTTTATAACCTGTTTCCTTATGAAATACAGCTGAGGGTACTTATAAGAATAATTACCTTTATTATAAAAAAGTCAATGCCAGGGAAACTTGAGTTGAGATACAGTTGCAGAGCTTGGGCCCGGGTTGGGGGTGGAACACAGCTATTGTGGGACGTGGCTGCTCACAAACGTCTACTGACTGACTTGGACTTCACCACCTATTTGTCTCTGAGCTTCTCACTAACCCAAGTGAAGAGAATCAGACCTCCGACATGATTCCTGTGGGCCACCGACTGCCACTTCCTCAGTGTGGCGTCAGTGTTCTTGGTTCTCAATGCCAAAAGTCAGTGGCGCTTATGTGGGGCATCACACAGCCACTAGGAGCAGGTGGAAGAGACAGCAACCCCAGTGACGGGAGGCATCACAGCCACTCCTTCAGTATCGGTCAAGGGAAACGCAAAGGGCAGTTATGTTTCCCTAAAGCAGACCAAGAGCTAGGCAGGGTTCTAGGTCGGCCTCTCAGATAAGCGCCACCTGGTGGACACTCCTTGCATCATCTCAGCCTTGAGTGTGGGCGAGTTGCCACTCCCGTGATTAGGCCACATCGGCTGACAAAGAGTTTTCCAAGTGGAATTAAAGTCCCTAATTGTAGACTTGAAGTTAATCCAAAGGGAGACTACCGAGCGGGTCCTGACCTAATGAGCCCGTTAAAGATCTCCAGGTCGGGCAGTTTGTCTCGCTGGCTGCCTCGTTGTGACCGGCCACGGGGCTAGGGGCTGAGAGAGACGTTCAGGTAACAGCCAACAAGAAGCAGAGAGCCCGCTCCTGCAGTCACAAGGACCTGACCCTGCCACAGCCTGAGCACGCCTGGAGACGGTCATGAGTTCCGCAGGACTGCACAGCCCAGCGCCTGGCGAGAGCCTGCACCGGGAGCCCACTTACCCCGAGCCCGCACCTCCTGCCCTTGTGCCACGAGTCTGAGGCCAGGAGAGGGTTGTGTTTTGGGCTGCTGTGCTGGCAGCCGTTTGTTATAGAGCGATAAGAAAACCAGTGTGGATCGCATCGCTGAGGTCCACCGCCATTGAGTAGATTTCAAACTAACGCCTACAGCTGCAAGGGCGTTGCCCAGACTAACTGTAATAAAACGTTAGAGGTGGGGAGGGGACTAGCAGATGTGCAGGAAACAGGGAAAGGCTGTTTATTTCCCAGACCCTGACTGTCGACATCAGAGAGAAGGGCTTCGTTCCACTGGTGGGGCGAGTCTTGTTCTTGGATTTGAGTGACGGGGAAGGGCTGACCGGTGCAAGCACAGGGGTGTACACAGGACGGCCGCAGTGAACGCGAAGCTGAAGAAAACCTCAGAGGACAGGAAACTCCTGGGCCTCACTACCAAGGAAACTCCCATGGCCCCCCAGAATGAATGCCCTCTGTTAGCTTTCCTGTTCCGGATGGTCAGGGACCCGCCTGCAGCAGCAGCGGAGGGACTGGCACCTGGCGGGCAGAGCAGGACACCTGAGTTGGCAGATGTGCCTGGACGTGCACGCAGTCCCAACCAGGGGCCGTTGTAGCCCCGAGGGTGGAGAAAGGATGCTGGGCCCCCAAAGCAAATGGGCTTCATACAGCAGGACTCCTCTTGCACATCTGGGGTACGGGCTGAGCCTCTCTTCCTTACGTCTGAGTGCTGGAGGGCTGGGCATTCACTCCCGTAGGCACAGGTGAGGAGTTTGGAGCCTTTGCCCCACACCCTGGGAGAGAGGGCTGAGAAGTGGAGGTGGAAAGGAGGAGGGGGTGGAGCCACGGAGACAGTGGGAGGCTCTGCAGGGAGACCCTTCTCTGTGAAACCCGAGACTGTGAGCAGAGTGGGGTGGCGTGAGACCCTTGGGACCAGCAGACCACGCAGACCGTGCCCTGATTTTCTCAAGCCGTGGGAGCAGCTTGGGTCCGAGGTCGTCGTACCCTGGGAGAAGATGGGCTGCAGGTGCCACGGAAGCTGAGTACCGTTGGCAGGTGGTGAACTCCAGGCTCCTCTTTGGAGACTTGGAATAAAATCGGTCTAGCAGGCGTCCTACGCTCTGGGCATCCCTACTTGGTGCTTATCTATGCCTGCTCGGGTTTGCTCGGTTCTGTAAACTGTCGGTGCTGCACACTTGATGGAGTCCTGCTCTAGTTTCAGGGTTATCGCAGTTTTTTTTTTTTTATCAATCACATGTACAACCTTTTCCTAAGTGACAATGTTTAAGAATTTACATGTGCGTAGTTACCCATGAACGTACACGGCTCTTCAACTTCATTTGATCAATATTGACTAAATGCGAAGATTTGCATGTGACATGCACTTGTTCACTTAGTTCGTGTTCCATGCCAGCTGCTCCTCTGGACACTAGGGGGCGCATCAGTGAAGGAAAGACGCTAAGATCTCAGCCTGCTGTAGCAGAACTCCTGGGCTGGGCAATGTAGAAACAAGAGAATTTCCTGCTCACAGTTCTGGAGACTGGAATGTCGGAGCTGTGGTGCCTGCAGAGCCTGTGCGGTGAGGGCCTGCTGCTCGCACGTGGTTCCTCCTTGCTGTGTCCTCATCCGGAAGCAGGGACAAACAAGCTCCCTTGGGTACCTCCTGGGGGCACTAACCCCATTCAGGAGGCTGTGGCCTCTGCATATCAACACAGGGGCTTGGTGGGGGACACAGACATTGAGACCACTGCAGACCCCTAACCCAGAGGAGTGCGCGCACACACACACACACACACACACACCCACACCCCTACACCCCTGTGCATACCACGGTCTTTTGAGAAGCCTTGTGGTTTAAAAACACTGTTTCAGACCTTGTCCTAAACGTATTTGGATAAGGAATGTTGGTTCTGTTTTGAGGATATTTACAGCATTTTGTAGAGTGGTGCAATCTGTAACATACCAGCCTAGCAAACAGTAAAGACATGGCCTGGTCAGACTGCGTGCACTTCAGAAAAAACATTCATAAATACCATTTGCTTCAACGCTGGAGAAGAGAGACAGCAGAGATGAAATTCTCCACTAGGCTTTGGACTGCGGGGCTCTTGGAGGCAGATTTGCAGCCTAGCCTACCCTCTCCACCCCCACCCCCGCCACGCAAGTGCTGACTTGGTGGATCCTGAGGTCTCGTGCTGGACTGTGACTTGACCAGACAGCCCTCCCACACCTGCTGCCAAGGCCAGGAATTTTCCGAGGGACTCTGGACTAGAAAGTCTACTCTCAGGTCAGCGAGGCTGGATTCACATCCACTTGCCCTGGGACCCAGCGTGGCACCTGGTAGATGGCAAGCAGTGGCCGTCTCCACTGAGTGGCGCATCATCGGACTGTAAGGGTGTCAGGAGAGCGCGTGTCACTTTCTACGTGGATGGCTGCTGTAGGCCGCCGTGACGTGCTTTAGCCGGCAGCTCGGTTGGGAGTTTTTGACAGGAAGTGTAGACTTGGTTGTGCCTGCACAGCGTTGGGATGCGTGAAGGAAGAGGCAGTTTACACGGATCCCTGTGCGTTCCTGACTCGCCTGTTGCCTGCAGAGGCCTCGGTGGCATGGAGGGGTCGGAGCAGCAGGTGGCAGGTTGGCACATCCTGTCCACGTGGAGCAGCTGTGGGCCAGGGCCTCAGGGTTGCTGGCAGAGGTGTGTCACGCGTGTCCCTGTCTTCCTAGTGCTGTGTCGGGCAAGGAGGAAGAGGGTCTCGGTCACGATGAGGCACTCGCAGGAAGTTTCTAGAATTATGCCTGGACCTAAGTGAGAGGCGTTCAGATAAGGCTTGGGCTTGGTGCCACTTAAGAACGTTCTTTCTGGGTGTTTGTTCATTGGCTCAGCCTTGGTTGTACCTGCCCAGAGGTGTTACCAACTGAGTGATTGTTCTGTTCCCTTCTATTTACTTTGTTCCGGAGGAAGCCTGGTTGGCCAGGAGGACTGGAGGAGCTTTTTGGAGTTGCCTTCAAAAGGCTTTTGTATGTACGTCGGGGGTGAGGAAGGGAGTCACTGGCCTCTCTTCAAAGTCACTGGTACCCCAGGAGGAATACGGGGGCATTGCCCTGTGCAAGCCCAGGTTCTCTGGAAATAGCTGGCTGTTGGCCCTGGGCTGGCAAAGATCTTATAAAAACAAACAATGCAATGTTAGACTCAGGCAAACTAACACGGAGTGGCTTTCTTAAGGAAGTGATTAAGGAAGAAAAGAAGAGGGACAGTTGGTGAGCTTTGTGCAAAGGAGCCTGCGTCAGAACCTTGCGCCTTCTCCCACTGAGTGGGGGGAGGTCTGTTCTCTGCCTGCCTCCCGCTGCCCAACCCGCTCTGGGCCCTGTGCTTCCGCAGCTCTGGAGCTGGGCACCTTTGCTTGTGTGGAATTCCTCTTACGTTATCAGTAACCAAATATGTTTTTTATTTAAGGATTTAGTTATTTATTTGAAAGGTAGAGTTACATAGGGAGGGAGAAAGAGCCAGACAGTGAGTGAGGTCTTCTTCTGCTGGTTCACTCCCCTAAGGGCTGCAACAGCTGGAGCTGGGCCAATCTGAAGCCAGGAGATGGGAGGTTCTTCTTGGTCTCCCACGCGAGTGCAGGGGCCCAAGCACTTGGGCCATCTTCCACTGATTTCCCAGGCGCATTTGCAGGGAGCCGGGTTGGAAGTGGAGCATCTGGGACTTGAACCAGCGCCCATTTGGGATGCTGGTACTGCAGGCGGCAGCTTTACCCGCCACACCACAGCGCCGGCCCCCTGGATGTGTTTTGTTAAAGGGTCCTTTTTCCATACCCTGAACATCTGCTGTGGTCCTCTCCCTCGTGGCTGAAATCTCAAGAGAAAAGATGGTGTTGTTCTCAGTTTAGTGTTTCTGCCTCCTAGGAGGCCTGGCGAAGAATGAGTGCTTCCGGGACAAAGCCCAGGGAGCGAAGGCAGGAGCGGGCGAGGGAACTGAGGCTGCAGCAGCGTACTTGATCATATACACCCCGTCTATGCTAGAAGTCCACAGATATTTTCTGTAAAGGGCCAGAAAGCGTGGCAGGCCTAGTGGCCGATGTGGGTTCCGTGGCAGTGGCTCGATGCTGCAGCTATGGGTGTGAGAGCAAGCAAATATGCCACGGCCTGGTTGCTTTCTGATAAGGAATTTGCTTACAGAAACACAGTGGGCTGGACCTGGCCCTCCGGCTGCAGCCTGTCCTCACCCACACAGCGCACAGTGACATCACACAGCGGACATCATGAGGACAAGGGGAAAAGGGATTCTGAGACCTCACAAGTGGCAGAGGTGGCACCCTGCACTCTGGAAGTCCTGGGTCACTGTCCACCTGCGCCCAGAGGAAGACCACACTTCCCAGCCTCCCTGTACTCTGGGAGAGCCTCGTGGCTGCTTCTGTGTGCACATGGGAAGCCTGCTGGGTCGAGGCCTGGCCCGGGAGGCTGCCTGCTTTGTGGCCTATTCCCTGCAGGGCTGTGTCTCTCCCTGCGAAGTCCTGACTTTCTCAACACAGAGTGCTCACCACTGACTTTGCTGGAAGAATTTGGGTGGGTCCTGACATGGTGCCCGTGGTCCCCCAGCAGCAGGCTATGTCATGCTGAAGACAGCCAAAGAACCAGAGACAGAGCCGCCCCCTGCCAAAGTGAACTCTGTCGTAACACAAATTTCATAAAACTAAACGCTTCTCCACTAGGGGAGCAGAGGCAGGGAGGCCAGAGGGTGGCAGGAACAGAAGCCTGTGTCTAGCTGTAAAACATCACCACAGTTATGGCCTCCGCACATGCAATTAAGTGGGCTCCAAATGGATGATTTTCTGAGAGGCAACTTCTGCTGGCCAAGTAGACTTGGCCATCCATATCCATGGGTGCTGCATCCATGGAGCCAACCGATCTTGGACAGAAATTATTTGAAAAAATAATTGCCTCTGTACTGGGTACGCACAAACTGTTTTTCTTGTCATTGTTCCCTAACAGTACAGAGAAACAACTATTTACATGGCATTTATGTTGTATTAGTTACTGTAAGTGATTTAGAGATGGCTTAAAGTATAAGAGAGGGGGTGAGTTTTTAGCCTAGTGGCTAAGACACCCGAAGGATGCCCTTGTCCCACACTGGAGAACTGGGGTGCAATGCCTGGCTCTGCTCTGGACTGCAGCTTCCAGGTAAGTTTTATTCTTGGAGGCAACGGTGATGGCTCAAGTAACTGAGTTACTTCCAGTCGCATGGGAGACCTGGGTGGAGTTCTCAGCTCCGTCTTTGGCCCAGCGCAGTTCTCACTGTTGTGGGCATTTGGGGAGTGCACCAGAGGATATGCACGCTTTATCTCTCTGTGTAGTGTTTGTACATAAATAAAAACTGAAGTGCATGGGAGGAGTGCGTGGATGATATGCAAATCATCTGCCTTCACATTTGGAGAGGCAGAGACAGACAGAAGTCTCACCCTGCGGTTCACTCCCCAGTGGCAGCAACATCTGCAGCTGGGCTGAAGACAGATGTGTGAACACAGGCCAGGTCTCCCTTATGGGTGGAAGGAACTCAGTGACTTAAGCCATCATCACGGCCTCCCTGAGTCTACTCTGGCGGGAAGCTGGAGTCAGGAGCCAGAGCTGGAATTTAAACCCAAGCTCTTTGATATGGGACATGGATGTGTTAATTGCTAGGCTAAATGCCTTTTTTGTATGTCCTCTTTTATATCCGCAGTTAGCAGAGGGGTCCTAGAACCAAGCCCCAGTAAATGTCTAGGGATGACTGTATACTTAGTCTTTCCTTGTAGGATGAGGGGTTGGGGGAGGCTACCAGATGCTGTTCGGTTAATTATGCCTTGCATGTGTTCCGCTACTCGGGCCTGAGGGGCGCAGGTGCTTTCCAGAGCATCTCGGGACCGAGTGGTGCGTGCAAGGTGATGCAGCAGAGCGGCTGTGGTCCCCACCCTGCGGTGTGATCAGGAATCGTCAGGAATGCCCATTCACCGCAACAAGCCCCTCCTCCCTCTGCCCGTCAGGCCCTTTCCACTGGGAAATACCAGCCCAGCCTCTCTCTCACCCCCAGTTGATTTTCTTTTTCTTTGCTCTTGTAACACTTGTGTGTGGATCTATTGTCCCACCCAAAGGCATTGCTGTACTCTGAAATCCTACTTAGATTCCCAGCCGCCAGCCCCAGTGTGGAAAGGAGCAGGTGTGTGACCCTGCGTGCCAAGGGGTGGGTGGGTGCTCCGTGTGTGCCAGTGCTCAGCTGAGTTGGGGACAGGTTGGTTGCTCAGTGGAGGCCAGAGATGCTGCCTCCACCAAACCTAAGGTTTTGCCCCTACCTAGAATGGAAAGGACCATGATGGAAGCTCCTGGGTATCAGTTTGTGTCTGACCAGGGAATTGGAGTTTTTCAGTGTTCGGGAACCATGGGTTAAGTGTGGGATTGCCCTGTGTGTTACTGTTGGAGCCACGAGGGCATGGGATTGCTGCTGACTCTCCCTTCTGGTGCTGGGCCTGCAAGGGCTCAGGGTGAGCAGGAGGAATTCAAGAAGAAGAGCTGGAGATGGAACAGGGCAGAGCAGAGACAACCTGGGCCCTTCCCCGTAGACCAGAACCCCTGACAGCAGAGTGGATCCTGTGGGGAGAGACTGGGACCTGCGTGGTCTCCTCCCAGCTCCGTCTCGGAGGAGCAGGTGCCTTGCAGAAGGGGCTGGCACCCTTTCCCATGGACCTCACATGTGTCTGCTCTAGGGCTTGGGGAAGCTGAAGATCCAAGCAGGGGTCATGGGTGCGGAGGGTCCAGCTGCTGCCCAGTACAAGTGAAGGTAGCTGGAAGACTCGGGCATGTGTGGGAGCTGGGGCTGAAACCGCCCTTCGGAGCGTGAGGCGGCTGCTTCACCTCTTCCTTCCACATCTCATTCATGTTTCTTTGTGGCTCCCTGTAACCTGGACCCAAGCATGGAAGAGGAATTCTGGGAAACATCATGGCCAAGTTGGCACAGTACAAGGCCACATATCTTGTCCCTTCATTGCATTATTAATTCTTACTAAAGGTGCAGGTGTATGTGCCAAAATAAATTACTCCAGGAGCCTTGGGAAATGGCCCTTCTGTAGTGAAACCCATTGAGGTTTTGACAGGTAGGAAAAGATAACATAACTTGGCCTTCCATGCCAGTACTTTAGCCAGTGAATTCTGTTATTTTTTGGAGAAAAGATGAGGAGAAAGAGGAAAGCAAAGATTGTACTAGAAATAAAGATGTGTGCTGAATTTTGTGTTGTTTCAAGAACTTACTTTCCATTTGGTTTACTGGAAAACGAGAAATCCGGGCAGCTTTAGTTCAGCAGGTAAATGCCCGCTTGTCCACACCGTGACAGGGATGGCCCATGGGAAGAGAGAGCCTGCTGGAGCCTGGAGTTTCTAGAGGAACCAGCAATTGATCCATTGAAGCTTGGAAACCAAATTTTTCATCTTACTGCTAGGTCTTAGTAAGTGATGCTCATTTCTATAAATAGTCTTGGGTGTACTTGAGAGTTCTGAGTGTATCTGTAAAGTATGCATGAACTGTCTGTGCCATTCTTGAATATTCTGTTTCTTCTACCAGTTACTGTTAAATCTCCCGTAAGATGGAGGGTGTGTGTGAGTGTGTGTGTGTGTGTGTGGAGAGGAAGGGAGAGAAGGAGAGACACAGAATGAATGGATGAATGAGAGTGAGCATATTCCCATCTACTGATTCACTCCCCAAATGCCTACTCTGGATTCTGATTGGGGCTGAAACTGGAGCCAGGAACGCAGTCCCAGTCTCCTATGAGGCTGTCGAGAACCCCATTACTTGAGCCATCACTGCTACCTCCAAGGGTCTGCGTTAGATGGAGGCTGGAGTCAGGAGCCAGAGGTGGACCCTGCACCCAGGCACTCCAGTACGGAACGCAGGCACCTTGACCACTAGACAAATACCTGGCCCTATTTGTCTTGTTATCTGCTCAGTCTGTGAAATTTAGCTCCATATATTTTGAGCCTATGTTACTACAGCATAAAAGTTTAGAACTGTTCATCTCTTGAAATTTCTCTATCCCTGGTTACACTTCTTACTTTCAAGGCTGCTTTTATATTAATGGAGAGACTCCAGCTCTGTGTTGGTGTTTGTGTGGTGTGTCTTGCACCTTTTTACTTGTCATCTTCGGAGTTGCTGTATCTTCTTACGCTTGGTCATTTTTGGCAGTGTGCTGGATACGTGTCTGACAAATAATTTGAGGACGAGGAAGATGTAGCCTTCCAAACTCAGGAGGGAGTTTGCTTTTCTCCTGCATGGGGTCTGGATCAGAGACAGACACTTCTCAGCTGACTGCAGCCCCCTAGGGACTGTCCTGGGAGTCTGTCACAACCCAGAGGGCTTATGAGGGCGGGTTGCTCCTCAACCCTTCAGCTCCAGTACCTATCACCCTAGCCCTGGCTTGTTCAGCGAGCAGCTGGTCAACCACCAACCGTATCTCTGGACAGGTAGCAGTCCCAGGAGAAAGGCAAACAGATGCTGGTCTCCACTCCTCCGGCCCCATCTTCCTGTGTTCTGGCTCAGCAGTTGCTTTCGATCACATTAGCTTTCTAATACTTTCAAACATATTTTAAGAAATACTTTGTCTACTATTTCTAGCCGTTCTTAGGGGGAAACTTGATCCAGATTTCCTAGTCACCTGCTTTAGTTTGGTTTTTAATTTGGGTGAATCCCAAAGGCCTGTGTTTTAACGACTTGGTTCTCACAGGCTTATGTTGATGGAACAAAGAGTGGGGAAAATTAATCCAGTTGTTTGCAGGCAGGGCTACAGAGAACTTGTAAAACATTTGTATTTATTTACATTTATTTGAAAGGCAAAAAGGTAGATCATCCACTGGTTCACTCCCCAAATACTGTCAACAGCCAGGGCTGGGCCAGGCCAAAGCCAGAAGCCAGGACATTGATCTGGTCTCATGTGTGTGGTAGGGATCCAAGGACAAAGCTGTCAGCTGCCACCACCCAGGCTGCACAATGGCAGGAAGCTGGAATCAGAAGCAGAGCTAAGACTTGAACCCAGGCACTCCAGTAAGGGGTACGGGCATCCCAAGTGGCATCTACCACTGTGCCAAACTCCCACCCCAGCCACAGGGCACTTTCATTTTCAATCATTTTATTTTAATATCACCTTATTTTTACAAAGCTTGTTAAGTTTAGGGGATTGTATATTATAGTAGACACTTGAAATATTGTTTTAATCACTTCCAATATGTTAATAGATTTAATATGAACAAGAATGTCAGCTAGGAAGGGAGATTAGCTCAAGCTCTGTTACATATCTTGGTGACCAAGTTAGTAACAATAGAATATGTACTTGAAAATGGCCGAGACTGGATTTCAATTTTCTCTCTACAAAAATACAAGGGTATGAAGAAACAGAAAATTTAAATAGCTTGATTTGGCTCTTCCATGATTTATGTATATGCAAGGCCTTCAAAAAGTTCATAGAAAATGCATCTTATAAAAAGCTATGCAGACTAGCATTGTGGCACAGGGGTTGGTAAGCCACCACCTATGATATCCCATATGAGCACTGGCTCAAGTCCTGACTGCTCCACTCCTGATTCAGCTCCTTGCTACCATGTCTGGGAAAGCAGTGGAAATTGGCCCAAGTTGCACCTCTGCCATCCATGTGGGAGACCCGGTGGATTTCAGGCTCTAGGCTTCAGCTTGGCTCAGCCCTGGCTGTTGTGGCCATTTGGGAAGAGAACCAGCAAATGAAAGACCTCTCTCCTTTCCTACTCCTCTCCTCTCCCCTCCCCCTCCCCTCCCCTCCCCTCCCCTCCCCCTCTCCTCCCCCTCTCCTCCCCCTCTCCTCCCCCTCTCCTCCCCCTCTCTCTGTCTTCCTTTTAAATAAATAAGTCTTTACATGGACTTCATTTTTATGCACCAAAATGAACTTACTTTTTTTTTTTTTTGACTGGCAGAGTGGATAGTGAGAGAGACAGAGAGAAAGGTCTTCCTTTGCCGTTGGTTCACCCTCCAACGGCCGGCACGCTGTGGCTGGGGCACTGCGCTGATCCGATGGCAGGAGCCAGGTGCTTCTCCTGGTCTCCCATGGGGTGCAGGGCCCAAGCACTTGGGCCATCCTCCACTGCACTCCCTGGCCACAGCAGAGAGCTGGCCTGGAAGAGGGGCAAGCGGGACAGAATCCAGCGCCCCGACCGGGACTAGAACCCGGTGTGCCGGAGCCGCAAGGCGGAGGATTAGCCTAGTGAGCCACGGCGCCGGCCATGAACTTACATTTTAATTGAATTTTCCTATGAACTTTTTGAAGTACCTTTGTATACATCAAAACATGATGCACAAGTACACTAAGCATATATATGATATTGATTTGTTGATCAAAAATACCCAAATAAATGTGAAAAAATAACTTATCATAAAAATGCTTAATTGCTCAAGGAAAGAACAGGACCAATAGCCCCTGCCACAGGGAGGCAGGACTGCCTTCAGTCAGCAGGCAGGTCGGCCTTGCAGCCAAGGCTTTGGAGCTGTTAATGGTGTGGGGATGCCCCAGGAGAGGACCTGGTGGGCAGCCTGCTGGGCCCTGGGTCCCAGCCAGAGGGACTCGCTGTCACTGGCATCCGCAGATCCCTGTGTGAAACCAGCATGGGGCCGCTTCAGTAGCAGCATGTTTTACTGCTAGCCTGGGAATTTCTCAGTGAAACACACACGTAGGACATCTGTTCCCCTTCCCAGCAGCGAGAAGGGTGGTTTTGTTTGAGAAAGGGAAATTAAAAAAGCCAGCTAGGAGCGCAGCACCTTGGGAGTCTGGTTGTGGCTCTCGATGTACCTGTTGAGTTTGCACCTGCAATGTTTACTCTCTAGAGGTGGATTTTGTTTCCTTTTCTATTAAACAAGTATGTTAGGCAGTTTCCCCTCAAATGAGAATATTCCAAAAAGTTCATGGTAAAATAGGATTAAAGGATGAGTCGATTTTGGCACAGAACATTTTTTTTTCGTCATGTAAGGAAATATTAGGAAAAAGCATAGATTTCCAAAAAGTTTTGCAAGAAGGTGAACTTACCCTTTAATTCCATTTACCAAGAGCTTTGGAAGCCCCCTCATCTGCTGCCCCGGCCCAGGACTGTCCTGTGAACTGCGACCCCTTTGACGGGTCTGCCTGCTGGACGGGGCCAGCTGCTCAGTGTGGTCCCTGCCCACGTCCGGCGGTTTCCTGAATGCTGAGCCACGTCTGACTTGACTTCCCCTCTTCCTGGGAGTTGAAGAAGCCTGCCTGCAATGGCACAAAGCTTCCCCACATTGTACAGGGGCTCCCTTGCTCCCGGAGGGCGTGCGCTGTGGACGCAGTTGGGACACGCCCATCCCAGTGCCACCGTCCTTGCTGTGGGACTGTGTGGCCAAGCCAGAGGGGAAATGCTCTATACACAAAACCCCCCCTCTGGTCACACACAGACATTGTGGCAGCGCACAGAAACCATTCAGCTCATATTTCAATAAAATTTTGATTGAAAAAAGGTAATAGGAGAATCTCTTCCTCATTTCTCCCTGCCTTTCCTAACACTTGCTTTTGGAACACTCGCTGGGTTCTTGGTGGCGCCAGTGTGTCTACCAGCCATCCTTATCACAGCTTGTGACTACAAAACAGGGCTTTGTCAGGCCACCCTCGCTCAGTCTCAAAGACAACTTTTTCACCAAAGAACTTTGCCAGGTAAATGGAGACTATAGAGACTTCCCAACTAAAGGCAACATTTGTGACCCTCCACTGGGTTCCAGCCCAGGTAAAGGACATGCATGGGATGACTGGCAAACTTTGGATAAGATCTGCAGATTGGATAGTAAAGTTGCATCCTTATTAGTTTCCTTTTGATCATTGAACTGTGATTGTGCAAGATGCTTTTAGGGAACTATGCTGATGTTTTTAGAGATAAAAATGTATCTGCAACTTTCAAATAATCAGGAAAAAGAAACATCTGTGTATTTGTACATACACACATGCATGACGAAGGTAGTAAATTGTTAAGACTTGATGAATCTTTTTTTTAAGATTTGTTTTATTTATTTGAAATGCAGAGTAAGAGGAGAGATGGAGAGGTCTTCCATCCACAGGGTCACTCCTCAAGTGGCTGCAATGGCTGGAGCGAAGCCAGGTTGAAGCCAGGAGCTTCTTCTGGGTCTCCCATATGGATGGCAGGGGACCAGGGACTTGGGCCATTCTCTGCTGCTTTCCCAGGCACATTAGCAGGGAGCTGGATTGGAAGTGAAGCAGTTGGGACTCGAACTGATGCCCGTATGAGATGCTGGCATTGCAGGAGGAGGCATAACCTTCTATGCCACAGTGCTGACCCCTTGACCAATCTTGAAAGGAGTAGAGGAAGCCTTTGCAACATTTTTTGTCACATTTTTCCAAGTCTTAAATTATTTCAAAATAAGAAGTTAAGAGAAAAATGTTATAATTTATTTATTTGAAAGGCAGAGTTACAGAGAAGGAGAGGCAGAGTTTTTTTGTCCACTTATTTACTCCCCAGATGGCTGCAACAGCCGGAGCTGGCTGATCTGAAGCCAGGAGCAAGGATCTAAGAGCTGCTTCTGGGTCTCCCACATGGGTGCAGGGGCCCAAGGACTTGGGCCATCATCTCCTCTTTCACCAGCAGCTGTGAACTTGGAGTTCAAGAACTTGGAGTACTTCTGGGTTCAGTCTGTCCCAAACTCAATTTGTGCTGTGGGGTTTCCAAGATCTCGAGCTCCTTTCTTTAAGCCAGATTCTCCCAGATTCTCTTGTTTTGGCTGGCCAGGCAATGTGACTTTCTCTCCTGGCTGTTTCCTCCTCCAGTCGCCTCTCCTGGTAGCCTGTGCGGAAGTCTGCATTCTGTTTGGTTAACTCTTGGGAATGTACTTTCTGTGTCTCCTGGAAGAGCCGGTGGCTGGGTTTATCTCCCGCAGCGAGTGTACGTGCTGATAGGTGCCGTAGGTTATGCTGGAGCAGCAAACGCCTGCTCAGGTTCCACTTGCTCGGCTCACTGCTGATGGGAACTTAGCCGGCGGATCCTCACTCCTGCGACATATCCAGTGTGTGGTGTTACCGCAGCTGTGCTCACCGTAGGCACCTCTGCTTATCTTCTGCTTCACTGGTTCCCGGGGCGATGAAAGGGAGTGTGGCCAGTTAGTCACTGGCACTTGCAAGTCTCTCCCCGAGACAGAAGAATCTTATTGCAGCTCAGATTTCGCTCACTGTGAAGCACAAGCCTACAGTGCATTTGTGAGGAGGAGAGGCAGAAATACAGTGGATACTTAGCAACATTCATGAAAAAGTAAAATTTAGGGCTGGTGCTGGGCATAGTGGACTGAGCCACAGCCTGCAGTGCACTATTCCATATGGGCGCTGGTTCTAGACCCAGCTGCTCCACTTCTGATCCAGCTCTCTGCTAAAGTGCATGGGAAAGCAGTGGAAGATGGCCCAAGTCCCTGGGCCCTTGCACCCATGTGGGAGACCTGGAAGAGGCTTTTATCCTAGCCATAGTCATTGTGACCATTTGGGGAGTGAACCAGTGGGTGGAAGATATCTCTCTGTCTGCTTTTGTATAACTCTCTCAAATTTTTTTTTAATTTATTTTTTTTAATTTTTGACAGGCAGAGTGGACAGTGAGAGAGAGACAGAGAGAAAGGTCTTCCTTTGCCGTTGGTTCACCCTCCAATGGCCGCCGCGGCCGGCGCACCGCGCTGATCCAAAGGCACGAGCCAGGTGCTTCTCCTGGTCTCCCATGGGGTGCAGGGCCCAAGCACTTGGGCCATCCTCCACTGCCCTCCCAGGCCACAGCAGAGAGCTGGCCTGGAAGAGGGGCAACTGGGACAGAATACGATGCCCTGACTGGGACTAGAACCCAGTGTGCCAGCGCCACAAGGCGGAGGATTAGCCTGTTGAGCCACGGCGCCGGCCCACTCTCTCAAATTTTTTAAAGATTTATTAGAGAGGGAGAGAGAGAGAGATTCCACCTATTGGTTCACTCCTCAAATGGCCACAATGACTGGAACTGGGCCCATCCAAAGCCAGAAGCCAGGAACTTCTTCTGGGTCTCCCATGCAGGTGCAGAGGACCAAGCACTTGAGCCATCTTCCACTGCTATCCCAGGCTATAGCAGAGAGCCGGATCAGAAGTGGAGCAGCCAGGACTTGAACTGGCTCGCTTATGGGATGTCGGCACTGCAGGCAGTGGCTTTACCCGTCACGCCATAGCATCAGCCCTAAAAAGAGAAATTTAAAAAGTGAAATCTATTGCCAAAAATCTTTTGAAATTCCCACATTGTTTTTTTGCATATATGTATTTTCTATGAACTTTTCAATGCATAAATTTCAAATTTGTTTTTGCACGAGGGCAAACTTTCCTTTTGATTGCATTTTCCATGAACTTGTTGAAATTCCCCTGCATATGTAATATCCTGTGTGGTTGTCATGGCCCATGGGTTGTTGTGCTCAGGCGAGACGGTGCTCACACTGGGAGTCACCTAACAGTCTGCCCCGGGTGTCCGTGGGGGCTTGGTCCCAACACCCATGACAATACACAAAAGCTGTGGGTGCTCAAGTCCCTGGGATAAAATGGTGTAGTGTTCTGTGTAACCTCTGCACGTGCTCCAGACACATTACGTCATTCTAGAGTGCTTACAGTACCTAATATAAAGTAAACGCTTTGTGAATAGCTGTTCTGTGTTGTCTAGGGAGTTATGATAAAGGTCTATACATATTTTATAGGGAGTTTTGTAAAATAGATTATAGCTAGTTAAATCAGTGGATGCAGAGCACACGGATACTGACAGCCAAGTGTGTCAATGCTGCTTATGTTTGGGTAATGCTTTTGATAACTGATAGTTCAGGCGCCCCTGAAAATCAGTGGCTCATTTTACAAACAAGGACACAGAGGCCGGCGATATGGCAGAGTCCTCACGACTCTTCCCAGGGCACTCTGCACCTCATCCATCTGGCCTTTACCTTGACTGAGACCCTACCTGCCTAAGGGTGCCCCCGTCTCCAGGAGGAGTCCACATTCACTTTTGTGATGCATGTCGGACGAAGCCAACTTGATTGCCACGCAGCTTCTGCTGTCACCAAAGACGTGGGGACCTGTAAGAGCCTCCCCTTCTCTGGCTCTGCTGTCTCCATTGCTTACAAGGATGAGCGATGCAAGCTGCAAGCAGCTTTTCAGGGCACCCCAGCCACTTGATGGGATCGCAGCCCTCAGCAGATGCTGGGCTGCCTCCCAGCCACCACGGCGTAGCCAGCTCTGTATTACGCGATTGATGCAGGAAGGTAGGAGAGGGAAGTGGAGGCCCAGCTCCTGTCTCCCCAGCAGGAATTCATTGGGCTGTTACGGCTTGAAGCAAGGAAGAATCGCAGAGCCTCTGGGGCCAACACATGGAGATGTGGTGGATGCAAGGCAACTGTATCCTTTTTATTTTCTGATGTTTGCAAAGAGTTCTGGCCTGGTGCTAGCCTTCCGTTGATTTAAATGAGGTCATGGAAGTAGAGGCCTTGACAGACAGTAAGTGGCCAAAGAATGGTAGCTGTTGTAAAGGTAATAATGATGGCAATCATGACCCGGGTGGCCCACTCCAACCATCCCATTGCAATGCTGAGCCCTGATATTAATGATTAATTTCCGGCTGCTCCGTTGGCCGTGCAGACACTGGCTGGTTGAGCGCTAGCCCCGAGCTGCCCTGCCCGCCGCTGGGGGGTCTGTGGTGGTGCGGGAGCAGACCCCGGGCGAGCCTGCCCCACACCGGTCCTGGGCGGGCTTCCTTTTGCGGGCCTCAGGGAAGGCTCTTTTTTTTTTCTGCGCGTAGGAGAACGCGCAGTTAATCCGAGAGGTGGAGGTGGACAGGGTGTCGGCGCTGTCCGGGGACCAGGTGGAGGCCATCAAGCAGCTGTGGCAGGACCCCGGGGTCCAGGAGTGCTACGACCGGCGGCGCGAGTACCAGCTGTCCGACTCGGCCAAGTAGTGAGTACGGCCGGGCCCCCGGCCCCGCGCTCCCCTCCTCTGCTCCCCCTCTCGCTCCTGGCCCCTCTGGGCTCCAAGCCTGGCCTTTTCGATGAGAGGCTCAAGCACCTTGGGGACCCCTCAGTGGGACAGCTGTGCCTTGGGGTGCGGGGATGATCTGATTCAGAGATACCCGTGCCGACTCCCGTGTGCCTCCTCTCCACACCCCTCTGCCTTTCTGGTTTCTCAGCGGACGACTGCAGCTGTAATCAGCCTAAAATCGCAGTTTACACCCACCGGGAGAGGAGGACCTGGGGTAGAGGGTGGCCAGAGCCCTGTCAGCGGCTGATCTGGTGCTGCCCTCTAGTGGAAAAGATCCATCACTGCGGGCCCGGCACACCCAGGCGCACACAGCTATGTAGGCCCCCCCCGCGAAGGCTTCTGCATTGTATTTTTGGATCCATAAAGCTCTAGTTTTAAAGAATTCATCCCTGCAGGTGAAACGATTTCTATGTATACGATCTGCATGCAAACCACACCTCAGAGACCGGAGTCTCTGGGGAATTTCCTGAGGTGTTGTGGCCATCAGCCAGGTCACCAAGCCAAGTGATTTGATTACAGCCCTGGAGGAGGAAAAGAGCCTTGTTTTTGCCTCTCCATTCTTTCTCTCTTGCCCTGTATCGTCTCCCATTCCCTGAGGCTCCTGGATCTTTTCCCAAGACCCAGTCCCCCTGCCATTAGGGGCTGCTGGCATCCTCTGAGCTGGCTTGGGCAGTTGTTCACCACCACCACCCCCCTTACCTGGACAAGGCGGGAGAGGAAACTGGAAATGTCACCTCCTGGAGTTTCACTGGTTTCTGCTTGGCGTTGTCCCAGGCAGTGTTTAATGTCATTAATCCAGGTTGGCACAACCAGTGTAAGTGTGGAGAATATTTGGATGCACAAAAAGTAGAGCGAGGCAGGAAAACAGAGACCCTAATGGGGGGCTTGATCAGCACAGAAAAGACAGACAGAATGTGTCGCAAGAAGAAGGCAGACTGCCCCTGACAACCCAGGGAGCCAGGGACGGCTCAAGGTGACAGGCACCCCTCAAGGTCAGGGTGCTGCAGCTCCTGCCTGGTGGTGTTTCTGAGACTGCCCTGAGGCTTGTCTGGTCTCCCAGCCACTGCTGGAGAGTTGAGTGCAAGCCTGCAAACTGGAGAAAGCTACGGGAAAGGGACATGGGGGTGGCCAGAACTACCGCAGAAGAAATGGCACTCATAAACCTGGACCATTGCCCCGTCTCGAGACCGGAGGCTCTCGTGCAGTTCCTCGGGCCAGGTCAGAGGGTTTTCTGCGGCTCCGCGAGTCATGTCTGCTAACTTGGACACAGGCATTCATGTCACAAAGTCCTGATGAATGCTTGTGATGTGCCAGGCGGCGTGGTAAGGCCCTCAGGTACAATCTGCTCTCAGGAAATGTACAGTCTGGTGGAACAGGACAGGTAAACCAAGCAATCATACAGCAGAGTGCTACTAAAGCGGCGACTGGCCCTGGGCTTGCATAGCTAGGCATGGGAGCTGGGTCACAGAAGGCCCAGGCAGGGCCCATGTGACAGTTACATCACTAAAAATGCCTCTTATAAAGGCCTTCAAGGTTTTTTTTTTTTAAGTATTCTCATTTTTCTTTTAAAAAGTGGCATGGTCAAATAATTAAGACAAGTTCCCAGTTATTTTAGAAGATGTTTAGTTTTCTGGCACCTTACACAGGAATACTTCTTACTGTTATTTTCTAAGAATTTCCCTGTGACCTGTTTTACACCTCTATATTTTCTTATAAACTCTATTTAGTTCATTGAGCATAAGTTTTAGAAAATACCATCTACATTAGCTAAGGCACTTGCAGGAGACTGGAGTGGGGCGGGCCACCGGAAAACCAGTCATTTCCAACCGTCCAGCTTTGCTGTCTCCATTGCTGGCCAAATGGATGTGGGCGCAGAGTTTGAAGTGCCAGAGGCAGAACCTTGCGGGGGCCTGCACATGTCCCAGAAAGGTCAGGAAAGAGCTTCGGGTCCGTATTCTCTCCATATCAGTCCTGGGAAGTCGCCGATGGGTGTGTGTGTGTGTGTGTGTGTTGGGGTCACTGTTGAGCTGGGTGGACTCTCAGCTCCTCCTCCTCTAACCGCACAGCTACCTGACTGACATTGACCGGATTGCCATGCCGTCCTTCGTGCCAACACAGCAAGACGTGCTTCGGGTCCGGGTGCCCACCACCGGCATCATCGAGTATCCATTTGACTTGGAAAACATCATCTTTCGGTAAGACCGTCTCCCGGGTGTGGTTCATGAAGAATTTGTCTGCCAGGCTTGGAAGTCCCCAGATGGGTTCTTGGTGTGGCACTCCTGAGCAGGGTGGCTCACGTCGTTGGGTGTTTGCCACCATGTGGGAGACCCTGATGGAATTTCAGACTCTAACCTTTGGCCTGGAGCTGCTGGGGGGCACGTGGGGCATAAACCGGTGGATGTGGGATCTTTCTTTGGCTTTACAACAAATTTAAAAATACAAAAATGTGTATCAAAATTATGATTATGTATAAATGACTTACAGCTGTGTAAAAATGTGTGCCTCACCACTGACAAATAGAGGAAATACTTCTAAGATGACTAAAATAAGTTAATTACTAAAAGAAAGAGATGAATACAGGGCTTATGGGGAACACTGCACATTTCAAAGCATTTTATATCCATTATTTCCCATGTTCTTCCTAGCAGTTACTAGACACTTTTCTAGTTGGCCATCTGTCTCGTATCCAGGGCTTGCCTGTCCTTATCCCCAGTGCTTCTCCATATTGTGGGACACCTTTGGTGAAGCCCCTCTGCAGATCTGAATTTTTGTTGGCAGATTCCCAGTTTTAATGGTAGTGCCTTGTGCATGTATGTTGGGTACTTTTGCAGACCCTTACAAAGTCAACTGGTGCATGTAACTTCCAAAACCTCCCAGATGAGGGAGCTCCTAAGGTTAGTTTGTTTTATTTTAAAAGACATTTCTTCTGTACTTATTCTCCTTTGGCTTTGATGAATGGTTTTTCCAACATTGTCTGGGGCTGATTGGGTTTATTTACTTGAAAGGAAGGGTTATAGAGAGGTAGAGGCAGAGAGAGAGACGAGAAAGAAGGAGAAAACCTTCCATCCTCTGGTTCATTCCCCAGATGACTGCAATGGCCAGAGCTGCACTGATCCAAAGCCAGGAGCCAGGAGCTGCTTCTTTGTCTCCCATGCAGGGTCAGGGGCCCAAGCAGTGGAGCCATCTTCTGCTTTTCCAGGTCACAGCAGTGAGCTGGATGGGAAGTGGAGCAGCTGAGACTTGAACTGGCGCCCATTTGGGATGCCAGCACTGCAGACAGTGGATTTACCAACTATGCCACAGTGCCAACCCCAACTTTTTTTTTTTTTTAATTTTTGTGGTTCTTTGGTAAGGTTTACTTGAAAGGCAGTGACAGAAGAGACTTTCAGCACTCCCCAAATGGCTGCACCACCTGGGGCTGGGCCAGGCTAAAACCAGACACCTGGAATGCTGAGTGTCTCAAATAGATGGCAGAGATCCAAATACATATACCATCATCTGCTGGCTTCTTACATTCATTAGCAGGGAGCTGGATCGAAAGTGGAGTGCGGGACTTGAACTGGCACTTGTGGTATGTGCTGCAGGCATCCCACGCGGCACCTTCACCTGCTGTGCCACAATGCTGGCCCCAAAGCCTAACCTGTCAGTTTCCCTTTCCAGCTCCATTATCAGCCAGTCATGAACAAGTCATCGCAGGACCTGGTTTGAGGGCAGAGTTGGGTTTTGGTTTCCTTTCTGAACAACAGTCATGGTGGGGGGTTGGTCTGTGGGGGCCCCCAACCACACCAGTCAGGTGTCAACTGGGGTTAGTGTGTCAGGGAGGGGGTGTGTGATTTGACAGTCTGTGGCTGTTTCTAACCCTCAGGTGCATTGATTTTGGCCCACTCAGCATCATAAAAACTTCTGAGCTAACACTTGAAGTTGGAGGTGTTTCACTCAACATCTCGCATCCTTTCTCCTGCAGGGTCGGCAGACCTGGTCGCAGTGAGCCTTCATCTTGCCCAGCAGCCACCCCGCTAGACAGGGCCCCTAGCTCTTGTGCAGCCCAAGTGCTTCTGCTTCAGAGAGGACCACTTGACTGGTTTCCCTAAACTGCCTGGCCCTTGCGTCATCTGAGCATGGAACTCCTGAGCTGAGGCCACAAAATCTCCCAGGTGCAGCTTTGGATTTACACACTGGATGAAGGCACCTGCAGGTGCCCTTATAAAGAACTCGGGTTGGCATCCAGCTGATATAGACAGGATGGTACATGAACTAGATGAGCCACGAAAACAAGAATGGGCCAAGTACCAGTGAGAGCTGGGGGAGCTGCAAGACTTCTCGCTTTTTCATTCCTTTTGTGTCTGGTGTCCTGGGAGTCCACACAGCAAAATAGAGGACTGTGTTTTCTGCCTGAACTATGGGAATAGCTTCCTAACCAGGGTCCCCAGCAGGTTCGACCCGTTTCTGGCCTCAGAGACGTCATTTACGTCTTATGCCTACTTTGCTAGAAAACACCCAGTCCTCCCTCATTGTCTAAAGCCAAGTGGTGCTCAAGCCTCCTAAATTTAGGCCCGCTTTCAGAAGTCGTGTCTTCCAGTCTGAGCAACGTGTGTTTCCATTGAACAGGATGGTGGATGTGGGTGGCCAGCGATCTGAACGACGGAAATGGATTCACTGCTTTGAGAGCGTCACTTCCATCATTTTCCTGGTGGCTTTGAGCGAATATGACCAGGTCCTGGCTGAATGTGACAATGAGGTATGCAGTGGGGCATTTAATAGTCTTGTGTATTTGTCAGCTTTGTGTAACAACCCTCACATACCTGAGGGAGCTAACTGTATAGAGACGGGGTGTAGGTAGCTCACAGTAATGGAGGTTCAAAATCCAGACACAGCGCAGGCTCAGAGGAGGGCTGTCCCCTTGGCTGTGTCATTGAATGGTAGATTGCAATGGCAGTGTTGGCAAAAGCAAGCAGATTATATCTTTTTTTTTAATTATGTATTTATTTGAAAGTCATAGTTACAGAGCGGGAGGGGAAGGAGGGGTCTTCATCTACTGGTTCACTCCCCCATTGGCTGCAATGGCCGGAGCTGTGCCGATCCAAAGCCAGGAGCCTCTTCCGGGTCTCCAAACAGGGGTGCAGGAGCCCAAGGACTTGGCTTTCCCGGGCCACAGCAGAGAGCTGATCAGAAGTGAAGCAGATGGGATTTGAACTGGCACCTATATGGGATGCCAGCACTGCAGGTGGTGGCTTTACCTGCTATGGTGAAACACTGGCCCCACAGAATACATCTTAAACCAGGTGGAAGTGGGAGCTGGATAGGACCAGGCTTGCTCTTTTGTAACAATCTCCTCCTGAGAACTCAAGGGGTCACACCAGACCTACCTTCCTAGAATAGCACTCCCACTGAACTAAGGACCTCTCATAAGGCCCCACCTCTAGTGGTTCTGCCACCTCCCTCCCAGCACTGCTACCTTGGAGACCAGGCCTCCAATCCCACGAACTGTTTTGGGGACACACTTAAACTATATCCGGCGCACAGCACTGTGAAAGACAAACCTATTTCCATGGTTAACGGGAAGCCAGCCGGTTCAGGCAACCCTTTAAGCTGCCCAGTTTTGCCACTCCGTGTAGTCTGTAGACTAGTAGCACAGGCTCATTAGAGATGTACCTGTACTGAAAAGTCCAGATGGACTGAGTCACAAAAGTGCATTTTTAGCAAGATCCCAGAAAAATGAAATACAATAGAGATATACTGAGAGATGCAGCCTTAGGTGATTTCATTGTTGTGCAAACATCACAGGGGTGGACACACACAAATCTAATCCATTCCATACCTAGGGAGAGCCGATTTCTCCTAGGCGATGTAAACCTATGACAGCAGAGGTTACTCTGCTAAATACTGTAGAGAACTGTAATACAATTGTATTTAACCAGAGAAGAGACAGCAAAAATGAGGCAGTAGGAATTTTTTTGGTTCCATTATAATGTCACGGGACCACCCCTGTATATATGGTCGCCGTTGACTGAAACACTGTGCAGTGCATTGACTATACATGTGAAAGGTTGAGAATTGCTGGAACACTAGATTTTCAAACTTAGATGCACACAGGAATTCCTTGAGGAACTCAACCCGGTGCCTGTGTCCACCCACCCTGGAAAATCTGGATTTGGTGCTGTGTCCTGAGCACAGGATGCTTAAAATGCTCAAGTGACTCTAATGTGCCTCTGAGGCTGGAAACCACGCCCAAGCAGAGGATTTTATCCTTGGCAGCATGATGTGCTCCCATGGAGAACTTCTGAGAAATACTGCCTTTTGGACTCTTTACTGGAGATTCGTATTTACTAGATTTAGGAGAGAGATTTCATTTTCCAAGTGATTTCATCATTTCCACTTTCAAATTTGAGCAACACTATGCTTAACAGACTATCTGAGCATAGACTTCACAGCCTCCCTAGCCCACGATACTCCCCAGTCAGGTCCCCAGCTGAGTCAGTATGGGCAATAATGGCAGATGCTGGGGCTGCCTGGGACTGTGTCTGCCTTTACTTCCGTGGGAGGGACCTGCTCAGGGCAGCTGGGACTGATCAGCTCAAGCAGAGGCTCAGCAGACCTGCCAAAATGCTGCCTGGATCCAATTCCACTTGCCGGATCTGCTTCTAACAGGGAAGAGGACCGTCGCAGGTACTGCTTTGTGAGGTCAGGGTTCTTTTCTGTGGGATCCTGATGAACCTTCCACCATCATTCCCCATGAACCTGCACAGGATTTTCCAGGGCATGAAGGGAAATCAGTGAAGAACTCTACCCAGCAATAGGCAACAACTAGGAACAAACCGTATCCTGTATGTCTAGAGAGCAGACTTTTCTCTGAGGAACACAGCTACATTAGCTAATTAGTGGAGAATTAACCCATTTAGCTGTGTCACTGGGCAAAGAACAGAAATCTTGGCTGCTGCCCAGCTCTCCCAAGTGGGGAAGAAAAAAATTAAGGTGAACACAACCAGTTATCCATATAGAAGATTAACTTCAATTTTGTCTCCAGAATTACTTGTAACATTTCTCGTGAAACTCAAGATTGGTCAGGGTTAGTCTGATGTGCTCATTTTTTCTCCTCCTAAAACTCTTAAGGTGGCTGGAGAAAAACTGAGGGGCTGCCTCTCCATGCTTTCCCCTTCTGGGTGTAGATATGCATATCTGTATATCATTGTGCTATAAAAGCTTTTTTTTCATATATGGTACAAGTTTCTCCTTGGAGATCACCGATAACAAATTTCAGTTTTTAAACTTCTCTGGCAGTACATTTTAGATCTAAATACCCAAAACTGTACTGAGGGGGAATGTGCCATGTGTGTGAGTTGTAGGGAAATGGAGGTTTACACCATGTCTCTCTGGGGTACATGAGTTGGCCTTGGATTATTTGTCAGCCTGACCACCTTCCTCTCTAAGGGCAACTTCTTGTTCCTTTCCTCTTCTCATCTGCGCTCTCACAAGTATTTCTGTCTAGAATAGTGACTGCCACCAGATAAAATTTGTGTCCTGTCTGCTCTCTGTAAACAAGGAGCGGTTAATAGTTTCTTGCTAGTGTCTAAAATGTTTTGGAAATTACCATTCTAAATAATCTTTACCAGATCCCAATATTATATGGGTGCAGGAAAGTTTTCTGAACAGTGCTATGCTCATCCATCAGATGGGTACACTGCTGCACTTGTCAGGTGTGGCACAGAGTAGAAGTGGAAGCCCAAGTAGCAGGGGTTCCCTGCTAGGTCGGTGTCTAGCATCCCTAAGGAAGTGGCCCTGCTGGAGGTGCCTCCCTTCCTCCCATTATGACTCTGGAGGCACAGTCGGGAACCCACACCCAGTTGAAATGGCCCTCTTAGTCTGATGCTGGCACTTTCCCCACTGGTAATTCCAACCATTACAGAACACAGAAAACTTTTTTTTTTTCCACATGTGACTATGGACCTTAGTTCTTGGGCACAGCGTCAAGACTTCTGTCATTTTGGCCGGCGCCGTGGCTCAACAGGCTAATCCTCCGCCTTGTGGCGCTGGCACACCGGGTTCTGGTCCCAGTCGGGGCGCCTGATTCTGTCCCGGTTGCCCCTCTTCCAGACCAGCCCTCTGCTGTGGCCCAGGAGTGCAGTGGAGGATGGCCCAGGTGCTTGGGCCCTGCACCCCATGGGAGACCAGGAAAAGCACCTGGCTCCTGGCTCCTGCCATCGGACGAGCGCGGTGCGCCGGCCGCGGCAGCCATTGGAGGGTGAACCAACGGCAAAGGAAGACCTTTCTCTCTGTCTCTCTCTCTCTCACTGTCCACTCTGCCTGTCAAAAAAAAAAAAAAGGCTTCTGTAGCACCAAAACTACCATGTAAGAAAATGACAGAAGAATTGAGGTACTCCACAAAGAGTCCAAAGGGGGCAATTAATGGGCGCTCCTAGAAGCAGGCTCCCAGCTTCAGCATGCTGTTTCCAGTTTTATCTCAAAGTCCTTTGTTTCTCACTTAGAACCGTATGGAAGAGAGCAAAGCCTTGTTTAAAACCATCATCACTTACCCCTGGTTTCTGAACTCATCTGTGATTTTGTTCTTAAATAAGAAGGATCTTTTGGAAGAGAAAATCATGTACTCTCATCTCATTAGCTATTTCCCGGAATACACAGGTGAGTAAACATTCACTGTGGGGACCGTGCTTCTGGGTCCATCCTGTGCACTCTTAGGCACCACGCTGCAGGGGCCTCCCCAGTCTGCTGGGAACAGCCCATCCCACTGACCTCTAAGTGGAAGCCTGAGTTGCACTCAGTGGGTTTTCTCGCCTCAGCACCTCTACACATGCCTCCCCTAGTGCCTGGCGTATACTTGCCCAACTCCTTTGCTTTCCCAGAGCCCGGCTCGGGCTGCTCCTCCTTGTCCACTGGGGTGGTACAGCAGTGCTGCCTCCTGTCTGCTCCCTCTTGGCTGTCACTGTGCTATGTAGTGCTGCCTGCTCACTCACTCAGCTCCCTCCTGTCAGTTCTCTGGGCCTGAGCCTGTGCCTAATTTAGCTTTACCTTTCCAGCGCCAGTCAGAGCTCATGGCACTTCCTATGTGTGGATTAAAGTGTGGCACCCTTTTCTCAGAAAAAGGGGCATGTTCAAGTTCTGGCCCAGGATGTCTCCACTATTACTGAGCTTGACATTGAAATTCGGAGAATCAGTGTTCTAGCTCTCCCCTTTTTCCTTTTAGTTGCCACACTGTTGGTGCAGCAAAGATCCCTCAAGCTTTAAAATCAGCCTACAAATGTTTCTAGTCTTCCTTTTCACTTTTTAAGCCCACATCTGTCTGTGTATATGCATTAATAAGGATTACTTCTCTTCAAAAGTCATCTAACTCAGAAAACTGAATTGGGTCACAATTCTTATTTTTAAAGATGGATGTACTGGAAAGGCGCACAGCAGCCGCGAGATTTCTCCAACTGCCAGTTCACTTTCTGAATGGCTGGAGCCAGGAGTCTCATCCTGGTCCCCCATGTGAGTTTCAGGGGCTCAGGTCCATGGGCCACCTTCTGCTCTCCTAGGCACTTAAGCAGTGAACTGGATCCAAGCAGAGCAGCTGGAACCCAAACCAGCGCTCCAATAGCCCCCTTTGCCACAATGTCATCCCCAGGTCATAATTTTTAAACAAATCACATTAAAGTATAATTTTTAGATCCTACTGGATACTTTAAAATCCATTTTATGGGTTCATAATAAGGTGTAAAAATAATGCTTCAAATACATTATTCTATACAAATATATTAAGACAGACAAAAAAGGATCCCCAAATCAGAGCAAGAATACAGTAAAAAGGATTCTTGGGAGACATGGTGATGACTCTGTATCTTGGTTTATTCCTCTTAATCCCACTGGTATCTAGGACCAAAGCAGGATGTCAAAGCTGCCAGAGACTTTATCCTGAAGCTTTACCAAGATCAGAATCCTGACAAAGAGAAAGTCATCTATTCTCACTTCACCTGTGCTACGGATACAGAGAATATTCGCTTTGTGTTTGCTGCTGTCAAAGACACAATCCTGCAATTAAACTTAAGGGAATTCAACTTAGTTTAGAAGCACCGCCCTTCCTCCAGACCAGGAGACAATGGTTTGTAAGCCCCTCATTTTATTTTCAAGTGCTCTGACATCATGCGGACCCTGGGAATAGAGATGGGTAATGAAACTTTTAGTTTACTATACCTTTTAGAGGTTTTTTTATTTCCAAGTTTTTAATAATTTTCTTGACTAAGATTTGTCTAATTTTTTAATTTGATGAATTTTAAGTGGCCACTGTGATTTACTTTAATAGTAGGCACTAAAAATCATTTAAGCGAGGGACCTGTTAATTTATAGATTATGCCTTGAGACCTCCAGGATTAATCTGGGTCTTTTTTTCCTCAACGAAATATAAATGTGTTTGAAGCTTTTTTATTAAGTCTTAGAGACATTTTCAATTGTTTTTCTCTTATGCTGAAGAAAGACTACTTTAACATGCCACTGAAAACGGTTCTTTTTGTGTTCATTTTCTAAGCCAAATTAATGAATTAGTACCTCTAATTTAAATATTAAGGCTAAAATTTTAAATGTGCTGACTGGGTTTTTCTATACATTCTATTTACATAATGACTGATTTGAGCTTTCTAAGAGCATTTGCTCAGGAGGAAGAAAAAGTATTCCATAATAGTTCCTGGGGCTCACAATGCCCTCTCAGGGCAGCTGTCCCATGGCAAAGGATCTAAGTGAAGCAGTGTCCCTCCTGTCCCCTCTCTCTTGCCCTGTTCTGTTTTTACTTGAAGCATTTCTAAACAACTGCAAAACCAGGTTTGGGCATTAGTGGGTGGTCTGGCTTCATGTTGCTGGTGACTCTTACTGGAAGGCTGACAGCTTGGGTTAGAAGAAACATGCCCAGAAGTTTGGGCAACTATGCTTGGCTTTCCGATACGGCTTGGTGGTCTGGTCCTTCCGCTGCAGCAGAGGCGGGGCTGTGTCCCAGGCCCACCATGACTCCTGAGACAGGTTTTCTTCAAAGGCCCCTCTAATTTAATTTTGCCACAAAGGGCCAAAGCTGATATATGGTGAATGGGCCTATAGCATGTATGTTGTATTGGTGAAAACTGTACTCTATATAATCTAATGTTTATGACCAGGTCTTGTACACTTACCAAATGGCTATGTTTGAACTATGTATGCTATGACCTTCTGAGGAGGCTAAGAATATACCATTCTACCACTTGCACAGGCCTGTGTTGCATTTCTTAGAGCTTGTGGTTGATTGATAGTTCTGCCCCTACAGAGAAAAAGGCTGTATTCATTTCATTATATTGGGAGTTCCCTTAGTAGCTGGTTTGGTAAAGCAGAATCCTCCAGAAGTACAGAGGGCTTCAAACTAAAGGGCCCGACGATTGTTTCTGCTTCTCATCTCAAGGCGCACACAACCTTTAGGGATTTAAGGTGTGATATGTCTGACTGAGAATAGTTTGCCTTCATTATGGTTCAATAAAAACTTTCAGTTTGGACCTCTGATCTCTTCCTGGGAAAGCCGCAATGCTAGGCAATGGCAATGAGCCACAGCTGGTACACAACCCGTCCTCTACTGTGCACTGTCTTGCTAAGCTAGAATGTTGGGTAGTTAGGTATACTAAATGCATTTTGGACTGACTTTTCAGCTTACACTCCCATCATAAATTGAGGAGCAACTGTACAAAACAGAACAGGCTTTATTACAGCACATTGTGCAGGTACTCCAATAGCTGTCCTAAGCCTTTCTTCAGCCAGGTGCAAAGCAAAGAACACGAGTGCCGGAAATAACTCAAATTATGCTTATACTCAGAGATTCTACCATACAACATCAAGCTTTGAAAACTAATCCTGAGGGTGGAGGACGCCCAGCTGTTTACAGCCTACAAAATCATTGGGTCTGGCCCTGCCAAGGCAACCAACCACAGGTGGGACTCAAAATTAAAAAAATCCTGCAGCAGACCAGTTTTAAAGCTGATAATATCCAAATGGTCCTTGGCAGAAAAAAGGTTCCCTACCTCTGCTAGATGAATGCAACAGCAAGTTTTCACCACAAAAGTGATGTTTTCAAAGTTACCTGGAACAGTCAAGTTCAAAGACTAGCCAAGACAGTTTTGCACAAAGAGCAAAAAGGTGGATGATTAGTCCCTCAGGGATTCTAGAAACAGAAACAAGACTCCTCATGTGCTAAAATTATGAACTGTGTCTCATCGGCTCAAGAGAATCAGGGAAATTATGTGGACATTTCAAGCACTTTCTAACACTGAGTTATTCATTTATCTTTGGCTGACACTTAGACTACACAAGAAAATTATGGCTTCAAATCACTAGTTGCAGGAGGGCTGTCAAATCAATCATTCAAAAGGTGATAACGTATTTTGCTTACCTTACAAAAAGGCTGAAGTCTCATTATTAGAGGTAAAAGTAATTTCCTCTGCCAATATTGATTCTGCAGGTAGAAAGTTCTCCCTACCTTTATTCAAAACGTATTCATTACTTACTGAGGAAATGAGCCATTGAAGGTTTCTTGAGGTTGAGAGGTACAGGGCTGTCATTAAGGATTCACCAAGTATTACCACATAAGCTGGTAGCTGATGGTGATCATGCTGGGCTGAGCTGCTGTCCCAGTTGCCTGACAAATCAACATTTATTTAGATCTTAAAGAGGTAGAATTCAGATAGACGAGGGAAGTCTATCAATGATGTTTCTAGTTCTGTCCCATAAGTAAAACAGAAGCAGACAGAAGGTCAGAAATCTTTGACTTAATTTATTTGAAAAAGATAGACATGGCTAAACTGGGCAGTCATCTTACCATGCAATCCAAGAAATAATTAGTTTAGAAAAATGCCATTAGTGAGCACAGCTAACCAAGTTTTAGAAAAGACAAAACTCAATTTCAAGAGAAAGAACTTCACCATAAGTGTTTGTGTTTAAAAATTATCAGAATACACAAAACGGGCAACTGGGCTAAGCCCACATAAAAAATAACAAAAATATAATGATGCAGAAATATATAGTTGTCCGTTAGTTTTTAAAATATATTTTCACATAAGTATTTCAAAGAAGCAAAAATTATTCACTCAACATAAATATTAGCAAGAGAAAATATTTTTAAAGTGCATCATCCTTAAAAAATTCATTTTCATATAATACATGGTTACATAGAGATAATTTTAAAAAGTTAATTACAATGTATCTGACCTTGTAACAAGTCCATATATAATTTCTAGTAGTTTGGGTATAAAATCACTCATACTGTGAACATCTGAATGTAATCTATATTTTAACTTGGATGTTTTTCAGCCTAAGAATTGGGAACCTTTGGGTAACCAATTAAACGTAAAAAGTATGATGGATTAACAAGATTGGTAGGTTTTTCTGACATGGTCTACTTTAAGTGAACTTCTGATTATTAAATATTTTATCAATCTCCTAGGGTTTCTTGTTACAGGAACTTCATGAGGAAGAAACACATTAAGGTATGCAGGCAACACTAAATGAATGGAGTTCAGTGAAAGAGGGAAAACTTATATTTTGTGTAAAGCAATACAAATTTTAAAAATACATCAACTTATAAAATTTGAGGTTACACTTCTCAATGTAGTTCCATGGGTAACCAAAACCAACTCTTTCTTTGGAAATGCCAAGTTGCTTCTAAAAAAAAAAGTAGAACTAACCCATAATTCTAAAATAATACATTTTTAAATGGCATGGAAGTTTATCTTACAAAAGCATATAGTAGAAAAAGGCTTCTATTAAAGAAACAGGAGTGAGGTCTGCAATGGAATGGGAAGCAGCATCCCCTCAATGTGCTAGCCTTACTTGTAGGATAGTCCTGAAACAACTACTACAGAATGGTGACAAAGAACAGTGGGGAACAAAAGTGCTGTGCTGACCAACCATTAAAAATACAGATTTGAATAATCACCACATTTTACCTGATGAATGCTGGCATGGTTAGAGTGGCATTAAGACATACCTTCAAGAGTATCTTTCAAACGATTAAGCAGGAGGGGGAAATGTCCTTTCTGAGGGATGGAGATGTAGTGATACTGAATAGCACCAAAGAAAATCAGATCAAATTCTGTACTGAGTCCTGCATTAAGAATGCTAGTGATCCATGTTTTCTACCTGGACTTTAGAGAAATGTGGAAATTCATTATTTTCTTAAAATGTATTGCCACTGGCTAGCACCCCCTAGTATTACCACAGGGAATGAGTATTTTATCCCTAGAGGAATGTCCCCTATACATTAGTTGCCCAGTTTTAGGGGCCATTATAATCAGAAGGTAAATGGAACAAATTCAGTTTACTCGAAAGGAAAACCACCTCCGAATCTAGTAAAATGCTTAGTGGTGCGTGTTGTTAAATGACAGCCAGTAGCCTTTACTGGATCTAATTTTTGTTCTTTCAGGTCCCATTGAATCACATGAGGTTATCTGTTGCACACCAAGAAGGAAAACACTGTACAAATCATAACAATAGCTCTCATCTGCTCAGAATCTGAGGACTTCTGAGTTAGGGCTCTACAGACTGCTCATGCCTCTGACAGCAGTTTTTCAAGGCTTATTATTGGAACTCAAAATGAAATAACCCTTTATGCTGTGACCCATTAAATACGGTATAGAGTATTTAATTGAAATAGTATTTCAAGAAACAGTATTTAAACTTGTTACCTGCTCTACTGTTCCTCTATTTCGCTTTGAAAATATGCTAGTCTTGAAGTGCTAAGTTGGTTTCATGACGTCCAAAACACTAGGAGCTACAGCTTGAAAAACACTGTCCTTAAGGATATCGGTTGCTCTTGAGAAAGTTAAAAAGCAGCAGCCCAGGGTCCGGTGCTGTGGCAGAGGGTAAAGCTGCTGTCTGCTGCACTGACATCCTATATGGGTGCCAGCTGTGGTCCTGGATGCTGTACTTCCAATCCAGCTCCCTGCTGCTAATGTGCTTGGGAGTGCAGTGGAGGATAGCCCAAGACCTTCGGACCCCCACACTCAAGTAAGACCCAGAGGAAACTCCTGGTTCCTGACATTGGATCAGCCCAGCTGTAGCCATTGCAGCCATTTGGGGAGTGAACCAGTGGATGGAAGATACCTCTCTCTCTGACTTTTAAATAAATAAAGTCTGGAACCCAGACTTTACTGAATAATGTTGCTGGAAAATACCAAGGCCAGACAGGTATTTCCATTTTCTTTCTTTTTAAGATCTATTTTAATTGAGAGGCAGAGACGAAGATAGAGGTCTTCTATCTGCTGGTTCACTCCCCAAATGGCCACAATGGCTGGAATGTCTTCTGGGTCTCCCACATGGGTGCAGGGGCCCAAAGACTTGGGCCATCTTCCACTGCTTTTCAAGGCCATGGCAGAGAGCTGGATTGGAAGAGCAGCAGCCAGGACTCATGCCGGCACTACAGGCATAGGATTTACCCACTACACCACAGCGCTGGCCCCAGGTATTTCCATCTTTATGTGGCACACACTTTCAGCCCCCACACGCAAACTAACCAAATACTTTGTCCCTACCTTTTTAATACAGGGGCCTATCAAAGAGACACTTGGTTAACCTGAACGATCAACTAATATTGGCAACTGATGACTAAGGTACAGAATTTTTGATACACAGTCTTGTTAAAATTTTTTACCAATTAGAGGATATTACAGGGTTATGTTTCTAAGTAAGGAACTAGGTGCATAGATATTCATCAGATTATTACTGCTACAGCTCACTATTAGAAAAAGAGATAATTATGATAGAAGAGATCATGTAAATTTAAGAGAACATTCTTATTTAGCTGTAGGCCACAGGATAGTTGCATCCAAAAGGATTAGGATTACAGAGGAAAGAAAAGAAAGGGCTGCCTGGACGTGGTAATGGTTATTCAAGGACGAGAAAAGAAGCCAAACTAAATTGGCCCTGGGACAAATCCCAAGAACTTGCTAAACAGCAGAGGAAACTGTAAAAGGGAAACCACTGGAGAAATGTACATGCCCTTTGATTCAGTATTCTAATATTTTGTGCTAGACATCAAAGTTGTTGTTTCTGATGATCCTGGTTTTCTGGAGAGTTGGCAGGGAATAGAAAATCTGCCTTGGTCCTCACAGAATTAGCACTGGCCAGAATATATGCTATGTTAAAGTTTATGTATTATTTGCTTACTGTATCCCCAGGCCATTGAGGCAGAGGACAAAAAACTCAGAACCTTGTCCCATAGCAACTAGTGAACAACTATGATAAGCTTAATGTTTTCAAGCGCATAGCCACTAAATGTATTTAAATTTAATTCAGGCAAAATTATTTTCAAATCCAGTAAGATTCTGGACATGTTAAATGAAAAGGACTATAGAATCAAACACAGATCTGTAAAACTGTAAAATGCTATGCTAACAAAGACTGGCTCATTCTCTAGTGATCTACTGAGTCTTAGAAGACTATCTTCCTCTCAACAAAAAAAGTAAGAAAACAACCAATAACCTACAGTCTCTGAAACTGTGAGTCCTTCTACTCTAGACAGGGATGTGAAGGGAAGGGAGGCGATAGGTAGATGATTAGTAGCGAAAGAATAAGAGACATTTCTAGGTTTGTATGGGTAAGGGAACAGGAAGGATAGGCACATTGGCTTTGTAGGTGGAATAGTTACAAGAGCCACGTTCCTGCCAACGGAACTACCAAACAGCAAACATCATCTTAAGGCTTTTAGGCAGACAACCATTAGATCTATTTCTACTAGTGAAGGCTCTTTCACTTCACTGAGACACGCTCAGGGAATTATTTTTCTGAGAACGCTGACATCAAGAAATTGGTGTAGGTAATAAGGAATCTGACTAGTGGCACTAAACAGAACTCCAGCAAAGCAACATTTCAGATGAGGACAATCTGATGCAAGTTTTCTGCCTACCTCTACTTTTGGGTTTTGGGAGGAGCTCAGCAACAGAAAAAAAAATACGTACCTTTGAACAAAGATCATCACTGGGACATACACTATCACACGGTTTGAAATTTGTCATCTTTTGATTCAATTTAACCAAGAAAAAACATTCTAGACGCAATTACTGATAATAAACAATGTTCTGTAATCAGAGGGAAATCTATAATACATAGTGGAAGGATTTTGTCAGCAAGAAATACAATAACAGTCTGCATGCTGTTCATTTTAGCTTTTACAACAAAGCAAGGGTTTGAAGAGCTTGAGAGTTCACGACCCACTGACTATACAGAATCTTCAATTCCAAAAAGTTTATAATAATTTGGGAACACATAAAACATGCATTGAATACTCTGTATTATCAGTAACTAAATAAAATAATGCACCCATCATTCTCTTTGTAGTTCATAATCAGATATTCATCCCCTTCCATGTAGAATAGCCCGTTAAGGTACAAAGATCTTGGACAAAAACCAAGAAGGACACCCATGGCCTTATTTTGACTAATATACAGCCCATGATTTGTGTTCTGGTGAATTATACATTGAGTGATTTTTATTTGAATATACACAAGGCAAACCGGACATTCTCAATTGTGACAGATTGGATTTTGAGGTACATATTTACTTGGGGGTGGTAGGATTGTTCTGAAGCCTATTGCGTTACATCTAAGATACTGGGCATTTTGCTTACTTCAGGTTAAGCTAGCAGTGAATGGAATTATTATTAAGGCTTTAGGAATTTTCCCTTAAAATCAGCAGTCTATTAAAAACATGACTTAGGTAAACAAAGTAGATCTCATGGAGTTGGCTTGAGGAAATATTTCTAAGGCTTTAAAGTTGTGAGAGATGATCCTTTTTTGGTTATGATTCATTTCTTCAAGCCTTTCTTAAGGTGAGATTTTGAGGAAATATTATATTTTAAAAATTTTTATAATTAATCCTGGTATATTGAGTATAATTTAAATTATCCTTTATTTAAAATAGAAGGAAAAATAATACCAAAATACTTATTTGTAAAAAAGAACTTCATGATTCTCAAGAAACTATCTCCAAAGTCATCTTGACATGACTGAGGCAATGTCTGATAAAATCATATACCGATTACTCAAGGAGGCTGAGGAAGGGTGACATAAGTTTAAAATGTAAACCAATATTAAACTTCGCTCCATGTGGAGACTAATCATGAGCAACCTTTCCACCATTACAGAGAATAAATAACCTGGTTCCTAGAAGAAATGTTTCCTCTTTTACAAGGTAATCTGAATTATAACCAGATGCATGACTCAAGTTAGATAACCAGATGCATCTCTGAAGAGCTGAAATAGTTTAATCACATCACAGTTTTACCTAATTTTTTTTTTTTATGCATCTCGAGTACAAGGTACTTGAAATTACCTCTTTCCAAACAGAGTTTGGAAGGTACAATATGGAAGCTGTAATACTTATTGCTGTGTGTCTTGAGGCAGTTTTTCCTCCATTAGAGGCTTGGAGAAGGTTCTCTTGCTTCTTCTAGCTTTGTAAGGATCCACTGTTGGGGAAATAAACTGATATTTACTTATACATTTCCATTCATTACGTTTTGTTTCATTGAAGTATATAAGGTAGGTGTACACTGAGAGCCAACACGTAACATACTGCAGAAGAGCTCGCTCATTTAAACTGCCGAGATGGCTCAGGACAGTAGTACTGGGTATGCTTTTAAGGTAGAAATAACATTTTTTAAAGGTCTTTGGACTTGAATATTCTTCAAAAAATTCAAAGTAAAATGAACCTTTTTGAAAGAAAAGGATAACCTGGCAGCTGGATGAAGCAACTGGCATAGTATGAAAATTATAAAATTCATTTGAACCTATGTCAATTTTTTATCACAAATAAGAATGATTGCATACAATTCTACAGCTGGTACAGCATGAGAACATTTTTTCACATTGGATATTCTCATGATACATTTCTGTTTTAAAAGATTTGAAATTACATAAATAGAATGTAAATTTAATCCAAACCTTTCTACCAACAATTTCCTTATTTTGGGGCTTCCATGATAGATCTCATTTTATTAAAAGATTTAACAAATATCTGTGCCACTTTAACCTAAGAAGAACCTAGTATGAGTAAGCAAGTCAGGAGAGAGAACTGAGCTCAACAAGCTTCTCTGGATGTTTCTGGCAGAGGAAGAGAATTAAAATAAGCTCTCTGGAGTAAAGTCACAAAATATTATATGGAAAATTTTTTAACAGAGAAACTGAAATAGAGAGGTATGTCCTTCAGCAACATGAAAGAACATGAACTTGGCTGGCACCACAGCTCACTTGGCTAATCCTCTGCCTGCGGCACTGGCACCCTGGGTTCTAGTCCCAGTTGGGGTGCCAAATTCTGTCCTGGTTGCTCCTCTTCCAGTCCAGCTCTCTGCTGTGGCCCAGGAGTGCAATGGAGGATAGCCCAGTTCCTTGGGCCCTGCACCTGCATGGGAGACCAGGAGGAAGCACCTGGCTTCGGATCAGGGCAGCGTGCCAGCCACTTGGAGGGTGAACCAACAGGAAAAGAAGACCTTTCTCTCTGTCTCTGTCTTAATTCTGCCTGTCCAAAATAAAAAGAACTAAAATTGATGCTGTTATGCTCCATTCTGCCTCTCTGGTTCTAGGTGATGTGCATATTTAGGTTTTACTTTTTCTGTTTTCTACTGTTGAGTATGCAAATGTTGCCTAATATCTGTATGTCTAGATAGAAAATTACATATCACATGATAATTGGTCCAAAATATGTGGAGTTGGAGTCCCTTTGGGTATAGATGTGACTAGTGAAATGGTAAACAGTTACACCCAGCCAGAAACTAGTACTGGGCTCCTAGCATCCTACCTTTCTACTACTTTCTGTATTGTTCCTGACTGGGTAAAACCATAAAATACATTCACTTGTAATTAAGAGCACATGGCTCCCTTACTTGGAATTGACACAGCAAGTCTATTTACATGTCAGGAACAGTATCTTAGTTATGATCAATGAGATCAGATAGTCAATTCATAGTTTACATTTTCTTCGGTTTATATACTTTATGAATTATATCAACTAAAGGGATGTATAGTTTATTACAGAAATATGGAGAGTTTTCCAATTCATATCAGTCCTGTTTTGAGGGCTTTGAGGTTAACTGGCTTTCCACAAAGTTCTATAGATAAGAAAGAGTAGAACCAGGTTTTTTGACTGCAGCTGTGACTCCCTTTGCTGTGTCATGCTATGGTACTGTTTTGTTGTTGCTGGTTTTTTATTTTTTCCAATTCATGTCCTGGCTGCTGGTCTTCTGAGCCAGCTCTGTTTATGGCCTAGAAAAGTAGTGGAAGATGGCCCAAGTGCTTGGGACCGTGTACCCGAATGGGAAACCTGGAAGAACCTCCTGGCTTTGGATCAGCCCAACTCTGGGCATTGAGGCCTTTTGGGGAGTGAACCAGCAGATGGAAGACCTTTGTGTAATTCTGCCTCTCAAATCTTATTAAAAATTTTAATAAACTTTTTACTGGAGAGAGTGACCTTCCACCTGTGGGTTCACTCACAGATGAGTGAACTATGGCTGGAGCTGGGCCAGTCCGAAGTCAAGAGCTAAGAGCTGCTTCTAAGTCTCTCACGTGGGTGCCAGGGACTAAGCATTTGGGCCATCCTCCACTGCTTTCCCAGGCACATCAGCAGGGAGCTGGATTGGAAGTAGAGCAGCCAGGACTTGAACCAGAGCTCACATGAGATGCTGGCACTGCAGAGCTGGCTTTACCTGCTACATCACAGTATCGCCCCCATTTCTGTTGGTTTAAATCACTGGAGCTACACTTAGAAAAATCAGCAACATAAGGCTACCCTTTCCCTGCTAGATCTGACTGATTAACACTATAATTAAATTTTATTTCATTGACTTTTTTCTAAACCAAGACTTATAGTTAGGATTTAAAATAAACAAACAATTTTATTTGAAAAGTAGGTAGGAGTGTTGAACTGAACCTAGTGAAAAATGTTTGGTAGAAGTATTACCTAGTTACATATACTAAAATCTGCCACAACACAAAAATAAAAACCCAAATAAAACGTGTTTTGAAAAATACTTCACTTACTGAGGAATTCCTACTTGGGTTAAGACTCATTGTACTTACCCTAGCATCCTCTGGGGTCTTGAAGTTAATTATTTTTCCAAACTCTCTGGCATGGAATACAGATTTCACCCGTTCCTATAAACAGAATATATAACTTCTGTAAGGAGAAAATCCAGTTGCAGAAATACAGTGAAGACATACCACACATTTTCTTTGTCTATTCTCGACACGTCTACCTTATACAAAAAATATTAAAAACCAAGAATGAGAAACCATGAAGAACCAAAACATAAAAGACTATATTCTGATTATTCAGTTTCAATAAACCTAAATTAAAAAGCTTAAGGTGAAGAAGCACAGTGGGTTAGGCCATGACCTGCAACTCCAGCATCTCCTGTGTGCACCTGTTTGAGTCGTGGCTGTTCTACTTCCAATCCAGCTCCCTGCTAATGTGCCTGGGAAAGCAGCAGAAGATGGCCCAAGTGTGTGGGGCCCCAGTCATTGTGGCCATTTGGGAAGTGTACCAGCAGATGTCTATGTCTCTGCCTATCAAATAAATAAACTTTTTTTTAAAAAAGCATATTGTGAGATGTCAATTGTTAGGGTCAAAAGGGTTGATAAGGATGGAAAAGAGGTCAGTCTGGGAGTGGTACTATTATCTTTCCTCTTCAAATAATTGGTCTGACAGTTCTAGGCATCAGCCCATGGAATCACGATTAAATCAAGCTTGAAAGTACTGCATGTCTGTGTATATAAACATATTGTAGGGCTATGTATTTCTTATGTTTTAATCCAGTCTTGTAATGAGAATGTATAAACTGGAGAATGCACAAATAGGGTCTAAAATCCTCCATGATTCTCTTCTACTGTTTGTATTTTGACTATTCTGTTTAGTATTTGTGGGGGAGAACTGTCTAAAAGCAGATACTAAGTATTTGAGAGATAAACAGTGGAACTACTGATGAGGATGATGTTTACTTCTGTAACTATGGGTAGGATCATAGAGGGGACATAGAGGAAATTTCACTCACCTAAGAATTCTTATAGGCAATTTAAATACCTAGGCAAATACAGACTCTAGAAGAAATAAGATTTTTCTATTAAAGATTTCTGATAGAAGGTCTCAAGAAAAGATGGAAGGGGAAAAAAATCAAGGAGGTAAGAGGAAGTGTGATTCTTAGAAAGGGGAAAACATGAATTAGTATGGTCTAGAGGAGAAGCTAAAAGCTATCCATTTTTTTGAATGTAGGGAGGTGGGGTTCTGTTATTGCATATAAAATGAGAGCCCAGTAATGCTGTTGATAATATAACTGGGGTCCAGCATTCTGTTCTTTAAGCCTGAGTAAAACAGCAAGTATAAAGGTAAATCATATCAAGGTACAGTGAGATTTATTAAAGAGGCCTATTTTAGTGTATTTTCAATTCCAGCTTTCAAAAATATCTGTTCAACATACCTTTGCTTCAATGCGCAATCTTCTCCCGTGAACGATGAATGGCTCTTTGGTAAATTCATCAAAACTATACTGCCACTCACATGTAAGTTGTCCAAATGTTCCCTTTGTTACAAACAACACCCCACTGCAGGAGAGGGGAGAAGGAAGGAGGGAAAAGAATCCACTTTAAAAATTGAAGCACTAATATCCAGTAATGACAGGCTACACATTCTTTGCAAGTAAATGTGGAATATTCACCAAGAAAAACTATATTCTAGGCAATACAAAATCTTCGTTAAAAAAACTGAACTTTTACAAATATATGCTCTTAGATCATAGTGGAACTCAACTAGAAACATCAACAGAAATGGTAACATGAATATTTCCAAGGACTTGGAAGTTAAGACACACCTAAATAATCTATAAGTCAAAGAATCTCAAAGGGAATGAGAAAATATTTTGAACAGAATGATAATGAAAATGCAACATAAAACTTAAATGTAAGGTATTTCATAAGAAACAGCAAATATTTACAGAACCAATTATCAACCAACATTTTGAGAAGCTTTCAATAATGAATGAATTACCAGAATTATTTTTATTACTAAGGATCCATGTAAATGTATTTTCTAACCTAAATTAGAAACAAGATTTTCTAACTACATTGAATAGAATCAACATGCCTACAGCCTTAAGATTTGGCACAGGCAAAAAGGCATATTAATGTTAGCTTCAGACAGAAACTTCAAAACACACCATCTTGGGCTTTTTATTTCAATCAATTTTTGTTTTCCCATGTTGGAGGAAGAAGTCAATAAATGAAAATTCCTATAGTTCTATCTATCCTTCCTTGGAATGTCTTTCACAGGATTCTTTCTGGTTGAAACATCAGTTGTAGGTATAACCTGAGATTTCTTTTAAGTCACATACACTTTTAAGTTAGAGAAACAGCTTGTTCTTGGCTGGGATGGAAAAGTATAAACTAAGCTTTCTACCTCTCACTTCAACTTTCTGTCCCTGATCTCCTCTTTCATCAACCCTGGATTACAGATACAGGGAGGACAAACTGAGCAATTCTCCTTCAACCGGGTAAAAACTCAGAGACAGACAGTCTATTATAGCAGGTTCCTACCACTCCCTTTACTGATTCAAAACCTGGAAAGAAAAATCTTAAGTATAAACATCACCTTTTAATAAACTGCAGTTAACTCACTTTCCCCTTACTCTGTGATGATATGAAGGGATTTCAAAAAGTTGTGGAAAATGGAATTAAAAAGTTTATTTTGGTGCATAAGAATTTTGAACTCCATAGTTTCTTCTAATATCCTTTGCTATGAACTTTTAATACATGTGGCCTTATCATACATGTGGCCTCATATAAAAAGATCTATCATATCAAGAAAAATTTTTAAATGTTGCAAGATTTGGGAAAAAACTTTGAAGCTGACTCTTCTTTAACTGGAATGGTCATCACCATTCTGTTATCAAAGGGAGGAACAGTAATAAACAGATTGAAAACATTTTATGAACAGAAATGACTAGTGATACAGTGTTATACATGTTTAGAAAAAGTTACATGTATATTATGGCACATACTTCTAAATGACAACTAGGCAGCCATTTATAAATTAAAGATCTCTATATGCTGACATGAGACAAGCTTCCAGATTGATAGCAAGTAAAAAATTAAAACTCAGTACAGAACAACATAATAGATTTTTAGCATGTCTATTACTATATTCCTGAACAGGCACAGAATATCTCAAGGATACAAAGGAAGCAAGTAAAAGGGGCTGTCTGTGAGAAAGGAAACAGAGGCAGTGGTATCTGAGATAGAATGAAGACTTATTTTTATACGTTTTCCTTTTATTACTGTATGACTTTCCTCCTCATGTTACTTTAATTAAGATAGTACAGTAAATTTTTGACTTAGAAATTATTGAGACTCAGCTGATTTTAAAAACATTAAAAATGATGGGGCCGGCACTGTGGTGGAGTGAGTGAACGCCCTGACCTGAAGTGCCGGCATCCCCTATGGTTCTAGTCCTGGCTGCTCCACTTCCCATCCAGCTCTCTGCTATGGCCTGGGAAAGCAGTAGAAGATGGCCCAAGTCCTTGGGCCTCTGCACCCACATGAGAGACCCAGAGGAAGCTCCTGGATGGGTGCAGCTACAGCCACTGTGGCCAACTGGGGAGTGAACCATCGGATGGAAGACCTCTCTTTGTCTCTTTGCCTCTCCTCTGTGTAACTCTTTCAAATAAGTAAATAAATCTTTAAAAAAAAATTAAAAATGAGTGAAAGTAGAGCAGTAAAGCTGGAGCAAAAGGTACATACATAACCATACTTGTGAATACTGAAAAGAAGCTCTGAGCACTACTTTCTGTTAAGCCCTAACTTTTCCTCCTTGGTCAAATCTGCACCCTGTGCCACCCAGCAATCTCCATCTTAATCTGCACTTGCTCATTCCTTCCCCTGGTTCAACAATACTGACTACTGTCCCCTTGCTCCTCTAATGCTAGACCACAGTGTATTTTTTGCAGGTCTATCTGAAGTTGTCACCATAGCCTAGAGTATCCACAAAAATGTTATGTTTCTACTGGCATATTTACTTATGTTAATAAATTTATATGTATTTTAATGATTTTAATAATTTCAAAGAGGTTAACTTTATGGAATTTCTGTACTCACCTGAATTGACTGAAACAAATACTAGCATTTAATTTACAAGTATGTCTGCACATGACTATGTGTTCATCTGTATGCATGCACAACACTGAACACCAGGCTTGCAGAGCAAGATCAGAGCTAGCAGGGATCAATGTGATTAAATGGAACAAAACAGACCTAACAACTTCTCTTACCTCAGGAGTGGCTGATAACTAATGCATTATCAAATTACACTAGAGAAGGAAATCAAGTTACCTTCTGGTTATCATGAACATATCTGTTTTATTGATCATAACATGGGTAAAATATCTATGTTTTGCAAATCTTCCATTTTCCATGACCTAAAAAAAAGTGAGACAATAAGAAAACATGATATTACAATAATACCTTAAGATACTCTAAAAGCCATTTTTTTGACAGAGGTAAGTCATTAACATACTTAAGCAATAAATATACATGCATCAGAAAATTTAAGCATTTACAAAATCATCGCTGTTACCGTTCTTAAAAGCGATTACTCACCTGCAGCAATGTCAGTCATTAATTTTTAGGAGCTATTGTTCTCACATAAAGTTTAAATTCAGTCCAATGTACTTTTAAACTACTATAGTAATTTTATCTTAGTATATTTTTATTTGAACACATCTGTACCAAACTGCTTGAAAAAACTAACACATACCTGAACATATGCATCACATAAATTACTGCTATCATCTGCCTTGGAAGTCTTCTCTGAAAGTCCCCATCTGCCTTGTAAACAAGCTTTTCTTTGTCAGTCTCATAGTCCATTAAAAACTAAGGAGCAAAGTTTCCAAGTCAATGGAGGACTCCAAGGCCTACTTCACATATGTAATGGTCTTTTAAATTTATTTTCCAGACTGTTTTTAAAAATTCCATTTTCAGTAACATTTGCTCCACGAATGGAGTTACTTGGACTATTTAAGATATTTATCAGGCTATACTATTTTATAAACATATGTATCATATGCTACTATTTAAAGGCAAGCAATATAACTAAAATTCCTCAGAGTCACGTTGAGGATTTGGCCAAAATGTCAGACATCTTGAAGAAATTCCAAGAGATTACTGAGATTTTTAAAAATTGTCTACCTTGAAGCTGTTTTAAAATTCTAAATTATTTGGCTTTAGAACAAAGCTAAGCAGTGACTTAATCTTGATATAGAAAGATTGTAGATTAGTGTTCACTTTTATTGGAGGCCAAAGTTTAAAAAAACAAACAGTAGGATTAATGCTAAATTGTATGGAAGAAGTTCCTAACTTCAAAGATTTGAAAATATTGAAGAAAGTATATCATTACTATATAGGTAGTAGGAAGGACAAATAAACAGACATCTTGTATTACAAATCAAAAAGATAACCACAAATTCAGAAGGCATAAATTTATCAGATAAATTCTAAATTATATATTTATATACAAATTATAAATTTATAAATGGAGAACCTAGGTGAAATGTATGTTTTAAGAAAATAAAATTATTAGAGAAATATCAAATATATTAGAAATTAGTTACAGATGAAACTCAGGTATACAAAACCTAATGAGTTTGTAAATATAAACAAAAAATGGGTAATAAAAGGATAAGTATACATAAGTTTAACAAGTAATGTGTAGACCGTGATAAAAGCTATAATACTTAGAGAAATATTTTGAAAAATCCGTGTTTCACTCTAGATATTCATTATAATAAAGATTTTATTCATCTTCCAAATTTTATATTTATTATTTTTTCCCTCTCAATGTGACCCCAAGATAATGATGATTTTTGAAGGATGGGATGGGAGAAGGAATTGTTTGGGTCAAAATTATGGTAAAATTTATCTAGAATAAAAAAATGTGGTAATACCCAGTAAATTATGAAAGGTAGTGAATAAGAAGAATTACCCTAGTAGACATTAATGTAATTTATAAACTTGCAGTAATTAAACATTTTTGGTGCTGGTCAAAGTGTATATAGAAATACATTCTTTATAAAGAACAGATCACAGAAACTGACAAATATGCACACAGGAATTTACAAAACTCTATATCTGAAAGTAGGAATTTACAACATCTAGAGTTTCAAAATTGGCATATACTATCATATAAATGGTTTATTTTGGTAACTTTTTAACAAAAGTTAGATCATTACTTCACTCTTTACACAAAATTAAGCCACAAAACCATGATTTAAGTATACAAAAATGACTACAAAAGTATTATGAAGAGTTAACATTTATATACTCTTGAAGTGAGAAAGGCCAAAATAAAACATCCAAAAAATATAATTCACAAAAAGATGGTGAGTACACAGAAATTAAACACTATTGAATGGCTGAACTTCAAGCAAATAAGTAATAAAAATCAAGACAATTGGTAAAATGTTTGTCAATACACAGATACAGAACTAATTTCAAAATATGGTGAATTCTAGCAATTCAAATAAACCAACCAAAGGAAAACGAGTAAACCAACAGAAAAATGTACAAAGGATATGAACAGATGGTTTAGCAAAAAAATACTTCATTAATAGGTCATAACCCTCAAATAATTTAAAAGCCATTGTTCAACTCTCAGTACCTAGTTTCTACTTATATACTAACTTTGGGAACTGCAATATGACCTATCTTTCATTACTGTGCATTTTTCTGACTTAAATCTAGGCTGTGCTTATAAGCAATTAAACCTTTTCAACAGCCATAAAACCATCTGGTATAAATAAAAGGTAAAACAAATTTCAAAGAGTAATTCATGCTATACTTTCTGGAGTTCACAACAAACATTAAATGCAACACTTGAAACATGAATGAACATTCTAGTCATTGCAGTCTACTTTGAATAAATTCTATCCTTTTTCAGTGGAGTGGATACACTTCAATAAACATAAAAAATAACTCATTGCTGGTTTCTGTTAAAAACGTGAATATTGAATAAGAGCAGCATTATAAGCAGACTACAAAACTTTAAATCCGCAGAAGCATGGACAGAATGCGATGGCTTATTCTCCACGTTGTAGAGTCAACAAATGCCATGCTTTTTGGTCATTTTCATGCCTAATTATTTGACTTTATACATTATATTTTTGAGGAAAAATAAAAGTTTCAGACCTGAAGACAAGTTATTGTTCATCCAAACCAATCTCCTTTATACATGTAGAAACTGAAGATTAGGTAAAGTATCCAATAAATCCATCTAAATGTTCTCAGAAATCTTGTGTAATTAGGTTAAGATTACAGTTAAGTGACCTGTTTAGGGTTAACTGCAAAACTGGACTCAGAACATAGGTTTCTACACTTAGCTAATTCCAGTACTTTTCCACTACACCACATTTGCTGTTAGTGTTTCAGGCACACTTCCCCCATGGTACCTCAAAGATGTCATTGCTATCCATGAACGCTGGTAGTTTCTGAGGCAGGAAGGTATGGCAGGTTAGCTGAGTTTTTCTAGATCAACAGTATGCAAATAGTTCACTGTCAATATCCTATATTCCAACATCCCAAAAAGACACTATATTGAATGTTCCTATTAATTTGTGATACCGTTTAAAATAAACGGTGCCACGGCTCACTAGGCTAATCCTCCAGCCTGTGGCGCTGGCCCCCGGGGCTCTAGTCCCGGTTGGCTCCTCTTCCAGGCCAGCTCTCTGCTGTGGCCGGGAGTGCAGTGGAGGATGGCCCAGGTGCTTGGGCCCTGCACCCGCATGGGAGACCAGGAGGAAGCACCTGGCTCCTGGCTTTGGATCAGCGCGGCTGTAGCAGTCACTTGGGGCGTGAACCAACGGAAAAAGGAAGACCCTTCTCTCTGTCTCTCTCACTGTCTAACTCTGCCTGTCCAAAAAAAAAAAAAAAAAAATTAAATGAATTATAAAAAAATCAGGGGTAGGAATTACTACACAGGACCTTCACATAAAGATCAAGATTTCATTAAAAGGATTCAGTGTTGCGGCACAGCAAGTTAAGCAACCACTTCGGAAGCCCACATCCCGTTATCAAAGTCCCAATTTCAGATCCAGCTACTCTGCTTCTGATCTTAATAATGTGCCTGGGAAGCAGCAGACGATGGTTCAAGTATTTCAGTCCCTGCCATGCATGTCTGGGAGTTGGATGAATTCCTGGCACTTAGTGTTAGCCTGTCCCAGCCCCAGCTGTTGCAGCCACTTAGGAAGTCAAACAGTGAGTGAAACATCTCTCTCTCTGCATTTCAAATAAATAATTCTTAAAAAAATTGGGTAAAATATGAAGGGATTAACAACAGCTGGTACTTCAGACATGTTAGTTTCATTTATATACTTTAATGTTAAAGGAAATATAATTTTTGCTTAATTCACCAGAAGTATGTATAACATTACCTATCAATTTGATAACTTTCTAAAATAGAAACTGCATTCATTACATGTAATTGTCAAAATCAGCAGATAACAATTAAAATGTATGAGTATTAGTAAAAGTATCCTTTAGGTACTTTAGTAAGTGTAAATAAACCCAAACCAAATTAACACATTATTTGGAAACACAAAATAGGAAATTAATGACAGTGATGTCAGGGTTACCATCTATTAATACCCATATTCCTGTCAGTTCACAGTAGCTTAGAAAAAAGGCATATACCAGAAAATAGCAACACAAATATCTAACACTCTCAAATTAAATTGTTATTATATAGAAGAGTTTCATAACAAAAATATTTCTGAGAAAGTAAACATGAAAAGATAGTTCTTATGAACAAATCACTAACATGGAAGGTTTTAACTCTCAAACAATATAAAGTGCTCATCTTTCATGGGATGTACTCTTAAGGAAATTGGGTAAAGGATAAGAACACACAGTTCAGCAAAGAATAACTACAGATGTGATTAATATCTGACTCTTTTGGAAGACAAAGGTGTCTCATAAAGGTGTGATACTTTTCTTAAAATAAAGCAACACGGAAGATAAAAGGAAAATGAAATTCATCTAGAAGAAAGATAAAGTGATATCAAGAAAATCTAGATAATAAATGGTTTTATAGTGTGATTAATATGAATTAGGAGATGTTGGGACAGAGGAAAGGTTTATGAATAGATTCTGCTCAAAATTTACACTTAAACACCCACAAAATTCAGTGTTATAAAATAGTAATTGTTATCATCATTTTTAATTACTTAAGAAGTCAACAGAAAACTTGCTCAGAAGCAGCTTACTTTTAGAGAAGAACTTAGTCAATAGTGCAATTTCTTCAGAGTTACTTGATTAATATTCAAAGATAAAAATGTCTTACTAATTCATTTCAAATCTGAGACTTGAGTGCCATGGCCAAGAAAAGGCATTCAATTTAGATTTGTGATAAAATACAGAAGTTTATTATCTCAAGCTCAATGATTTCATATATAATTAAATATCAACAAAAGAGAAGTGATGTTAGGTGTATCCTGTGAGGGAGGCTGGATTAAAAAAAAAAAACAACAGATCTCATTGATGGGGTAATCATAGCCTTTATTAATCCCTTTCATATCTCTGTCTCCTCCCATGCTAATGACCTCTCTTGATCACCGCCAAACTACAGGCAGGGACTATGTTAACAGCTTAAGCAAGGTAGGAAAGCTGAGCATAAACCATTGGCTAATACATGAAATCATGTGAAATAAATTATTTTATCTTAAGATATGTAAATTATTCATTGGTATAAGCAAAACAGCTTGGAAAAAGGACAGAATTATGTTCATAAATTAGTTATGCACACTGCAAACACCAGACTATCAACTGACCTAATACATATCTACAAAGAGTCACAGTGGATGTGTCAGGAAACAAAGTCTCACTACAGAAGCTGTGACAGAATCTCCACTAATCAGCATTTTTGAAACCATAACACCACACAGGAGTATACTTGAAAACTAAACTAGCATTTCTTTTAAAACAATGTATAATTAAAAGTTTAAATCACTGAGGTTTTACTGTTTCAATTGCTTACCAATTACTGTGTGGAAACCGTCCCAGTATTTTAATTATTCTATTAACCTTGAAAGGGAACAAAAAAAGCTTAAGATTTAATGATGCTTTTATCTTGGCAAAGAAATAAATGAGGAATATAGAATTTATATATTGGTGGCCAAGAACATGCATAAACTGGCATTCATCTGAAATATCAAAAATTTTAGTTCTTGGGGCTGGTGCTGTGGCGTAGTGGGCTGAGTACTGGTTCAAGACCTGGCTGCTCCTCTTCCGATGCAGTTCTCTGCCAACAGCCTGGGAAGGCAGTAAAAGTTAGCCCAAGTGCTTGGACCCCTGCACCCACGTGGGAGACATGGAAGAAGCTCCTGGCTTCGGATCAGCCCAGCTCTGGCCATTGCATCCATTTGGGGAGTGGACCAGTGGATGGAAGACCTTTCTGTTTCTCCCTCTCTGTGTGACTCTACCTCTCAAATAAAATCTTTTAAAAAATTGAGTTATCAGGTACTATATGATTAATTACATACATTTCCTCATCTTTTTTAATCCTAGCAACACCAAGGCAGTTAGGTAAGCTACAGTTATCTCCATTTTACAGTCTGGAAACTAAGGTCAGCCAAGCAAGATAAAAGATTATAAAGCTGGTAAAGAAAAACGCTGGAACTGAACTCGGATTTACAGATCTCAAGATCCAGGCCCTGAGCCTAAGACTATTGCTGTGTCTCAAATCGTTTTTATTATCAAAATTAGCATAGAAGGACTATAGTCAGCCCAGTATTTCTGCAGATTGCACACTGGTGGATTCAATCAAAAGTATTCACAAAAAATTGCATCCCTCCTGAACATATACAGAATTTTAATGTTACACTGTGCAGTGTAACATCTATTTACTCTAACATTTACATTCTCTTAGGTATTATAAGTAGCCTAGAGGTAATTTAAAGTGTATAGGAATTTGTGTGTGGGTTATATGCAAAAACTAAGCCATTTTATTAGTGGACTTGAACATCCACAGATTTGGGTATTCTCTGGGGACCTGGAATCAATCCTTCATGGATACTAAGGAACAAATGAATGGAGTATGGGTTCAGATATCCCACGTTTTCCAATGCTTCAAATGTCACAAAATACTGAGGGATCATTGTCCCTTTGGGAGATGAATCCTATCTTACATGTCTTTTAATTTCTGGAGCTCCTTAGAGTCTTACATGTAGCAACTGAACAAGACAAACTAAACAAAAACTAAACAAGACAAACTAAACAAACAAGAATGAGACTGAAGATGTGATACAACTAGAGTAGTTGCTGATGTGGTAAGTTTATTTTTTTTTAATTTTTTAAAATTTTTTGACAGGCAGAGTGGACAGTGTGAGAGAGAGAGAAAGGTCTTCCTTTTTCCATTGATTCACCCCACAATGGCCGCTATACCTCGCTGATCCAAAGCCAGGAGCCAGGTGTTTCTTCTGGTCTCCCTTGCAGGTGCAGGGCTCAAGCACCTGGGCCATCCTCCACTGCACTCCCAAGTCACAGCAGAGAGCTGGACTGGAAAAGGAGCAACCGGGACAGAATCCGGCACCCCGACCGGGCCTAGAACCTGGGGTGCCGGTGCTGCAGGCAGAGGATTAGCGTATTGAGCCACGGTGCTGGCTGGTATGTTTATTTCTAATCACCTGAATCACAGCTCAGGGCAATTAAAACTCCTGAGAAATGAGAGGAATCTTGACTATCCTCTTCAAAGCTGTAATCCTAGTATCAATGAAGACTGATATATAACTAACAGTAGTGTCACAGAACTTTTAGAATGAATGAATACTTGGTATTATATTTTTTTTCTTTGTACATAAACTACACTACCAAATCAAGCCAATAAATATTCAATTACAGATACACAATTACATATTTTACTTTTGGCAATTTTAAAATTCAAAGTAGCCTGGCCACTTATTCTAGAAATGTTTTTACATGAAATATCAGCCTTCCATAGCTGTATTTCTATACTTCATGAACTCAAGAACTAAAACTACCTCAGACTTGAAGTATCACGAAAATCTCAAATGCATGTCTCCAAAGTGCTTCTGAGAGTTCTTTACAATGTTAAATTTTAAAATTATACTTCAGTAATTGTCATTAGAAGTGACTAGGATATCAATTTTATTTGCATTCATAACTGAAGACTCAACAAAAACAATCAAAAACATGTTGCTTCTCTTCACAGATGACATTAAACTTAATTTTTATTTTAGTGAACACGGTTTTCAATCTGAATTCATGGAAAAATGAATTGGCTAAGTGAATGTATTCTTTCTTTGATAGGACTTTTGACCAATAAAAATAGGCATTTTGTAACTTATACTAAAGTCTTCTAACACTACTGTTAGGGTGCACATATGCGCGCGCACGCACACACACACACACACATTTCTTACGGAGCTTTACTAAACTCACCTTATGGGTCTTTATGTCTGTCCAAAGTAACTAAAGGAAGTTATAAGGTAGAGCTCTAAAACATCAGTAGAGAAATCATGAGTTTTGTGCTAGAATTTAGCATATTCAGCTTAAGACTGGAGATCTTCTCATTTAATATTCACTGCAGAGTTTTAACTATATTTACACATCTTGGTTAAAAAAGAGGGTAAGTCTCAAATTGAGCCTATTTGAACTTAACATTTCAAGATTTCTTAAAATGGTAAAATGTACTAAGTTGTCTATTAAATAGCATTTATCTCTCTTTAATATATTTACAAACTTAAGGGATGTAAACTCTGAATAAGATTTAGAAAACGAATTAGTGACATCAAATTACTGGATTAAAAACAGAATTAAGAAATTTACTCTTGAGATGAACAGAAAACCCTGAACTTCCCCCTAAGTGGAACCATCACTTCCAGAGACAGACATTATTTCTAACTCTTAATCAAAAAATACTTTTCATTATGTAATACTGGAAGGTTCTAAGTGGATGCAAGATAAATTTAGTGGACCATACAGTTCAGTGTTCTTAAGTCTGAATCTTTGAAAATTATCTAAAGAACCACACCAAGAGATTTTTCCTAAGTTAATAAATTAGGTATGAGAATCGTATCCAAGTTAAATAGGTAATCTCCTTCTCCATGGAATCTGCTTTATCCAGGATATTAAGAACTCTAATTTGCCTGGGTAACACAATTTGGCCCTCTTCAGTTTTCTCATCCCATTCAGAAGTGTCCTTCTGGAGAGGAAGAGTTAAATAACAAAGAAGAGTGCAGTCCAATAAGCCTTTTGTCTCCTAGTTCTTGTCCACTTACTCAAAGTTTCAGATGAAGCCAGCGGAAGAGTGTTCAGCACTACTCTGGTGATCTGACTGCTATCGTAAGCCCTTTCTTCCAGATTAGCTGTAATTCTTCAGAAGGAAAAGGAAAGACCACGCAGGATGGCTGGAGGCAGTTATCTTCCAATTGTTACTAAGGCAGTGTTTGAAGCTAATTATAAACGTCTGTAATTTCTGAAAGAAAAGACATACACAGCAAACAAAAGCAGCCTCCCTTCTACAACAAGTTACAGAGTATAAGTATGAAACTTTTGTAGAGGATTCAACAACAACATACATAAAATTCACAAATACCTGAAGTGGTAAAGAATTTATTACTCCCATGGGACAACTCAGCTGTCAACATTCATACACACTGAAGGGCACAGGAAGTACACATACATACATACATACACACACACACACACACAAATTTTAAGGAGAAGACTTTTTTTTTTTTTTGGACAGGCAGTTAGACAGTGAGAGAGAGAGACAGACAGAAAGGTCTTCCTTCCGTTGGTTCACTCCCCACATGGCCACTACAGCTGGCACGCTGCACCGATCCAAAGCCAGGAGCCAGGTGCTTCTCCTGGTCTCCCATGTGGGTGCAGGGCCGAGACACTTAGGCCATCCTCCACTGCCTTCCTGGGCCACAGCAGAGAGCTGGACTGGAAGAAGAGCAACCAGGACAAAATCCAGCGCCCCAACTGGGACTAGAACCTGGGGTGCCGGCGCTGGAGGCAGAGGATTAGTTAAGTGAGCCACGGCGCCGGGCAGGAAGACATTTTTTAAAAGGAAAAAATTAAAAAGTAGAAATAGGTTTAGTGAAAAAGCTTCTGTACCAGCTATAGAAAATAAACAAAAGCATCTGTTGGCTGTTTGTATTCTTCACAAATAAAGATGATCACACTGGTAATCACTCTACGAATGTGATGCTGTTTCAATCTTTAGCTAGTAACATTGTTTATAAAAATATATAAAGGACTAGAAATATATGCATATTGTAACTATGTGAATAAAAAATTTAAAAAGGAAGTATCTTTTAAGTGGTAAGGAGGCAAAGAATATTTTTTCTATTATTTTTTACTTTTCTTTAATGAGTATAGTCATATATACAATTTCAAAAATTATTGGGCCAAAATAATCTTTGAAGTTCATTTTACCACAAGCTTTTTGAAATACCCTTGTATTAGCTCTAACAAAATTAAATGACATGCCAAGATTTATTAAAGATATTCAGAAAATCTTTGAAGATAGAGTTAGGTTATTGGTTAATTATAATTTATAGTAGAAAAATAAAACAGACCACATTAAGACAAATTATATATGTAGCTATGTCTCTGATTATTCTGATTATTGGTTTTTAAGAAACATCAATAATACATACAATATTTTGGATGCTAACGTAACTGATCCTGAGGAATGGCATAGGCAATTTAGTAGAAATCTTTATTATTTCATTGCTTAGAATAAGTATATACAATGAAGAAGATTAAATTGCTTTATGAAGTTATTAAAATTTATTTAAAAACTGGTATTTTGAAGCACACTATTGGAATCTATAAGCTGGTTGATATGGTGTAACTGCTAAATAAATTTATCACACTGGGAGATAACTGTAGACATGAAAGTATTTTACTATATTAAAGCAAACCAAAGTATAAACCCCTATATATAAAAATCTTAAATTATTCTAATTAGCTCTTTAACACAGACCTATTTAAAATGTTTTATTCTCCTTTGATTCAGAAATTTGTTTTTATATAACATTGGCTATACTCAGTGTACATCATAAATTGAGACATTCATACAGTGAAATTAAAGATTAATGGCCTAAATATTTTAAATTAATGTACACTGTCCTCAAAGCTGCAAAGATAGAAAATAATATTTTTTATACATACTCATAATTACTACCTGATCTAAATTAATAACCTGTGTGCACACTTAACATCATCTGATTTAAACCCAATAGAGGTTTTAATATTTTGAGGCTATTATACATTCTTTGGCAAGGAATCTACCAAATGATAAACTGAAGCTTAGAGCAATGTATCAAATACTATTTGGGATGCTTTTGTGGTCCTTCTCCCATCACCAAGCTTACTGCAAAATTTCATTACAGGATTTAAATCAGACAAAACAGTAGCTATGATAGCAGTAATTTTCTTAAGTGTTTTTCACATAGAATACTGAATTCTTAGTCATATCTCTACAATAGTTCCAGCTATACATTTTAAAAAGACTTTAAAACTCAACTTAGCATCGCATTCATGATGCTTTACATGATTTCTAAAGCTAAAATATACAAAATACTGATATTAAACACTGAAGAAAACAAATTTATTTTTAACTTTCTATAAGGAAAACTGAAAGTCAGCAATATTACTTTGGATTTAAATTTCTTTTGTCTATATCCAATGTGAGTACCAAGTAATTTCATTTACAGGCTCTTATTAACTTAAGGTTATTCTATGTATTGGCATGGGTTTCTACAAAGTTTTCTTCCTACCAGTTTTCAAGGTTATTCAAGTGTCAAGCAGATACAAATGGAAAGAAACAATCTCTAAAGGTAATCACTCCTATAGGGAAAAGAGAAATCTTCCTTCCAATTTTCTACACGTAAGCAGTGATCATATAGAAATCTAGAACAAAAATAGAAGGATATGGAAAGGTATGACATTCCATAATGAATTTCGAACATAAAACAGTCTTCAAAAAGTTCATGGAATATGTGTATTATGAAAAAGCACATATGCTGGTGGGAAGCATTGTGGCTTAGCAAGCTAAGCTGCCGCCTGCAGTGCCAGCATCCCATATGGATGCTGGTCTGAATTCTGGCTACTCCACTTCCAATTCAGCTATCTTCTAATGGCTTGGGAAAACAGCAAAAAATGGCCCAAGTGCTTGGGCCCCTGAACCTGTGTGGGAGACCTAGAGGAAGCTCATGGCTCCTGGCTTCAAGACTGGCCCAGCCTGGCTATTGTGGCCATTTGGGGAATGAACCAGTAGATGGGAAACCTCTCTCTGTAACTCTGCCTTTCTTTTCTTTTTCTTTCTTTTTTTTTTTTTTTTGACAGGCAGAGAGGACAGTGAGAGAGAGACAGAGAGAAAGGTCTTCCTTTGCCATTGGTTCACCCTCCAATGGTCCTCACGGCTGGCGCGCTGTGCTGATCCGATGGCAGGAGCCAGGTGCTTTTCCTGGTCTCCCATGGGGTGCAGGGCCCAAGCACTTGGGCCATCCTCCACTGCACTCCCTGGCCACAGCAGAGGGCTGGCCTGGAAGAGGGGCAACCGGGACAGAATCTGTTGCCCTGACCGGGACTAGAACCCGGTGTGCCGGCGCCAAGACCTGGAGGATTAGCCTAGTGAGCCGCGGCGCTGGCCAGACTCTGGCTTTCTAAATAAATAAATAAATAAATAGCTAAGTGTGGATTTTAAGATTTTTTTGCCCCAAGAGTTACATGTTTTCATTTTCACAAGCTTTGTGAAATACCCTGATAGTTTTCTCTGTCCATTTAAAAAGTTTTGACTGTCTATTTAAAAAATTCAATTAAATATAGAGCCACTATTAAACAAAAAATCTGCTCATCTAATTAAAATGCTAAAAGTGAACTAATTTATATGTATTTCATGAGGAATAAGATATTTTTGTCCAGTATTTTCACCAAGAAAACAATGTTATAAAACAATAGAGCAGTTTTCAGTCTTAAATTTTTAACTAATGAAAGCAACAAATACATTTTTGCAAAACTGGAAAATCATTTAAGATCCGTGCTGAAAGAAGTTTGAGAATATTATTTAACTGTGGCAGAAAAACAGAAATAGAATCACAACAGTAATTATACTGTTGAAGAACATATTTCAATGTTAAAGGCTAAGAACTACATGATGAAATCCTAAGAGCACATGAGCAAAATTTACTAGGTTTTATTATAACAATGTTTTAATTACTTACACTGTTGAAGAAATTTTTTTAAAGTAAAATCCTATCTCTATTTTCATTAAAATGGAAAAATCACTGTTGAAATAACCAGAACTTTTTCTCTACAAATCCTTAAGAAATAGAAGTTTAAGACCATATTCATGAAATGTATACTATAGGATGGTCACTGAACAAATACAGGAAACCAGTAAATATTTTATAAACAAGAGTTTCAGGCCAGCACCGTGGCTCAACAGGCTAATCCTCCGCCTTGTGGCGCCGGCACACCGGGTTCTAGTCCCGGTCGGGGCGCCGGATTCTGTCCCGGTTGCCCCTCTTCCAGGCTAGCCCTCTGCTGTGGCCCAGGAGTGCAGTGGAGGATGGCCCAAGTGCTTGGGCCCTGCACCCCATGGGAGACCAGGAAAAAGCACCTGGCACCTGGCTCCTGCCATTGGATGAGCGCGGTGCACCGTCCGTGGCAGCCATTGGAGGGTGAACCAACGGCAAAGGAAGACCTTTCTCTCTCTCTCACTGCCCACTCTGCCTGTCCAAAAAAAAAAAAAAAAAAGAGTTTCATTATCTTCTCTTTTACAAAGCCCTTGTGCCTAGCAAAGCTGGAAAGAAAGAGGTCAATGAAGATTATTTCCATACCCTTCCTCAAGCATACACAATATAAAATTGGCTGCATTCTTTCTAGTTTCTAGTAGACGCAGGCGTCTATACAATAGGTTGTGTTCTTTCTAGATTCTAGTAGGGATTTTTGTTTCATTTTTGGCCAGTGGTGGGATGGTAATGAGTACATGACAAAGACAAAGCCAGTCTCTGACACAAAATCAAAGTCACTGACTGTTTTATTGGTTACTGTTTATACTATTTTTAGGGTTAGGGTTAGGTTTAGGGTTAGATGATGAGAATACTGCCAAAATGATGAGAATACTGCCATGAAAACAATAATTATTTGTTATTTACATATTTATTAGTCTTAATACACAAGACAACTTGATTTCATTTTATTTTAAATGAATGCAAGACAGGTAGAAATAAGGGCTGATTTTTCAAAAAGCTGTTTTGGTAAATTCAATATTTTAAATTCTAAAATAATAATTTTCAAAGAACACAGAATAATCATTCAGAAATAAGAACTTGAGAAAGCTAAGAATTAGAAAAGACATAGAAATTATAGGCTGAATCACTTAAATTTTAAGTTCAACATTTAAGCCAGTTATGTACTATGATTTAATATAAGCAAAGTGCTCACCGTAACTCAAGATAAATGTTCCTTTATTGACCCCAAAGCAAAGCTGTCATAAGGGATTAAGTGTTATTACTACCTCTAATCACTTAATTTTTATACTTTTCCTCTATATTACCCTGAAAGAATGCATTATTATGAAAATTATAATATCCTGAGTTCATAATATTTATAAAAGGGACAAATAGTATGAATTTAATTTATATTTAACAAAATATATAAAGTTAAACACTACAAAGTAAACTAAAGAAGTGAAAAAAAGCTTTTTTCATTTTCAGTCTAAAATAGTGTTTCACTATCTAACCTTTCATGACAAATCTTGCTTTCTAATCATAGCTGTTCAGCCTGTATCACTTTGGAATAGAACAACAAATCCACACTGCTTCAAGTTACATAGTTTATTGTTATTAAAAGAAATTTAACAAAAATATCTTTAAATGCTTAATAAACATAAAAAACACTGAATAGCTGTTATTATCTTTCTCTACTTTTTATACAATGGTATAATGTTACAGCCAAGAAAATTTACAGATAACATTTAAAAAAAAGCATTTGCTAACAAATAAGCAGATAACCTAAAACTACTGAACACTAAAAAATATTTTTAGGTCTAACTTTAAATCTTAAAGACAAACTGTATACTACAAAGCTAAAAAATAACTACATTTTTAAAGCTTAAAGACAAATTGAATAATAGAAAGCTATAAAATAAATAAATCTATAATATATATAATATACAGTATATCCTATTTTGTATTTTAAATATATTTTTTCTGTGCTTAAATAATGCAATTATTTTGCTTTATGAGATGTGCAGAAAAACATTTTAAAAGGAAAAAATATTTCACCTCCCTCAAAATGCACATATGGGCATTATGACAGCAGTCATACAAAACATGTTAATGATACATTCCAAGTAAAATGACAAAAAACATATGTCTTTTAACAGTTTAGATCTGGCTAATCATCATCATCATCATCATCACTACTGCTACTGTGAGTCATAATCCTCTCCCTGTAGACCTGAATTTTCTGTAAGCATGGTAAAGGAAAAAAGAAGCACAAAAATTAGTTAAGTATGGAAAACTTCTTGGACACATAAAATTATGAAATGTTCAAGGAATCAGAATATTTTTAATATAGAGTTCTCAACTTTGACTCCAGATATAATTAATTATGGATATAACATTCCATAACTTAATAGAGTTAAGCTCAATCCCATGGTTGGTATAAAGTCAATGTATAAAATGGTTTTACGATACTAATAAGGTATTCTATGATTCATGAAATAATTCATTAAAATTATTTAAGCACTATAATAATGTGCTACTTTCTAGACAGAAATGTATACAATGAAGGAACACATTTTATGTTTATCCATTCCATATGGGCAAATATAGAACACCTTTTTTAGAAAAAAGAAAATAAAAGGAGAGACACTTGAAAGTGTCATTTTCCAAGGTACCATCATTAAATCACTTAGATGAGATGTAGGCAGATGAGATTTTACTTTCAGTTTTTGTGTATTTCCCACAGTACTGATTTCACATATTTTAAAGAGCTTACTAATAACACAGTAGAGTTTTGATTTAAAAAAAGCACCCTACCACTAAAACAACAATCTATGTCTTATATCTTTTCTGTTAACCAAAAAACATACCAAGGCATCTGGCATATCTGTACAGTAACTTCAGCAAATACTGTTTTTTAAGTTTGCTGAAACACAAATAATGTCTGATTTCCAAGTTTTAGTCATTTAAAATAGCTCTTTGTAGCAATAAGTGCTAAGGCTGTCCTAAAAATAATTTTCATCTTTAAAAATATATAGCCAAAAGTTGTTTCTTTAAATTCCAAAGTTTAAGCCCTCAGAAAACAATTAATGAAAGTGTGAGATAAAACTACTTGTTACTTAAGTCAAATTACTATCTATCAAAAATTTGTGGTAACTCATGGCTTCTTTATACTCAAACATTATAATCTGTTACCTAATAATGATGATCATAGATTTCAAAATTCTTACTACTCATCCTTAATTCCTACTAAGTTTATTAAAATAGATTCTCAATAAATATTTAAAAAATTTTAAAAGATGATTTGAAGAGAATTCAGCTTTCAGTCTAGAAAAATGTTAGTAACATGTTAATTGTACTCTAACAAGGGAAGGCAGATATTGGGTAGAAAATTGTATTTCAATAGTATTAGCCATAGGTGACAGTACAAATTTGCTATTTTCCAAAGAATGACATGAGGTTATTGTAGAGATTGAACAACATGCTCTTCAGAGCACAACCTTTCAACAGATTGCCAGTTCTATTTCAACAGGCAAGTATTGATATTTTTAAAGCATTTTAAAATCATGCTATAAAGTCACTTTATTAAACATTCAATATTAAATCTATGCTTACAATTTAATATGTAATATTTAAGGCTCAAAGATTTGAAGTTATGTTTTATATATTATATACTCTATGTATTAGGGGTAAAATACTAGTTTTAAATCTTTACCCTGATTACTTAAACATGAGAATATTAAAATATCAAGGCTATAAAAGCAATTCTACACTCAGTGTGTTATTACCATGAATATTTTCAAGTCTATACAACATAATGCCTTCTTGTTTTTTCCAGACAAGTGATTTAATTTAGTAATCCACATCTAAATCACAGAAACAACTTTACCATTGGTGTAGCAGGAATACGATTACTATGTTACCTACACCATAATTCCAGATTTTAAAAAGGCAGATTTACCAAGTAGAAAGTTGTCTGAAAGATAAAATATTCTACCTTCAACCTGCCTATTCCAAACATTATCCTTCCTTACTAAAAGATACTGGTTTTCATCTGAACTGCTTATTAAATCCCACAAGGTTTTACAGACTAAAGTAGGAAGAGGACAATGGCTATTTGAACATCTTCAAAAGAAATGCCTAAGAACCAATGAATAATGTGCAACAGTAGTATTCCTGAGTTTTATTTTTCCTTCTTCATGACTAATTAAATATGAGGATTGTATCTGGTTAAAAACAAAAACAAAAACAAAAAAACCAGCCACTAGTGGTTTGCTAAATAGGAGGAGGTACCCCAAACAGAAATGGTCTGATTTGACTAAATATGTACCATCAACTATGAGGGTACATAAGGCACATTGGAGTTTAAAAAATCTAGCAAATCAGTGCAGACACAAGAATATCTATAAAAGATGCGATTCACTGAAATTCCTGTAAGAAGGTTACCAATACAAAAGGTTTTCTTTGTATTCAGAATATTTAAACAGCTGTGCGTAGTTTATAAATTTTAAGACTACACTCTAATGTTGGCTTTCACTTGCAAAGTCATGCATTAACTGTTTTCATATCAAACTTTTTGATGCCTGTAAGAAAGAAAAAAAAATCTTATAGTAAACAAATGTACTTTAAAATCTAACCAAAGATAAGAAACTTATAAATGAAAGTAAACAAAAACATAAGTGTTCAAATGATTAAATACACACTTAAGGCATTATATAGCTATCGTTGAAAAATCCTAACTTGACTGATTTAATTTTAATGTTTAAGGTGTTTCTTCACTTGCCTGTAGCATTTGATTTCCAGTGCCATCCCTCAACCTGTAAGGTCTGATAACTCCATCTTCACTGAAGAACCGAGGAGGCCGCAGACTCTCTACTTCAGAAGTCTCTGTAGCTCTAGAGGAAAAAAAGATTATTTCATTTAAAAATTATTCAGAAGTTCATCGATCACTATAAAATGCAAATACCACAGAGAATCCTCTTTTAGACCAAATGAGAGTCCCAGATCATTTCTCTATTTTTTTCTTTCTTTCACTTGAGTCATCACTGCTGCCTACCAGGGACTACACTAGCAGGAAGCGAGGGTTGGAGCTGGAGCTATCAAACTCGTATTTTGACATGGGATGCAGGCATCTTTTCTTTTTTTTTTTTAATTTCTTTATTTTTATTTTTGACAGGCAGAGTGGACAGTGTGTGTGAGAGAGAGAGAGAGAGAGACAGAGAGAAAGGTCTTCCTTTGCCATTGGTTCACCCTCCAATGGCCGCCGCGGCCGGCGTGCTGCGGCCGGCGCACCACGCTCATCCAATGGCAGGAGCCAGGTGCTAGGTGCTTTTCCTGGTCTCCCATGGAGTGCAGGGCCCAGGCACCTGGGCCATCCTCCACTGCACTCCCGGGCTACAGCAGAGAGCTGGCCTGGAAGAGGGGCAACGGGGACAGACCCCGGCGCCCCAACCAGGACTAGAACCCGCTGTGCCGGCGCCGCAAGGTGGAGGATTAGCCTGTTGAGCCATGGCGCCAGCCCGGGATGCAGGCATCTTAACCTGTGTCTTCGCCCCTAGGCCAAATGCCCACCCAATACCTCTCTATTTTTAAATGTTTTCATGACACAAATAATATATATTCTGTAGAAAACATTCAAAATTAGAAAAAAATTAGAAAGCTCTAAAATCAACTATAATTTCACATTTTAAGAAAGTAGAAAAAGAGAACCAAGTTAGACTCAAAGCTAGAAGAAAACAGAATTTAGAACAAATGACTTAGATAAAAGAAAAAAATAGACTCAATAAAATAAACAAAACGGTTCTTTGAAAAAGCCAACAAAATGACAAACCATTAACTGGATCGATGCAAAAAAATAGAGACAAATCACTAATATCAGAAAAATTATTGCTGAAAACTGATCCGTCTAGCTTCAAGGGGTGAGTCCACAGATTAAACCAAGTGGTTTGCTTGCTTGTGAGTCCATGGATTAAATCAAGCAACCTCCCCCAAAAATGAGGATGTCCCCCACTAGATATGATACTGCAGAGGCAGCCACAGTGTGTACATAGTCTGATAAACACGAAGATGGACTTCTGCAGCCACGGAGTAGCCCAAATGATCTTGTGTTATCAGCTCCTCCTTTTGCGGAAGGAGAAGAGGCTAAACAGTTGTTCCTAGGCTTATCACAGCTTAAGTTATCCCCTGGAGAGTCTTTTATTGCATGGGAAGCAGGAACATAGTTTTCGGTATAGGTGACACCCATGGTACTCACATGACCAACCCTAGTAACAGTACAAGCCTGGAGATATGACAAACACTATTAAGATGAACACATGTGCTGGCCATGTGGCCCGTTAGCCAACTGCCTGTGTTGTTACTGCCTAAGCATAAGGGAGACAGAGGAGGAGACCTGGTCTGTTATCACCAGCTGGGATGTCTTCCCTTCCCTGCTACCATTGTATCAAGAGATAAAACAGATGCTTATATATTGTCTGAAGGATGTGACTTGCCTAGGATGGCTTCTGTTGCTGTTTGTCTTTTCGAACAGACTGATTCAAGCCAACAGCATAGTTTGAAGGGCTCATACGTATGTCTTGGTGCAAAATGTATCACACTGTTAGGTATGCACCGAGTTCAGGAGCAACAGGGAGATTCCCAAGGCACATCTAACAGAAAACTGGACCTGGCTGACTTCCCAGAACCACTTAAGTCCAACAGGGTGCAAACCTACAAAGCAATCAAAAACCCATAATGGGACCGAAATAAGTGCCACCCCTTCGCTGGATGTCATTTGAAATGGCTGAATATGGTTGCTCAGGCAACAGACAGAGCTCAGGCAGAGGGCCTACATGTGAGTACAGCAGCAATGGCTAACTAAAAGTCATACCATGGAATGGGTCCCATGGGAAATATTATCAGAGTTACAAAGCTCAATTTTGGTAACACGTGGGCCCAAGGAGCTGCCCTATGGGCACAGAAAAATTAACCTGTTTAAGATGTAAAATGTTGGAATCGTAAGAAAATCTGGGCAAACAGGTTGGCTAATAACATTAAGATTACATGATGCTATGTCCTCTTATCTGTGCCTCTATGGTAAACAGACAGGTCCGGTGACAGATCCATTTTCTGCTAGTCAGTGGGCCCAGCAGTTGAAAACAGTGACTTCCTGGCTGAGAGCCAGCTGCCGTGCTACGCTGCTGGCTGAATAAAAAACATCCCGACGACTCCAACAGTGTTATTTCAGTTTCCAGCCTGCGCAGCCAAGCTTGGATCCAGTCTCTTTAGGTCTGGCAATTACCCAAGTTGGCCCTACACGCCATCACAAGCATCACCAGTCATACAGAGAAGGCTATACAAAGATGACGGCTGCAACTGGACTGGTGCAGCCACCAGCAAAGGACTGCCTGCAGCCACCAGGAGCCAGAAGCAGCACAGCAAAAATGCTTCCTGCCAGATACCCTGATTTCAGGCTTCTGGCCTCCAAAGCCAGCAACAAATACATTTCTCTTGCTTAAGTCACCGAGTATGTGGCAACTTGTTACAGTGGCCATAGGAAACACAATAAAGTATACAAAGGATCTCTGCATTTTTCCTAAAACTGCATGCAAATCTATAATTACTTCAATCTAAAAAACAGATACCACCAAGTGCTGTGGAAAAAGACAGAGACACTGCATTCACAGAATTTCCATTCGGGCAAGAGAGAAATAAACAAGGCAAATACGTAGTATATTAAATAGGTGCCAAAGCATTAAAGATATTTAAAAAAAGAGAGAAAGAGCGAGTATCTAGGGTGGCAGTGAAGCATAAAGGGAAGCTTTAGAGTGGTCAGAGAAAGACTCACTGGGAAGCTAACTTTTTATAAAGCAAGTAAGCCACACCGACAACTGGAGGAAGAGTGTTCTAAGTGTAAAAGTACTGCGAAGATAAGGAGAGGGGACAGCATCCCCTCTTGTGAAGTTCTACACCCAATTCTCAAATGAGACTTAAAATACTTGCACCTAAGACAGATGGGGTGCTGGTGGGATTTCTCTATCGCTTAAACAACAGGATAAACTGGGATTATTTGCCTCCTGTCCTCTGGACTCCTTCCTCAACTACTCTCTACTATAAAGGCTACTTTTTTTTTTTCAGTCTCCTTTGCTGGTCCCTCCCCATCCTCCAACTTCTAAGTGTTGGTGAACCTAAGTGCTAAGTGCTTGGACCTCTTTTTTCTTTCCTCCATTTTCATTTCCTAGGCGATTTCACCCAGTTTCAAGGGATTAAACACCCTGTTACAGGCTTATAAATCTCACATTTCAAAAAAGTTTCCATCCTACATTTCAAAAAATTTGAAAGAGAGACAAACCGAGAATCCACTCTACTGCACTGGTTAGCTCCCCACATGCCCGAGATGGACCCAGGCTGGCCAGGAGCTGGGAATTCTGTTCATATTTCTTCTCATGTAGGTGGCAGTAACTCAAATGAGCCATGATTCATGACTGCTGCCTTCTGGGGTCTGCTGTTAGCAAGACGCTGAAGTCCAAAGCAGAGCTGGGTATTAAACCCAGGCACTTTAAAATGGGACACAGGCATCTTAACCATTAGGTCAAATGCCTGCCCTTTAACTATTTAATTCTAGCTTGGACCTTTCTATTAAACTTCAGATTATTATACTCAACAACTACTTGAGGTCTATATACATGTCTTAGAGATTATTTATTTATTGAAGAGGAAGGGGGGAGAGGAATGAGTGCTCTCATCTGCTGGTTCACTCCCCAAATGCCAGAACTTGGCTAAGGCTGAAACCAGGAGCCAGAAACTAATCCAGGCCTCCAGTGTATATGGCAGGAACAAATTACTTGAGCCATCCCCACTGCTGTAAAGTCTGTATTGCTAGGGAGCTGGAGTCAGGAATTGAAACCAGGCATCAAATTCAGGTGTATTTATCAGATATCTGTATATCCATTCCATGTGGGATGCAGGTGTCTTAATAGCTAAGTTAAATGTCAACTTCTAGTAATTCTTCACGATTCTTTCTTTCATATCCCATAGCCAATATATCAACTAATCCAATTGGCATCACCTTCAAAATACATGCAGAACATGACCTCTTCTTACAACTTCTAGTGCCACAATGGTTAAACAATCATCTCTCACCTACCAGACCTGAAAATCTCTCAGTGGACTGCCTCAGTCCTAGGCCCCTGTGTGCTATTCTCAACACAGCAGCCAGCTCACATCATTCTTCTGGTCTAAAACCTTTCAATGGCTTCTAATCTATCTTAAAAAAAAAGAAAAAAAAAAAAAAAAGAAAAGAAGAAGCCAAAGACCTTACACCATTTCAGTAGATTGCTGCCAGGCTCTATGTGATCTGAAATCCCGCTCATTCGCTGGAATCACATCTTCCCCAACTGTTCCTTTTTCCTGCTCTATGCCACACATGCTGGTCTTGTTCCTCAAACAGGCCAAGCATATTCTTGCATCAGGGCTTTTTACTTGCTGTTTCTTCTGCCTGGAACGTCCTTACATGGCTCACCTTCTTACTTGTTTCTCCCCTCAGCTGTAATCCTACTACTGAAGTGTCCCTGGACGGTGTGTACATAAAATAGCAACCTTTCTTGCCATCACTTCTGTTCTTCTTATCTCCTTTAATATGCCTTGTTTCTTCACAGCATTTTTTCCCTTTAGGATATACTCACATTTACCAGTTACTTATTCTGGTTTGGTCTATTACTCTCCTGCTAGAATGTAAAATCTATGAAGACAGGAACACTGTCAGTTTTACTCTATTCTGGTTATTCAAGTGATTAGAACAGTGTCTAATTGTTATTATATAAATATTTGTATGTGTATGTTAGATAGCTCATTAAATGTATTTAAGTAATCTATTTACTTATATTTTGTCTTCATGATCTATTGAGAGAAATGTCAAATCCTTCCACCATTATAGTACATTTGCAAAATTCTTATAATGCTTTTTTAAAAAATTTATTTGAAAGAGTTACACATAGAGAGGAAGGAGACATATACATGGAGGGGGAGGGCGGAGAGAATCTTTCATTTGCTGGTTCATTCCCCAAATGGCTGCAATGGCAAAGGTGGGGCCAGGCCAAAACCAGAGGTCTGGAGCTTCTTTCTGATCTCCCACATGCATGCAGGAGCTCAAACACTTGGGCCATTCTCTGCTGCTTTCCCAGGCACGTTAGCAGACAGCTGGGTTGGAAATGGATCAGTTGGGTCTTGAACTGGCGCCCATATGGGATGCCAGCATCCAAGTGGTGGTTTTATCCTCTAGGCCATATCACCTACAGTTCTTATAAACTTAACAATTTTTTCTTCATAAAAATTGAGGCTATTTTGTGAACTGAATACTTTTTTAAAATTTATTTTGTGAACTGGATAATTTTTGAACTGAAGTTCAAAACTGTTATTATATACTTGGCTAATTACTTTTTGTCATTAGCTACTTAGGTTATCACAAATGTTTTTGCCTTACACTCTGTTTCATCTAATATTAATAAGTATCCTTTTTTTTATAATGTATTAGAATATTTATTGAGATTCATTCCTTTCTATAATTGAGTCCAATGTTGTTTTCAAATAGCTCAATTAGATTATCTACCAATTTATATTTTCACTTTCGATTTTTGTAACCCTTTCTTCCTTTTGATTTCAATGTTCTTTGTAAATACATGCTTTAATAGTTCTTAAGTCCTTATTATTTTTCCTAAAACTGTTTTAATTTGCTTTCTATCCTTAGATGTAACATAGCAGGGCACAGAATGAGAGGGCCTTAGATAAGCTGAAGGTAATTCTAGTATCTGTGGGCAGAAGTCTACAGAGATCTCTACGAGTGCTGAAGTCTGTTTTTTCATTAGTTTTGAGTTTATCTGATGACTACTACTTAACACATTACATTTATGAGATTAATGTTAGAAGAGAGGAGACCAATTCTCTTTTCCCTCATCTAAACTCTAAATTACAGGAACAGAAATATCAATGAAGGGGAAGTGAAGGAATGGATGTAACAGTTTCATAACAAAATAACGTTATAAAGCAGAGTAAAGACAAACAGTTTGAAGCAAGGAATATAAAATGCTATTCTTTATTTCTCAAAAGAGACATATAGCATTACATTAATGTATTTCAATTAAGGTTACTGAAAAAGCTTGGTTAACTTGCCAAACCATTTCTGTCAAGGCTGCTAGTAATGACAAGTAAGGAAGAACCATACAGAGTTGAAATGAGACAATGCAGGAATTTAAAAAGTACCAAAATGAATTAGGAAGATCATATGCAGCACAATATATCAAAGTGTTCAGGACTAAGTGCTCGAAGCCAAACAACAGATGTATTTCATGTCTCATAGCTTAAGATTTCACTCGTATCTTACATCAAGGGAAATTTACCTTTTTATTCCCTGAAATGTACTGCTAGCCATGTCTATGATGCCTCCAGTTGGCCTTGCCACTGCTCCAACTAGACCTTTCCCAACACCTTTAAAGAAACCTGCTGCTCCTTCTTTTTGAGCTCCTAGAAAGAAAAAAAGGTAATTGTAGCCAACTAAATCAAGAATGAAAACAGAATCAGTGTGTGAAAAATTTGATAACTATTACTCAAAGGAACTACTATACTTGCCTTTGATTGGTTTTGTGACAATTCCTGTTATGCCACTTACAAAACCCTAGAGAGAAAGCACAAAGTTTACACTAGTTTCATATGATGCCTAGAAGAACCAAAATACACAAAACTCAGAGTTCCATTTTTTCATATACTGAAGGCTTCACATATTTCCCAAGTATTTTATTTAAATGTTTTTGGAGGCTCATGACATGGGATGCTTATATAGTATATGGTGGCTTAATCTGCTGTGCCACAATGCTGGCCTTGGCCATTTCCTAGTCACAGAATGTAGGTTTAAAAGATATTCTCTAAAATGTTCACAACCAGGGCCAGCATTGTGGTGCAGTGGGTTAGGCTGCCGCCTGCATCACTGGCATCCCATATAGGCATTGGTTTGAGTTCCATCTGCTCTGTGTTTATCTAGCTCTCTGCTAATGTGCCTGGGAAAGCAGAAAATGGCCCAGCTGCTTGGGCACCTGCACCCACATGGGAGACTTTGGTTTGGTCCAACCCAGCCATTGTGGCCAGTTGAGGAGTTAACTCGCAGACAGGAAGATCTCTCTCTCTCTTTTTGTAACTGCCCCTCAAGTAAATAGATCAACCTTTAAAAAAGTCCACAATCCTGTGGAATTTCTTACAGAAACTAAGCCCTTTCCTCCACGGGTGATGCCTTCTCTAAGGCCAGCTGGTTGCTTATTCATAGCTTCTCTTCTCTTCTGCTGGTAATCCTCATCCATGGTCATAGCTGCTACCCCTTTAGCCATGGCACTGGTGATTTTGGAGGCAGCGCCAGCTAATCCACCTAACAGAAATCATAGTATGTTTAGTAAAAGTAAGTGTCATTTATCTATAATACAATAATGTCTGGTAAACATTTTGCTTCTTACCAACAGCTCCACCAACTAGTGCCTTAAATCCTAGTGCCATTCCTTCCACAAACTCTTCAGGACCCTGGATGGCCCCCTAAAGGGTAGATAAATAAGGTTATACTGACTTATTATGATGCTTATTGATGCAAATGGGGAAACTGATAGTGACTAAAAGAATAAAGATGTCCCAGAGAAAGTGAGATTAGCAAAAAATTTCTCATAAATTAAAAGAAATCACAGGGACATTTCACGACACTGAAAGTATAAAAGAACGTTGGAAGCTGTTTCAAGCTTAGAAACTGAGTTTGACAATTCAAGGTTTAGAAAACACGTTTGATGTGTACTGTAAGTTATATGTTGAAAAGCAAGCATGCACAGCTCAAATCACTCCTAATATATTTTTTAATAAAGAAATACTTTAAAATTCTTAATGCTTTAAAATACAGAATATAAAATAAATTTACCTTTTACCTTTTTTATTACTCTATGAAATTACAAGTGAAAGTAAGAGTTCTGTTTTAAGGGATGTAGAACAATCATAGTTTTTCCCAATGCTTAATAAGACTGCTTTGCGTAGTGTCAGTTTTATGGTTATTTTTACAGTTACACATTACTATGCAAAAAAAAACTCTCTATATATCATGATCTTCCTTTTAATACAATGTGGATTATACTCCTTTTATTCCAACAGAACATTTGAAATTCAACGTATCTTAAAATCTTATGTTTAAATTTTGACAAAAAGGTAAAATTTTCCCCTATAATTGCTTAACATTTTTTCCTATAAATAATAGATTTTTGTGTGATTCCCAAAATCTATGTATACCTATAACTTCAGTTAATAATAGAAATGCATTATCTATTCAGAAGTATGAGGGAACTATATTACATAAAAACTATTTTACCTGGTAAGGTTCATAAAAAAATGCTTCTACACCTTCAGAAAATTCTCTAATTAAGCCAAAGGGATTTCCCAAAACATCAAGTCCAAGAATGAGTACATACATCTGCTTAATGGCCTAAAAATGAAATGTAACATTAATTCAGATAATTTGTTTATATTGTTTCTTAGAGATCATTTAGTACATACATCCACATTTCTCAGGCCAATATGATTTACTACAAATTTTAACACAAAATCATATTACCTTATTTATCATAATCTTAGTTTTTAAAAAGCAATTTGATGTTATTACAAATATGACATCATATTTACATAAAATTCTAGACTATTTAAAATACTTTTATAGTTGTTATTACCACCATCTTAGACTGGAAAACCACACAAGTCAAATGATGCTCAGTGTTACACAGTGGGTGTTACAGCAAAAGGAGGATCTAAATCCAGATCTTTGAAGTCATGCTCAGTGATCTGGCCTCTGTCCCACAGCTATCAGATGTTCCCAAGCTATTAACATAAAGTATAGTAGTCTTTGTAAATGTGAAAAGAATTCATCAAGGTAATATATATGGCTGACTCAACAACTAATTGTATTAAAATATTAAGCGTTCATTGGTTAGTTACTAATTGTTTACCTTGAATCAGTTATTTAAATAACAAATGTAGTGAATTAGTTATAGTCTATTTAAATATTTATTTATTTCTAGCACACATTGATCCAGAAAAAAAATCTGTCAGTGGCTAAGAAAAAACAAAAGGACAAAAAATTGAAATGGTAGTTGTGCTAAATTTCTTTCTACAATTGAGAAAAGAACCCAATTTAAAAATTTTAAAAACGGCCATTTACTGCCTTAACAAATCTGTATTACACATGTGGAAACATATAGGCTTCACTGGTCTGTAGCAAGGTGTTTCTCTGTAAGATAATTTCAGACAAACCTGTTTTGAATAGTGTCTTATTACTTCAGACTGAAGTTCAGATGTTGTATGGAACTGATAGTTGAGTTCAAAGAATGCAAGCCTGGAAAAAATATGAATGAATGAACAAACAGGTTGGGGTGGGGTGGGGGGAAGTCCCATTCGCAAACTACTAGAACTATTTCTCAATTCTGTCCTATCATGGCCCACACAGAGAATGTTCTACATGATGAGATAAATGGAAGAGACTGCTCAACAACAACCAAGGTTCAGTTTCTGCAGGTCCTGCGCCTAATATGCTGACAGCTAAGGAGTCAAGATAAGCTAATTTATAATCCATTCATAGCACATACCTAATCCACTAAGGATACTCTATGCTTGTTGCTAAATACAAGAGCAACAAGACCATAAATTTCATCCTATTCCTGATGCCATCAAACCTATGCTCATTTATTTGACCACTAATTTAATCTAGATTTCTGGGGTACTTTATTTGAGAGGCATAGAGAGAGAAAGAGAGAGGGAAGGATGAAAGGAAAGAGAGGGAGAGAAGAGGGGGTTGGGGGAGAGGGAGAGAGAGAATGAGAGCTCCCATGTGCTGGTTCACTCTCGAAATTACTTGAGCCATTGCTGCTGCTTCACAGGGTCAACATCGGCAGCGAGCTGGAGTCAGGTGTGGAGCCAGGCATGCCGATATGGAACACAGGCGTCTTAACCATTAGGTCAAATGTCCACCCCAGACTGTAGATAATTGGTTTGACACACTACTTGAATGTCTCCACTCAGATAGCTTCCACTACAACTCACATGAAAACACAAATTCTAGACTATAGCATTTAAACTAGTATCTTCATTTCACTAATCACTGTGTTTATTTTGTTATAGTTCCACATGCTCTGAAGTCTTGCTCTTAATTGGTGTCAAAGCCACATCCTTCAGGCTGAATTTTGTGCAGACACATTTCTTAGGAATCCTTCCCCAGACCAGACTTTCTAAAATGTACCAACCTGCACAGCCCATGTCTCTTTTTTTTAAGGAAATTATTTAGTAATTATTCTGTTATTTAGTAGTTAAAAGGTTAGCAGATAAAATGTTTGGTGTTATTTTTACTGTATTCCATTTAAAGGCAAAAATCCCATTTTGTCTGTGATCCTCAGTGTACTTTTTACAATTCCTCAATTACAAAATTGTAAGTAAATTTAAATGAATTGCTAATCAACTCACAGATTTGAATTTTAAACATACTTAAAAACTACATCCTGTACATCTGTAAGGGTAGCACCGATACTCTTCAGCAAAAGATTTAAAGAATGAACTGGAATCAGTCCTCCACGTTGTTCTGAATCTTTAGCTTCTTCTCTACCCGGAGTCAGCGAAACACTTAAATGCAACTAAAGAGATAAGGAGATAACTATTTTAAAGTATCTTCTTCATATTGATAGTTTTAAAAATCAGTTTCATTTTAAATTCACTACACCATAAATAACATTTCAAGCTCACTTGGATTACACAAAATTAGTAAGTAGAAGGCTAACAGAATTTAAAATTCAATCTGAGTATTTAAATTTTAAATTTAACAATTTAAGATTACATGTTTTTTAGTTCAATCTTACTCTACTGGAAAACCTAATAAAATCACAATTTTTACCCATTTGTCAATTACATTATAAAATCTAGAAGCATAAGGTGCTGAAAATTATCCAAATATCTCCAAAAGTGTATATTTAAACTATTAGAATTAAGTTGGTATTAAGCCATTAAAAAGCAATTTTGTTGCACATTCTACACAGTTGTACAATAAATTTCTTGAAGTTTTCTATTAGTAACTAAGAAATTATGTGTTAGAACTAACAGATTTAATTTTGTTCTATCTTCAATTCTTAAACCAAGCCTGTTTTATAAAGAGAAGTATTACACACAGAATTTTGAAAATTGACACTAAGCAGCTTAATGGAAAATTAAGGACAAATGTTATTAGATCAAAATATAAGCACATGCTAGATGTGACTTCACTATTATTTTGCATGGTGAAAGTTATTTTAAGGGAAAATAAAAATTTGAAAGAATCATTTCTGAGTTGAAGCTGTTTATCTGTTCGACACAGGCTTGGGCTTGATGGTGGGGAGTCGGAGCCCCAAGTGCCAAGCTGATGGCGCTCACAGGGGCAGGAGCAGAGGCAGAGGCGCAGGGAGACAGAGCTGCCTGGCCTGACAGTGGAGGTGGGTCTGGGCCTAACCAAGAGATTACAGAACGGCCCAGTGGAGAGGGGAGAAGGGGGCTGGATGCCAGCAGGCCTAGTGGGGGTGCTGAGGAGGGGACCCGGATGGCTGGGAGCCTGAAGTTGCAGAGGCCGCAGGATTCAGGAGGCAGCTGAGCCAAAGGCTCAGGAGCAGGCCTCATTACTCATTAAGCAGTGCTGGGGGGGAGGTGGTGGGGGGAACGGGGAGGGTAAGGGACTCAGCAGTAGGTGAGGTAAGCCCATCTGGAAGGTGAGGAGGGGTCAAACCTGGCCTGAGTCTCTGGGAGGGTGTCTAACTGGGAGTGCCTGAGAAGGATTCTTAGGTTAAGAAAGAGGCATTTTTTTCCAGGGGAAGTGGCTGTTGTAAAGAAAACTGAGGATGCTGTGCTGTTGAGCCCAGAGGAGCTGGGTTCAGTGAGGGAGAACTGAGACAAAGTAGCTGTGCCCATCCAGAAGACTGAGGTAGCTGAGGAGGCAGGGCCTGGTGTCACTTATGGGAGCTTCAGGGAATGCTGAAGGGTGGGCTGCACTCGAGTCGTGGCACTACCCATTCTGTTGCTCCCTGTGGTGTCTCTCTGTGGCAGTTTGAAGCTTTCTGATACTCTCAGGGTAGGGAATGAAGAAAGAAGTATTTACTTTTTTTCCATGAAAAAAAAAATCATTTACTTGTAAAGTTGCAATATTTATATACTATTAACGAATATATATCCTTCCAAACAGAATGTTTGCTATTACCTAGAGTATCAATAGTAACAAAAATGAATTATTTTTTCTCTACCTTGATAGGAGATATATGAAAATATTCATAGAGACTGACTTGTGATTGATCTACTAACGCATCTGTTTTACATTCTTCTTGGAGTGCTTCTATATCTTTAGAAAAAAGTTCAACCTATAAAAGAAAGATAAAATATTAATAACTAAAAAGGCTGAACTGCACGAGATATTCAATCCAATGACTCACACACTGCAAAAAATTATAAAATACAGACACCATATTATTCACAGTTGGAAAGTTAATGTCCCAGAATGGAAACTAACATCTCTACTGCCACAGTTCTGTCTGCCATTCACAAGCTGATAATTAAAACCATTAAAAGATTCTCAAGAATGAAACCATTAACACAGTTATTCTCTCAATGCTTTAGCCTTTTTAGAATTATATTACTGGCCTCTGTAATTTGCAGTAAGACAGTTATCAAAATACTACCTGTGCATATGCATTTTGTGTTGGTAAAATGGATGTGTGCTCTTATAGAGTAAGATCTACAGTCTTATTATAAAACTTAGTGTCTTAAAATTAATATATCAAAAGATGCTCCACATTTTTAGTTAACTGCAAATCAAAACAGCAATGTGAAATCACTTGACACCCACTAAGCTGGCTAAAATAAAAATGATGACAAATAGTGTTGGTGAGACTAAAGAGAAATCACAACCTTTGTATATACTCGTATAAACCCTGCATAAACATATACATGGTAAAGCTACTTCAGACAACTGTCTGGTAGTCCTAACATGGTTATTAAACAAAGAACTAACATATCACCTAGAAATTCTACTCCTAGGTATATATTCATGAGAAACAAAAATATATGTCCACAGCCGGTGCCGCGGCTCACTAGGCTAATCCTCCGCCTTGCGGTGCTGGCACACCGGGTTCTAGTCCCAGTTGGGGCACTGGATTCTGTCCCGCTTGCCCCTCTTCCAGGCCAGCCCTCTGCTGTGGCCCGGGAGTGCAGTGCAGGATGGCCCAAGTGCTTGGGCCCTGCACCCCATGGGAGACCAGGAGAAGCACCTGGCTCCTCCCATCAGATCAGCGCTGTGCACCGGCCACGGCGCGCCAGCGCGGTGGCCATTGGAGGGTGAACCAACGGCAAAGGAAGACCTTTCTCTCTGTCTCTCTCTCACTATCCATTCTGCCTGTCAAAAAAAAAAAAAAAATATATATATATATATATAAATGTCCAAATGAAAACGTATGAACAAACATTTATAACAACATTATCCATGATCTTCAGAATGTGCAAACAACCTAAAAATTCTCAATAACTACGAATGGAAAAAGAAAATGTAGCATACCCAAACAATTGAATATTACCAATCATAAAAAGGAATGAAGTGCAAGTAACATGTTATTAATGTGGATGAACTTTGAAAACATGGTAAGTGAAAGAAGTTCTTCACCAAAGACCATAGTGCATAATTCTATTTGTTTGAAATGTTCAGAATAAGAAAACCTATATAGATTAGAAAGTGTATTAGTGGCTACATAAAGCTATGGTACTTACTTGAGCAATGGTGATGGTCATACTTTTGTTAATATATTAAAAACTATTGGACACTTTAAACAGACAAAATGTACATGATATGTGAATGTATCTCAATAAACTTATTAGATCACATGGAGGAGTTAGTTTCCTTTTTCTCTTTTCATGAATCTTACCCTTGAAAGAAGCTATATCTGATCCACCCTGTTACAGTGATTTTATAGTCTTTCGCGTGTCACCAAAAAGTTACTACTTCACCCTTCTCTCATTAGCTAATCCTGGACATAACTCAAATGTCTGAATTATTAACCAAAGCAAAAAATAAAACAAAACTCATCTAGGAAAACAGAAGAAAAAACTGATGTGAATATGACTGTTACGTTTTCCCCCTACTACCGGTCCCAAATCTCTCCTATTATGGTAATATACATTAAAAAAAGGCTTCTCCACTTGTCCTGTTTCTATCTTCCATCATTTCAAAATATTTTCTACAAATATACTTACATTAGAATCACAAAGATGAAAAATAGTTGAAAAATAGATAACATTTTAATATCTTTAAGAATTTATTTTTCTCATTAATTCTCATTTTAATTCATGTTGCTAATATATGTTAATACAAACAGAATATTCAACATGGTTCATAGATAAATTCTTTTTTTTTTTTTATTTTTGACAGGCAGAGTGGACAGTGAGAGAGAGAGACAGAGAGAAAGGTCTTCCTTTGCCGTTGGTTCACCCTCCAATGGCCGCTGCGGCCGGCGCACCGCGCTCATCCGATGGCAGGAGCCAGGTGCCAGGTGCTTTTCCTGGTCTCCCATGGGGTGCAGGGCCCAAGCACTTGGGCCATCCTCCACTGCACTCCCGGGCCACAGCAGAGGGCTGGCCTGGAAGAGGGGCTACCGGGACAGAATCCGGCGCCTCGACCGGGACTAGAACCCGGTGTGCCGGCGCCGCAAGGCGGAGGATTAGCCTGTTGAGCCACAGCGCCGGCCAACATAGATAAAATTCTAAGAACATAATGATACTCTCTTCTTTTTTCCCTCCTCCTCTTTTCTTCCCTTCCTTCTTTCTTTCCTTCCTCCTTAATGTGTGAGATAACATTTTTAATTTACATTATAGTCAAGGCTTAATACTCCAGTAAATAAAGAGTTCAACAAGTAAAAATTAAAAAAAGGGCTGACCATGTGGCAGAGTGGATTAAGCCATCCTCTGCAGTGCTGGAATCCCATATGGGCGCCTACACTTCCGATACAGTTCCCTGCTAATAGCCTGGGAAAGCAGTAGAGGATGTCCCAAGTGTTTGGGCCCCTGCACCTGCAAGGGAGACCAGGAAGAAGCTCGTGGCCCCTTCTTTGGCCTGGCCCAATCCTGGCCATTGTAGCCATTTGGGGAATGAACCAGCAGATGGGAGGTATTTCTAATTCTGCCTTTCAAATAAATAAATAAAATCTTTTAAAAAATAAAAAAATAGAAAACAAAACCACAGTTCTGCAGTAATATAAAGGCTATAAACAATGATCAAATGAAAACATGTCCATTTCTCTCATATACAGTAATTTAAATATAACTAGAAATCATTAAAACAATAGTAGTACACCATTCTTTAAAAATGGTTTGACAGACATAAAACAAGTTTGGACAAAATAGTATTTCCAGCAATACGGATACACACAGTCAATTTCTTTCCCTGGTTTTGTTACTTTCTGTCTTGGATAAAAGCCATTTTGACAGGGATGTGGTGATACCTCATGGAGTTTTGATTTGAATTTTCCAGTAGCTAGTGATGTTGAGCCTTTTTTCAAACATTTGTTGGCATCAGTATTTGTCAAAAACTGTCTATTGAGGTCATTTGTCCCTTTCTTAATTGGATTGTTTTGTTGTTGCTACTGTTGTTATAGAATGCTAATATATATAAACTATCTAAAGCAATCTACAGATTTAATGTGATCACTATCAAATATCAATAACATTTTATAGAATTAGAAACAACAATCCTACAATTCATATACCAGAATTGCTAAAGCAATCCTGAGCCAAAAAAAAAAATACAAGCTGGTAGCATCACAATACCTGAATTCAAAGCAAACCACACAGCTACAGAAGTGAAAATAGCATAGCACTGGCATGAAACTGACACACAGATGTAACACAATACAGCCTAGAAATTTAATCCATATACATACAGCCAACTGATTTTTGACAAAAGTGTCCAAAACAGACATCAGAGAATAATCTCTTCAATACATGGTATTGGCAAAACTGGATGTACATATGTAGAAGAAAGAAATTAGATGCCTACATTTCACCATATACAAAAATCAACTCAACATTTTCAAAGACCTAAACTGAAAACCTGAGACTATGAAATTGTTAGAAGAAAATGTAGGAGAGGGGCTGGCGCTATGGAATGGCAGGTGAGGCCACTGCCTGCAGTGTCAGCATCCCATATAGACGCCAGTTCGAGTCTTGGCTGCTCCACTGCTGATCCAGCTCTCTGCTCTGACCTGGGAAAGCAGTGGGAGACAGCCCAAGTCCTTGGGCCCCTGCACCCATGTGGGACACCTGGAGGAGGCTCCTGGATTCTGGCTTTGGATTGGCGCAATTCTGGCCATTGTGGCCAACTGGAGAGTGAGCCCGCAGATGGAACACCTCTCTCTGTCTCTGCCTTTACTTCTCTGTGTAACTCTGACTTTCAAATAAATAAATAAATCTTAAAAAAAAAAGAAAATGTAGGGAAAACACTCCAAGAAACTGCTTTAAATGATGAGTTTTGAATAAGACCTCCTATAACACAGGCAACAAAACCAGAAATAGACAAACGGGATATATCAAACTCAGACACTTCTGCATAGCAAAGGAAACAATCAATAGACTGAAGAGACATCCAATAAATTGGAAAAAATATTTGCAAGCTACTCTCTCAAAGGATTAAATCCAGAATATATCAGCAATTCAACAAACTGAATGACACCATTTGTTTTCAACTCCCTCTTTCCTTAATGTTTCCCTGCGAATACTATTATTTGAAGTCATACCTCCGTGTTCTCAGTCACCTCAGTTTCTGTCATAAGGTCTGCTAAAGCATAGACAAACCCAAGATCCAACCTGAGATCCATTTCTTGAATTAATACTTTAAAATACCTGTATTAAAGTAGAAAACATTAAAAATTATTAACTGTATTAAGAACACTAGGTACAAAATAAATATTAGAATTTTGAATCTCAGGAATTTTTAGATAAATGAATTAAAAAATAATAGTCACATTATTTATAACAAGCTCAAAATATGAAAATGGTCATTAACAGGAAAAGGATAAGTAATCTGTGGTATATAGCAATACAACACAATACTATATATCCGTGATAATCAATATACTATAGTTACATACAATAAAATCAATAACAGTGAAAATGTTGAATAAAAAAGCAACTCCCAGTAGGTGTATACAGCTTAGAACAATTTTTTCATTAGTAAAAAAATTAAAACTAAAAACCATAAGTGTAGGTACATATATCACATAATATATACATATATATGGATGCATGGATATTAGATCATTTATTTATTTATTTTCAAAGATAGAGTTACAAAGACAGAGGGAGAAACAGAGAGGTCTTCCATCTGCTGGTTCAAGCCCCAGATGCCTGTAATGGTCATTGCTAGGCCAGGCTAACACTAGGAGCCAGGAGCTCCATTCAGGTCTCCCAGTGGGTAGCAGGCGCTCACACACTTCGGCCATCTTCCACTGCTTTTCCCAAGCCATTAGAAGAGACCTGGATCAGAAGTGGAAGCTGGGACATGAATGCTTTAGCGCCCACAGGGGATGGCGGCGGCTTAACCAACTAAGCCAAAATGTCAGCCCCAGAAGTGTCTTTTACAAAGCAAAGGAATAAAGATAATTTATCTTGGTGAAAAGGTGGTAAGAATAAGTTAGGGTATCAGATGGAAGTTTTTGTTCATGTTCTAATTCTTGGAATAGATGGTGAATATGAAAAAAATACTTTCTTCCTTGTTTCTAAAACAGTATGTGGTCTTATAGACAAGTTAAAGGAGAAAACAAAGACACAAAAAAGAAAATACACATGATCCAGAAACAAGTCTCATTAAACTACCTTTATGTATTTAATCCAGAGTCTTTTGATTCTAAAATTATAAAGTAATTATTAGTCTTTGACTCAAATATTATTCATGTCTTTAAATCAAAACATTAAGGAACATGTAAGAAATGTATTGACACTTACTTAATACGTGATATCTTGGAATGTCCTGCAGATCTCATGACAATACTGACATCTGTAAAGGGCTTTGGTGCTACAAAAGCAATTAAAACGATTAGTAGTATTGTATGCATTTTCTTGTAATTTAAAGCATTACCTTGGAAAATTAAATAATCTACTAAATCATGAGTATCAATTAAAATTACTGATATTTGCAAGATCCACTCAACTTTATTTTCAGACTCCAGGATTTTAAAAAAATTATTTGAGTCACTCTAATAGTAACTAACCCTATAAATTAGTGATTTTAAACTAGTATGCATTAGAAGCAGGAAACTGTGAAAACATATTCTGAGAACTTATACTGAATCATCAGGTAGAGAAGCTTACACATGTACAGTGGTTAAAAAGATTCCAAGTAGAACAGTGATCCTCTAGACAGCTCAGAGTCAGTGGTATGGGGTAAAGGATGAGAAAGCAAAGAGAGAGGGAAGTGAAACGGGGTAATAGGGAGGGAAGAGATAGTGGGAGGAAGAGAGGAAAAAAAAGAGGCAAAAGGGAAGAAAAGGATTGAAGAAGGACTTGTTAGTTATTCTTATCTGGAGAACACAGGACAGGTTCTACTCTTCAAAAACATTCTGATATGAAGCTCCTCATTATTTACTCAAAGGTCCTTAGGATTTAAAAACTAAGGCTTACAGGTTAGCTATTCGCTTTTAAAATTACTATTTCTAAAACTTAAACATATTTGTAACATCTTTTCTTCAGTATTCACTTAAGTTTTGCTGAAGTTAGCTGAGAACTTGCTGAATCTTTTATATGCAGTTTTTCCAATGATTCTATTGAAATTAACCTTAAGAATGGTTTCATTTTAATTTGTATAGGAAAATAAGACAAAGAGCAATTACAACTATCTGCATGGGAATCTAAAAATAAAAACAAACCTGAATCCATGGTGATAGACTTTGGAGGCTTAATAGGATAAAACACAAAAGGAAATACAGCACCATGTATCTGGTTTTGGATCTAAGGAAATTAAAAAATAGGTTGGCATATTAGTATGTCAATTAAACAACATGACTACAATAACAAAAATTTAAGTAGAAGGAATCAGAAAGTCTGGTCCAATAGTGACAGTGAAGTAGAAGGTAAAAGGATTCAGAATATTCCTTTAACTTCTTAGAGTGCTTCATACTCACTGCCTTCCATCTTGCCATCTTCTTTGGGCTTTGTATTGAATAAAGTAGACTATGAGAACAAACACATCTGGTTTCTTACTATGTTCCTTCAGAATGCAATTTTGCCTATAATTTCAGAAAGACTTACTTGTATTCTGTAAATCTGAATTCTAAATGATGACTGATGTGCAGATGTGCTATGTTCCACTTTTAATGCAGGGAGATAATTTCTTCGTAGAGCTATTACATGTGGTTGCAGAATTTTCATGTTATTCCCACTAGGTGTTAAACGAACCTGAAAAATATAATACCCCCAAGGAAAAAACATGGAATTTCTCTTCTTCAAATGGACTAAAATTTATACCTAAAAAGTTAAAGACAATACTCATCAAAATAGTTGGTCAAATATTTAATTAGGTTTATATTCAGATCCTGATGCCTCATATCCTTAAATTAATATAAACATTGATATAATTCTTATATCTTAGCTATAAATATATTAATTCACTATAATAAACACATTAACAAAATAAAAATAATTTTCATGCAGTAAAAAACAAAAAATAAATAAAACAAACTTTTTGTATCTAGCACCTTAAGAGAAAACTTGATTTCCTAGCCCTTAAAAAGATTTTATGTGAAGTATGTAGGATAGGATTAAATATGTTCAGTTTGTTTTGGAGGGAAGACAGGCTTTCCTTAAAATTTACTAGTGATTCAAACTATCACAGATAAAAATTAAAATGTCACAGCAGAACTTAAAAATATTACCGGAATATTAGTGTCCAACTCAATAACCTTATCTTCTGAAGGTGAAGACTCAGTATATTCCTTAAATTCTTTCTCTAACTTCTCAGTGTGCTTTACACTCATTGGCTTCCACCTTGCCTTCTTCTTCGGCTTTGTCTCCCAAACCACATCAGAACTTACATATGAAAGCAAAAAAACCACAGGACTAATTTATATTCACTTTCATTTAAACTGGATTATTATATCAGTAACAAAACTTTTGATAAAACTTCTTGCAACAGCATAAGTTACAAGCAAACACATTATAAGCTTAAAAACATAAATTAACTGATTCCTAATAAATTCCTATTCAGGCACTATTCTAGGTGTCAAGGATGTTATCAGTGAACATGTCTGCCATCCTGAGATTCATTTTAGTTAGAGTAACAGACAATACATAGGAAACACAGTAACTACTATTCAACTTTAATATAGGAGGTTAAAATGCTTTTGAAAACAGGAAAAGCAGGCAGGGTAAAGAGGATCTGGAGTACTGGAATAGGTGATGTGGCGGGGGTTGTAGTAAGAGAGAGTGGTCAGTGGGGAGCCTCTTCAAGAAGGTCAGATTTCAGCAACCTAAAATGTTTCCAGAGAATTATCCAGCAGACAAGAGGAGAGTACTTACGAAGAGGGACCAGTTTCAGCAACAGTCTCAAAGCAGGGACATGCCTGTACTACAGGAAGAGCATGAAGCCTAGCATGACAGAAGCACATTCTGAGTAACAGATGCAGACAGACCAGGGAAGGCAAAATAATGTAAAGCTATGAAGGACATGGAAAAGACTCTTGGGAAACTCCTGGAAAGTTTTAAGAAGATTAACAACATGATCTGATTTAGATAACTCTCTTAAGATACTACTGTATAAGGGGGTGGGGAGAAAGAACAGACAGTCAAAGCTACAAACAGGAAAAGTTGTTAGGAGTTAATGCAGTAAGCCAGGTGAGAAATGGTGAAGGCTCTGACCAGGGGGTGGTAAGTCACATAAGAGAGTCATGTTTTATGTATTTTGAAGGTATACCGAGCGCAGAACCTCTAGTTGGAACAGATGTGGAATGTGAAATAAACAGAAGAATCACGGATGACTCTCACGTTTTTTGGCCTGACCAACTAGGATTTAGTTGAAATTAAATCTGATAGGTAAGTAGGTTTTGGTAGGAGGAAATCTGGGGTTTTGGTGCTACAGATGAAGTTTAAGAAACTCCTCTTAGATATGTGAGCAGAGATTTTGCATAGCCAGTTGGATTTACAAGTGTCATGTTCAGAAGACAGGTCTAGCTGACAATAGGCAGGTTGGAAATAAGTCGGTAGGCAGGTAGATAGCTAACATTTTTGACATATACGTTGCATTTGAATACATAAAAAACTGAAATAGATGAGAAAAGGACTAAAGTCTAAGAGTCTCAGAGTATCCATTATAAGTAGCTGAGACAAGACAAGGAACCAAGAAAGGAAACTAAGGATGCTGGGGGCAAGAGATGGTGAGGTATGAAAGAGAGTCTGTGTTAAATGCTATGATATAAAATGAGGACACATCATTCTACATTAGATCTGGCATTATGGAGGTCATTGGTAATCTAAGAAGACCAGTTTCATGTGTGCTGAAAGCAAAATCATTTGGAATGGTTGAAGAAAATAGTGAGTGAAAAGGAACTGGAAATAATGTATATAAATTTATTAAAATTTTAATTTATTTATTTGAAAGGCAGACAAAGATCTCCCATTTGCTAGTTCACTCACAAATGTTCCCAACAGCCAGGGATGGGCTACAGTGAAGCCTGGAGCCAGGAACTCAATTCATGTTGTCCATGTGGATGAAGGGACCCAAGTATATAAACCATCATCTGCTGCCTCAGAGTGAACATGACTATGTAGCTGGAATCACAAGCAGAGGAAGGACTTGAACCCAGGTATTCTGATACGGAATGCAGGCATTTCAAGCAGTGTCTTAAAAGTGGCATCATAGCGGCTATGCTAAATGTCTGCTCCTAAACTTTTTAATAGACCACATATTTGATGAGTATGTCTGAAAATGGACATAAAGAAGAGCAATTGTTAGAAAATAGGAACAAAAGATTTTTTTTTTTTAAGTTGAGAGAAGTAACACTAATGGGAACGATCCAGGAAAAGAGCCAAAAGTTGTTGACTTAGGAGAAATGAGGAATGCTGGGTCACTGTGCTCAAGAAAGAGGGAATGAAACGTAGTGTTAAAGTAGAAAAATATGTTTAAACAGAACATTTGCAATATATCTATGGCAACTATAGAGAATAATGTCCGTATACTCTGTAGGTGCAAATGCTGATTAGTAGGGAGCTGTGATATTGGGAAATGGCGTGGTGTGTGTAAGTTCGCTTTTCACGGCTTTGGTATTCTAAGGGAGGAGGGATGCAAGGTAGGGAGTTGAGCGAATCAAGGGGTTTGAGGAGCAACAAAGTATAAAATAGTAATCTAGGAGAGATGGTGTCAGTGGAAGAAATGTAATTGTACTGAAATTAAAATAGCAAAAATCTAAAATCCAAAGTAAAAAATCCATATGCTGAAATTACTTATTCTGTTTATTTACATATTTAAATATTCCATGTTTTTCTTTTTATTTACTTAATAAGCAGAAATGTACAGATGACATTATTAATCTTTATGTCTACATGATTTAGCACAGAAGATAACACATAATAGGTGTAATAGGTGTAAACACCTTAAAATTTTTGACATTTTTATTTAAATAATAAAATCCTACATTTTTTGAGAACAAAATTCAAAAAAAAAGATTTTTTTAAATGTCACTGATTCCATTCAATGAGACATCAGCGGCATCCATAATTTACATCAAAAACAATTTAAATCTGCATCACATACCTTTAATATTTTACATTTTTGTATAAATATATGTTTGGGAATTTAACTCAAGTAAAGGATTAAAGCTACCTAAGAAATGCTTTCATATTAGGCACTGATATAGAAATTATTTTTTGTTTAAGCATCTATGATTAGGAATAATAAGGGCATAAGGAAGAGACAAGAGCTCTACTGGTGATGCCTTGCAAGAGAAATGATAAATACAATATCACCCTACTAGTTCTTAAAGTACAAAAGTCAAATTAGAAAGTGAGCATCTTTAGCCTTTCAACAACTACCTATGGAGCATCTACAGTGTATCCTGCACTTTGCTGGGTGGGATTGGACAACTCATTAAACATTTTTAATGACAAGTTAAAATATGTTTTTCTTAAACTAAATAACTTTTAGAGCGAGCTTAGGGGATTTAAAAATATAACAAAGGATTTATAAAAATGATTTTTAATTTTTTCCTTAAAATGCAGAAAAGTACCAAATGAACTTTTAAATTACCATTACCTGAGTATTGATGGTCAAAACACAAAATTTAAACTAGGTCATTTTAGACTTTATAGTCATTATTTCTTACTAAAGGAGGATTACTTAAATTTACCCAATATTTAATGCATCTAACCTTGTAATGCCTATATAGGCTACTTCTTGCTTTGTATAATTGTTGACAAGAGAAATTCCAACATCTTGCAATGCCAATGCAATTTCTTGCTCTGCTAACTCTGCTTTCTCACTTTCATATGTAACTTTAAATACCCTTGGATCTTCAGTGAATAAAATAATGCGCTGTAAGCCTTCAAAGAATGAAACTAAATAAATGGTCTTTTTCCCCAAATTTATAGGTGTCATCATATCCTAAAACAAAACCATCAAAAGAAAAAAAATTAGAGTTTGAACATGATACACAAATCTAGATCCCATATTTACAAAATGAGAATATTAATGGCACCTACTTGATAGGGTCGGAGTGGCAAGCTAAATGAATATTTGTACAACACCCGGCAATTAACATCACTGAAATAATTTGATTGTGGCTACTTCAGTAAGTATTACTATGAAGCTACTACTCAGGGAGACAGTTCAATTGTTATACTTCTTTTAACACCTCAATAAAATTTAATTAGTTTTCCTTTGTATGCTAACCAATAATATAAGGAATGATTTTCTCTGCTTTATTCTAAACCCAGAGCAATGTGCTATGTATTAAAAGTGGTTTCAGTCTGAAATTCTTATTTCCTTACATGACTGAGTCAAACAGGATAAAAAATACCTGATATTTTCAGTTGCATTCTAAAAAGCACGGATATTCACCAATTATGCATAACCCCTTATATAAACATTATGTTAATATTAGTCTTGAAATTCAATGCCAAGACAAATATAACAAATTCTAATAATTCATGAATTTCTAGTTAATAACTTTCTTATTAGCAAAAAATTTTAATATATAGTACACAATCATGAAACAGTAAAATATTAAAATTATGGCTATTTCCATAAATTTACTTAAAGCACATTAAATATTTTCTATAAGAAAGCACTAAAATACACTGAGAAACAAAAAACATATCCAAATAATTCTGAAGTCTAATATCTTACAGGGATTTTCAGGTTTATTTTTATAAACTTTAAACTATCACTATAAAATATGTACATATATAAAAGACTACTTATCAACAGCTCAAAGGGATGTAATTATTTTTATATTAAAATACAATATTTTCCTGATCATATATAAAATCACAGATTTTTTAAAAATGAAGTTAGGCCAATTATTGGGGCCCTCTTAAATACAATCTAAAGAACTCATAATGAATTTCTCAATAACTAGTGGAATAGCTATGGAAGACATGGAAAATATTTCAATATGCTAAAAGAAAATAATCTTAAACTCTGAATTCCTTACTTGGCAAAAATATCCTTCATTGAAGTGAAATATAAAAAAAAAAAAGATACCTAAAGACATTAAAATTACTAAAGCTCACCATCAACAGAGATTGATTCAAGAAAATTCTACAGAAGGAATTAACTAATTGTAAAAAGAAAGTGATCTAAAGTAGATGTCTACAGCCAAAAGGAATGTTCTGCAAATAAAATAGCAGGTATGTGGGAAAAAGCATAAAATCCAATATCCAGTCAAGATGAAAACTGG